>CM077187.1:28507785-29707785 GCA_039654105.1 Coreius guichenoti | reverse complement strand
CATAAAATTTTACAGATGGTATTGTCTCCAGAAGGACTTTTAATTATTCTAATGTAAATTTAATGACCAGACAACACACTACAACTTATAATAAAATTAAGTAATCTGTTAAAGTCAGCAGGGGGGTAAAAGCCAAGAAATTGGTGCAAATGCTTTTTCATTTTCATATTTAATGCTTTATGATGCAAGATGAATGTGCTATGCATAAACGGTAGCGTACACAAATAAGCAAGAACTAAATTACTCTCATACAGAATGCATTTGTTATGTAAATTTAATGACCAGACGACACACTACAACTAATAATAAAATTCGGTAATCTGTTAAAGTCAGCGAGGGGTATGAAAAGGCAGAAATTAGTGCAAATGATTTTAATTTTCATATTCAGTGGAGTATGATCAAAGGTAAATGTGTTCTGCTATTTATAAACAATTATTTGCGTACACAAAAAAGCATGAACTAAGTTATTCTCATGAAACGGGCTTGTAATGTAAATGTAATGACTAGACAACATGCTAAATACTATAATAAAATCATGAAATTTAGCAGGGGGAAAATAGGCTGAAATTAGTGCAAATGCTTTTCATTTTCATAATTATTAAATTATTATGCTGCAAGGTAAACATTTTCTGCTATTCATTTAACTGCTACTTCTTAACCGCTACTAAGTACAACACAGAAAATCTTGGTAATTACACAACTAAATATATATATATATATATATATATATATATATATATATATATATATATATACATACACACATACACACACTCACCTAAAGGATTATTAGGAACACCATACTAATACTGTGTTTGACCCCCTTTCGCCTTCAGAACTGCCTTAATTCTACGTGGCATTGATTCAACAAGGTGCTGAAAGCATTCTTTAGAAATGTTCATTGACAGGTGAAGTGAAGATGACTGGTAGATGACTGGGTCAGAGCGTCTCCAAAACTGCAGCTCTTGTGGGGTGTTCCCGGTCTGTGTGGTCAGTATCTATCAAAAGTGGTCCAAGGAAGGAACAGTGGTGAACTGGCGACAGGGTCATGGGCGGCCAAGGCTCATTGATGCACGTGGGGAGCGAAGGCTGGCCCGTGTACTCTGATCAAACAGATAAGCTACTGTAGCTCAAATTGCTCAAGAAGTTAATGCTGGTTCTGATAGAAAGGTGTCAGAATACACAGTGCATCGCAGTTTGTTGCGTATGGGGCTGCATAGCCGCAGACCAGTCAGGGTGCCCATGCTGACCCCTGTACACCACTGTAAGCGCCAACAGTGGGCACGTGAGCATCAGAACTGGACCACGGAGCAATGGAAGAAGGTGGCCTGGTCTGATGAATCACATTTTCTTTTACATCACATGGATGGCCGGGTGCATGTGCATAGCTTAACTGGGAAACACATGGCACCAGGATGCACTATGGGAAGAAGGCAAGCCAGCGGAGGCAGTGTGACGCTTTGGGTAATGTTCTGCTAGGAAACCTTGGGTCCTGCCATCCATGTGGATGCTACTTTGACACGTACCACCTACCTAAGCATTGTTGCAGACCATGTACACCCTTTCATGGAAACAGTATTCCCTGGTGGCTGTGGCCTCTTTCAGCAGGATAATGCGCCCTGCCACAAAGCAAAAATGGTTCAGGAATGGTTTAAGGAGCACAACAACGAGTTTGAGGTGTTGACTTGGCCTCCAAATTCCCCAGATCTCAATCCAATCGAGCATCTGTGGGATGTGCTGAACAAACAAGTCCGATCCATGGAGGCCCCACCTCGCAACTTACAGGACTTAAAGGATCTGCTGCTAACATCTTGGTGCCAGATACCACAGCACACCTTCAGGGGTCTAGTGGAGTCCATGCTTTGACGGGTCAGGGTTGTTTTGGCAGCAAAAGCGGGACCACACAATATTAGGAAGGTGGTAATAACATTATGCCTGATCTGTGTGTGTGTAATATATATATATATATATATATATAAAAAAAAATACATTTGTGCTATACACTTGTACTTCTAAACTATACACTTGTGTTGCTATGCATAAACACCTACTTTAATAAACACACACTTAAGAACTACATTTTATGAATCGTTACAGCAAACAAATAAACACACACATACACACCTCCCATCTGTCAGTGCAGTGACTCAGCAAGCGCAGTTAGCGGCCCATCAGTGTGGTTCTCCATTAGAGACCAGCAGCTGTATGCAGCAACAGAGAAACATTGACGAACCGAAGGAGGAGGAGGAATTGGAATTGACGAAGAACACTATCGCTCTTCTAAACGGGATGTAACAGAAGAGGCAAGCCACTGGAGACAGCTGGCAGGGAGAGCGTCTGGCATGCAAAATGAATATCTCTGGAGATTGTCCTGGGGTTTAAATCACACTACAGGGTTCTACAGGCTCTTAGACGAGTCATTCCGTGCGGTGAGGAGCTGATGACTGATATTATCAGGGTCATGAACCATAGAGAAATAAGTGGGACTGTAAACTCATGGACAGCAGGAAGACCTCGCATCGTTAAAAGCATGTTTGATTGAGCACTTAGAGCTGTGCAGAGGGTTCATTGCCTCCCTCGATTCATCCAGAATCACGGGAAGAACCGTCTGGTTAATGTGTAACCTATACTATTGACTGTATTCATATGAACTCACTGTCAATCTGGCAACATCTCATTGACTTCAAATATCTAATTGAGTTTAAACTGATGATGTAACAGGATTGATCTATTGACAGGCCATCCATTACATGTTTAGTGACCTTTATTTGGCATGAGGAGCTCATTGCAAATCACTAACTTGGAACTGGACAGATTTTAGATTTTGTTTATACTAAGGCTCCATCATCCATCCATCCATCTATCGATCTATCCATCTACACATATACATACACATAATATATACCCAAAAATAATGCCACACATACATACACACAATATATACAGAAAACAATGCAATTAATCTCTAAATTAATGTGTTAAACTGACATTAGGTTTTTATTTAATGTATAATAAGGAAAGAAAAGAAAAAAACAAGGGGAAAGAAGAGATGAGGATGAAAAGAAAAGAAACAAATAGAAAGGAACGAACGAACGAAGTAAAAGAGGGAAAGGAAAAAAGAAAGGAATGTATGAAAGGGCAAAAAGAAAGGGGAATGAATCAAAGATCACAGCACACACACACACAAACACAATCCATCAGATAACGACAAGGACTCTTCTTGGCCTGAGGCCATGAGACCCAGGTGACATCCTTACACACACTTTCTCTTCCTCTCTGCGTTGATTGTGCTCTGGGAGGCTGGCAAGCCCTTATCGGCCATTTAAGAGTGCCAGGGGGTCTGATGAACTGGCATTTCCTCCCTCTTTATATGCTAATGCTCCTGTTTATGAAGTTGTCCTCTCCCTGATTCGTAACAGCTTGCCGTAGCTGTGGGGGAAGCTTTGTTCGCTCTGTGTTTGTCTGTAGGTCTTCCTGATGTGATGGAGATGGTCTCCAGAAGGCAGGTGGACTGTGGGTCATTTGAGCAGCTCTGGGCTGGACCTCAGCACTGGCTACCAGCTGTTCTTCCCTCAACTGAGGTGTCATGACCCCTTGATGATGACTATAAAGTAATGAGCTCTCCCTGTAATTACAGCGACTTTCACTGCATGACCTGTCTGGAGACAGCGTGAAATCTGCAGTGGCTTTTTCAGGAACAAGCTGGGCTTTTATTTGTGGCAAGAGTGTATAATGACAATATTAATAATTAAATAATCATAATAAATTATAATAAAAACATCATAATAATATGGAAAAATTGTCATTTGCATTAATTAATTTGCACTTCAGTCTTCTGAAGTATATAATATAACAGCATATGCATTAGATAATATTCGCTGCAAAAAAAATATTCGCTGCATCAATTCAGATTCTCTCTCCAACGATTCTGGATGGATTCTGAGGATTTCAGAATCGATTCTGAAATTTGTGTACTTGAAACACCCGTATTCTGCATGCTTCTAATTCCTCTCACACGCCACTCGAACCTTCCATAAAATAATCTTTCATAAAGTTCGGAAAGGTTGAAGCTAATTACAAGGACATTCACGGGCTTCATTGCGCATGATGCGCTGTGAGAAACGCGCGCTTTGCTTGATGTTACGCTTGCAGTGCGCAGTCTCGCCTGTTGGTATTTTCCTTACAAATGCTCTACGAAGGCATCATTTATGTTGTTTGGAATGCAGTGGGCTTTAATATTAAAAATATGAAACTCACTGATGGAAGGCTGCTTTCAGTTTCAAATGCATGTGGCGGTGTGCTTTAAAGTGAAAACCTTGCATCTCAAAATGCTTTAATAATGCAAAATTAATGTAAACACATATATTTCAAAAGACATCTGTGCATTAGTGTGAAGGCAGCTTATTTGATCTCCTGGGGCCTATGATGTCATCAGTAATAATCAAACAACAGTAAAGATGAGAGAAAAATCACCCTCAGCTCTTAAATAGAAAACGTTCAGATACTCTTAAATACTGAAAGCACTCTTTGTTTATTGCTTGTAATATGTTTATATGTTCATCTTTATTATTTACTACTTGCTTTTATGTTTTGAAGCTATATTAGTTTATATATTTAAAATTCTTAACATACAATTGTTTTAATAACATTTTTGTAATTTGTAATTATTTTTAAAAGTGCTTATAAATTACATATGTAATTAAATATATATATTTATTTATTTTTTATTTTTTTTTAAGATTTTCAAGTCGGTAAACTAATAAAAAAAACTAGATTACGATTCCTCGTTTTGGAATCGGATCGTGACTCCTAGAATCAGAATCAGATCGTGAGGTGCCTAAAGATTCCCACCCCTAATATGCATAATTATTAATAACTGTAATTTCTATAAATAAAGAAAGCAATTAAAAGTTTGTTTAAATAGTATGATGTTAATATGTGTTGTTAAAGCAATTAAAAGTTTGTTTAAATAGTATGATGTTAATATGTGTTGTTAAAGGCTAAAATATATTACAAATGTGTTGCAATGAACCAAACAAATCAACAACTAACATTTGGATTGGATGGATGGAGAGTACCTGGTCATTTACTCATTAATTTTTAGTTAATATAATTAACTAAAAATTATTTTCAGCACATTCGTCCAATGGATCTCAGAAAGGCCACTTGTTTATAGTTGAAAAACGTTTAGATTCAATCTTCTAAAAGGAGCTCACATTGAGTAAAATGTATAGAACTTCACTTAAGAATGAAGACATTCAAATGTTAATGAAAGACTCTTGAAAAGAGAAAGGAATCCTTTTCTTCGAGTGTTCTTATGTACTGTAATCTTAGACGGCCTCTTGAGATTGAGCTAACTTTCCATTGTACAACCCTCAACAATGAGCTAAATCTCTTTTTAAGGTCCAGTCGAGTTACTCATTAACTGGGTAATGACTTGCTGTAAAAACTCATTGTCTCAAAGACTATATAAAGAAAAGATTCAGAGGCAGAGGAGAGGAAGGAGGAGGCTGATTAATTTCAATAGAGCCCTTCCAAAAGAGAGAATTACCTTCATATGGTGAAGAGGAAGGTTTCCCATTGGCCTACTTATGCACTGCAAACCTCAGCCCTTCATTACAGCTGGCAACAGTGAGAAAAGAGAACAATCGGCCTGATACCCAATTCTGGAGGAAGAAAGGCCCATTCTTCCGGCCTGAACCTGGTGTGAAGTAACCAGGCTCTCACTGCACTGGTTATTGCAGGGCGAGGGTTACACGGACACAATGAGATTTACCATCGTCAGTCACAGAAAGCGTCAGGAACCTTTGCAGGCCCAATTACAAGAAAATAGAAGATAATGGAGGATTGATTGTTGCTAATGGATTTATTCTTTGGCTATAAATCCTCAATAACAGTTTTTTATAACCTCTTTCCATTCAAGTCTGGTCTGCATCTCTCTTCGGGAAACAGGACGAATGAGTTCTTTTGTATGTCATAAATCAAACATCATCGAGCTCATTGACTCTCTCCAACTCACCGTCCATTGTGGTCTGGTGCGCAATACACTTTTGTTTCACTGGGATGTTGCATTAATACTTTCAAAATGGATCTAGAACCGCAACTTCCCCCTCACTGCTCACTGACCTCCTAGAAGCAAAGCTAAATTAGACCTCACTGAAAGGTAGCAGATGTCTGCAGCGGTTGAAGCACCTATGAACTACTTGCACAATGTGTGTGTTGGATGCTAACGGTCATTACCGTTAGCCACAGGAAACAGCAGCAGTCTGGATCACATGCGTCCACATTCCTGCTTGGAACAGCATCAGTGCATGTTAACAATGGCACGCAATGACACGTTCATTAAAATGCTGGAAACTTGGCACGATGAGAAACAAGAACAATAAGTGTCTCTCTCAGAGAACTGAAATTCATGGCAAAAAATAAAATGAGCCACCTGCACTAGCAAGTGGAAGTGGAAGTATTCGGTCCTTAAATAACTTTGTGAAAGTCTGAAGCATAAAATTCATTCCATTAAATGCATCTGTGGATCCAGGTTCCAGTTTCATTCAGAAGATTAAGAAATTAAATGAAAAAAAAAAAAAAAAAATGCACATAATGATAAGGACATTTTACTTTTGCACAGTTTTGCACGTTTTATGAAAAACAATTTCTTGAGTAAAAAAATAAAAAGTAAATGTGAGATGAGTTTAAAGTAACAATTTGTGAGATATAAAGTCACACTTCAACAGAGGCATGGACAAAGACAATTAATCAATAAATAAATAAATAAAACCAACTTTACAAGAAATATATATATTTTTTTTTACTTAGTTTTGGGTCGCTGCTTGATGTTCAATGTAAATCCTGCATCCTCAAGAAAAACTAGTTACGAAATCACTGCATTAACCAGAAAAAAATATAAGATGAGAACATAGTGAACCTTTACGTTTAATGCTTAATACAAACTACAATCATTTAAGGCTTCAATGGAAATTAGATTTTCAACATGAGAAAGTGAGGGTGACACAGAGCTAATAAACGACCCCGAGGAACTGAGACAAACCCCATTATAAAATGTTATTGAGGCTGGAAAATCTAACTTAATCCTTTTTTGAAGAGGTGGATCAGGTCCCACACACACATATATGTTTATCCCCTCCGCCTTGCATCCTGAATCCTACTCTGAAACAATCCTCCAAAAACTGGTGCAGTTTTACACTCCAGTGCACTTGAAAACCCAGTACCGCCTCTGTGTTGCAAAACCCAGAGAGCTTAACCTGGGGACAATGACAACAATAACCACCAGACTTCCACCTATACCGCCGCCACAGAGGAAGAGATGGCCCTGCATTCATGGCGCTGTGAACTTTGTTTCTTATTCGAGAGCTCAAAGAGTGACGGGGTTCTCACCGCACCCCCAAAACTCTCAGTACCTCCCCCCTCGAATGCCCATCAAGAGCTTGGCTACTATTGTCCTATTGTCTCCCGAGTGATGGATTCAATAGGTCCATACTAGAGGAGAAAAGTGGCAGGGAAAGGAACCCTAGAAGAACGCTAGGCTTGATTGGCAAGTTCACTCTCCTACCTGTCAAAAGAGTATGGATAAACAACAAGACTAGTTTTAAATGGTATAGTGCTGAAAAAGAGAGCGCAAGCTGAACCATTGACACTTAAAGGAACAGTTTACTCTATAAAATGCATAATTACAATTTCAAATACCTGTTTTCTATTTTAATATATTTTAAAATGTAATTAATTCCTGTGATGGCAAAGCTGAATTTTCAGCAGCCATAGACCTTAATCATAGACCCTAAATCACATGATCCTTCCTTCTAAACTTTTGACCAGTAGTGTCTTAGTACTTTGGTGTTCCACTGATAAAATATTGATAGTATTAATAACAATGTCAGATATATATCATCATTGTATATATATACAAAATCACAGAGGGTGCTTCTGAAATTACTGAGGGTGCTCTAGCCTTAATGCACATCTATTTTAACATATGATATTTGTCCCATCCATTGTGGTTATCACTTTGTCAATCATTGCATTTTCGAGAGTGAATCCCGCATTTATATGCAGATGTCACTCCTGAAACTTTGCAGAGTGTACACTATATTGCCAAAAGTATTGGGACACCCCTCCAAATAATTGAATTCAGGTGTTCCAATCACTTCCATGGCCACAGGTGTATAAAGTCAAGCACCTAGGCATGCAGACTGCTTCTACAAACATTTGTGAAAGAACGGGTCGCTCAGTGAGCTCAGTGAATTCAAGCGTGGTAACGTGATAGGTTGCCACCTGTGCAATAAGTCCATTCGTGAAATTTCCTCACTACTAAATATTCTATGGTCAACTGTTAGTGGTATTATAACAAAGTGGAAGCAATTGGGAACAACAGCAACTCAGCCACGAAGTGGAAGGCCATGTAAAATCACAAAGTGGGGTCAGCGCATGCTGAGGCGCACAGTGCGCAGAACTTTCTGCAGAGTCAATAGCTACAGACCTCCAAACTTTGTGGAGCCTTCAGATTAGCTCAAGAACAGTGCGTATAGAGCTTCATGGAATGGGTTTCCATGGCCGAGCAGCTGCATCCAAAGCGTTGGATGCAGTGGTGTAAAGCACGCCGCCACTGGACTCTAGAGCAGTGGAGACGTGTTCTCTGGAGTGACAAATCACGCTTCTCTGTCTGACAATCCGATGGACGAGTCTGGGTTTGGCGGTTGCCAGGTACTTGCCTGACTGCATTGTGCCAAGTGTAAAGTTTGGTGGAGGGGGGATTATGGTGTGGGGTTGATTTTCTTCCAGTGAAAGGAACTCTTAATGCTTCAGCATACCAAGACAGTTTGGACAATTTCATGCTCCCAACTTTGTGGGAACAGCTTGGGGATGGCCCCTTCCTGTTCCAACATGACTGCGCACCAGTGCACAAAGCAAGGTCCATAAAGACATGGATGAGCAAGTTTGGTGTGGAGTCCTGACCTCAACCTGATAGAACAGCTTTGGGATGAATTAGAGTGGAGACTGCGAGCCAGGCCTTCTCGTCCAACATCAGTGCCTGACCTCACAAATGCCCTTCTATAAGAATGGTCAAAAATTCCCATAAGCACACTCCTAAACCTTGTGGAAAGCCTTTCCAGAAGAGTTGAAGCTGTTATAGCGGCAAAGGGTGGGCCAACTCCATATTAAACCCTATGGATTAAGAATGGGATGTCATTAAAATTCATGTGCATGTAAAGGCAGACATCCCAAAACTTTTGGCAATATAGTGTATGTGGCCGTTGGTCCTCTTAGCGGCATGAAAAACAAAACTTTTATTCAAACTTTGAATGGATTATATATAGCCAAGAAAGCGTGCAAAGAGTGCCCTTTATAATCACTAATAATATGTCACTCATTTCAGTTTATCGTGATCTCACAAAATTCTATGATAATCAATGAGTCTCTACACTGAACAATGAATCTCTTATTTACATAGTCTACACTTTGTTTGTTATAATGAGATGAACCAACTCTGGCGTTTTGAGCGTGGACTAACCTAAACACCTCTGATTGGCCATTGAGTTCAAGAAATCAAACAATATGTCTTTGATTGGCTACATTGCTTTGTCTGGCTATCACCAGACCAAGCTCAATCTTTTAAGATTGAACATTGGTCTGGGGAGTCTGCTCTGTATTTTCTACTGCACAAGAGGCGTGATCAACGAGCATAATTCAAAAGACTCTGTACGCAATTGGATAGTCCTTCAACCAATCAGACCACAAGAGGCGTGATCAACGGGCATCGATCCATCGCTTCTCTCCGTCATTGTGTTAAACCCGCCAATAGCGCACCAGGTGGATAAGCCAGTCTGTGATTGGTTCCCGCAAATGTGTAACAGAAGCAGGATAAATTAATGTACAGGTTTCCAGCCTGAGCTGCAGGGCGAAATCAAATCGCTGGCAGATCAGGCTGGGTTTACCCAGTCTATACATTGCTCAATGCTGCAAAACAGTTTGTAAATAGAAACCTTTAAATCTCTCCTGAGCGCAAACACGAATACACACTGGAGCATTTGCCAAATCTGTTTCACCAATATCCTATTTTTACAGCCACAACTGAGGGTGCTCTTGCTTTCGTTTGAGGTCGCTTAGCACCTGCAGCCCCGTAGAACCACGCCTGTCACAGCAGCCATCCTGAAGAGATTCGATTTAATAACAACACAAATAATAGGGATCATGATAAAAATATTCTATTGCATTTATCCCTGATTTGGACAAGCAGCATCAATTAGGCCCACTTGTCTCAGCACTGGCTAATTGGCAAATGCAGAGGAGTTAATATTTACCCTGGCTAATGAATCCCTGTAGCAGTGGCGAGGTGGAGCGCGGTCTGTGATTCTGTGCTAATTCTGTAACAGTGAGTGCATTTGTCCTCCATTAGATGCTGTTGAAACATTAGGGCTCATTAGAGCTCACAGGCAAGTGTACTAAAGATGCGCCCAGACTGATAAGATATTAGCATGCACTCTCTGGCTGCAATACACAATGGGCGCAAATGTGGTTTGGAAAAACGCCAGAAGCCACATTACTTTCCAATGCAATCTAGCTGATGAACACTCTACGTAACCCCATGGTGCATTGAGAATGATACCAAGGCCCTTTAAAAGTCACGATTTTCACTCAGAAATTGCTAGTAAATTTGACAAACAATTACAAAGAAACAGCAAGCAACACTGAATTAAATGTGGAATTTTTAAAACTGAAATAGTACTTTCTGTACAACACACTTCAATAATCTTTGTTTTATTTAAATATTATTATTTAAAATTATAATTTTTTTTTTACAATGCATCTAATAAGCACACAAGTACAGCTCCTACTTGAATAGAGAAACAATGACATTTTCAATATGTTTAAAACGAAATGCCATTGTTCTGTTAAAATTGGCTCTTTAAAATTTGAAACTGAATTTCCTTTTATACACCTGCCATATTACAATTCCTCTAGGTCCATCTCCTCCACCTTATATAGAGTGTATACAATGAATTAACTAAATAGTTTTTACCAAGTAATATCTATTCCTGTTGCTCTTAGTTACAATGACATCCCAAAGGATGCTGTCTGAACACAAAATGTCTCCTAATTAATCGCTGTGTATTTAATTATGTCAATATTTAATTCATAATTTTAACTACACTGAATTAAGCTCCATGTTAATGAGAATCTTGGATTACATAAATTTAATGAGCCAACTATTCAAAGCTATAATTAGGGCATAATTTTTATGAATACAAAAATGATCATGCTCAAAACCTGACAATTCCACCTTCTACAAGCATTACTTTTTTTCTCGCTTAAATACAAACAAATTTCTATCGAAAATCCTCTCATCTAAAAAAATGGGGGAGAGATGCTCCTAAAATATGTGGTTGAATTATAATGACTATTTAAGAGTTTTCTAAATCATTTCTAAATCTTTTGCAAGGGAAAATAGCATGAAATATGATAATAGCAACAAGACACTTTGCCTGTTCAGTTCCAATTACAAAGACAGCCTTTTAAACCTCTCCAATACAGATTAAAACCCCTGTCATGTTTGAGTAAAGTGTGATATGGTTCATGAATTTCATTTAAAGCGATATGCAGTATTTGACATAATCGAGTTGATCTCTGATTAGCTTCAGCATCCTAGTGTGAGTGAAATTAGCCCTCCGCATCATTCTCGCTACATGCTGTTTCAATGAAAGCCTGCATTTAAATAATACCACTCTCACATGAAGAGTGTTTGCCAATCTTAGGACTATCTGAGCTGAGCTTCATCTGAAAATATTTGTATATGTCATTTTTATGCAGTGATGCTGATGACATTTTGCTTCATATTGAAAAAACAACAACGAAAGAGACAGAAAGAGGGATTAAGAGAAGCTCAACCACTATAAATAAAAAAATAAAAAAATAAAATGACTTTTTCAAGAAGTACTAAAAGATGTACTTCTATCCTTCACAGCTTCATTTTAAAATGGCATTTACTCTGACTCTGATATCCATGCAACGTCCATGACATCTTTAACATGCATACACACTGTGTGATAAAGCGACCTTCACAGAAAGAACTGATAACAAACCCAATTTGTACACTGATGACTATGTGGGTGTATCACCCGACAGGACCAGCAAACAGCGAGTGACCTTTGTAAAAGGTTTTTTTTTAGGGTCAGGGGTCAGCTATGCTACACCATGACTACTAATAGGCCAGGGACTCCAGAGATATGTGGAGGTACCTCCACCGTCACCCCACATTCCCTTGTCCCCGTTCACACACCCCAGTTATCTCCTGAATGCCTGATGCATCTGGGTCTGTCGGGCTCAGGCCAGTTTGAAGGGATTTGAGAGGACAGATTGCTAATCCGAACTTTGAACATGAGGCGAAGGCTTTGAGGGGAGGTCTACGGCGTTGTGGGCTTTCGGTCTTTTCTTATGGAAATGCCGCCAGTGCAGCCAGAACAGTGATGAAAATGCCACAGGGCTTATCACAACACGACAGCCCCACCAGCAGAGACCGCGGGAAGAGACTGACAGATCAGGCGGCACTAAAGACAGCCATCGCTATGTGACGTGTATCATCTTTATTATGATGTGTGCTCGTGACCAGGTGTCTAAGGAAGAAAGAGAAAGAGATGAAAGAAATGTTACCGTAAAGCGTTCTGTCAGTTATAAGGAAAAGAAACTCGTTTCTGTAATGAGGGTCGTCTCCTTCGATTCAAAGTAAATGGGTAGCTCGACCCACTAATCTTTGAGCGATGGTCATAAATGTCAGAACTTCTAAATCAATGACATTAAGACTTAAATGTTTTCTTCAAAAAAATCTTTGAAACAGTGGATCAATGCCTGCAATAGATACCCAATGTGTTAGACAATGCCATTTCTTTTCAGACCATCCAGCTCTTAGACATGAACTAAGTTATGGAAAAAACTAAATCTATTAAAGGGATAGATCACCCATTTACCCACCCTTATGTCGTTCCAAGCCTGTATGACAGAGACACACACAGATATAGAACAAAGATATAGAAAAAATGTTTTTATCCGTAAAACAATTTTGTTTTAGAACCCAACATTCTTTAAAATACAAAATATCTTTGTTTGTGTTTTGAAGAGGTCATACAGGTTGAGTAAATGACAGAATTTTCATTTTTGGGTGATCTATTACACTGTTCCTTCCATTACTGAGTTCATGTCTATTGCCCACACTAGTGTTCAATAAACAGACCAAATTTGGTCATCAAAGTGCAAAGGCATGTCAGAACTAGATATTGGGTTGCTGTGGATGGCACGGGGCCAGATAAGTCCTTTTCGCACTCAGCAATAGACATGCACCGAGCCAACAAAGCAAACATTCACATGCATAAGTGTTAAACAGCATCCATTGGTGCCTTTCTGAGCTGTCTAGTGCCTATTAGACTTTGTAAGGTTACACACAAACTTTTGAAAACGGGTTTCAAAGTGCAAGTTTTTTAAAACGATGCCGTTATTGTGTCCGTGTTAACTACAAAAAATGCAAATTTGTGAAACAGTGATGTAATGCGTATGCGTATTACAGTATGTGTTCAGTCTATAGGTGAATAGTTTTTCTTTACAAAGTGATATCGCCAACTACTGGCTTGGCAGAATGAAGGTGCATTCACACTACCAGCGACACGCAGCGACAAAGTGGCACATTCCCATTCATTTCAATGGAGAACAGGCGATTTCCGGCGACAAGCGACAGTGACTATTGAGAGCTGTTCAACTTTATGCAAATGAAGAGCGGCTTTCGGGAGCGACAACCAATAGGAGTGAAGTCAGCGGAGCGCACGTGATCCGCCACTCTTGTTCAGTGCCGAGGCAAGTTAAAGGAGAAGCTCATTTTAGCAGTCAGCAACTGTCCTATAATTTATGATATGTCTGTGTGTATATACGGTGGTACACGCCGTGCTGACTCTGAGCTTGAATGGTTTCGTGAGGCCATTTGCCCTTTTGCTGCAGATAAACAGCTGCGATGGCAAAGAGCACTCCCTGTTTATCGTTCATCTTTAATATTACGCATTTTATGTACACAATCTAGACTCATCGCTTTACTATGGCATACACATAGAACATTATCAATTTATATTATTCAAATCAGTTAAATGATTGTTAGGTTGCATTAACTAGGTCTGCCGGAACCGGGAACACTTCTCATAACACCTGATGTACTCGTTACATCATAAAAACAATGGAATCTACGCTAATGTTAGTCTCTCTGTTTATCCCGAGGATTACTGTAGTCTGCCGTATCCAGATCAGATGGTGGACCTGCGCCTAGAGACAACCAACGCAGCCCTGAAGTGTTGGCAGAGACCGTGTCAACTAGACTCTCCCCTGTGAAGGCCTCCTTCCCTTCCCTTTCCCTATGTACAGACAAAAACACACATGCACACATACAGTGGGGAGAACAAGTATTTGATACACTGCCGATTTTGCAGGTTTGCCCACTTACAAAGCATGTAGAAGTCTGTAATTTTTATCATAGGTACTCTTCAACTGTGAGTGACGGAATCTAAAACAAAAATCCAGAAAATCACATTGTATGATTTTTAAGTAATTAATTTGCATTTTATTCCATGACATAAGTATTTGATACATCAGAAAAGCAGAACTTAATATTTGGTACAGAAACCTTTGTCTGCAATTACAGAGATCATACGTTTCCTGTAGTTCTTGACCAGGTTTGCACACACTGCAGCAGGGATTTTGGCCCACTCCTCCATACAGACCTTCTCCAGATCCTTCAGGTTTCAGGGCTGTCGCTGGGCAATACGGACTTTCAGCTCCCTCCAAAGATTTTCTATTGGGTTCAGGTCTGGAGACTGGCTAGGCCACTCCAGGACCTTGACATGCTTCTTAAGGAGCCACTCCTTAGTTGCCCTGGCTGTGTGTTTCGGGTCGTTGTCATGCTGGAAGACCCAGCCACGACCCATCTTCAATGCTCTTACTGAGGGAAGGAGGTTGTTGGCCAAGATCTCGCGATACATGGCCCCATCCATCCTCCCCTCAATACGGTGCAGTCGCCCTGTCCCCATTGCAGAAAAGCATCCCCAAAGAATGATGTTTCCACCTCCATGCTTCACGGTTGGGATGGTGTTCTTGGGGTTGTACTCATCCTTCTTCCTCCAAACACGACGAGTGGAGTTTAGACCAAAAAGCTCTATTTTTGTCTCATCAGACCACATGACCTTCTCCCACTCCTCCTCTGGATCATCCAGATGGTCATTGGCAAACTTCAGACGGGCCTGGACATGCGCTGCTTGTCTATTGTCCTGTAGCCCATCCCAGCCTTGTGCAGGTCTACAATTTTATGCCTGATGTCCTTACACAGCTCTCTGGTCTTGGCCATTGTGGAGAGGTTGGAGTCTGTTTGATTGAGTGTGTGGACAGGTGTCTTTTATACAGGTAATGAGTTCAAACAGGTGCAGTTAATACAGGTAATGAGTGGAGAACAGGAGGGCTTCTTTAAGAAAAACTAACAGGTCTGTGAGAGCCGGAATTCTTACTGGTTGGTAGGTGATCAAATACTTATGTCATGCAATAAAATGCAAATTAATTATTTAAAAATCATACAATGTGATTTTCTGGATTTTTGTTTTAGATTCCGTCTCTCACAGTTTAAGTGTACCTATGATAAAAATTACAGACCTCTACATGCTTTGTAAGTGGGCAAACCTGCAAAATCGGCAGTGTATCAAATACTTGTTCTCCCCACTGTAGGTAACCAGTAGCGTTACTCCCACTAGCATCCTCACCACCAGCCAATGCCGACATACAGCTGGTAATGTGAATGCACCTTAATATATTAATATTGTATACAGCATTTTTAATCGTTTTCGTGGATCCGTGCGAAGGGGGATTGTTTTGACAATGTTGTCATCTGTACGCGAAAAACGCAAAGGAAAAACTTTTTCCATTTTTAGTACATTGTTGTTGTGTACCCCAAGTCGTTAGCCAGTTTTGCCAACTATTTTCAATGAAAAGTAGCTAAAGCCTGCTCTAAAAGTAGCTAAATGTTGCTAGATTACGTAATGCGCCAACGGTCGGCACTTTATGGCATTCAAAGTACATTTCATAGTACACTGTAACTTTTCCTACATGTAGGCCTATGCATGTTACAGTTTAGATTCATCGTCGTTCCTACCTAATGTGGTGATGCTGGTTTGACTAAACCTCCTCCCACTGTACCACATGCCTCAGCCTTAATGACAGACCATTATCAGTCTGAGATTGCAGCAGGGGAAATAAGCTTCATACTGCCTCAGCATCCAAGAATAACTACTCGACGCAGGATATCTCGAAGAGCGAGAGAGAGGGAGAGATTAAGCATCCTATAACTGGAGCGAGCGCTCATGACTGTGGAATGGTATGTCAGTGCCAGCGTGACTAAGTCTATGCAGTCATGGCTATATTTATATGAATAAAGGCATACAATGAAGTATGTCACAGATAATTTATGACAGATTATTCATAAACATGGATGAATAATGATCTGAAACGCAGTCAAGCCTTTTGATGCTTTTATTTTTGTACTGACGTCAACAGAGTTTAACTATACATGTTTCTATACCATGTTGAAGTCCCTATAATCTCCTTCTCAGTATTAATTACGAATCGGAAACAGTTATTTTGATTTGAAAAATAATAGAAAAGAACAGCACAGTAACAAAACTTAGTTATCTACAGATGCCTACAACAAGACAGATGTTCGAGGCAATGTGAAAGCACTGGGTTGTAAACTCAAGTACAAGAACAATGCTGTGAAAACATCATTACTGTAGTGCGGTAGAGTAACCAGGGTGATTTCTACTTCAATTTTGAACACTGATGTTCAATGTCGGAGTACTTTCTCCTTCACTTTTGCTTGTTCTCCAATTTGCTAACAAAAAGGTACTCTCTAGCACAGTCTGACTTAATGTTGATTCTTTAATTCTATGCAAGTTTTTCCTCAACTCAATCCATTACAGAGTTTAAAACTGCAGAAGTTTTCCTATTAAACGATTATTTGCTCTGAGAGTTTTTCCATTCCCAATTTGCATTGCCATTGAGTGAACAAAAAAAAAAGATGATGTATTTGTCTTTCATTCTTGATTTCAAACACCAACCAAAAGGCACATATTTTCGACACTCATTTGCATTTCAATGCACTTACTAATCCATTACTAATGTAAATGATTAGAACTAGACATAATACGGTTTATGAATTTATTGCCCACACACAATAACAACCAAAAAAAAAAAAGGGAAAAGTTTGATGAATATTGCTCTATCGTTCACCAGTAAATCAATTATATGCTAATTCAAATTCCTGGCTAAAAGTGCAATCTCTCTTTGACTGCATGCATTATGAAATTAGGAAACCGATTCCTAAATTCTGATGTTATTACGCAGAAATGTCAGCTATCGAAAGCTGTAGACTTTAACAAGGAAAACAGGTGTCGCTGTCAAGACCAGTTTCAGCAAAGAAAACCCTGAGCGTGCCGTGTATGTGTGCGACGCAGAAAAATAGATTGAGATTTACTGTTTATTTGTCACAGCTCCATTGCCTGTCTGTATGCATCTGTAGACTCATTAATCATCGTGTCCCAAACACACTGAGGAAGAAGTTGACGCAGCAACACATTCTGGTGCCACTTAGTATGACAAACTCACACACACACTGGCACCAGTGACTCAAACAGGCCCAATGTGTTCGCCAAATATGCCCACCCTGCCATATTCACCCCGTACCAGCTGCCATATGGGCTTCCAGAAACTTCTACATCACCCACAGTTCTATTAGGCCAAATTTACAGTGGCATCTGGGGTCCAGGGGGATTCATTAACTCCAGGAAAGACTACCTCCACACTCACAAGCCCCTGACTATCCCTATCGGCATCTTAGGATCCTTTTCGACTGACCCACCCGGATCTGTGCAATACTGCCGGCCCATCAATCATCAACTGACCGACGTCTTTCATCTCCGCCGTGTAACATAAACATGGGTGCAATTTGCTTCGCTGCTCTTGTGGGTGCCCCTTTCCTGTTTCATTAGAGTTGATTTTCTATGGTGCCACCTCCTATAGATATCATGCAGATGCACGGAGGAAGAAAGAGAGGGTGACATAGAAAGGCAAGGAAAGGTGTCCAGGGTGACTGGCAAGCAGGTGTGACAATATGCAACTGGGTGGGGTAAGGGGTTATAGAAAGTGTTCTGGGACATGGCCTGTGTCCCCAAGAGACCCCAGTTGTGGGGTCCCTTTATGCATTAGTACTTCATTAATCAATGTCACAGCTTCCACGGTCCTCAGACGCCCATAATGGCCATAAAAGTTCAAAATACATCAATGTTTTACAATGATGCATTTTTAATATCATTAATGCAACAAATTATCTCTAAATTACATGTGTGTGGCCATAAGTATGTACTTAATTTTAGTGTTTTTTTAACTGGTTAAAGCCATTTTCAGTATCTGCCTTGTTGTCCAAAATGCATCTAAACATCCTTAAAAATAGAAGCAAAAATGTGTAAAATTTGTTTCAGAGAATATTGGGAATTACTGAAAAATGATTACCCCACTGTAAGATATACCCGACTCATAATGTCTTATTTTGAGCATAAACCTAATTTTATTAGATTTATGTTTAGAAAAAATAGTGATTAAAAGTGACATTTTAGAATTTTATAATATCAATAGTATTATTTATTTATTATATATAAATATTTATTTTGTTGTGCTGTGACGCACATAACTTTGGCATAACTGTATTTTCCATATGCTAAAAACCACACATTTTCCACCTACAGAGAAACTCATATCAAATCAACTTTTGTCATGCAATGATAGACACTTCACAAGGCATCTAATAATAGCAATAAATAAAAAAATCTTGTGCCATCACAGAGACAAATCAGAACATGAAGCAAAGTTCAGATACCCATGCATTTTGTTCACAAACTCATATCTACAAAATCTGACTAAAGAAGCTAAGATCAAATCAGCCTGCATCATGCAAATTATAACAGTAAATATAAATGGTACCACCTTATAGGTTCTATACTTTAACATTATTTAATGCATTAAGTGCTGTATCATAAATTAACAATTAATTTGTGTTAATGTATTAAAGTTAAGATATACAATAAATAACATTAAATGTACTGTATAGAAACTAACATTAACCATGAACCACAAATATTGGGTTTGCTAATGTCAATGTAACACAACCTAAGTGTTACCATATAAACTTTGCAAGGACACAAAGAACAATTGGTGCCATCATGAGACAGATCAGAATCTGCTGCGAAGAATGTTCACTTAAGAACTTCTTATTTAATTAGAATGGACAAAGTTGGCCTGCTTTCTAGAAATCTGGTTGCTGTTTTGATGAGGCTCTTTTGGAAAACATTTTCCATGATGTGTTATTTTGTGATGCTCATTTCGGTGAAATTTGAGTGGGTTGATGAGGGTGAGACGAGGAGAGTGCGGTCACATGAAAATACTTGAATGTTCTTGAATGATTTTAATGATGCAGTCATTCAATGAACGTATGGAACGGTTAAAACTGGGGTTTCTTAAAAGGATCCAGAATGATTTTGTGCAGTGCAAATGTCCCAGCGCAGCCTGTTGGGAATTTGAGCAGGAATTCAATAAGAAAAAAAAAAAAAACACCCAACCAATCTCTAACAATTTGAACGACCTTTTGAGTTGGGTATTGTGTTTTATTTGAACATTATACGCCAGTGATTGCATGAAGTCAGTTACGGTAAATGTCACCAAATCGCTTTGAAATGAGGATCAAAATATGAACTCACACAAATACAATTACTCTTCCACATGATTGATCAAGCAGAAGGCCGTGCACGATTGCAAATACAAGATCAAATCACACCAGCAGGAATGGCAGCATGTCTATAATTTACGCCCCATTTGTTATGATACGAGTTCAAAAGTCTGGTGGGGGTTGGTTAGGGGCTTTGGGAACCCCCGCGAAGACAGCACCCCGAGACCTCGCAATCCGCTCCCCGAGGCTCTCTTTGACCCGTCCCAGGGGCTAGTATATCAGACAGCACCCAGGCTTGGACCCACCAGCCCGACCGCCTGGCAGACATAGGGGAGATCAGTCACACCCGTCCCCTGTGGCTAACGTTGATCCGAGTCTTAACCCCGATCTCTTAGTTTATCAGCTCTTATATTCCTTAATAATGGCAACTCCACTAGTGCCATTGTGCCACTAGGGGGAGTCTATCCCACAGGGTTTTTTGTTTCCCTACAGCTCTTTAAATCTCCTGCTTACTTCAAAATACTTGGTCTACACAAGCTGGAAAACAAGAAGTGAAGTACAGCATGGGGTACAATCTTGAAAGCATGGCACAGAAACCACATTAATCAGTGACTTGGGTTCGCATCAATTTTCATCTGGTATGTTAAAAGCAGAACTGATAAATGTGTTCTATGGGCCTGATGACCACCCTAGTTCATCTGAACCCACTCCAGGAAAATGGCAGCAGTTCAAGTGCTGAAACATGGAAATTTACACACAACACAGGTGCTGAATAAAGGGTGTTGATTGCTTTTGTTCACCGTTAGCCCTGTAAGCTAGATTCATGATTGTGTATAGAGATTGATGTTAGTGGATGTTCCACGTTCATTGTGTTTCATGCAAAAGAGGATCATTATATGCAAACACAACCACATACATGTTTCATCAAATTTGGGCACTTCTATGTCACAGGACTTTTATTAAATGAAACAAAAAAAAAGGCTTCAACTTTTTTGGTGATATGAAGGTCACATTAAACCTGCCTTGAAAACTTTATTATGCATTTATCATTTATTTTTTGCTACTTTTAATTCTTTTTTACCAATCAGGCAGTAATTCGGTAAATTATTGAAAGTGTGAAAATAGTGCAGTATTTAATAATGTGTATTTATGATTCCATAAAACGCTAGACATGTATGATTAGAGGTCAACCATTTTATTCCAAAAACATTGAAAAAATAATGTCGATTAAAGTTCTACAAGTCAAAGGCGCTCATAGTTGAAGAAACACCCACATATGTAAACAAACCAGAAGTTCCCAAATTAAATATAATATAAGCTCAAGGTTGGGTTTACAAAAAAAAAAAATGTAAATGAGAAAAACATGGTAATTTTGTTTGATCTGAGCAACTCCTGCATGTCAGGACTTGAGATCTTACAGAGAAAAACGAAATGGAAGAGAAAGGCAAATGAGGCAGACTTCATCACAAAACACACCAACACATCCAGTACAGGTTGAAGTGATGTAAACCAGCAAATGTTTGCATAGTGTCAACGAGCAAGGACAAACTGCAGTCTTCCTCCCCAAGTACTGCTGCCAAATTTGTTTGAAATTATGTGTGATGAGTTTCATGAAAAGTCTTGAGATCAGAATAATTTGTTTGAACATTAAAAGGCTACACATGTCAGGTGAATAACTTGAAGTGTTCTTTCTTAGCACCAAATGACAGAGATTAGTGATGAGAAATAAAGACTTGAATTGGTAGTTTCTAAATAGAATCCTAATGCACGTTTGCTCAGCCAGTGAGAAATGCCTGCTACTATTAGGCTGATTCTAAATCTTAAACATATTTCTGACAATAGAGACATAATTTCTCAAAATTCTATTCCACACTATTCCAACCTAGGATCATTTGGAAAATGTGCCTGTGTCAACATTTCTGATATTAAGTTGTTTCCTGCACATTTCACAACCCTTTCAAAGTGAAATGTCCGTTGATGGTGCTAAAACGTTAATGTTCTATCGCATTTGAAAATAACTTCCCACCTACACCAGGGGTGTCCAATCCTGCTCCTAGAGGGCCACTATCCTGCAACGTTTAGCTCCAACCCCAGTTAAACACACCTGAACCAGCTAATCAAGGTCATACTAGTAGGCATAGAAACTTCCAGGCAGGTGTGCTGAGGCATGTTGGAGCTAAACTCAGCAGGACAGTGCTGGACACTGCAGGACAGAATTTGAACACTAAACTACACTAAACTCTAAAGAATTTGAACACTAACCTACACTAAACTCTACCTTAAAACTAACCAATAGTTTTAACAAAAAATGTTTTCCAATGAGCCTAGGTTTTACTAATCACCTGTTGTCATGGTGCATTGTGGGAACACACTAGGATGATTTCAACAACCTAACCGCCTTATAAATGGTCGAATCCCTAGAAAGTGCACTACACTATTGAAGTAGGGAGCTGACTCAGACAAACCCTGTATTTTCAATGTCAAAATCACTTTACACTAGGGGTGGGCGATATACCGCTAGACATGATTAACCGGTAGAAATTTGTCAACCGGTAGAGATGTTGGACTATCGTCTGTATCACGGTTACACGCATGGCGTTGTGTGGCCCGGTCACGAAAGCTTATCGTTTGTATGCGTTTTTAAGCACTGCGGTATAAAAACAGTAGATTTTAAATTATTGAAGCACAATTAGCCGTGAAAGATGACTAATTTCGGTATATGCGCACACTGTCTGAGAGACATGAAGCAAATGAAAACTGCTTTTTGCCACCTAATTGGGCTTGAACGATTAAATACAAATACCTACAGTGGGGAGAACAAGTATTTGATACACTGTCGATTTTGCAGGTTTTCCTACTTACAAAGCATGTAGAGGTCTGTAATTTTCATCATAGGTACACTTCAACTGTGAGAGACGGAATCTAAAACAAAAATCCAGAAAATCACATTGTATGATTTTTAAATAATTAATTTGCATTTTATTGCATGACATAGGTATTTGATCACTGTGGCGAGGTGGGCGAGCGAGAGATGTGGGAGGAGCGAGCGAGACCGGTGCGTGATTGAGAATGAGCGTCACCTGTGAGGCACACCGGTCTCGAGTCCTCTCATGAGGGAGCCCGGAGGCATATAAGGACGAGCGACACCAGTGAAGGACGAGCGACACCAGTGAAGGACGAGAGAGGACCAGGCCTGGAATTTACGTTGTGGTTTGTTTATGTTTTATTATGTGTGTGTGTGGCAGCCGTTCGTGAGGGGCTGCCCACGTTACTTTTAGTTTGTTTATTTTGGATTAAAGTCTTTTAAACGTTCGCCGGTTCCCGTCTCCTTCTTCCCATATCTACGAACATTGTTACATTGGTGCCGAAACCCGGGAGGAAGGAGAGACATGCTGTCGGGGAGCCCTCGCTGCTGAGGGGGATCGCGGTGCTGAGGAGGTCGGCCAGTGCGGAAGAGAGAAGACCGCGAGTGGCTGCACGAGGCGGTGGTGCTGGAGCAAAGGAAGATCCGGTGGGACGGAGAGCTCGCTGCCGTACCCCTGGGTCGAGGTGGGGTGGCTGCCGTCCTAGAGGGAGCGGAGGAGTCGCCGACGTTCGCTGTGGGCCGGAGCCTGCTACCATCCGACATGACGGGGAGGAGCAGGGAGCGCGGGACTCGCTGCCGCCTGCCCTCAACAGGAGGAGCCACCGCCGGCCGCCAGGGGGCGGAGGACGATCGAGCCGTCCACCGAGCGCCCAGTACCATTGCATGGCACCGCGAGGAAGAGCCTCTCAGATGGCTGAGGACCGAGCGGCAGTGTGTCCGGGAACCGGACTAGAATTTTTTTTTTTTCCTCTCTCCACTCTCTCGTCCTGTCGCTTTCTGTGTCTCCGTCTCCCGTTTCTCTCGTCTCGTCTGTCCATACCCCCAGACGCGGGAGACATGGAGATTGGGCCCCTGGGGGGGGAGTAGGCGCCGACTCGGGTGTACCCCCTGGCCTGCAAGGGGCGATGGGGTATGTGGTGAGGTGGGCGAGCGAGATACGTGGGAGGAGCGAGCGAGACCGGTGCGTAATTGAGAATGAGCGTCACCTGTGAGGCACACCGTCACCTCTCGAGTCCTCTCATGAGGGAGCCCGGAGGCATATAAGGACGAGCGACATCAGTGAAGGACGAGAGAGGACCAGGCCTGGAATTTAAGTTGTGTTTTGTTTATGTTTTATTATGTGTGTGTGTGGCAGCCGTGAGGGGCTGCCCGTGTTACTTTCAGTTTGTTTATTTTGGATTAAAGTCTTTTAAACGTTCGCCGGTTCCCGCCTCCTTCTTCCCATATCTACGAACTTTGTTACAATCAACTACCAACCAGTAAGAATTCCGGCTCTCACAGACCTGTTAGTTTTTCTTTAAGAAGCCCTCCTGTTCTCCACTCATTACCTGTATTAACTGCACCTGTTTGAACTCATTACCTGTATAAAAGACACCTGTCCACACACTCAATCAAACAGATTCCAACCTCTCCACAATGGCCAAGACCAGAGAGATGTGTAAGGACATCAGGGATAAAATTGTAGACCTGCACAAGGCTGGGATGGGCTACAGGACAATAGGCAAGCAGCTTGGTGAGAAGGCAACAACTGTTGGCGCAATTATTAGAAAATGGAAGAAGTTCAAGATGACGGTCAATCTCCCTCGGTCTGGGGCACCATGCAAGATCTCACCTCGTGGGGCATCAATGATCATGAGGAAGGTGAGGGATCAGCCCAGAACTACACGGCAGGACCTGGTCAATGACCTGAAGAGAGCTGGGACCACAGTCTCAAAGAAAACCATTAGTAACACACTACGCCGTCATGGATTAAAATCCTGCAACGCACGCAAGGTCCCCCTGCTCAAGCCAGCGCATGTCCAGGCCCGTCTGAAGTTTGCCAATGACCATCTGGATGATCCAGAGGAGGAATGGGAGAAGGTCATGTGGTCTGATGAGACAAAAATAGAGCTTTCTGGTCTAAACTCCACTCGCCGTGTTTGGAGGAAGAAGAAGGATGAGTACAACCCCAAGAACACCATCCCAACCGTGAAGCATGGAGGTGGAAACATCATTCTTTGGGGATGCTTTTCTGCAAAGGGGACAGGACGACTGCACCGTATTGAGGGGAGGATGGATGGGGCCATGTATCGCGAGATCATGGCCAACAACCTCCTTCCCTCAGTAAGAGCATTGAAGATGGGTCGTGGCTGGGTCTTCCAGCATGACAACGACCCGAAACACACAGCCAGGGCAACTAAGGAGTGGCTCCGTAAGAAGCAGCTCAAGGTCCTGGAGTGGCCTAGCCAGTCTCCAGACCTGAACCCAATAGAAAATCTTTGGAGGGAGCTGAAAGTCCGTATTGCCCAGCAACAGCCCTGAAACCTGAAGGATCTGGAGAAGGTCTGTATGGAGGAGTGGGCCAAAATCGCTGCTGCAGTGTGTGCAAACCTGGTCAAGAACTACAGGAAACGTATGATCTCTGTAATTGCAAACAAAGGTTTCTGTACCAAATATTAAGTACTGCTTTTCTGATGTATCAAATACTTATGTCATGCAATAAAATGCAAATTAATTACTTAAAAATCATACAATGTGATTTTCTGGATTTTTGTTTTAGATTCCGTCACTCACAGTTGAAGAGTACCTATGATAAAATTACAGACTTCTACATGCTTTGTAAGTGGGCAAACCTGCAAAATCGGCAGTGTATCAAATACTTGTTCTCCCCACTGTATGTGTCAAAGTGACCATGTATTTGCAAGTACACAGTCATTTATTTCTTAAGTTTATGTTAACAGTTGAGAGAGAAAATACACGAGTATATTGGATCCATGCAGCTGGTCTTAAAGTGACAGCATCCAAATTTACCTGCTGTCATTAATGCTAATCAAACAAAAAAACAAAAAAAAAAAAGAGAGAAAATCTCTCACTGCTCTTGGATGACAATTTACACACTAAAGCCTATGCATTGTTTTTTTTATATATATTTGATTACTTTATACATTTTATGTAGTATTTCTAGTGCTTGAACTTTTTTCAGGTAGGTGTATTTCACTTGTGTCTTTGTTCTATTATAGTTTGTTTTCTTTGCTCTTTCTTTATCACAGTTTGCTTGTGTAAGCTTGAGAGTTTTTTTAGGCTAGTATTCGTTTTTTAAAATAATACTGAAAATGGTGATAAGAATTATGATATTTCAATGGTATCAAAAATGTTGATGTCATAAAAACCTTGTTTAAAGCAAAAATATCAATATCGTGATATATATCGTTATCATGAAATAAAATTACTCATATCGTGATACAAGATTTTGGTCATATCACCCACCCCTACGTTACAGTACAGTGCTGTACATGCAAATCATCTAACACTGTTTTACTGTAGCAGCACAACATATAATACAGTAGTATGATGTAGTGTGTAACCTCTAAATATACAGATTGACTCCAATTTGAATGTAATGTTTTGAAGTGATCTGGCAGTGCGATATTGCAGACTGAGAATTTCCTTAGTGTTGTGTTTTTTCTGAACGCAAAGTTTAATTGTGATGAAGAAAGTATGTTTGTCTAAAGTGTAGTATAGAGAATGGGTTTGTAGTTGCAAGAAAAAAAAATTGTTTAAAAAAATCCTCAAAATATCTTCAAGTATCAACCCAACCTGCCTGGAACATATTCACACAAATTCGACAGCATCTCAATGCACTGCACACCATCTGTCCGATTGCTAAACTGTGTGAATGTTTAGGGGGGTGTAAACTACAGTACAGTGTGATCGTACAGGGGAATCCATATAAAAACCGTGCAGGGACACAGTCTGTAATTGTTCCCTACTTAAGCGAATCAGAGGCCTGATCTCCGCACGGGCCGTGCAATATGATTGAGCTGTCAGACACAATATGCTAATTGTCATTCTTAAGATGCCTGCCGGACGGCTGCATTCCAGAGCTATGCTACTGTTATATATAGATCTCCTTATTGTCAGGCTGGTGGGTCGAACCGGAGTTAAGGGTGAATAATCCATTTAACACAAGCGTCTACGAGTACAATGGCAATGCCTCCATTCACAGTCTGAGAACAGGGATGTTTCTATGAGAAAACTGTGGTTTAAAATAAGGACTGTGACAAATATTCACATTCTGATGAGTTATATCGAAACGCTTCTTATTGAAAAGATCTAGAATTTAGTGGCTGTAAAAAAATTAACTGGTGCATCAAGCAAAAAAAAGTCCAAGGGCACAATTCTACTGATTTTCAAACGTTAATATGTGATAACTTACTTGACCAGACGTTAGAGGCTTAAAAAAAATCTGATTTCTCTTTTTTCCCCAGTATAATATACACAAAAGTCACCCTTAGACTGGATTATGGGAATCGGATTGGTCTGTTCCCCTTTGATCTGCTAGATTACAGTGAATCTGTCATGGCAGGCTGGAGGATGGAAAAGTTTGGTCTGCCGGCCGGGCAAGTCCTTAGCTGGGCAACATTCTTCCACCCAAAGATCAGGCCTCTGAGATTTGTTATGGTTAGAGAACGTTAGCGCAAGCCTCTGGGAAATTTTGCAGAGCTAGTTAAAATTCAGTGCATAAGGTGACCATGAATGAGTAGTCGTGCTAATATACCAATACGTTTATCTAGCAGAGCACAGGCTTGACAGACCTTTACATTTTGAAGTAAAGTGTTTTTTTACATAGACGAGATATGTCTCCCTGCATGTTACTGTTTATTCATGAGATAGGAGTGCCGTGTGTCCTTTGGGATCAGATCTTGCGATAAATGCTTGCTGTGTGGTGGTTAGATACAGTCACTCTAAGCCAGGGAGCTGGGTGAAAAGATTAAAGCTGCCTGTTAACCTTTTGGATGTCTCTTGGAAATCCAGTCTGAGTGGGATAATTGGCTTTTTTAATTAGTTATACCAGCACTGGAACAGAAGAAAGCACTTATGTTAATCACAGCACACATACTTTGACACTTCCCCTCATGTGCTTGACAGGACGTCTGATTGGCTGAAGTGTTTAAGTGTTGGAAGCCTAGCTCCTCGTTTTAACACTACAGATGCTCTTAACACACACTCTTAACTGTAATGATGCCTCCGAATCATTTGAGTGTCCTTGAAATGAGCAGTTCAATGACGAGTATTCTACTTACAATGAGTGAAGACGTGTGTGAGGAGAGGAGAGGAGAGGAGAGGAGAGGAGAGGAGAGGAGAGGAGAGGAGAGGAGAGGAGAGGAGAGGAGAGGAGAGGAGAGGAGAGGAGAGGAGAGGAGAGGAGAGGAGAGGAGAGGAGAGGAGAGGAGAGGAGAGGAGAGGAGAGGAGAGGAGAGGCTCATGTCTTCCAACCCTTAAGACTTTAGTTCATCTTCGGAACACAAATGAAGATTTTAATGAAATGAGAGATTTCTGTCCCTCCGTTGACAGTCTATGCAACTACCACCTTGAAGTTTTTTATTCACATATAAATAATAATCAACGCAATCATCAGATATGATAAACAGAAGCTAAAGCATGTTTGCTTGACGTGCGAGAACCAGTGAGGATCATTCTCGTGTGTTACGCAGCACGTTTGAGCTTCTGCAAGAACCAAAGAGTTTGTTCTCGTGCATCAAGCAAGTACGGATGAGCTTCTGTTTATGTTCGCTGATGAATGTTTATATGTGAATAAAAGCCTAAATTCAATCTGTTTGTTCATCATATAATGCGATTGTGTCTATGCAGAAAATTTGGACTAAACCGCTTAATTCATATGAATTAGTTTTGCGATCCCTAAAGTTGCGTGGACTGTCAATAGAGGGACAGAAATCTCTCAGATTTCATTGAAAATATCTTCTATCTTGTGTTTCGAAGATGAAAGAAAGTCTTATTGGTTTGGAACGATATGAGGGTGAGTAAATTATGACAGAATTTTTATTTTTGGGTGAACTAACCCTTTAAGCTCAGTCGACAGCACTTGTCCCTTTTTTTTCTTTAAAAAAAAAAAACTGCAAAAAACTTCAAGTCCAAATTGGTTCCAAAGCAAATTCCAAAAGCTGTCAGTTGAGCTTAATGGAGAAGACAATGTGTATTTTTTTATGAATAAACTAAATATTTCTCTTAAACAGCAATTAAGGCGTGATCTCCGCTCCTCTGACTCCGGCCTTCTGACTGTTCCCTCAACTCGCTTACGCTCTATGGGTGACCGGGCTTTTTCTTCCCTTGCTCCAAAACTCTGGAACTCTCTTCCGTTTGAGATTAGACATGCGGAATCCGTTAGTGTTTTTAAATCCCTTATTTATTATTTATTATTATCCCTTATTTATATTATTATTAGCTCTAAATCAAATCTCTTACCAACTCATAATTCAATTTTTAATCTACTTGCAACTAAACTCAACAAGAAGAGAAGATAATGTCAATATGCTTAATATAAATGAGCTTTTCCACAACATTATCTGTCTGATGAAAAGCAATGTTTCCCCTTTATTCCTTTACAAATCAAGTGTTTTATAAATCTATAGAAAGTCAGCACAGTGCAAAAACACACTCAGAGCTCAATATCCAGTTCAAGAGAATTGTGATTCAGTATGCGTTGTTCAATTACAGGTTTGGATCTCTTTCTAAATTTCTCCTCCATCTTCCTCCTCTCTCAATAACGAGTCCCTTTCTCTGAGTTTGTGAATGCAGACATTAATCACTCCTTTTGCAGACAGTGACATCAGCATCGGTCGGGTAAACACACAGGTCATTTTAAAAGCGTTTCCTGCTCAGAGAGACTACTACTAAACAAACAGACAATCAGTCAGTGAACATGTGACATTAATTGGTAAAATGTAGAGGTGTGCAATACCACAGGACCCTTACACCGTTATGACATCATTAGCGTCAATAGGAAAAAACTACTGTACTCAAACACATGGGCACCTGCAACGCGCCTGTCACAGCTGATGTGAATCAGATGTACAGAGAATGAACATACATAAAAGCACAAAAAAGTGCAGACTTTTAAACATGCAACTGATGCATTTACAAACTATGCAAAAATTAAAACACATGGTTTGCCAACAGATTCGCAATTCATTTGAGATGCACAGTCTTGCTTAACAGACTCAATGTCAGTCGGTCGACTAGAGTGAACAAAGGCGGCTTTGGTTACCCCACTGCATCCCACCCCCTCTCCCAGTTTGGCAAGCTGTCAGGGGATTATTTCATAGTGGTTATGGGATGGAAGATTTAGGGAGCAGACGGTACCTCCACTGCATTTAAAGAAAAAAAAAACCAGATGGACACCTTTTAAAAAATAAGGTTCCATTGGCCCAAGCAAAACCAGGTCTCTGCATTTTCCACCCAAACTTCTCACCCTCTCTTAGAAAATATGGAAAACGGCCCAGGTGATGGTAATGACCTGGCTGATTTTTTACTTTTCAACTGCATAAACCATAAATTGTACTTTCGCCTCATAGCCAGTATATTACCTATGACATCAATCTCCTGACATTGGGAAACGCACCAGGTTCCTTTAAAAACTAAGCACCATTGCCTTCGAAAAAATGACCCTTTTTGGTGCATGACATCTCTTTATTGTAAGACATTTTGGTCCAAGGGTCTACAAAGGAACAATCAGGGGGCTCATGAAAAAAGTCTAGCACATTGGCTTTCACATTATCCTAGCTAAATGCATATGCCATAAGCAAAGCCATATACTTAACATCCACATTCACATTCAAAAAAAATAAATAAACCTACAGTATTGTACAATGAATTACAGCACAATGATTAAACTAGCTCTTAAGCAAATATTGTTAGATCACTTTGATTATGTTGTGGGACAGGAAAAGATACAGGAAGAGAGCAAAACTCACCATTATCTTTGAAGGCCAAACACAACACTTCCTCCAAATGAGTGGTCTGGACTGGTCCTGCATGGTTCCTATAAAAACCCATAAGCTTTCTTTTAACGGTTAATTAAGTTTTTCAGTATCAAACCAAACATGCATAAACTAATCCAAATACAGGTTTCAAATGAACTAATCCAGTGCTGGTACTCACACAATTCCATATAGAAGATTATGGATTACAGATGGTCACATGACAACAATGCGCGACCAGGGAAACGATTCTAGAGCAAATGAATCCCTTTAATTTTAGTGAATCATAAAGCGCGAATAAATCGATTTCAAAGTAACTTAACAAGCCACTTTAACCATTTCTGCTATATCTTTACCGCGCAACCAGTGCTTTTCTTTGATCCAATGACTCTTTCGGTTCTTTTAATGAATCAACAACAAACGGCGCGACCAGTAAGAAAGACTCTTGTGAGCCGGTTCCTTTCAGTGACTAAAAAACATACAGCACGACAAGTATCCTGAGCAAATCAATGAAAAAAAAAACATTTATTGGATCATTCAGGCATGAAGTCCGATTCACGAATGAATGACGCTTATGAGCCGGTTCTTTTTTAGTGAATCAAAAATCGTAGCGCGACCACTGACGACTCCAGAGCGAAAGACTCTTATGAGCCGGTTCTCTTTAGTTGTTCAAGTCTCATTTCTGAGCAATTTTTAAATTAATCTGAACTGATTTTATCATGTTCGACTCCATGAAGCAATAACTGTTATATTTTAAGACTGAGAGTTACATGCAGTTGATACACATTTTGAGTTTTATCAGTAGGCTACATATTATGAAAACAGGATAGCCTATATGTTTTTACCTTTTATCATAAATGTAAAACAACAAAGAACAAATACTGGTCCCAACCTCCCCAGCCAACATGACAAAAGATGAGCGAGAATGTGCTGATTAACATGTTTTCTCTAAGTGAGTCTTAATTTAGGCTATTTGACTCCATCCTGTAATGTGGTGAGAAATCCCTCTGCGTGTAGGCCATTTACTATGATGTAAAAAGTTCTTTTTTATAACCTTCTCCTGTTAGCTTCACATATGATGGATGGTGTGTCTTTTGTTAAATATGATTTATTATATTTAATATATTGCAGAACATCATGTGGTAGGCCTATGCACCACTCAAACATGGACTTTCTTTGCTCTGGCTATGTTTGGGCAGACTTTGGCTCAGCTGTGAACAAAAACCCACGATACCACCAGGGTATCTCATGGCCAAATGATGCGTGAGTGAGTAATAAAATAAAAGATATATACTCCGTCCCGAATGACGGGCTGTTCGGGGCCTAATCTGAGGCAGGCGGAGCAGCCAGTTTCTGTATAAGGGATCTTTTCATGGCACTGTGGGGCCCAGCACTTTTTGGGAAGGAGCCACAAGGAAAAAAAGAGGCCCTTCCACCCCCTTCCTCTAATCATTCCACTGCCACCTCTTTGTGGGGCTTTTTCACTTTGATTTCATGTTTGCCCATCTTATCCTCCTGAGAGGGGGGTAGGCTATCTCAAGATATTTCTCTGTATACAAAAGCCCACCCCCCTTCCATCAACCACCCTTTCCTCTTTCTTCTTTCTCGCATTTTTTAAAGTTACACTGTCTTAACACAAAATCTTACACCAAGATACTTACAAACAGCTGAAAGGATGCGTTCAAGAGTTTGTGACATGATAGACTGGGATCTGTCCTTGTTTTTTTCGAAAATACATAATAAAGTCTGCATTTAATGAGCATTTAAATAAGTTGATAATAACTATGTGGGTGAACCTCATGAACCCTCTCAATAAAATGCCCTGGTTAAACTTTAAATTAAAGGATTTGTTCACTTTAAAATTAAAATTTCCTTATAATTTACTCACCCCCATGTCATCCAAGATCTTCATGTCTTTCTTTCTTCAGTCGAAAAGAAATTTTTTTGAGGAAAACATTACAGGATTTTTCTCCACACAATGGTCTTCAATGGCAACCAACGGTTGAATGTTCAAATCAATGCAGTTTCAAAGGGCTTCAGAGGCTCTGCACGATCCCAGCTGAGGAATAGGGTCTTATCTAGTGAAACGATGGGTCATTTTCAAGGAAAAGTATCAATTTATATACTTTTTAACCACGAATGCTCGACTTCGGTGTTGTTATTCTTCACTGCGTATGACGTCATCGCTTCGGAAAGGTCGCGGCCGTGACGCACGTGGAAGTACCGACCCAGTGTTAAAACGAACGTGCAAAGACTAAATCAAACGCCATTTACAAAAATAAAGGTAAAACAACGATGTCGGGCGATTTTGAAGTTGGAGGAGAACATGAGATGGAGTTTTTCGGCACTGGGTCAGTACTTCCACGTACGTCACATATGACCTTTCCGGCGTGATGACGTCATACGGCGTGAATAATCACAACACTGAAGTCGCGCATTCGTGGTTAAAAAGTATATACATTTTTATTTTTTCTTGAAAATGACAGATCGTTTCGCTAGATAAGACCCTATTCCTCAGCTGGGATAGTGCAGAGCCCTTTGAAGCCCTTTGAAACTGCATTGATTTGGACCTTCAACCGTTGGTTGCAATTGAAGTACATTATATGGAGGAAAATCCTCTAATGTTTTAAAAAATTAATTTATTTTCAACTGAAGAAAAAAAGACATGAACATCTTGGATGAGATGGGGTGAGTGAATTATCAGGAAATTTTCATTTTGAAGTGAACTAATCCTTTAAGCATTTGGGACCATTCATATTTTTTTTTACATTATTTTCAGGACCATTAAGCACATTTACCATCAATTTCTCATTACTGTATTGTGTCCTGATGTTTTACTTGCACTGTTCCCATAATAAAAAAAAAATGATTCAGCATAAAAGCAGGACATATACTACCATGAGGTGAAAATACTCTTTATTATATAAATAATACTGTATTTTTTCATATTTCGGTAATGAGAATCTTTTTTTCCCCACATTAAAATATTATAATTCTTATTTAATCATAATTAGCATGAAAAAATATCTTAGTGATTCTATATATTTTAATTATTTTTTTTATTCATTTATGTATTTATTTTTGGTTTATTTTGTAATGAAATATGAACAATAAACATTTTCTTTAAAGGAGAAGTTTTCACCTATTTGATGAAAGCTCCTAGGTTCTTTTTGTCCCCAATTACGTGAAGGAAAAATTCAGAAACTGGAACATAAAGGTAAAGTTGGAGCAACTAACTTTTATTACGCAATTCATAAATTAGAAAACAACCCAGGAACATTATGACCCAGAAACTCTTTTTGTCTTTTATGCACTCATCATCTCCTCACTCTCAGCTTGTTTCTGTAAGCCAGACATGAGGTGTTTCTCCAGGACGGGGGGGAAGCAGCCGCATTGGGTGTTAGTGTTGCCTCTGGAGCTTTATGGACTCCCTGCTGGGAGCATCTCCTTAATGTGCACAATGAGAAGTATTTATACCAGCCTGACCATTCCGACCCCCTTAACTCTGTCCCATCGGCCCAGACTGGCGGATCTTTTCAGAGCCGTGCACAAAGCACCCATCGGCAGTCTCTGCTCGTTGCTGAGACTGCAACAACCTGTATCTCACAAACACGGAGAAAAGAGAGGATTAGCATTACATTCATCATGGTTTAATTATCATCACATTTTAAAGAATATAAAATATACGAGTGCACCCTCATACCGAGTGACTTGCTCAATATGAAAAGGAAGTTGGAAGCTCCACTTAATAGAGTAAGGAAGTTTGCGCCTGGATAAAATGGGCAGAAAACATTCACGTGAAACAAAAGGTTTTGGCTTTAACAAACACTTTCTATTTTGGTCCTTTTTTTGTTCTCGTCTTTCTCTCGTTACCCCTGCTCTCTCCTTCTCATTACCTTGTTCTTTTCCTCTTTTTAAACAGTTTACTTCTTTCATTCCAACTTCCTTTTCACTTTCAGCATTGTTTATTCCTGCTTTCATTCTTCTTTCTCTCTCTTTCAGTCCTTTGGATTTCATTCCACCCCCATTTTCTCTTGGAACGCCAGTGTTCAGGTCCCATTTCTGTGGGGAATCGTGTGTGTGTGTGTTTGTGTGGAGGGGGTTGGGGTGTACCCTGTATTTTAGTTTATGTGTGTATGCTTTCGCAGTCCCCCGCCGTGAGGAAGAAGCAGAAGCCTCTTTTTATCTGTCTTTGCATTCCAATGCATCCTATACAGTCCCTAAACCCTGCTAAATGTTGAAAAAAATTGAGAGAAAGGAATGAATGAATGATGCCTCTGTGCTAAAGCTCTTTCTTGTGGATTTAGAATTTTTTGCTGAGATTTTGAGACAGATAAATCCTTAAAGATGAATTTATTCTCTTAAATTCTTTGGCTGGGACTGACAAAAGGTCTCAACTGGCTTTGCTTTAGGATTTTACATTGGTCATCAAGAGCGGCAACCCAACACAGTATCAACATTTTTTTAATTAAACAAAAGTAAACAAAAAAGTCCTTAAAATCAAATACTTATTTATATAAATATTAAATAATTATAATAATTATATTAAATAATGAAATCAACTGCATAGGCCCAACAATCTGTTCATGTTGGCATCTGCTTAATTTGGCTAATTCATGTGAACCTATACAAAAATAGGGTAGAGTTTGATTGGATGCTCTGTATTTTTCACATTGTCAACTCCTCATAGAAAAGCAGTAGTGGTTTACCCTCACTGCCTTAGGGTGACTACACAATGTTAGTTAATTAGCCAAATTAAATTGGTGGTTTGCTTTGAACTGCAACGTACAAGCAGGAATTGAGATCTTCTGAAGTTTCTTTTGCTTACATCAACAAAAAACACGGTATCAGAAGGAAAATTGGCACAAGCAGCAGCAAGTACAACATAAATGCATTGCCTGTGTTTCTTATTTTGTTCCACACTTGTGTACTTGTGAGATTAAATTTACTTTCTGCAGTTTAGACAATAAATAGCTGAAATTACATAGATTTCAAAGCCTTTGATTTTGGAAAAGGAAAATCCATTTTTAACATCTTGAAGTCCTACTTGACCTCATGCTCTTTAAACAAACGCTCATAATCATTTCACTGTTTGGACTTTCTGTCCGGAGATCAGGGTTGGGTTAAGTTTATCTGAAACACATTTTATCTGTCCACCTTGCAACATTCCACCTCACTGGGATCAGGTGGACACCTGTGCCCCACTGGCCTGTGTTATTTCAAGACATAACCTTTGACCTCTAAAGTCAGTAATGGCTGGAATTCTGTAAATGTCTTGGAGGATCGGGGAAGGGAGAGGTTATGGTAAAAAAAAAAAAAAAAAGCTTACATACTTCCTAGAGTCCTGAAATTAAAGGAATAATTCTGTCATTGTTTCAAAAGCATTGAAGACAAAAACATTGAAGACCCCAAAACACTGGCTCTCCATTAATGACTTTAAATATATTTTGTGTTTCGCAGAAGAAGTGGGTGATTGAGAGAATTTTCATTTTTGGGTGAACTATCCCTTTAATTTCATATAGAAGATGAGATTCTTAATTCCATAAAGCATATTGTATGATATACAGTATGATGAATTTCTAATGTCTCTATATTATTCACATGATAAAAACCTTGCTGAAAAAACTGTTGCACACAATCTTCTATGTGACTTCTGCCCTCAGATTAGGTTCACAGGAATCAATCACAGGGAAGTTTTTTTTGGGTATGATTTCTTAACCATTATTGGATTGCATTGCGTTATATGTTTTGCCCCCAACAATTAATATTATAGAGCTCTGATCATAAAAATTAAATTAAATATCATCTTACGAAGACATACACTATATTGCCAAAAGTATTGGGACACCCCTCCAAATCACTGAATTCAGGTGTTCCAATCACTTCCATGGCCACAGGTGTATAAAATCAAGCACCTAGGTATGCAGACTGCTTTTACAAACATTTGTGAAAGAAGGTCACTCTCATGAGCTCAGTGAATTCAAGCGTAGTACTGTGATAGGTTGCCACCTGTGCAATAAGTCCATTTGTGAAATTTCCTCACTACTAAATATTCCTCGGTCAACTGTTAGTGGTAATAAATTGTAAAAAAAAAAGTGGAAATAATTGGGAACAACAGTAAAGACCATGTAAAAATCACAGAGCAGGGTAAGCGCATGCTGAGGCGCACAGTGCACAGAAGTCGCCAACTTTCTGCAGATTCAATAGCTACAGACCTCCAAACTTTGTGTGGCCTTCAGATTAGCTCAAGAACAGTGCATAGAGAGCTTCATGGAATGGGTTTCCATGGCCGAGCAGCTGCATCCAAGCCATACATCACCAAGTGCAATGCAAAGCGTCGGATGCAGTGGTGTAAAGCATGCCGCCGCTGGACTCTAGAGCAGTGGAGACGTGTTCTCTGGAGTGACCAATCATGCTTCTCTGTCTGGCAATCCAATGGACGAGTCTGGGTTTGGCGGTTGCCAGGAGAACGGTACTTGCCTGACTGCATTGTGCCAAGTGTAAAGTTTGGTGGAGGGGGGATTATGGTGTGGGGTTGATTTTCAGGGGTTGGGCTTGGCCCCTTAGTTCCAGTGAAAGGAACTCTTAATGCTTCAGCATACCAAGACGTTTTGGACAATTTCATGCTCCCAACTTTGTGGGAACAGTTTGGGGATGGCCCCTTCCTGTTCCAACATGACTGCGCACCAGTGCACAAAGCAAGGTCCATAAAGACATGGATGAGCGAGTTTGGTGTGGAGGAACTTTACTGGCCTGCACCGAGTCCTGACCTCAACCCGAAAGAACACCTTTGGGATGAATTAGAGCGGAGACTATGAGCCAGGCCTTCTCGTCCAACATCAGTGCCTGACCTCACAAATGCGCTTCTAGAAGAATGGTCAAAGATTCCCATAAACACACTCTTAAATCTTGTGGAAGGTCTTCCCAGAAGAGTTGAAGCTGTTATAGCTGCAAAGGGTGGGCCAACTCCATATGAAACCCTACGGATTAAGAATGGGATGTCATTAAAGTTCATGTGCATGTAAAGGCAGGCGTCCCAAAACTTTTGGCAATATAGCGTATTATTGGGAGATATAGACAACTGATATATGCATTTAGGTAGTCTGTTACACTGTTATAAAAATCTCATCAATTTACATTATAAGCTATTAGAATTTCATCATACTTCTTTGGCCATATATATAACATCTGCACCAAATTGCATAAGTTGTTCAGTTTGGGTGAAACTGAGCTTCATATTCTCCCTATTTAATGTTATATGGGCCAAAAAAAACTGGTGGATCAAATATGATACAAAACATAAAACACATATGCAAACTTATTTTTAGATTTTGTCTAAGTATAAAACATTGAACTGTCATCCCATGTTCCTCTCTCACAGGAAGTGTATCACACTTTAAAAGGAGCCCCTCACCCAGTAGCAAGAGACCTACATTTTTATCTTACAGGGAAAAGAAATGAGCTGACTCAACCAGTGTATCTGTCTGTGAGCAGGAAACAGCTTCATCGTGTGTATGAGGGGTCACAGCCATTTGGGTGTGTGTGTGTCTGAGGCGATTTGGATGCATTGATGTACTTGGCCCCACACAATGGCCGCAGTGACGAACATATATCATCACAGCCCCCCAAACAATGACCTTCCGCCTTCAATAGACTCCCCACATTTCCATATTCCAGCTTCAGGAGTCAACGGCTCATTGGGGCTCTACAAACCCTGGAACCTGTAATATTTCTGTTATATGATTCTTTGTATGCACTCACACTCAAACCCAATTCCAAACACACATACATCCACACAAACTCCATTTTTTTTTCCCATTCTAGGCCCTGGAATTCCAGCCACCCCACACACCCAAGATTTGTGGTTGCTTGATTCCAAATGATTGCCCTTCAGGAAAAAACTGGCTCTTTAGATGTGAGCAAATGATAGGGAAAACACTGGGCGTCTCGACTCCTGATTCTGGGCCTCTATAAATCTCCAGTAAATGAAGGCGCATCCTCACAGCGGTTCCCTCCCCGGATCTTTTGTGCTGCTAATGCAGATTAGCGTTTGGCTGGCTGCCCGCTTTGACCACTGCTGGCCAGAGTGCACTGCCATGCTACAGATGTGGATACCACTGCCACATCCGACCTCCTGCATGGTCCCACATCATACACACATATTCTCTTATTCATATAACATGAAGCACAAAAACATAATATAAACAAGCTCTGACTTGTATAAAAAGGCGTATTCTGTTCCTAAGCCTTAAACACTAATGCATGTAAAGTGGAACAATTGCATGAGTCACAAACTGGAACGGCCTCTGAAGTTGAGAGGAGATTGCATTTATATATTTCCTTTCTTAATTTAATAAAGTCTTCAACTTCTTTAAACCATGTTTAAACAAGTATAGGCATGTAGACAAAAAAATATGATAAAAAAAATCAGTATTTTTAATGACAAAATAAAACTAAATACAATTTAAACAAGATTTACTTGAGAAGGAAAAATTGCACAAGATATTAGAGGATATATCTCGCATATTTTTTTCTTGTTTCAAGTGTGAACCTTACTAAATGTAGTTAATTTTGCCTTATTTTATAAATATGCCTTATTTTAAAGATACTTAAATATTTAGCATGAAAACAAGACATAAATATTTTTTGCTTCACACACTTATTGAACTGTTTTGTTGGAGAAAGCAAGTGTGAATCGAGTATTTTGCAGCTCTGTGTCACTGCAGGGGGTTTTGGGTAAATTAAACCCCAGTTGCCTGTAAAGGAGCACTTCATTAGTCTCCAGGCTCACTAAAGCGCTGCATGGCACAAACAGGAGAGACTGCCGTTCGATTTGCCTCTGCAAAATGAGTTTTTCAGCTCATGTGTTTCTCTGCTTACGGCAAAATATTATACAGGAAAAAAAGCTTTCAACTTCAATACTGTTAAATAAAAAACAGCATCCTTTGTTCGTTAGTGCAAGATTAAAACGATACTTAAGGTCATTGTGTTGTATGAACTCAGTGAAACAAGACAGGCTTTTATTGAGTATGTAATATAGCAGTTGTTTCTCTGGTTTGAACTAAGGAGCAAACAACAGCACACGCACTCACACGCACATGTGTTTTCATGTTTTATGGGGAATTTCCACAGACATGATGATTTTTATACTGTACAAACTGTATATTATATTCCCTTACACTAACCCTACCCATCACAGAAAACATTCTGCATTTTCACATTTTCAGAAAACATCACTTAGTATGATTTATAAGCTTTTTATACCAAAAAATGTCCCCAGAAGGACACGGATTTCAGATATCTTTGTGGGGATATTTTGAATGTTTGAACTGAACAATATTTGACAAGAATACATAATGACAATTAGTGCTGGGCGGTATGACCAAAAATTTATATCACTGTATTTTTCTAAATCATACCGGTTTCGCTGTATATGACGGTATTTTTTTCCCCCTATGCATGACAGGGTGTTAAGCACATTTTCTACTGATTGAGAGAGGAAATACTGCAGTAGATTGACTAGAATGCCCTATTTTACTGTCATGATGAGTGAATATTGTAGAAAAATTCCACACTTAATACAGGTTTGCAAAGCCCCACAAAATGATGCTGTGGGAAGACAACAACCAATAAAACACAGACCTGCAACACACTCATTACAGACACATATATATATTAAAATATGACCACGGAGAAAAAAACAAAAAACAGAGTTGAGGGCACCTTAATCTAACCCTATATAACAACAAACTGCCAAAACGAGGGAGAAACGCGGAAGAACATTTAAAAGGTCTAAGGATATTTTCAATACATTCTAAGAGCACTACAGTCTCTGAACAAATGACACACGTAAGTTTAACACAGAAAGAATAAAGCAGTTACTTTTTTGCCCGTTCTTCTTTGAATTGTCAGTCTATTAACTTACATCTTTGTCTTCGGTGTAGCAGAATAATCTATCTTGTCATCGCGGTCGTGATCAGACATATGGCTGTAGTATCAGTGTCCTTGTTTGCACATATATTTCGTTTGAAGAAGACGTGATGAAATGTATGTGCGCATACACGCTGCTGGTTCATGTTTAGAGCACTAGAGTATATGAAATATGTCCATAAAAAACTTAAACGCGCTCGCTCCGGTCTGTATCTGATCTATATGATCCATTTGGTGAGCGTTGTTAATCTCATCACGGCACTCCGCGCAGAAACCGCTCTCTTGCGCGCGCCGCGTGTTGTTTGAATTCTCCATTGTAATCATAGGCTGTAATGCGATCTCAGCTGTGTCCTCACTACAGTACAACAGTGAAAAGGGACCCCTCTCAAACAGTGTCGCTCTGCGCCGCGTTCCGAACGTTGTTTAAGCGACATATACCGGTATTGCGGCATAATCAAAATTCATATCATAATAAAAATAAACACCGGTATTCGGTATGAACCGGTATACCGCCCAGCACTAATGACAATATACATTTTTGGATGAACTATCCTTTTAAGAAAAATTAAAGAAGAATCTATAAGCAATAACAGTAGTTTACTGCTATTAGGGTAGAAGCAGGGTCGTGCACAGGGGGGTGGTTTGCTATAATTTAGTTTTATAGCAAACTAAAAATCCACTAATTCCACTAATCCGCTCCATGTTTTCCCGCTGGCTCCGCAGCATCGCTCACAGTCTGTGGCAGTGCCTGCTCTCAGTGGAGGCAACAGTTCCAGAATGTGGTCCCATTAACAGGTAGCTAGATTACAAACTACAATCCACATTACATACAGTGGTTGATCCGCGGAATTAGTAATTTGGTAGTTTGTTTTTGTATTTTTGTTGGTAATGTTTTGCTCCTGGTCTTTTAATAGTGCTAACAACTTGTGCAAAGCATGTTCTTGGAAGATAATTAATTGTCTAATCAAATTATTGTACCTGATCTGATCTAATATAAATAACACCAAATTTGCTGTTGTCGGCATACTTTGTAGACAAAAAACAATGACTTCACAAAAAGGAAAACAGAGTGAGAAAGAGCAAAGGGTGGCTAAAGCCCGTTCAGCATTGCAAACATGGTTTCAAAGCTCCAATATGCCAGCGGGTAAATCGTCATTTCATAGCAGACAGTTTGTCACACTTTAACTCCTGTAAAGTATATTTCCCATTATAATCAATTGTCAGAATACTAGTATCTATAACATACATCATATTTATGATATTTTATTAAGACCATGTTAATAGTATACACAATTAAAAAAATCTAATATACTAATGTTCTAAATGAGTTGTATCATAGTAGAGTACAATGGGGCTAAAGGCACACCCTAAGAAAAATTAGCTTTTTAATCATGTGTAAGTTAATCTCTTTAGCAAAGTTTGTACTATTTTAGTTTATTTTGATAAATAAAAGAATTCATTATTGTTCAATAAATATTAAAATATGTTAATATAAAAATATATTTTAAAAAAACAGAAACAATTTTTTTTAAAGTGAAGATTCTGAAAGCATTGAAGGAGATCCCATAATAATTTAAATAAGTATTATAAAATGTATATAAAGCTTTACAGTAGTAACAGATAAATGATATTTTATTAAATTATATGATTAATATCATATTTTTTAAATCTGATGGTTTCATTATAAATATGATGATTATCTCTAAGGTGGACAACCAACTTAATATATGATAATTCCCATCTGTCATGTCAACAAATGTTAAAGTCAGCCGCTGTTTATTATCTTGTTAATTATTGTGCCTTTTACCCCAAATACCATACTTCCATTATTGAAAAACTGTTGCTTTATTTACTTTGAACAAAACTGAAAATCATTAACAAGACCTTTGTCTCAAAATATATTAAATAATTTTAGCAAACATTTCAAAAAAACATTAAATATGAGATCAAATTAGTGCAGAATCAACTTTTTGGAAGCATAATTACAACATAAATTGAATTAGCACTAAAGCCTAACAATTGTATTTACAATATGATTGTAAAAGGTCTGTTATTCAATCTCTACATTAAGATGATACTCAACCCCCTTATTGCCCCTTTTTTTGGTTTGGGCCACTGCCCCTCAAAATGTCTGTGCACGGCCCTGGGTAGAATTATGCTACATTTACAGAGGATTCTTTACACTTCTGCTTCCCTTGACATGCTGTTGTTCCTGCCAGATTTGCAGCAGATAGTAAATCATGGACAAAAACAGTAGCTGATAAGCATATTCTTATCCGATAACCATTTTCCCCCCTTTGCAGTCTACTCATAACTATATGTTACTGTTGTGATTCCACTGAAGTTCTCTGTGCAACTAGAGCTCAGTAATGCTTTTCCACATGCCAGCATCATAACCCAGGTAGATCATGTTAATTGTAACTAGAGCATCAAAGTTACAGATTTCCTTGCAACACGTCCTCAAATTTCCTGTTTGTTATGGATCTGTCATGGTAGTCAGTGAATCAGAAGATTTCTGAATGGATCTAATAAGATACTTTTTTTTTTTTTTTTTAAATATAATCATCAATTTAATAACAAGCAATTGTCTGTTATACAAATAATATCACTAGTATTTGGACACAAGCTAAATATCTGGATAAATTTTTTTGGGTCACTGTATCAACTTTTTTGTGGCCTCTATGTGTTCGTCTGCACATTTCTGATGGCAAAATGGCTCTTTTAATATGCACCAGACTGTACCTTTCCCAGTAATAAACCCCCTTGTGTGCTTTGTTTAAATGTGTCTTTCTTTCCTGTTCACCAACACACACACACACACACACACACACACACCGGTACCCTTAAGGTCATACTGCATTCTTTAAAGGCAGCTCCATTTCCAGACTCACTCAGTGAGGAAATAGAGCCGTTTAATGGAGATCTGGGGCTTAGATTAGCCTTTATCACTCTCAATAACTTCCTCTCTCAGGATAAAAAAACACACGCTGAAATAAAATGGTGATAAAAACCATTAAAATAAATCATGCAAGTTATAAACACAAACAAGACAAAGGAAAACAAAATGCTCCCTACGGGAGGTTGTGTTAATAGAGTAAATCGCCAGGATCATTTCGGAAACCCTTTGCCAAGTTAAACAGATTACACTAGCGCTAATGATTTTAGGGATAATTTTGAGGTAAATCAGACAAAACGCAGATGGCTTGGGACTTTGTATATGAAATTTGGGATTGGGAGGTGTTGGGGTGGGCTAGACGTCTCACTTCACTAAGATCACTTTGTGATACTGAAAGAAAGGAGACTTTCTTTACTCCGTCTGTGTGTTTGCATAATACTCTTAATAATATGCTCTCTTTCTTGGACACATGTATGTATTTTTTATTTTAAAATGTATTTTCTACTAAAATCGAAAAAAGTGAAAAAAGGAATATAATAAGATATCAACAGCATCTGTTTCATAATGTAAAATAATTTATATCATCACATAGGTTTTTAAAAATCTGAGGATCCTGGGGGGCTATAAGAAGGATAGGGGATCCAAATAAATTTGAATTTAATATGATTCTCTTTAAGGAAGTGGTCCCTCATAAGGTAATCATCAAATTTAGGGGTCAGCATAAAAAAGTAAAAAATATGGAAGCTTGTTTCCGCAACAGAATAAAAAAGGTAATTGTGACTTATCTCACAATTCTGACCTTTTTTCTCAGAATTGCGTGATATAAAGTCGCAATTGCAAGTTTATATCTCGCAATTCTGGCTTTATAACTCGCAATTGCAAGATATAAAGTGAGAATTGTGAGGTATAAACTTGCAATTCTGAGAAAAAGTAAGTATTTTTCCCCCTCAGAATTTGACTTTATATCACGCAATTCTGACTTTATAACTCGCAATTGTGAGTTTATATCAAGCAATTCTGAGAAAAGAAGTCAGAATTGCGTGATATAAACACAATTGTGAGATAAAAAGTCGCAATTACCTTTTAAAATGTTTTATTTTGTGGCGGAAACAAGCTTCCTTAAAACGCAACCATGATTTTTACTTAAGTAAAAGAAAAGGGCAAAATGTAAAATAAAAAAAAGTAAAAGTCTAAATTATTTTCAGTGGTACAGACAAAAATCTCCATTTAATCTCATTTATGTCTTAGAGACACGATTGGCACACTAAAGAGGCCTAATATGTAATTTCCTCTAACCAGTCGAATGTACACCTACGGTGCTCTGTCTATCCTTTTTCCTCACTCACACACATGTATTTCATTCCTGTCTCACCCCTGAGGGCAGCCAGAAGACTATTTGGTCTGGTAATACATCATCTCAGTTTGAAAGAAACTCCACGCAGGCGGCTAATGAGGCAAAATGAGACTGATTAGCCAACAAACCTTAAAGTCACTGACAGGGCAGCCAGGCAGTCACACCGAGACACAAATACAGAGCAAACACAACTGATAAAACACTGCTACATGTTCTGTCTCTTAGTTTCCCACTAGTCCCTGTCTCATACACACAAAAACACCTTTGTTAAAGTCTCATGAAGTATTTTCAAGATGTCCTTTTCCCTGAATGCCTGCTCTGTTCTTCATAACATCCATTTCCATGATCCCGCTCCCTTACGTCCACTGACAGGTATGTTCCAGTCGTGTGCACTGCACAGATGACGGAGAATACGGGCTGACCCCTCCATGCACCGGCATACAGCTACGACAGTGGTGACATCAGATGATCCCGCCGTGGAGTGCACATCGCTCCGGTTTCATCAGCCGGCTGACGTGCGGCTCCGTAATTGACCTGGGGCAGGTAATGCTTCGCTAATTGGCAGGGAATGACTAAATGCTACGTTGATTACTGACAGTCCACGTTGGCCTGCGTCTTCTCCAGACAGTCCGTGTTAGCTGGTGGTTAGCACATGATTAAGTGCATGGATGGGGCTTTTGTGGATGGACACCTTCACACACACACACACACACACACATGCTCCGGGTCATCGTGAGGACAGGGAGCTATTCCTGCTGGTCATCTTCAGTTCAGATTGTGGGCCATTGACAGAACTGTCAGCAAGAGAGAGGGTCACATGGAGTGTATGTGAGTGTGTGCATTTGTTTTAAGGTGGTTGTCTATGATTATCTCAGGTCACATCAGAAGCTGCCATGAATTCATGGCTAAACATTCAGTTAGTGGTGAGGAAGCTGGCAATATACAGTGGGGAGAACAAGTATTTGATACACTGCCGATTTTGCAGGTTTGCCCACTTACAAAGCATGTAGAAGTCTGTAATTTTTATCATAGGTACTCTTCAACTGTGAGTGACGGAATCTAAAACAAAAATCCAGAAAATCACATTGTATGATTGTTAAGTAATTAATTAGCATTTTATTGCATGACATAAGTATTTGATACATCAGAAAAGCAGAACTTAATATTTGGTCCAGAAACCTTTGTTTGCAATTACAGAGATCATACGTTTCCTGTAGTTCTTGACCAGGTTTGCACACACTGCAGCAGGGATTTTGGCCCACTCCACCATACAGACCTTCTCCAGATCCTTCAGGTTTCGGGGCTGTCGCTGGGCAATACGGACTTTCAGCTCCCTCCAAAGATTTTCTATTGGGTTCAGGTCTGGAGACTTTTTTAGATTCCTGGATTTTTGTTTTAGATTCCGTCTCTCACAGTTGAAGTGTACCTATGATAAAAATTACAGACCTCTACATGCTTTGTAAGTAGGAAAACCTGCAAAATCGGCAGTGTATCAAATACTTGTTCTGTAAATCCAGAAAATCACATTGTATGATTTTTAAATAATTAATTTGCATTTTATTGCATGACATAAGTATTTGATCACCTACCAACCAGTAAGAATTCCGGCTCTCACAGACCTGTTAGTTTTTCTTTAAGAAGCCCTCCTGTTCTCCACTCATTACCTGTATTAACTGCACCTGTTTGAACTCGTTACCTGTATAAAAGACACCTGTCCACACACTCAATCAAACAGACTCCAACCTCTCTACAATGGCCAAGACCAGAGAGCTGTGTAAGGACATCAGGGATAAAATTGTAGACCTGCACAAGGCTGGGATGGGCTACAGGACAATAGGCAAGCAGCTTGGTGAGAAGGCAACAACTGTTGGCACAATTATTAGAAAATGGAAGAAGTTCAAGATGACCGTCAATCTCCCTCGGTCTGGGGCACCATGCAAGATCTCACCTGGTGGGGCATCAATGATCATGAGGAAGGTGAGGGATCAGCCCAGAACTACACGGCAGGACCTGGTTAATGACCTGAATAGAGCTGGGACCACAGTCTCAAAGAAAACCATTAGTAACACACTACGCCGTCATGGATTAAAATCCTGCAGTGCACGCAAGGTCCCCCTGCTCAAGCCAGCGCATGTCCAGGCCCGTCTGAAGTTTGCCAATGACCATCTGGATGATCCAGAGGAGGAATGGGAGAAGGTCATGTGGTCTGATGAGACAAAAATAGAGCTTTTTGGTCTAAACTCCACTCGCCGTGTTTGGAGGAAGAAGAAGGATGAGTACAACCCCAAGAACACCATCCCAACCGTGAAGCATGGAGGTGGAAACATCATTCTTTGGGGATGCTTTTCTGCAAAGGGGACAGGACGACTGCACCGTATTGAGGGGAGGATGGATGGGGCCATGTATCGCGAGATCTTGGCCAACAACCTCCTTCCCTCAGTAAGAGCATTGAAGATGGGTCATGGCTGGGTCTTCCAGCATGGCAATGACCCGAAACACACAGCCAGGGCAACTAAGGAGTGGCTCCGTAAGAAGCAGCTCAAGGTCCTGGAGTGGCCTAGCCAGTCTCCAGACCTGAACCCAATAGAAAATCTTTGGAGGGAGCTGAAAGTCTGTATTGCCCAGCGACAGCCCCGAAACCTGAAGGATCTGGAGAAGGTCTGTATGGAGGAGTGGGCCAAAATCCCTGCTGCAGTGTGTGCAAACCTGGTCAAGAACTACAGGAAACGTATGATCTCTGTAATTGCAAACAAAGGTTTCTGTACCAAATATTAAGTTCTGCTTTTCTGATGTATCAAATACTTATGTCATGCAATAAAATGCAAATTAATTACTTAAAAATCATACAATGTGATTTTCTGGATTTTTGTTTTAGATTCTGTCACTCACAGTTGAAGAGTACCTATGATAAAAATTACAGACTTCTACATGCTTTGTAAGTGGGCAAACCTGCAAAATCGGCAGTGTATCAAATACTTGCTCTCCCCACTGTATATACACAGATCAGGCATAACGTTATGACCACTGACAGGTAAAGTGAATAACACTGATTATCTCTTTATCACGGCACCTGTTAGTGGGTGGGATATATTAGGCAGCAAGTGAACATTTTGTCCTCAAAGTTGATGTGTTAGAAGCAGAAAAAAGGGGCAATCGTAAGGATTTGAGCGAGTTTGACAAGGGCCAAATTGTGATGGCTAAACAACTGGGTCAGAGCATCTCCAAAACTGCAGCTCTTGTGGGGAGTTCCCGGTCTGCAGTGGTCAGTATCTATCAAAAGTGGTCCAAGGAAGGAACAGTGGTGAACCGGCGACAGGGTCATGGGCGGCCAAGGCTCATTGATGAACGTGGGGAGCGAAGGCTGGCCCGTGTGGTCCGATCAAACAGACGAGCTACTGTAGCTCAAATTGCAAGAAGTTAATGCTGGTTCTGATAGAAAGGTGTCAGAATACACAGTGCATCGCAGTTTGCTGTGTGTGGGGCTGCATAGCCGCAGAGCAGTAAGGTTGCCCATGACAGTTGTGCTGCTTAATATTTCTTTGGAAACCGTGATAGATTCTTTTCAGGACTGTTTGATGATTAGAAAGAACAGTAAGTTCAGAAGAACAGTATTTATTTTAGTAATATTATGAATGTCTTTACAGTCATTTTTGATCTATTATATGCATCCTTGCTGTAAAAAGTATTCGCTTTTGAATGATTTTGAGTGTATGTGTGCCATGTGACTGACAGACATCTCCAGATGGACAATTCAGGAGTCGACGGGGAGAGAAAGAACACAGGAAATTGGACTTGACATCAGCCAGTAGCAGGTTCAGGGGCCAGGTTGGATGCTGATATTCCAGAGTGCTAACCCAGATAAAATCCTGCTGTTCCAACACATGTTTTGCTAATAAAAACACTGAGGAAGGTCTTGGGGTTTAACAAAGCAATGGTGCACTGTAAAAACCGGAGACATACAGATTATAAATTATTGGTCACCAATAACCCAAACCTCAAGTGTTATGGTGTATTATGAGTTTAGCCATCAGGCACTCCTCCCTATTTCTTCCGGGATCAATCCTGAACATTATTAAACTTTTAATACATTTACTCAATACAACAGAAGCCATATAAATTTCAATCTATAAAATGAGACAATAATTCTGAATTTAATTCTAAATTTCATATTTGCTCTCATTTCTAACCCCTTTTCAGCACGTTTTGATATTTTGACAGGCCTAAAGACAGTGTTAGGGGGTTGAGATGGGTATCAAGGGACTATGAGGGACGGTGGTAAACTCAGATTGCTTCTCACATGTGTCTGTGTTGTCGGGGGAGGGTTATCTCTTCCTACACCCGCTTCCTTGTCCCTGACAGTCTAACAGTGTATTTGGGTGTTCCTGGAGACAGTCCTACTAGTCTGAGTCTTGGCTAACTGACTTTGACACAAACAGTAGGGATATTGTACATTCAGATGGCAATTATAACAAAATAAATCTTGACAAAGTGGTCAGGATCCCAGCACGCTACCAGCTATACTTTACAAATAAATAAATGTATGAAATATTGATTTCATATGATTACTAAGATGTCACTAACAAACAATTGAAGAAACCAACTGCCAGCTGTTAATTATTCAGTTTAGTCAATACGTTCTGATGAGAAAATATAAAATTTTTACAAGCTGGTGATTTCATATGATTTTGATTAGTGTCCCAGAAATAGTGCAAATTCTCAAATATTTCTTCTATCATGACTCTTGTCATATATCTCGTCATGTCATATATCTATATCAGATTTACGTATATTTACAACAATATACATAATATATTATAAATAAAAAGCAATTTTGAGACCACAATTTTAAACAGTATAACAATTTGATCTCTCTCTCTCTCTCTCTCTCTCTCTCTCTCTCTCTCTCTCTCTCTCTATATATATATATATATATATATAATGTTATTATATGCTATATTGTATTTTACAGGTCACATGGTCAATGTCAGAAATTAGTGACCTAGAAATTTAAAATATTTGTTTTGTCATAACTATATATCAATATCAGATATATTTATATACATAAAATATTACAAATATAAATATCCAACACAAAGCTACCAACTGCTTCCAAAAAAAATAAAAATTTAATTTCATATAAATTTATACAATGTCATTCGTATGGGGACTTTTAGAAGAAGAAAAAAAAATGTAATCATGAAGGTCCACCTATCCGTCAGTGGGGCAGCAGATAATAGGAAAACGTATACATTTGAATTCATACAAATTTGCCAAAACGTAAAATAGATAACATGAGAGTGTGTTGGTTTAGTCGCTATTATACAAAATATTTGACCTCAGAATGACATGATCGACTGATCAGAATCAATATTCCAGAATACTTTCACAATTATTACAAGCGCAGGCTAAAAGAAACACGTTAAAACACGTGTTTGAAGCGCAGTTAGAGAAATTCAGAGCTTATACACACTAACATAACAGTTTATACACAGCAAGTTCAAACACGTATTGTAATTTCTGTTATAAATCCCTCTGAGAAAGGAACCGGAAAGCTATACTCCAAGAAAAAAAGAACAATGAACTTAGTAACACACGCAAGCACACACTCTGTTAGTCTCTGAGCTTCTCTCTATTTGAGCAATACATGAACTCTCATGCCTTGTTGAACACCATAGTGGGGAGTCTTGCAGACAGCAGCACACAGACAGGCCTCATACTGGGCTATATTACAAGGTATAGACCCATAGTGCCACTAAAACACCCCAAGACAGACACACACACACACTCCAGACTGATCAATACCTGCTTGCAGATGATGTGATCTATCAGAGCCCTGATAGAAGTCAGTCTCTTGTTTCCTCGTGTCAACACACACTAATGAGCTCCAGGTTCACTCATTCAGCCTGAATATATTGTCACAAGACTATTATATGTGTGTATCTGTGAAAAAGAGAGTTAGGTTAAAATATAAGCTACTGACACACTTGTATAATACAATATATACATAATATGTTATAAATATAAAGCGGTTTCCAACATTTTGACACCACAATTTTGAGCAGTATAACAATTTGATAAAAAAAATTACTAAAAATATATGTATTTTTTTATATTATATTATGTATTATATTATACAGGAGTTCACATGGTCAATGTCACAAATGAAATATACAAATATTTCATATGCAATAGAACATATTTCATACAGAACATTTTAACATATCTCATTTTTAAAAATCTCATTCTCATTAGAAATAACTTTCTATTTATTTGCCCTTATATCAATATATATGTTATATTCGCAATGTATACACAAAATATTACAAATATAAAGCAGTGTCCAAAATTTTTAAGACCAGAATATTGAGCAGCATAACAATTTGATTTAAATGTTATTTAAAAAAAAATGTCTTAAGTATATTAATTTTACTTATGTCATAAAGAGGTCAATGTCGGAAATTTGATTAGTGAACTAGAAATAGTGCAAAATCTCAAATATTCATTATATGCCTATGCCATAACTTTTTAAAACATCTACTTTCAGGTTTAAATGGAAAAAAAGCTGAAATTTTGAATCTGGTCTCAGACTTTGGACCCACTTGTATATACACATTCCAATATTAACCTTCAATATTACACGCGCAAGTATCTGATCATCTCACCTTTTAATCCAACCCCTACCATTCGCTTTTAATGAAAATCTGATAAAAAATATATGAGGTCATCACCCTGTCTTATCTTCCTTTTATAAAAAGAATTAAAAACTTTTATCTTTAATTAAAAGGTTAGTTATTACCAAGGAAGGATTTGAGACAAAAATGTAATTTAGTCTAACATGTGTGTGCTTTTGGTCTTATTTGCTCTTTGCCAGCTTTGACTGCATCCCTGAGCTTTAAGCACGTTTTAACACTGCTCTAATGGAAATTGTGCTAACACTTTAGTAATTGTATCTCAGATGCAACAGACAGCCAAACAGAGACACTTTGTCTAGAATGATCTCACTGATGAAGGCCTGTAAAGTAAATATTGGTGCCGAGATTGAAGCGTCTGCCTAATGGAGACGGTTTTTATGACCTCTCCTAAAGCGCCGGGGCAAGATGAGGGCCTTCCCTCTCTGTCTCGCTCTCTTTCAGATCAAAGCAATAGCTTGGTTAGTCTCCGGGGTCTCATTGCTCTTCCAGAGTTGAAGCAGCTCACGGTGGCTCTGATTGCGGTTAGTGGCGCTGGAGGGGGGAGCAGATAAAGGGGATCTATCTTTCTAGCGCCCCAGGATCAGCTTCATCACCTGGGCATCAATACGTCCCATCAGACCCTCTGTCACTGTGGCTCATTTGAATGCACTTGATGTGGGAAAGCTGGAAGGCAGATTAGAGATGTTTAGTCGAAACACAAAAATAAGCATTCATCTACACCTATAATAAAAAGATTGCTTTTTGATCAGCTGAATCCCCTTAGAAAACCCTACTGATTCCTGAAAAAAACATGCTCCACAATTTTTCTGCCATTAGTTAAATATTTATCATTAGATCATCATTAGGATGTCCTTAACACAAATGGAACATTCGATTTGATATGTCTTATTATTTGATCAAAATTATGTCTCTCGCTCCCCTAAAATGACTTATTCTCAGAATGTCAATACATTAGTATGTTATATATTATATATTCTCATAGTTGTGTCCCTACTCATTTGCAAATAATTTTAATTGTGCCTTGCATTTTCCATAAATAGGTCAAATTAGTAGCAAAACAATAAATAATTTTAAATAAAATACTGTTTTTCAATTCATTTGTTGAAGTGAATGCAAGATTAGCCAATGGTTATAATAAATGAGTCATTATTTTTGTACTGTATATGACAGTGTCAATTCATATTGAGTCATATACACATTTAATGAATGTTTATGAATATGAAAATGTAAGAAGCAGGAGAAGCCCCCAAATTTATATGAATATCATGAAAAACCCAATACTTTATTCATAACTTTAATGTCTTAAGTCCTATAGCCTGTTTTGTCCCAGTACTCAAGAATCAGATTTTGTTTGGATATTTTCCAGATTTGAAGACTAATGAGAAAAGACAGAATACTAACTGTTAATTACTGCCAGTGCCACAGAAATCTCCTCGAGGAGTAAAATGGAAACAAACATCACATTTAATACGCTACGTATAATTTGTGGTATAAAGTAAATGGAAAGAAACATCACATCATATTTGTTGGGCCTACAGATGCTGGTAGCTGACAGTTTTCATTAGAGCGAAGACAGACATGTAGACAGACAGGGAAGCAGGGGAGTCAAAGGAAAATCTCTGAAGATACTCCCAACGCAAATACCAGAGTCTCTGCATACTGTTAAAGTTGACAAAACCATAAAAAGCCTCACAAAGATATCACAGTGGCTGGATAATGGTCATAAAACAGCCGTTTCCATGTGGTCAGAAGCCTTGTAAGCAGATTATCTGGATGTTGGGCTGTCTGAGGGGTGAAGAGGGCTCCTGGCTCTATTGTTATACTGCCTGAAGGAGGTTGGGAGGAAAAATTAGCTCGGAGACCAACGCATTTGATTATCAACAGAGACAGACGGCACATCCAGACCTCTGCTGTCCCTCACCCACGCTGTCAATCATATAACGCTCATGTGCATGCTCAGCATTTGTTCAGACACAGACACTAATAATTTAACGTGAGCACATGCAACATAAACTGAAGAACCAACATGATTTAACATGTTAAAGGGATAGTTCACCCCAAAATTAAAATTACCCCATGATTTACTCACCCTTAAACCATCCTAGGTGTATATGACATTCTTCTTTCAGACGAATACAATCTGAGTTATATAAAAAAAAATTTACTGGCTCTTCCAAGCATTATAATGGCAGTGAATGGCAGCCCAAAATTTGAAGCCCAAAAAAGTGCATCCATCCATTATAAAAGTAATCCACACGGCTCCGGGGGGTTAATAAAGGCCTTCTGAAGTGAATCGATGTGTTTGTGTAAGAAAAATATCCATTTTTAACGTTATAAAGTAAAATATCTAGCTTCTGGCGGACCGGCTTCCGTATTCAATTTACGGAAAAATTGATAACATCAGATGTAGCGTAAGCGTTTTGAACGGCGAGAGGCGTTACAATTTCTTCGTAAGTTGAATACGGTAAGTTGAATAAGTTTATAACGTTTTAAATATGGATATTTTTCTTACACAAACCCATCGCTTCACTTCAGAAGGCCTTTATTAACCCCCAGAGCCATGTGGATTACTTTTATAATTGATGGATGTACTTTTTTTGGGCTTCAAATTTTGGGCTGCCATTCACTGCCATTATAATGCTTGGATAAGCCAGGACATTTTGTAAAATAACAATTGTTTTCGTCTGAAAGAAGAATGTCATACAGATGGCTTGAGGGTGAGTAAATTATGGGATAATTTTCATTTTTGGGTGAACTATCCCTTTAATTCTAAACCTTGCTCAAACAGCAATTGACAGGTTAAGTAAACTTTTCATTTGCTTGCAATTAACGCCACCACCATGTCTCTTTAGGGGCTCTGTAAAACAGTAGAATTGTAAAATATTATTATAATTTAAAACAACTGTTCTCTATTTTAGTATATCTTAAAATGTTATTTATTCATGTGATGGCAAAGCTGAATTTTCAGCATCATTACTCCAGTCTTCAGTATCACATGATTTGTCAAAAAACATTTTAATAGGCTGATTTGCTGCTCAAGAAACATTTCAACATCATTGTTGATATCAGTTGTGCTGCTTAATATTTTTGCGAAAACATTGATATATATTTTTTCAGGATTCTTTAAATCTTGTTGATAAAAAACACATAAATGTCTTTAGATCAATTTAATGCATACTGCTGACTTTTGAACAGTACTTCGTCTCACACATTTTCAATCTTCAATGTTTTACATTATAGCAGTCTTCCGTGGCCAATCTGAACGGTCATTATAGTGCATACCTCTTCATGTCTTTCTCTTTTCTTCCATGTTCAGATGGGATAAGCGCAAATTGCTCCGTTTGGCCTGAATCTGCCATTCCATTACCCTTCAGCCCCTCTGGGAATGGACATATCCATGCTCCTTATGACCCCTGACCTTTCTCCATCAGGACATGGGTGTGAAACACGGGGGTCTCTTTATGGTCACCCCGACTCCGTGGGTCCACAGGGATGTCACCCTGAGATGTTCTTCTACTGATGTTTTTCATGGCTTTTCTCTAGAGACCTGCAACAAACTGTGGTAAACTAATGGTATATTTGTTTTTTAATGGCAACAGCTGGAATGTGGGAGTAAAATACCATGACATATAATTGCTACTAGAGAAATGTTCGTTCTCTATTTTTAACAGGAGATTTTTCTTGCCTATTCACAAATCAACATTGCATACATTTGAATTAGTTGAAAGACTGATAAACCTTATATGGACTTTTTTATAAAATAGCAGATAATCCTTCGCATGACCCTTCATTAATCTTGAGATGCTGATAAACTCATTCAGTGAAGGAATAGCTAGAAATTCAACACGGTCTGATTTATTGTCAGGCCAGCAGTAGATCAAGATAACATTTTTGTGTTTCCTCATTGGTAAATGAGTCTACTGGATGCGGCTGGTGGTCAGAGAGCTCAAGCCAAAGAACCACTGATTTACAGACAGCTCATCATCTTTGTTTGGGTAAACGCTCAAGCAGATCATCTGGTTAGGTTCACATTATTCTCATAGTAGGTTGGCAAACAGAAGTAAGCCCATTTCCTGAAAATCAATACCAACGTACACGGCAAACTGAGAAGGGACATTAAGACACGGCTCAGTAACTTGGGGATTACTTAATATTTGTCCTGTGAAATACATTGCTTGAGGGCACGAGACACGAGAAACAAAGGAAAATAGCAGGATATAATTAATAAACAGTAAGAATTGTTTTCCAAAATCTTGGCATGGAACATTAGTGAGCATGTCAGCCAAAATTTCACTAATATATCAGGCAAGTGTCAAATATTCTTTCTTTGCTATGTCGCTCTATCTTATCCAGATCTAACAGAAAGTAAAGGCTTGAGTAAATAAATAAATGTCCATAAGAATGCTTCATTTGTCCCCAAGAAGAGTTTCTGTCTCCACAAACATTCAAGGATTCATTGCACGTTTGGACACTTAAGTCCCAGGCATTTTTTCATTGCATTAGATATAAAATACTAAACCAAGAGGCATCAGTAAAGAAATAATGATAGAGTTTTTCCACCGAACTAACTTTTCTGAGACACTTTTCAATAATTTTAACCATGGTCATGTTCAAGGTCTTTGGATGTATGAAGTCATATTTGAACAATATATTTATTATAACTTTGGTTTAAGTGTCCAAATACTTTTAGGGGCCACTGTATACTTGTGAAAGTAAAATGATCTGAATTAAAGAGGAAAAAAAATTGCACCAGTACAGGTGAGTAATAGTGATGGAATAGAACCTTAGAGCTGTGGGGTGAGTTCACAGAGTAGAAATACATTAAGATTGAAGTGAGGAAAACTTTTCCACTCCAAACTCATTTATAACTATAAATACGATACTAGCAAATTCTCTGACTGATCTACAATGAGCCTGGGATCTCTCAGCCTACTAGAGAGACCCTCAATTCTGGATTCGTTTTCCCTCCTAATGAAAGCTTTCCTATACTAACATTTAACAGATGAAAGTCCACCTTTTTCATATTTCTCTCTGATTGCAGTAATGGCCTTATTTATGAGTGTCCATTCCAACTGAAGCACAGAGCTCAGGCCAGGCGGAGCTGGAAGCGTGATGGAAATTAATCTAGTAATCTTAAAATCCTTTCCTCATTTTTCAAAAACGACCCCAATTCATCACTAAAATCAATGACTTAGATCGGATCGTGCCAGGTCGTTAGGTAAGTCATGATTAGACTGGAAAAATCAAGGCCAAAAATGTCCCAGAAGTCAAAGGAACTCCTGAAACGAGAGCTTGTGAATGCACAGAGGAAACAGCTATTGTTAATACAACATGTTGTAATAGCAAAACGTGTAATGCAAGTTTAAGAAATGTGACCTTTGGGACTTCCCTTAGCTACTGTTCAGTTAGTGTAATTATAAATGGCGTGTTATTCTTCTAATATCTCTAACACATGCGCTCTAAAGAGGGAACTGAGCACAATGGATCAAAGTCTTCATCAATAGAGGCCCACGGCCGGATCCAGAAGCCCCCTCAAAGCTTACCAGCATCCAGGCCTCTCGCCCACCTTCCCATCCCTGATTAAAACAGAGATGGGGCCCCTGAATTCAGCACATGTGGGCGATTACAAGGAAAACCTTCAGCAGCGTAATTATCGCAACCGAAACTAAATGAATCATTGGCATTAACTAAAATAATTATAAAAACATAAAATAAAATGGATTAAACTAAAATACATTTTCATGACTCCGCAATGTACTAAAAAAAACAAACACCTAAAAATGAAAAAATTACTCACGCTCAAGCAATCCTAGGTGTATATGACTTTCTTCTTTCAGATAAACACAGTCGGAGATATTAAAAAATTAAAAGCTTTATAATGGGAATGAATGGTACCTTGATTTTTGAAGCCCAAAAAAGTGCATCCATCCATCATAAAAGTAATCCATACGGCTCCAGGGGGTTAACTCAAGCTCCTCCGACATTTCTCTTTAAAAATTCTCGTTTTAGACTTCTAATTCGTGACCGGTGTTTTGTATTGCTCTATCCTCTGCGCTTTCACGTTCGTCAAGAGTTCACTTTTCCGTGGAAACTAGGCCATTAACGGAAGCCATAAATATAGATATTTTTCTTACAAAAAAACACATCGTTTTGCTTCAGAAGGCCTTTATTAACCCCATGGAGCCGTATGGATTACTATTATGATGGATGGATGGATGAATGGATGCACTTTTTTCAAAAAAACAAGGTACCATTCACTCCTATTATATAAAGCTTGGAAGAGCCGGTATATTTTTTAATATAACTTCGATTGTGTTTGGCTGAAAGAAGAAAGTCATATACACCTAGGATGGCTTGAGGGTGAGTAAATTACGGGATGATTTTTTGGGTTAACTAACCCTTTAAAACCAATTAAATGTATATTTTTGGTAAAATAAATAAATTAAAATAGAACAAATATAAGAGAGATAAAACAAAACTATAAAAAATATGTATATAATAAAATAAAATATGACATAAAAATTCAGTGGCTTGGCTTACTCCTGGTAGCCCAAACACACTGATTAATTTAGGAGGTTAAATAAATACGGCTGTTTGGGGGTGCTAGTAGTCAGAGGCAAAGAGGGGTGTATTTTTCAAAAAGAGGACTCCACTAAGAAATTGCAACGCTTTTTTGACTCTTGTGCAGATTGAAAAAAAGTGGCGTGTTGGAGCAATGGTCTGTTGCTTTTTTGTGACCCATTAAATGTTTTACAAAACATCTTCATTTAGCTACTGCAGTTATCCAGGTAGCTGCCCTTGATTACAAGGACAGATGCATCCCAATTAGCATGCCGCTCCGATTAACACGACCACCTGTACTTGAGAAAACAGGGCAATACCCCTGACTGATTCTGTGAATGGGCTTTAAAAACCTCGTCCAAAAGATGAGTCATCCTGCAGCTTCAGCTCACATCCCGCTGCAATCAAGAACATTGAAACCTAAAGAGCCGGGAAGCACTTGGGAACAACTGCTTCCATGAATCCCTGCAGTGAAGTGCAGTGGCCAAATTAATCTCTTCATCTTCTCTCTGGACATCTCTTATCCTCCACTGTCATAAACTTGGCCGCTCTCTAGATTTACAGTCACGTCTTCCTCTCTCTCCCATGCTGCTTTTGAGTCTAATTACTTTAATGTTTAAGCCTCGGCCATCTTTTTAGACACAAATTTTCTTAGTTTCATGAACCGAACGCCAGAAGAGGCTAAGAATAACACTCCTCATCCTATGTTTCTGAATGGATGATATGTGTCCTTGCATCATGGATTTACTTCAAGCTGTACAATAATGAAGTCATTTTCCTTCAAAAGACTTGCATCTTTAGAGATCAGCTGGCAAATTTAGCTACTTAAGCCTTGTTTTAGCCACAAATAAACCTCACTAAATGATCAATGATATGTCAAAATATCAGGGACTATTAAACTCAAATGCAGCACATAAATGGAGACGTCTTACATGCAAAGACTAGGAATGGGAATAATTTGAGATGTTAAGCTGGTGACCACCCAAAAATGGCTACTTATTTGACTTTATTTGGACTCAAAGATTGATATATGTGAAGCCACCTGGTTTGATGAGTTTACAGTGGGTTTAGCAGTCATTTTTTCTCTCCAAACCATTTAAAGGCCTCAAAAACATGTCCTTGGGCTGTCACTGTTCTTCAGGGCAGACATTTCGCAAGCTGCAATATTTCCATGTGATTCCTATGTGCCAGGAATGAGACAATATCAGTGACATCAAACTGTTTATGACAAGATTTGTAGAGTAAATGGGTACGTTTAGCTTCAAGGACAATTTTACCACCACCACCCAAAGAGCAAGGGTCAATTATTACCACTAGACCATTTTCAGAGCACTTTAAAAAAGTGTCCCTAAATATTAATGAGAACTGTTGTAAAATAGTTTCTGGTATTAAAGACTAAAGTTTGCATTTACATTTGTGCATTTGGCAGGTGCTTTTATCCAAAGTGACTTACATTGCATTGAAAGTATACATTTGTTTTTAATCAGTCCATGCATTCCCTAGGGCAACTCAAGCTCAAACAGTAGAGCATGGCGTTAGAAACACCAAGGCCATGGGTTTGATTCCCAAGGATTTTTTATTTATCTTGGCTAAATGAAGAATGACAACAAAACACAAAGAAACAAACAAAGCCATCACCTTGGCATTGCTAAAACCATGTTACACCAAGTTCCCCCCCCTTATCATTTAATCACCTTGTGGCAACAATGTCCTTCTGTATGACTTTCTGTCCATGGAACTCATAAAGAGAAATTCAGCAGAATGTGTATTGGAATACAATGAAAGTAAATGGCAATGAATGTTGTCAAGGTGTAAAAGTAACAAAAAAGCACTATAAAAGTATATCATATGACTTCCGAAGACTTGGAATATAAGAACTGAATTGTACAAATATGACCCTGGACCACAAAACCAGTCATAAGTCGCACGGGTATATTTGTGGCAATAGCCAACAATACATTGTATGGGTCAAAATGATAGATTTATCTTTTATGCCAAAATGTATTATTAGTAGTAATATGCATTGCTAAGGACTTCATCTGGACAACTTTAAAGGCAATTTTCTCAATATTTTTTTGCACCCTCAGATTCCAGATATTATTCAAATAGTTGTATATTGGCCAAATATTGAGCTATCCTAACAAACCATGCATTAATGAAAAGCTTATTTATTCAGCTTTCAGATGATTGACCCTTATGACTGGTCTTGTGGTCCAGGGTCACAAATTAATTTTATGATACTTCAATTGTGCAGTTCATTTTCAATGTATATATATCCACTGGTATTTCTGCTGCAATCATGACAATGCTGCTTGTTTTCAAACTTTTGGTAACACTTTGTTTTGATGGTCAATTTTGAACGTTCTGTTGACTATAAGAAACTTTGCAACTACATGTCAACTAACTCTCATTAGAGTATTAGTAGACTGTCTGCTTAATATCTGCTAACTTTTTATTGTGATGGTCCCCCAACAGACATTCTACTAACTATAAGTAACTTTGCAACTACATGTCATCTTATTTTAACCCTAACCCTACCAGTCTTCTAACACTCGACTAACACTCTAATGAGAGTTAGTAGACATGTAGGTGCAACATTACTTACAGTCAACAGAATGTGTTAACTCAACGAGTTTTTATGGCTTTCCGTGTTATCACTATTATACAGTAGGGGGCGCTATTGCGCATCTCCTGAACAAGTACATCTCCAGAACGAGTACATCTCCAGAACGAGTACATCTCCAGATCAAAACACAGGAAAAAAGAAGCAGAAACAACGATCTCATATGTAAGCAGATGCATATGAAACATAATGCTATCATCAACAATAAACATATAAATCAAAATGGCCTAATGTTACCGAGTGAACCAGGAAGTGGTTAGGACTGTGAAGCTTTGGGGGTGTTGATGGATTCGATCTACTCCATCTTTGTTTTGATCATCGTTCTGAATCCAATCTGGATGTAGTCTTTGATAAAAACACAATTTTCTTTTTCAAAAGTTTTTTGCTCAAAATGTCGCTTTTTTTTTATTAAACTTACCCACATTCAAGTGTTTATAAAAAAAAATGCATGAAGCTAGAATAAAACAGGTTCTTTTTGTCTGTTTGTTTAAAAGCAGAGAGTCTGTTCTTTCAGGGTCTGCATGTTCAGATATTCATAAAACAAAATATTCTGGGGGCCATGAAATTTTTGTGAAAATGACCAAAAATGCTGGCAGTGGCTGTCAACTTAAAGGGACCATCAAAATAAAGTAAAACCAAACTTTTTAATTAACAGAAACTGGGAGTGATGATATATACCAAGTTCTGTCCTGAAACAACCTGCTGACAATTACATTAACTACACGACCCAGTCTGATTGGTTCCTGTTGCATTTGCAGCCAATGAGCTTGCTGCTCAAAATTTAAATTGATTGGTCAGTGGTCAGTTTTTGCTGTAGCAGTTTGCAGTGCGCATTCAAAGTTTCTCTGAAACCCTCCACCTTCCCCAGCTCCACCTGTATATATCTGCTATACAGGTAATTTTATATATGCTAAGCAATGTGCCTGTGTATGTACTGACAGTAGCAAGTCTCTGTACTTGCTCTGCAGCAGCAGCAAAAACAGCAGCGCCAAGACCAAATACATTAACATTGTCATATCCATTACCATACTAAACTCTTCTGAGAGTTGTCATGATAGAAATGAAATTAATTAAATGCAATTTATTTCCATTCAAGATTGGCAACAAAAAAAATAGCTATTATGGGGAAAATTTACATCTAGATTTGTTCTGTGTTTTTAGTATAATATTGTGTCCCCCTTTGAAGTTTCCTGAGGCCCCCTGGTTGAGAACCACTGGTTTAAAATGACATAAGAGTGAGTGAATTTTTGTTTTTTGGTAAAACTTTTCTTTAAAAAAAACCTCATGCATCCTGTACAGTGTTGTGTTCTACATACGTCAAAATCTGGAGATGAGAGAAAGTGTTGACAACAGTTCTGCCAGTCTTCATATGAACTCTTCTACCAGGAGCTCAGCTAACCCCACCATCTCCCCATCTTGTGTCACTGCTGACTGAAGCAGGAAGTGAGCAGTGATGTCTAGAGATAAAGTAATCTAGTTCTGAGGTCACTGCCATTAGAGAGCTGTTTCTTTTCAGTGTTCACTAAAACTGGGTCAAATCATTGGCTCGTTCTAGCTGGGAAACAACTGTTGGATGTGAACTGAGCACATGAACATTAGGTCTGTGGCAAATTACGTCCTTTGACTTACTTTATCTTAAGGGAAGCCTCCTGCTTGTATGTAAAAAACACTGTTGTGACCTTCAGAACTTGTTGTCAAAGTCAGAATACCTTGTGAGAGGAAAAAGAGAGAGAAGCTCTCATAACTAAAGGCTGACGGGGGCAGAGAGAACTACTGTAGAAGAACAAAAGCAATCAAGGAGAGAGCCTGCACTATTCCACCAAGCGTGGCTTCTCTCTTTACAGAGAATTATTAAGTACAAAGGCGGTAGTGGTCACAGAATGGATTCTATTATTACTGTTTTTTCATTTCTTATTGTTCCCTGAAATTTCATTTCAGCTCAAAAATAAAAGTGCAGAGAATGGTCTGTGTGTGAGTGTGTGTGTGGGGGAGTCTGTGATAAAGGAACTATTGCTACACCATCAAAGGTAATAATAGACATTTTATATCTGGTGTGGTCTTTCTTGTCTCTTTTAGATTTACAAATGTTCCATTGCTTGGGGTTCTAAACAGAAAGTGGATAGAAATGGAACTGCTAGACTGGACGTACTGTACAGTATATGTGAATTGGAGTGCCTAGAAATGAACATAGTCTTGGCGAATCATGAGACTACTAGACTGATTGTAGAGCATAGTTATAATCTATATTTCTGTATATACACTACCATTCAAAGGTTCAGGGTTGGTAAGATTTTTTTGATATTTTGAAAGAAGTTTCTTAGTTCTACTGTATGTGATCCCAATTTAAACTGTTATTCACTGACATTTTTCCTTTCAAATCTCACTTGCATTTGCATACATTGAAATATGACCCATCAAGATGTGTCTCGGTACCAACACTTTACAATAAGGTTTCACTTATTAACATTTGTTAACTATATTAATTAACATGAACTAACAATGAACGATACTTCTACAGCATTAATTAATCTTAATGTTAATCTCAGCATTTACTAACAACTTTTGATCTTAAAAATGTATATCTGTTCACATTAGTTAATGCACTGTGAACTAACACAAACATTTTATTTAACATTAGCAAAAAGTTAATAAATGCTCTATAAATTGCTCATTGTCAGTTCATGTTAATTAAAGAGTTGGTTTCATTCATCTTCGAAACATAGATGAAGGTATTTTAATAAAATCTGAGAGATTTCTGTCCCTGACAGTCCACGCAACACCACTTTGATGCTTCAAAAGGTTCATAAAGAGATCATAAAACTAATCCATATGAATCGAGCGGTTTAGTCCAAATTTTCTGAAGAGACACGATTGCTTTATATGATAAACAGACTGAATTTAGGTTTTTATTCCCATATAAACATTCATCAATGCACACATCAGATTTGGTAAATGGAAGCTCAAGCATGCTTGCTTGATGTGTGAGAACCAATGAGGTTCATTCTTGTGTTACGCAGCACCTTTGAGCTTCCGCTAGAACCAGTGAGGTTCATTCTCGTGTTACGCAGCACGTTTGAGCTTCTGCAAGAGCCAATGAGGTTCATTCTCGTGTTATGCAGCACGTTTAAGCTTCCCCAAGAACCAATGATGTTCATTCTCGTGTTACGCAGCACGTTTAAGCTTCCCCAAGAACCAATGAGGTTCATTCTTGTGTTATGCAGCATGTTTACGCTTCCCCAAGAACCAATGAGGTTCATTCTTGTGTTATGCAGCACGTTTGAGCTTCCGCAAGAACCAATGAGGTTCATTCTTGTGTTATGCAGCACGTTTGAGCTTCCGCAAGAACCACTGAGGTTTGTTCTCACGGGTCAAGTAAGTACGGTTGAGCTTCTGTTTACGTCCACTGATTAATGTTTATATGAATAAAAGCCTAAATTAAATCTGTTCATCATATAAAGCGAGTCTCTTCAGTAAATTTGAACTAAAATGCTGAATTCATATGGAGTCGTTTTACGATCTCCTTTTGAAAATTTTGGGAGTTGCATGGGCTGACAATGAAGGGACAGAAATCTCTCAGATTTCATTTAAAATATCTTCATATGTGTTCGAGGGTGAGTAATTAATGACAATTTTTTTTTTTCATTTTTGGGTGAACTAACCGTTTAATGCATAACTAATGTTAACAAATAAGACCTTATTGTAAAGTGTTACCTGTGTCTCTGTTACCTGTGTCTTGATGTACCATATACTGTATGGATATGTGAATAAGATTTAAAGTACATATTACTATTAATTTAAATATGCACTATGAGGAGAACAACAGAGAATAAGGCAAGAAGAAAAGGGTAAAAAGGACTGTAGGCATGGACAGTCTTGAGAAATCTGCGGTGGGCTGGAGAAATGCCGCATTGTGGTTGGTCAGATTGTTTTGACCTGCAGGAAGATGGAGAGACTAATCAGTACAGATCTGATGGCTCGCTTCATGTGCTCTGAGCTAATGAGAACACTTAAATTCTCTGCTGTCCGCATAATGACTCTCTTTATCTGTAAATCCTCAGCGGTCTGTTTCTTAACCATCCCTCTCTCTCTCTCTCTTTCTGCTTTCACATGTGGAATGCTGTGGATGAGGTAATCACTCTTTGTGCATGAAGACTGTATCTGAAGCAGATTTGAAAGCCAGAAATATGTTTCATAATATTAGGTTACTTTTAAAATTAAGTTGTTTTTTTTTTTTAACAAAAGTGTTGGATAATGTGAAGCTGTTTTTGCACAGGTTTATTCATTTGTTTATCTTATGAATGATATTATCCTTCTGAAAATCCAGCTACAAATAAAATAAAGAACCTTTAATTTATATATTTATAATAAATATTTATTTCAGAGTTTTTTCAATACATCTCACTCCTAGCCTTAATTAGTTTCTTTAATGTTTATTATATATCCACCTTTACTATAGTGAAACGCCCTACCCCACAAACTGAACATTTTAAACTAAATAAAAGGACTTATATGTGTCAGATCATTTTATCATTTTATTAAGAGTTTCTTAGTCATCTGGGGCTCATGAAAACATCTAATTAATTACCAGTGTAGAGATTTTCCTCACAGCTCCACATCAGATTTGGGTAATGACTTCAGGGAAGAAACTGTTAAACATGGCCGCCTGCAGTGAAAGACAGGGACAGGCAGGCTGCTTTCCGTGAGGTCCTCCTGGCCCACACAGACTCTGGGGTTTACCTACCGAACGCTTCCTGTCCCATGGGCAACAGCGGATACTGCTGAGAGTGTACATGAGAGCGAGAAAGAGAGAGAGATAGGTAGGGGATAGTTTTATAGCCATTTTTTGTCAAGCACTGCTGGTCACCAGGAAAAGGTGGTAAAAACTGCCAAGATTCCAACCTCTGGAATTTAACCTAAGCAGGGAAACGGGAGCCATCGACCAGCAGGATGCAATGCTGTATATGAGAAAAGCCATTTAAGCACACACAGGTTGATTCATAAAACAGCAGCATGCTCTTTTAGCCAAAGCCAACTCGATATGTACGACAGCCACTCTGCTTTCAACACATTTTTACTCCATTCACTCAAATAGAAAAAAAAACATCACACAGTTGGTGGCATGCAAGTGAAAAGACATGGATTACATTAAAGACCTCAGTTTTGAGGCTTTTACTTAATGTCTATTCAAAGTCAGCTATAGTCATTTACAATTTGCTAGTGCGCTTCCAAAAGTAAAGAAAATGATATGCAATATACAGTTTTGCATTAATATTCATATGTTATAACTGCATTTTCTAATCAAATAGATGCAGCCATGGTGAGCATAAGTATGGAAGCTTGTTTCCGCCACAGAATAAAAAAATAAAAAAAAGATAATTGCGACTTTTTTTCTCACAATTGCGAGTTTACATTTCGCAATTCTGACTTTTTTCCCTCACAATCCCCCACAACAAATTGCATGATATAAAGTCGTAATTGCGAGTTATAATGTCAGAATTGTGAGATATAAACTCGAAATTGCACTTTTTTCACACAATTCTGCGGAAAAAAAGTACGAATTGTGAGAAAAAAAGTCAGAATTGTTAGATTAAAAAGTCGCAATTAAGTTTTTTTTTTTATTGCGTGGCGGTAACAAGCTTCCATACATAAGAGACTTTTTTTCAAAAACATAAAAAAAGTATATACACACGTTGGTATTCCTATCATTGTGAGGACATTTCATAGGCATAATGTATTTTATACTGAGCTAATGGCATTTTCTAGCCCCTAACTCTAAACCTACCGCTAAACCTTGCCATCACAGAAAACTTTCTGCATTTTTAAATTTTTAATAAATAATTTAGTATGTTTATTTAGCGTTTTGAATTATAAGGACATCGGCATGTCCTCATAATGTAGGGGGTGTGGCCTGAATACACACTACAATATAAGGACTTTGGGTCCTCAATGTAGGTCAAACCAGTACACACTTCTCTTTCTCTCGCTCTCTAATTTGTCTAATTGTTCATCTGGATTGCAGAGGCTCTGATGTTTCAAAGGATGCAGCATGCAATCCTAATCCACATCAGCCGCATTTCTGAGAATCTGCCCTCTCATCTCCCGACGGTTTGAAATGTGGCTCATCACTGGAGCATCAGTTTAAGATTTGGTTAACATTAGTGGTGCCACGCTGTAGTATGTCTCCATTTAGCGGAGCCTCAGTGCCTGAGGAAACACCACTAATCACTATTCTGTTCAGTCACAAAGATGGAAGCCTCATCAGTGGCCTGATGGATCTGAAAGGTTGAATACTGAGCAATGCACTCCAATCAGCAAGCACTGGAACAATTTTATGAATTTCCCATGAAGCACATGAGAATATGGCCAAGTGATGGTCAGCACTTAGAAGAGCCACTTACAGCATTATACTTGCATGACGGAGAAGACGGCATTAAAGACACATGGAGAACAGGATATTCTTTGCCTTTTTGAAGAGTTTGATGTTGACACAAAAATGTAATGCCTTTGAACTATCTTAATTGGGCTTTTTATTCTAAGCAAATATTGATACTGAAATTATGCGATTAATTGCAATTAGTTTGGTTAAATAATCAGCATATTATGTTGCCGAATTCATTGTTAAATATAATTACGTTTTAAATTAATTGACAGCCTAACATAAATGTACTTCAGGGGGAAAAAAGTGTCAAATATGTCCCTTTAAAGTGAGAACAGAGCAGCCATGATGATACAGGCCTGTCTGTCTTTATCAAAGACCTTAAACAAGATGCTTTTTAACAGCTAAAACAGCACCTGTGCCACCTGCCAGGTGAAACAATAGCTCAAAAAGATGTCACGCAAACCCCAGCACCGGTCACGTACATTCAAGCTTCTCATGGGTTGGTGTTGACTGAGGTGATGGTGGGACATGAAAACTGCATGACAAGTAAACATTTACACTAATTCAATAAACCTCTTTCCAACCTAGTGCATTTCAGCCATGATCTTGGTCGATGCACATGGTCCAAACACATCCTCTGCCCTGACAATCTGTTTAAGAATAAACAACGCACAAACCATAGACCGCCCTGACTCGTGTAGGAAGGCACGTGCGGAGCAATAAAACTGCCAGGCGCAGCCCTATAAGAGGCAGGCTCTGAAGGAAAAGAGGAAAAGTGCCCGAGGATATGTCGTTTAATGCAGTGGAAGGTTAATTAGTGGTAATTGGCTAATTGCAGAGAGAGGAAAGAGCGGAGACCTTTTAGGCAGAATTAGACAGACAGTGCTGTAGAAGGGGTGAGTCAGGGGCGTCATGGAAATCCAAAGCAGCCACATCAGACCAAATTAGAGAAAATTTAAGCACATATTTATTTCAGTGCCATATAAAACTTTACAAAAGATTCATTCAAATAGGCTGCTAGCTGTTAAACTAGGTCAGCTTGGTCACTTCATTTTAAATGATGCAAAAAAAGTCAAAGAGAGTCAGATCAATAGACTGACAGACAGACAGAACGAAAGGCAGAATGAAAGGCAGATATGTTGGGGTTTTGTCCTATTTGTTTCTTTTAATACGAGATTTGATCTGCCCTTCATGTGGATTCCCCTCCTCCTTGTTCAGGGCCCTCAAACACAGGCTGATCCCAAACCACAGCCATATATTTAACCAGGCACAAGCAGAGACAGCCAGACCAGAACATCCTTCACTTTGTCGTTGTCATAAAAATGCATCTAAAAATATCTTATAATATAAGGGTGTAGATGTCTGAATATTTAAAAATAAAAAAACATATTGATAAAGATAAAAATTGTTTGATTTAAAGAAATTTCTTGAAGTGACTTGCCTTGAAGGTGGCCATCTTGGTAACCCCTGGCAGACTAAACTCTCCGAAATGATTTGTCAAGATTACACTTCAATAACTACTGTAATTTAAAATAATATTTGACATAGATTAATAATTTTGAGCCTTCGACAACAGTCATTGATTTTGCAATTTGATTTGGTGGAGCTAAAGCAGAAATTACACACTTTACCTTTGAACATAATGTTTCTAACATGCAATAACATCTCACATTTAAATCTAATTTCCAAATGTTCAATCACATAGAATTAAACATTACAAAAAACGATAGACAGCACAAGCCACCTTGAAGTTTTCTCTGCATACTATTGCCTGACTGCACTGACATACTCTTTCCTGCACTAACTCAATCTGGTTTGAGAGGACAAACTGTACGAACCGCTGTTACTTCTCGCTGTTTGTATTCTCAGAGTAAACCCTATTCAAGTGTTTGTGTCTGCGGTCCACACTGAGCCATCTATCAGAGCTAAAGAGCTGTAAGAGGGGCACTACACACAGACACGACTGTGAGAATGGATTGAGGACTGTGGCCAAACAGAAGACATTAATCAGATACTGGTATTCCCTGCTGAGGTAAGGAGAAGGCTGGTGAAAGCTTCCTTCAGCAGTATACATGAGCACGGGCTTCGTACCACACAGGAAGCTCTCGATGGACCATACTGAACATGCTGACTGAGGTATGAAGTTGGACTGCGTTACTGTACAAGGTTTGGCAGGACTCTAGTATCTCAAAGCAAATAAAGTGAAAGGAGGAAAGAGGCTGCGAGAAAGAGACAGATAGTGTGTAATCTATGTGCAGTAGTTGAGAGCACTAGACACTCACTAATGTCATATCAGGTATGAAAAAGTACAATTCAGTCATCAACCAACACCCTAAATAACAAACAAATTTAATTTATGTTACAAATGTATTTAAAAAAAAAAAAAAAAAAAAAATGACTGACTCATTCACTCACTTCTATGACTTTCTGTATTCTGTGGAGCATAAAAGATATTTAAAAATAAATTAAAATAATAAAAACCAATGTTGTTTGTACCCCAAAGTACTTTAAAATATCTTTCAATATTCAAAACAATATTTATATAATATACTAACATAAGATGTACTAATATATATATTTTTTATTTATAATAAAAGTTATTAGAAATAAAATGATAGTTTTAGTTTATACAAACATATACATATGTATGTATAGTATGTATGCATACATATGTATATACACTCACCTAAAGGATTATTAGGAACACCATACTAATACTGTGTTTGACCCCCTTTCGCCTTCAGAACTGCCTTAATTCTATGTGGCATTGATTCAACAAGGTGCTGAAAGCATTCTTTAGAAATGTTGGCCCATATTGATAGGATAGCATCTTGCAGTTGATGGAGATTTGTGGGATGCACATCCAGGGCACGAAGCTCCCGTTCCACCACATCCCAAAGATGCTCTATTGGGTTGAGATCTGGTGACTGTGGGGGCCATTTTAGTACAGTGAACTCATTGTCATGTTCAAGAAACCAATTTGAAATGATTCGAGCTTTGTGACATGGTGCATTATCCTGCTGGAAGTAGCCATCAGAGGATGGTACATGGTGGTCATAAAGGGATGGACATGGTCAGAAACAATGCTCAGGTAGGCCGTGGCATTTAAACGATGCCCAATTGGCACTAAGGGGCCTAAAGTGTGCCAAGAAAACATCCCCCACACCATTACACCACCACCACCAGCCTGCACAGTGGTAACAAGGCATGATGGATCCATGTTCTCATTCTGTTTACGCCAAATTCTGACTCTACCATCTGAATGTCTCAACAGAAATTGAGACTCATCAGACCAGGCAACATTTTTCCAGTCTTCAACTGTCCAATTTTGGTGAGCTCGTGCAAATTGTAGCCTCTTTTTCCTATTTGTAGTGGAGATGAGTGGTACCCGGTGGGGTCTTCTGCTGTTGTAGCCCTGCTGTTGTAGCCTCAAGGTTGTGCGTGTTGTGGCTTCACAAATGCTTTGCTGCATACCTCGGTTGTAACGAGTGGTTATTTCAGTCAAAGTTGCTCTTCTATCAGCTTGAATCAGTCGGCCCATTCTCCTCTGACCTCTAGCATCAACAAGGCATTTTTGCCCACAGGACTGCCGCATACGGGATGTTTTTCCCTTTTCACACCATTCTTTGTAAACTCTAGAAATGGTTGTGCGTGAAAATCCCAGTAACTGAGCAGATTGTGAAATACTCAGACCGGCCCGTCTGGCACCAACAACCATGCCACGCTCAAAATTGCTTAAATCACCTTTCTTTCCCATTCTGACATTCAGTTTGGAGTTCAGGAGATTGTCTTGACCAGGACCACACCCCTAAATGCATTGAAGCAACTGCCATGTGATTGGTTGATTAGATAATTGCATTAATGAGAAATTGAACAGGTGTTCCTAATAATCCTTTAGGTGAGTGTATATGTATATCTTTCAATATTCAAAACAATATTTATATAATATACTAACATAAGATGTACTAATATATATATTTTTTATTTATAATAAAAGTTATTAGAAATAAAATGATAGTTTTAGTTTATATAAACATATACATATGTATGTATAGTATGTATGCATGTATATACAGTGGGGAGAAAAAGTATTTGATACACTGCCGATTTTGCAGGTTTGCCCAATTACAAAGCATGTAGAGGTCTGTAATTTTTATCAAAGGTACTCTTCAACTGTGAGTGACGGAATCTAAAACAAAAATTCAGAAAATCACATTGTATGATTTTTAAGTAATTAATTTGCATTTGATTGCATGACATAAGTATTTGATACATCAGAAAAGCAGAACTTAATATTTGGTACAGAAACCTTTGTTTGCAATTACAGAGATCATACGTTTCCTGTAGTTCTTGACCAGGTTTGCACACACTGCAGCAGGGATTTTGGCCCACTCCTCCATACAGACCTTCTCCAGATCCTTCAGGTTTCGGGGCTGTCGCTGGGCAATACGGACTTTCAGCTCCCTCCAAAGATTTTCTATTGGGTTCAGGTCTGGAGACTGGCTAGGCCACTCCAGGACCTTGAGATGCTTCTTACGGAGGCACTCCTTAGTTGCCCTGGCTGTGTGTTTCGGGTCGTTGTCATGCTGGAAGACCCAGCCACGACCCATCTTCAATGCTCTTACTGAGGGAAGGAGGTTGTTGGCCAAGATCTCGCGATACATGGCCCCATCCATCCTCCCCTCAATACGGTGCAGTCGTCCTGTCCCCTTTGCAGAAAAACATCCCCAAAGAATGATGTTTCCACCTCCATGCTTCACGGTTGGGATGGTGTTCTTGGGGTTGTACTAATCCTTCTTCTTCCTCCAAACACGGCGAGTGGAGTTTAGACCAAAAAGCTCTATTTTTGTCTCATCAGACCACATGACCTTCTCCCATTCCTCCTCTGGATCATCCAGATGGTCATTGGCAAACTTCAGATGGGCCTGGACATGCGCTGGCTTGAGCAGGGGGACCTTGCGTGCGCTGCAGGATTTTAATCCATGACGGCGTAGTGAGTTACTAATGGTTTTCTTTGAGACTGTGGTCCCAGCTCTCTTCAGGTCATTGACCAGGTCCTGCCGTGTAGTTCTGGGCTGATCCCTCACCTTCCTCATGATCATTGATGCCCCACGAGGTGAGATCTTGCATGGTGCCCCAGACCGAGGGAGATTGACCGTCATCTTGAACTTCTTCCATTTTCTAATAATTGTGCCAGCAGTTGTTGCCTTCTCACCAAGCTGCTTGCCTATTGTCCTGTAGCCCATCCCAGCCTTGTGCAGGTCTACAATTTTATCCATGATGTCCTTACACAGCTCTCTGGTCTTGGCCATTGTGGAGAGGTTGGAGTCTGTTTGATTGAGTGTGTGGACATGTGTCTTTTATACAGGTAACGAGTTCAAACAGGTGCAGTTAATACAGGTAATAAGTGGAGAACAGGAGGGCTTCTTAAAGAAAAACTAACAGGTCTGTGAGAGCCGGAATTCTTACTGGTTGGTAGGTGATCAAATACTTATGTCATGCAATAAAATGCAAATTAATTATTTAAAAATCATACAATGTGATTTTCTGGATTTTTGTGGACTTTTAGATTCCGTCTCTCACAGTTGAAGTGTACCTATGATAAAAATTACAGACTTCTACATGCTTTGTAAGTGGGCAAACCTGCAAAATCGGCAGTGTATCAAATACTTGTTCTCCCCACTGTATGTATACACCTGTTAGTGGGTGGGATATATTAGGCAGCAAGTGAACATTTTGTTCTCAAAGTTGATGTGTTAGAAGCAGGAAAAATGGGCAAGCGTAAGGATTTGAGCGAGTTTGACAAGGGCCAAATAGTGATGGCTAGACGACTGGGTCAGAGCATCTCCAAAACTGCAGCTCTTGTGGGGAGTTACCGGTCAGCAGTGGTCAGTATCTATCAAAAGTGGTCCAAGGAAGGAACAGTGGTGAACCGACGACAGGGTCATGGGCGGCCAAGGCTCATTGATGCACATGGGGAGCAAAGGCTGGCCCGTGTGGTCCTATCAAACAGACGAGCTACTGTAGCTCAAATAGAAGTTAATGCTGGTTCTGATAGAAAGGTGTCAGAACACACAGTGCATCGCAGTTTGTTGCGTATGGGACTGCATAGCCGCAGACCAGTCAGGGTGCCTATGCTGACCCCTGTCCACCTCCGAAAGTGCCAACAGTGGGCACGTGAGCATCAGAACTGGACCACGGAGCAATGGAAGAAGGTGGTCTGGTCCAATAAATCACGTTTTCTTTTACATCACAGGGTGCGTGTGCATCGCTTACCTGGGGAACACATGGCACCAGGATGCACTATGGAAAGAAGGCAAGCCAGCGGTGGCAGTGTGACGCTTTGGGCAATGTTCTGCTGGGAAACCTTGGGTCCTGCCATCCATGTGGATGTTACTTTGACACGTACCACCTACCTAAGCATTGTTGCAGACCATGTACACCCTTTCATGGAAACGGTATTCCCAGGTGGCTGTGGCCTCTTTCAGCAGGATAATGCGCCCTGACACAAAGCAAAAATGGTTCAGGAATGGTTTGAGGAGCACAACAACGAGTTTGAGGTGTTGACCTTCAAATTCCCCAGATCTCAATCCAATCGAGCATCTGTGGGATGTGCTGAACAAACAAGTCCAATCCATGGAGGCCCCACCTCGCAGTTTACAGGACTTAAAGGATCTGCTGCTAACATCTTAGTGCCAGATACCACAGCACACCTTCAGGGGTCTAGTGGAGTCCATGCCTTGATGGGTCAGGGCTGTTTTGGCAGCAAAAAGGGGACTAACACAATATTAGGAAGGTGGTCATAATGTTATGCCTGAACAGTGTATATATAGAGTACATATATATATATATATATATATATATATATATATATATATATATATATAGGCCCAAAATTGAACTAACTACCAGTTATTTTTTAAATAATTTTCAATTGATCTGATATGAGTCCAAATTATTTCTGTAGTTTTTATTTGAAAGAAAGAAAGATCTTGTTTGTGTTGTGTTCTGTCTTATGCAGTACACTTGCCTCACAGAGTGACTGGTACGTGTAGGAAAGATTCAGTACTAATTCCCAAATCCGTGTTTAGAAAGACTCATTTTGAAAAAATGAACAGAGCATGCACTCAAACAAACACATTCAGACCGCAACTGCCGCATGTGTATACTAAACGGAATTGGAGAGACATACACACACTAGCAATAAGTCCCAGGATTTGTAGTTTGTTCTTTTTGTCATTAAAAGGGGTTTTAAGTAATCCAGGTGTATGCACAGACTACGGAAATCCAGCTTGGCCCAAATAAACATGCTGGCATTAAGACTCATGATGGCCCGGAAAAGACATGGTAGTGACTTCCAAAATCTTTGTTTAAAGTCACACATTTTAGGAGCATGAAACTAAGGGGAACAAATACATACAAACAGAAAACTGCCCCAGGTGTACACCGAACCGGGACGATCTGATACAGACCGACAGTGATGCATCCACACACTCAACATCTGGACATGAGACCTGTACTATATGGTCTATCCCGGGGCTGATCTGTCATTAGGGCCAAAGATGTAGTCGGTAAACACTCACAGATGAGGGGAAGAGCTACACGCCCCCCACCTTTCAATGTGCCAGTGTGTGTGTGTGTGTGTGTGCGTGTGAGGGAGAAACCCGATAGCCCTTCTGTAATCAGTCTTGTTAGTGTCCGTGAGCAGTAGCCCCCGTCTAACCTGCCCTCGGTCAAAAACATGGCACTGACGGAAAGAAAAGACTTACTCTAAACCCAAAACAGATGGCTTTAATGGATGATTGTGTATCCTATTTGTGCCTGTGTGTATTAAATGTTTTGTATTTGAATCAGTGTTGCTGCAGTATGAGTCTTTAAACATTTTCTGAGGGAATGCCCTGATAGGATCACATACGACATGCTTGATTTAATACACTCCTAGTCAAAAGTTCAAAAAAGCATCCAAGTGTTGGTCCTGGTGAACAAAAAAGTTCCTGTTTAGGTCTGCATATTATATATACTGTACATTTTGATAGAACTGTGCTGTAAAACCTTGTGCACTCTATCTTACCAGGTTTACTGATATACTAAATATAATAAAGAACATATTAAAAACAGTAAACAAAAACAAATTGTAAATAGCAATAGTAATGCTTAAGAATTAATGAATATTGTGCTGTATATAAAACCTTGTGCATTAAATCTTGCCAGATTCAGTGATATACTAAATATAATAAATAATATAATAAAAATAGTAAACAAAAAATAAATAAAAATAGTAAACAAAAAAATATTAAATTAGTAAACTGTAATAGTAATGCTTAAAAATGAACAAATATTGTGCTGTATATAAAACCTTGTGCATTAAATCTTGCCAGATTCACTGATATACTAAATATAATAAATAATAGAAAAAAATTAATAATAAAAATAGTAAACAAAAAATATATATATTAAAAATGGTAAACAAAAAATAATAGTAAAAATAGTAAGCAAAATTGAAAAAGAAGGAAAATTTAAAATAGTAAAAAAATAAATAAATTATTAAATAAATACCTACCTTCCAACATTCATACCCATTTTACCACACTTAAGAAGTCTGGGTATGAGCATAATACGGCTATTTTGTTGCAAAAAGATGAAAACATTTAGCTTGGCGTTACAATAAAGTGTTTTTCTTCAGCTAAAGAGAAAGAGAAACACCAGAAAACAGATTAGCTTTTCATTTGATTAGTGTTTTTTTTTTTTTTTTTCTCTCTAGTTCAATAGTTGGAAGACTTAGTAGTAAGCGTTATGTTATTCATTTTTTTCTCATCACTCAATCATGTATCTTCTACTTTAAAGGTCCTCTAACATCCGCATTCATACAGAGTGGCCTCCCAGGTTGTTGCACTGGCTTGGGCCCAGCTGGGATCCAACAATAACATTTTTGTTAATGCACGTTTATGGCTAATCCTGCATGCCCTTTGATATCTGATAACATACTCAGCTTGACTAAACGTGGATTAGAAGCCATTCCGGTTCTACAGAGCTGTGTTCTCCTTGTTGTGTGTCCGTTCTGACAGAACATGGATAAAGCGAGCGGAACGCTGGTAGACACTCATCAGCTGCGATGACTGAGGCAGGAGAGAATGCATAATTAAAGTGAAGCATCTCCTCTTCAAATGAAGCTCTGAGGAGCTTCAGTTTAATTACAGTTCTTTAGATAAGAACCGGCTGGTACACAAGAGAGTGGTGTGTTAACATAGTGATTTGGATGCAAAGAAAAAAAAAATGAAAATGAAAGAGCAGCATAATTAACTAAAGTATGTTTTGAAGCACCATCTTAATAATGTATAAAATATACCGATCAGGCATAACATTATGACCACTGACAGGTGAAGTGAATAACACTGATTATCTCTTCATCACGGCACCTGTTAGTGGGTGGGATATATTAGGCAGAAAGTGAACATTTTGTCCTCAAAGTTGATGTGTTAGAAGCAGGAAAAATGGGCAAGCGTAAGTATTTGAGCGAGTTTGACAAGGGCCAAATTGTGATGGCTAGACAACTGGGTCAGAGCATCTCCAAAACTGCAGCTCTTGTGGGGTGTTCCCGGTCTGCAGTGGTCAGTATCTATCAAAAGTGGTCCAAGGAAGGAACAGTGGTGAACCGGCGACAGGGTCATGGGTGGCCAAGGCTCATTGATGCACGTGGGTCGCGAAGGCTGGCCCGTGTGGTCCGATCAAACAGACGAGCTACTGTAGCTCAAATTGCTCAAGAAGTTAATGCTGGTTCTGATAGAAAGGTGTCAGAATACACAGTGCATCACAGTTTGTTGCGTATGGGGCTGCAAAAGGGGGACCAACACAATATTAGTTATAATAGTCAATGTTATGCCTGATCGGTGTATATGGTGATTGTATGAGGCAAGAATCAAAAAGTGTTAAAACTTTAAAGATAATCATAAAGGGCCTTTGTTACTTACAGCCTGACCTTCAGACTGACAGACTTCATAGCAGCTTTCATTGGCCAGTGACTGCCCAGAGGCCGTCTGACTGACATGTAAAGCAACCAATCACAGTTTGTTTTGTTCCGCGTCACGTTTAGGGGCGTGAAAATGTAACATCGATGTCCCTACAATAACAGACTGGTGTGTAAAACTCTTGGACGAATTTTAAAGAGTATATGTCGCAAACTTTAGATACTTCACATACGTTTGAAAAAACAGCGTTTAGTTGATCCTGATAAGTGCTCATTGTCACAGTTGTAAAAACAATGGCTTGCTTCTTCCATAAGGGGGTTTGGCGTCACATCTTTGTTTCCAGGCGGACCGTTAAAGAATGCTACACACACGTCTCCCGGACATCCTGTAGAATTCAACCAATCAGATGACGACTGATGTGTTTCAAATTTTGTGTGCCTTATGCATCACATGTTCAGCCAACGCTCCGTGGGGGTGACGTCTAAGGCTGAGACTACTCACTATGTAAATCTTTTCTAACTAGCGTATTTGAACAGGAAGCAGCCATGGTTTGCCCAGACAGAAACTATTTGAGCCAAGATAGTGATGTAAGGCCCAGACGTAATGGCACACCAGAACTAAATGTTTCCCCAATGGTTTGGGGCTCTTACTCTGAATTTGGGCGTTTCCCTTTTCATTAACACCAACAACAATACAATCATAAATAACTTAAAAAACTTTATTATTTTTAATAATTAAATATTATAATAAACTAAAAAGTTGACTATTAAGGCAACAACTGTTTTCACAATGACTACCACTTCTGTTTTATTTTAAGCATGCATTCTTAAGTTATACGTATAGTATCAAGTTTCCACTTCTATTACAGAAAGGCACAAACCAGGGCTGATTCAAATAGAGATATGTTTGATGTAATGCATGAATTCATGTCTAACACAATATTAATACGAATGCTGCCTTTGAGGACTTACATAGTGCAGGTCTGTAGGAAGAAATGCGTGTATATAGCTGATGGATCCTTTCTTTGTGTTTCTGGGTTGTTTCTGTGTACGAGATTCCATGCTTTGCAGACAGAAAGAAAACTGTCCTGTCTGTCTGGATCAGGGGTTTTCAAACTGGGGTCCTCCAGAAGGTTCTACGGGGTCCCCAGAAAATTTCAGAGAATAAAAAGACAAAGCAAAAATGGTTCAAGTCTACCAAACATTCTAACTGTTTCATTTCTAAATGTTTCGCTCCTTTCTTGTTGTATACATACTTTCCACTTAATTGTATATGTTTGCTTTGTATCTTTCTGAGTTTTTCTCATTATAGTCCCCTTTATCTTGCTCACTGGGGTTGTAAGGCAGTATTCTTAACGCAGTACGTGAGCTGCTTACATACATTTATTGTGAAAGTTGCTTATACAAATAATTTTTCATTGAAAAATGTTCTTATTCAGGTTTATACATCCAACATTAAGTATAGCCAATTTAAGTTTGGAAACAATATGTTGTATTTATAATGTCACACTTGCTATTTATCTAACAGTTTAAATGTTTTTTCATACACAAAAATATATAGATGGATTTTAGGAAGGGAGTCCCTCATAAAAGGTTCGTCATATCTGGGGGTCCTTGGCATCATAAAGTTTGAAAACCCCTGGTCTGGATCAAACGATGTTTCACAGGTTTATGATGTCAGAGAAACTGCTTTGCATTGGAAAATGTGCCTCTAATATTACTGTTCTAAACAAATAATATACAGACATCTTGATGTTTGAGTCATGTAGTTATATGTCTTACGTATGTTACCAAACACATTTTATATGATAACCACTTATTCAAATGTGCAAATGATCAGTATCACTTTTACTTCGTCTAAAAATTGAGACCACTTCACCATTTTGTGTGAAGCCTGGCTACCACAAGCCTGTTACAATATCAATCTATCCTTAAGGGCTAACTTTGAAGATGAAAGACACTTAGTCTTGGGCCGTCTCTTAACTTAACCATTGGCTTGGTTTGCTGTAAAGGATTTGGAAACAGTACTAAGCCTGTGGTTTTTGGCATCCAGCACACGCCTGCATGTCTTTGGGGATGCGACAGAGGGAGTCGGTTACGTAAAGGTGGGCCAAGCCCTTGCTAAGCGGGCCATATGCTGCCCCTCTCATGCCCAGCGATGGGTCACTCTGTGCCAAAACTCACAAGCTGTAGTACCAATTACACCACCCACCTCATCTTTGATACAGTGCCCATCAAAACGTTCATCTTTCTCCTTCTATTTTCCTCGCTTTCTCTCTCGCTCTCCTTGAAAATGCATCTCAAACACAGTTACAGCTTGTTCTCCTTTCCCCATCAATCTATTATCAGTACATTCACTAGAGAGCTCTACTTTAGGTTTTCTAGACATCGTTGTACTGTTTGCCCAAAACAAATATCAAAAGGAGATTTCGGTTTTCTTTCCAGTGCAGTACAATCAGTGAAGGGGCTCACAATGCCTTACTGGGTCATGCGCCATATAGAACTGAATTGAGAGGTGGCAAAAAGGACACAAAATTGCTATTCAATTTTGAATGTAAGGAATTACATTATAATTTAAATTAATTGAAATTCAAAAGACAAACTTGGAATTTTGGCTTGATAAAGGCCTTTAAGGAATTAAGGTTTTAATACAGTAATAAAAATTAAAAGGTTTATGTCTTACGAACAGAGTGATTTCTTTCCATTTCTCTCTTGATGTGCCTCCTATAGCGAGTGTTTTCACTTCATTCCTATGGAAGCTCAAATTCCAAAGGAATGAACTGAAAACACTTGCTCTGCTCCGCACCGTTATGAATGCCTGTGCGCATTTTTCTTTCGCTTTAGAATTAGCGCTAGTTACCGTTACTTTCACTTTAAGGATTTAAAAGCGAGGTGCAAAAGAGGGAAAACTCCAACGTCACCTCCCTCCCGGCGATACCGATGTTAATGGTGTTGGCACACGTCGGTTAACTGGTGGGAAAATTTCCTCACCGTCACATCCCTAAAACAAACTGTACAGTATATTCTATCCCCTTACACTAACCCTAGCCCTAAACCTACCATCACACAAAACTTTCTGCATTTGTACATTTTCAAAAAAACTCATTCTGTATGATTTATACGTTTGTTTCCTCATGGGGACCTCAATTTAGGTCCCCACGATGACACAAGTCCCCACGAGTTAGTGTGCATTCAGGTTGAAGTCCCCACTGGGCTAGAAAAACGAACACACACACACCCATCCATGTTGGGTTTTATGGGGACTTTCCATATAATTGTAGACATAATGATTTTTATACTGTACAAACTGTATATTCTATCCCCTAACCCTAACACTAACCCTACCCATCACAGAAAACCTTCTGCACTTTTACATAAAAAAAAAACAAACAAAAAAAAAACAAACAAAAATCAATTTAGTATGATTTATAAGCTGTTTTCCTCATGGGGACCAAAAACTAAGTGTACAAAAACTGGTGTACAAAGTGGCATTACTTTTCTCAGAGTCAAATGCATGATGTGCTGGTGCGTTTACAGTGCTTCTTGCATAAAAACCTGTCTAAAAAACATGAAAAAAAGATGGAGCAACCCCGCTTTGAAGACCCCCAAATTGACCTCCGACTCTGAAAGCTCAACTTTTCCACTTGGCTCTCATTGGTGTTTGCATTTCAGCAGGCCGCAATACAGAAGATAGATGTATTTGCCTAAATCCTGAGAAGTTGATGTGAAATGAGGAGATCCAAGGACAACAGCAGCCATGACAAGAGGCACTTCAAAAAGAGGTAATGAGTAACTGCAGGTCAGACTCGGAGAAATATGAGGAGAATGACTGCGAGAACGAAAAAGAGACAATAATGTTTGATCCTGAAGGGAGGCCCGACCCCCAAGTCTGACTCCTGCCAGCTTTGCGTCACGCTGAAATCCTTCCCCCTCTTCACATGCTTTCATTATAGCATGAGAGCTCATTAATCAAAGCTCTCCTAAAGGAGAGAGGCTGAACGCTGGGGTGTGAGTGGCCTTCTGATGCTCTACTGCCTCCATGCCATATTGGACACACACACTTACAAATCCTCTGGTTATATATAAACTAGTCTCTGGTAGCTAACTAGGAGGCATTTGACTGATTGAACAGGAAGAGACTGATTGGCATGTAAAGCCACCAACTGTTTTTCTGTGGCATATAGGGGCGGGTTTCTCTTAAATGGATTATACCACAAAAATAGATCATTTAAATAATTTACATGTCACCATTTTGATACACAAAATACGCAAAAACTCAAATTTCACTCAGATGCAACCATCTGTCATAAGGCCAGTGGACACAATGCATTAAAGCATTTTTTCCTAGCACAATCAACATTTCTGTGTGAACTTGTTTGGATCAACATTTATCTTTATCATCAAAGCTTCCCTATAAGAGTCGGTGAAACGAACAGACTGCGAGAGCACCCGTGGACTCCACCAGCTGAGCTCCGAACTCTTCCAACCAATCAACAGATTCATCAGAGGCCCCAATCAATCTCACACACAGAATAACAGAGGGAACATTTCTCATACCAGAGCCTCTGGCGTGTGTAAGTCTGCTTCTGCCAGCAGTTTGTCATGTTTGAATGATTGGTCATATCACCACGAGTAAGTATTTAAAAGTTAAATATGCAGAAGATATGATGAATATGGGCCAGGATCAAATACACAACACAGTTTACATTCAGCCTAAAGCCTGTTTCACATTGCATGTGATATTTGCGGCCCATTTTAAGTGGAATTCAATGGAAATTCACTATAAACCTATTTATCACCTATCTTTTGCAATATAGACTTCTTTAAATAAACATAAACTACTACTTTCCACTCAAAATGACAAACAAACACCTTTTATTCATTAAATGTGACTGAATCCAAATGATTTAAGCAGTTTACAGCTAAACGTTGGGATTTGGATTCTGTTCTGAGTAGATAAATTAGCATTTGGATGTAAACGTGATCCATATTATCATGTAAATTAGACTTTATGACAATGAAAATGTATCATAGTTCTCAATCCCAATTCGAATAATATAATTCATGCCTGATATTAAAGGGAATATTCAATACAGTAACCCAGAAATTATTTTATTGTTTATAAAGCTGCAGTTTGGCTACACAGCACAAATACTGTCAGGCTGAGAGCAAAATGTGCACATGCTTCTCTTATGAATATTTGAGAATCTGGTGTAATCATGCAACTCAATTGGGTCAGCTGATGAATATATAACTGCATGTATAATATCATTCAAAAGTTTGGGATTTGAAAGATTTGGTTGTTGTTTTTAAAAAAAAGTATCTTATGCTCACCAACACTGCATTTAATTGATAAAAACATGCAGTAAAAACAGTTATACTGTGAAATATTTTTACAATTTAAAATAAATGTTCTCTATTTGAATATATATTAAAATGTAACTTATTCCTGCGATGGCAAAGCTGAATTTTCATCATCAGTGTCAATGTCAAATGATCCTTCAGAAATCATTCTAATATGATGATTTGGTGCTGAAGTAACATTTCATATTATTACCCATGTTGAAAACAGTTGTGTTGCTTAATATTTTTGTGGAAAACTATTATTATTATTATTTTAATAAATGTCTTTACTGTCACATTTGATCAATTTAATGCATCTTTGCTAAATAAAACTGTTAATTTCTTTGAAATTTAAAACTTTTTTATTTTGAATGTTAATGAGTATATAGTGACAGTGACCCAAATCTGTACCTTCATACACAAAAAAATGGTTGCCAACCAAAATTTGGCAACGTCATCTTATCCATCACTCAAATATGTCAAAACAAGATATGCTTCTTCTGTCAGCTAACTCTGTCATTCTTCTAAAGCTATGAAACATTCATAATTTTTCAATCTTGCTGCTTTTTTTGGATCTAGTCTTCAAAATTAAAACTGATCTCAATGGTAGAGCTAATCTACACATTACACACCAAAAGACTCTTACAGACGGACCAACGCTACTTTGCTGAACATAAATATGTGCAGATTAATGTTCTTCGGATTCATAAAGAAGGAAGAGGGAGGAGACAGGAAGACTTCAAGAGTGATGGGTGGGGTCAGAAAGGTCCATCAACCGCTGATGAAGTCACACCACATCAGTCAGGCCCACCCCAGCCCCTATAATCACCCACAAACATATGTTTCACAGCCTATTTCCTCAGATCGCTATAACTCAAACCCAACCATCACTCTGGTACTTCTATAAGAGTGACTCACTGGAATTATTGACATGCATCAGAATATTGTAAACATCACGTCGTAGGGCTTTTATTTTCTTAATTACAACATGTGTGTATACATGTCATATTATTGGAGCTTTAAAGGAAAGTTCAGAAGCAGTATGTTCTTAAAATCCAACCAATCACATTGCTGAAGGTCAGCACATTGCTGAAGGTCATTGCTAAACAGCCAAATACATAACTCACTTTTCTTTCCGTAGTTCTTCTGGCATCCCTCCTCCAACTCCAACTTTACTTTCCATAGTTCCGGAGATGAACTGTGAGCTTACGTGGAGTCTCGTATTTGAAACCTTAGGGACAGAAAACCAGATATGTTTATTATTTTCCATTACTCTTATAGATTATGTGAACTTAAAAAATAAAATATGCACATCAGTCATATTGCACAGTTTAATGTAGATATACACACCAAAGCAGCATTGTTTTTTCACATTTTCAGCTTTCTTTGCTGTTTGAGCATGAAAAAGGTCTGCTAAGTTACAAAGCACAAAGTTATTCGCTAAATCAGTAAGCACTGTTTCTGAACATTGTAGTCTTGAGTTTTCTTCATACACATCACAATATCCCTCATTTAAATGCTTCCCGCCCAATGCATACATAATAATATGTGGGCAAGGCCTGGTTGAGTTGTTTCTGTAGTGTGTTGAAACCCGCGGTTATGGTAAGGGCATAACATTTCCAAAACATGCTCAAAGCGTTTGACCAATCACAACATACTAGTCCATCCAACCAATCAGAGAACACTGAGATTTTTTTAACTAAACGGAGCGTTTGTGACAGGCTGAGAAGAGAGGTGCTGCAACAATGTTGAACATTCAGGCATGAAAACCTATTCTAGTACACCAAAAAACTAAATCAAGACTTTGTAAAAGGGTGTAATATGGCCTACTCATAAAACACACATCTTGCATATCACGGTTTAAATCTCATATTTTTTTTCCTCAAACTAAAATTCATAAGGAAAAACTACTTCATCTATTTACTAACCACAAAAAGAAACAGTGAGCTGCTTCATGTCAAACTCATGACAAGAGTTACGATGGGGCAGATATAACCCTCTGAGAGCAGTGCGGTTCATGCCAGCCTGACGATTCCATGAAACACAGGAAAGAGTTCCACATTCCAGTTTTGGAATTGACTGGAGATTCTGTTTCCATCCTTTGTGTTCTCTCGCCATTAAATTTGGAGACGGAAATAAATTCCAGAAGTGTTTTAAGGGTGGAGTATGAAAACTAAAACAAGAGGAATAGTCACTGACTCGTTTTAATGTCTTTTGTGTGTTGATGCAGGCATGAAGTCTTTGTCCATGAAATAGACCATTGTGGGTTATTCTGGCGGCTCCTTCATTCTGCTGATAATCTAAGTGATAATAAAGTACAATCTGCACCAAGTCATACATCAAAACACAGTTTCTCAACATTCAGATGATCACAGAAGTATTCAGAGGTCCTGAGGTGGTCCATTATAATTAGTCTGTTATCATTTATGTTCAAAGAACTCCAAGTCCAAAAGATCTGTTTTATTTTCTTATCATTCTTTTGCAGTGATGGCCGACTTAATGTAATATTCAGATTACATCTGGCCCTCAAAGACACAAACTAATTGCACTGTCAAAGCACTAACTGTCCATTCAGTGCCTTGATCTGTGGACAGAGCATAGGAAACTGAATGCTGAAACGGATTATAGGATAATAAATCACATTGTTATTTAAAATCTACTCTTGCTAAAATAGCAAGATAAAGATAAAGGCAAGTTATAAAAAAAGAAACACAAGCCAACCAACTAAACCACCAATTAAATTATGCAACCAACCAATCAGTCACCAGTCTTTTTACTCTTAAAGTCCCCCTGTGGTGAAAATCAAGTTTTTATGCTGTTTATATGTCTATGTGGTGTTTTTAATTTGCTTTAAGACAAACCATGCACAAACTCATAAGTCAACACCATTGCTGAGTATTTTCTCTTTAAAACTGCAGTGAACTAAAGACAGTCTCAAAAACTCGGTTTTAAATCGACAGTGTTCCTTACATCACAAACTACCTTGTAACCAATCATGTTGCGTGGGGGGCGGGCTTTAGCATATCATTAACTATGACCGCTCTGAAGCAGTGGAGTCTCAAGAGAAGCCAGTTTATCCCAGTATATTTTTCTAGAAAAATTGGATACTTTCAGCAATACAGCGGGTGAATTATATATATATGATGTTTATTACTATGTTATGATGAACTATATGCCTTTCTCCACTGACGTTCTAAGTTGTTCAAAGCGTTTCTAAGGATGCTGACTGATACTGAAAGCAGACTGAGATGGCATATGGGAACATGGTTTGTGTAACATTAGCAACACATTATTAGCTGTTTGATAATGTAGTCAAGCAAAAGGATAATCATATTAATTACCGTTATGAGTCCGAAGTTGTAAAGAGCACCATTGTGCAGCGTTTACCTCAGTAAGTTGGCCGACTGCATTTCTGAGCTCGTGCGAGTGAGTGGGGGCGGGGCTAATGTGCATATTCATAGAACTGCATATACTAAATGAGGCAAGGGTGTAGAGTTACATTCAAGCTATTTTAAGGCATGAAGAATTTTTTTTCATAGGAAAAAATGTTTAAATATGTTATTTTGGTGATTAAAGATGAGATTTAAGGGATAAAATTATGGACTACAGGGGGACTTTAAAAATAGTGTAAGCTTCAAAAAAAAAAATTCTAGTTTCTTTTTTGACTATAATAATATGTATTTGATTAAAAGCCATTACCAGTTACTTCAGTGTGACATGATTCTCAGAAACCATTCTAATATGCTGATTTGGTGCTCAAGAAACATTTCTTATTATTATAATCCTTGAAAAGAGTTGATATGAAGAGTTGAAAACCGTGATAATTTTTTTTTGAATGTATATTCAAGTTTTTAAATATCTCCTTTTTTTTGTAACAATTTAAAAGTCTTTATTTTGTTTTCTTTAAAGGAAACAAAAAGTCCATCCTTAACATACTCGTGTTGAACTACACTCAAATGAACCTACAAGAAAGACATGCCAACCGATCCTTTTCTTGATTTCCACCCAATTTTCCCCCATTAGAAAGAAAAGGAGAAAATACCATTTTGGAATTACTTTGAAGATTAAGATGCTGTCTTTGAGAGCATCCATCTTTGGCTTTGCTCAACAAGCCCATCTTAAACGCACACACACACTCACACATGAGTGCACCCCACACCAAAGAGAGCCGTCTGTTGTAATGATGTGCTCTGCTCTGTAAATTAGCTGAGCTGGTTTAAAATATGAAGTCTGTGAACCATCAGCACTGCAAATGGCCATGAGTGTTGACTCCCCATAATCTGTCTCTATTAAACTCTCTCCCAACACGCTTTGAAGTACTATGTTGAGGAGAGAGCGTAAATGTGCGTGTGATCACATATGTCGACGTCACGTCAAATAACATCAAAGTTACTTAACAGGAAACGCAGTCTGGTCCTAATTCATTTATTTGACAATGTACCAAATTAGGGAGCTCTAAATGTAATGGTCTGTTTCACACAAAACGGCGACCTGTGTGTCATGTAAGGGTCACAGTAGGTGTTTTGAAGACCTGATCATTTTGCTCAGGAACAAGTAGAAAGTGTTAACAACCGCCAGTAATGCACCAGGGACAGGTGCTTTGTGTACATCCCTGCTACATAGTATGCAAAAAGCAGAACTTAGTAGAACTAACATACAGTGGGGAGAACAAGTATTTGATACACTGCCGATTTTGCAGGTTTGCCCACTTACAAAGCATGTAGAAGTCTGTAATTTTTATCATAGGTACACTTCAACTGTGAGTGACGGAATCTAAAACAAAAATCCAGAAAATCACATTGTATGATTTTTAAGTAATTAATTTGCATTTTATTGCATGACATAAGTATTTGATACATCAGAAAAGCAGAACTTAATATTTGGTACAGAAATCTTTGTTTGCAATTACAGAGGTCATACGTTTCCTGTAGTTCTTGACCAGGTTTGCACACACTGCAGCAGGGATTTTGGCCCACTCCTCCATACAGACCTTATCCAGATCCTTCAGGTTTCGGGGCTGTCGCTGGGCAATACGGACTTTCAGCTCCCTCCAAAGATTTTCTATTGGGTTCAGGTCTGGAGACTGGCTAGGCCACTCCAGGACCTTGAGATGCTTCTTACGGAGCCACTCCTTAGTTGCCCTGGCTGTGTGTTTCGGGTCGTTGTCATGCTGGAAGACCCAGCCACGACCCATCTTCAATGCTCTTACTGAAGGAAGGAGGTTGTTGGCCAAGATCTCGCGATACATGGCCCCATCCATCCTCCCCTCAAAGCGGTGCAGTCGTCCTGTCCCCTTTGCAGAAAAGCATCCCCAAAGAATGATGTTTCCACCTCCATGCTTCACGGTTGGGATGGTGTTCTTGGGGTTGTACTCATCCTTCTTCTTCCTCCAAACACGGCGAGTGGAGTTTAGACCAAAAAGCTCTATTTTTGTCTCATCAGACCACATGACCTTCTCCCATTCCTCCTCTGGATCATCCAGATGGTCATTGGCAAACTTCAGACGGGCCTGGACATGCGCTGGCTTGAGCAGGGGGACCTTGCGTGCGCTGCAGGATTTTAATCCATGACAGCGTAGTGTGTTACTAATGGTTTTCTTTGAGACTGTGGTCCCAGCTCTCTTCAGGTCATTGACCAGGTCCTGCCGTGTAGTTCTGGGCTGATCCCTCACCTTCCTCATGATCATTGATGCCCCACGAGGTGAGATCTTGCATGGTGCCCCAGACCGAGGGAGACTGACCGTCATCTTGAACTTCTTCCATTTTCTAATAATTGCGCCAACAGTTGCTGCCTTCTCACCAAGCTGCTTGCCTATTGTCCTGTAGCCCATCCCAGCCTTGTGCAGGTCTACAATTTATCCCTGATGTCCTTACACAGCTCCCTGGTCTTGGCCATTGTGGAGAGGTTGGAGTCTGTTTGATTGAGTGTGTGGACAGGTGTCTTTTATACAGGTAACGAGTTCAAACAGGTGCAGTTAATACAGGTAATGAGTGGAGAACAGGAGGGCTTCTTAAAGAAAAACTAACAGGTCTGTGAGCCGGAATTCTTACTGGTTGGTAGGTGATCAAATACTTATGTCATACAATAAAATGCAAATTAATTATTTAAAAATCATACAATGTGATTTTCTGGATTTTTGTTTTAGATTCCGTCTCTCACAGTTCCTATGATAAAAATGACAGACCTCTACATGCTTTGTAAGTAGGAAAACCTGCAAAATCAGCAGTGTATCAAATACTTGTTCTCCCCACTGTATTTATGATACACAACAGTGGCTGAATACTTACATACATGGAAAAATTATTTCTCAATGAGTTTCCAATGAGCATTTTCATTAATATCTATAAAAAAGCTTTAAAGCAAAACAAATTTATTTTAAGCAACATTGCGTATTAAAGATTGGTTTTATAGACTGTAAATTTGTCTTACTGCACTGGCAGATTCTTTCACTTTTTTTTTTTTCAATTTTTTTTTTTTTTTTACTTGTTTATACTTGAAACAAGTGGAAAAAACACTCATATTAAAGATACATTTTCATGTAGACGTCCTCAAAGTTAATAGACCTAAAGGTGTCTTTTATTTTTACAGGCCATTAACAATCTTTCTGGGAAACCAAAAGGAATGCTTCAAGGAGACTGAAACTATATAAAGTATACTATGAATTACTTTAGATTAAAGATTGTCCAATCTAAATGACGAGTAACTAGTCTTCTGAAAATGAATATCAAACATTTTTTAGCTCGCATCTTAAAAAAATCCCTGTTGGATGTCATAATTATATACATCATGCCTGAGAATTCCGGATCACTTTTAATTATCATTTTCCGTCTCATTTATATAGAGTGGTGCAGGTATGAAATCACTTTGTAGGCCAAAACGCGAAGCGAATTAGCATTTTAGCACTTCCGGTTCCCTCGTACCGAAGTCAATCGGTTTTTTGAATGAGATTTTGTTTAAATGGCTGAAATAAGGTCTGTGGTGAACGCAAGTTTAAGACACTTTCACGTTTTATTCTACGACATAAAATACAATAGTATTACCCCACTTGTGATTTTTTAAAGCTGTTTTACAGAGACTGTCGGAGACATTAAACATCATCACGCCGAAAAGGTAAACTCAGTCCGCTTTTACTGCCTCATTATGCTCATAATTGTGCTCTTATAAACTAGTCTAACCTTAACGTTCTGGGAAAATGTTTTGAGATAAAAACTGGAAGAGTTGTCAGAAGCTTAGTGATGATGACATTGAAGTCGAGCGACCGTAGTGTAGTCTGTTTATAGCCTACCTTTAGCCTTTAACTTCTGGCGACTGCATTTAGGCTTCAAAATTAATAAAAGTTGTGTTCATCTGTGATAATTATCTTGATGGACAAAACGTGTAAGTATCATAAACTTTTGTTGATCACAGAGCTTGTTTTTTGCGATAATCCAAAAGCCTATGGGAAAATCCTATTGGGATTTTCTTGAGGGAACCAGTGCGATGCTAACTACTGGTTGGCCTACAAAGTGACGTCATACCTGCACCACTCTGTTGACAATACTGTTTTTGTTTTTTTTTTTGTCTTACTGCACTGGTAGATTTATAGACGCTTTAAACAAGTGAAAATACACTCATATTAAAGTTACATTTTCTGAATAAAGTATTAATATCTTATGAAATGTTGCTTTAAATAAATTTGTCTTGTTTCAAGGATTTTAACTGGAAAATTAGGCAAAAATACTCATTAAGAATAAATGTTATTTAGAAACATTATTTTAAGTAATACAAAATGTCATATAAAAGTATATTTGATAAAAGTTAATCAACTTTTAGTAGACCTCAAAGCTAACAGACATCAACAAAACTTCAGTTTTGATTTCACAGGCCATTAACAATCTTTCTGGGAAACCAAAAGGAATGCATCAGGGATACTAAACCTATATAAAGTATATTATGAATTACTTTAGATAAAAGGATCATCTAAATGACAAATGAGAAACTAATCCTCTGAAATTGAATATCATATCATTTTTGGCTTGAGTCTTTAACAGATTTAAGTCCTGTCCAAAAACTTCCTGATGGATATCACAATTATACGTGTCATGCCAAAGAATTGCGGATCATTTCTAATTCTCATTTTCCGTTTCATTTAGATTGACAACACACAGAGAAGCGCAATGACGCCCATATCAACATCTATCAGCCAGCTAAAATAAATCAAAATCAGCACAAAATCAAACCGGAGGAGATACAGTGATCCAGCAGGTGTGAGGATCCCATCAGTGAGGATCCCAGATGAATGTGTCCCTCAGGAGAGTCTGGAATGGCAAGCATTTACCGTTAGTTTAAAGAGTATAAGGTTCTGAAATGATCCATTGTGTATGCGCACCTAGTCACATGTGCATGAGGGAGCATAACTCAAAAGAGACTCATGCCCTTGACATTGTCTGGTCATCCATTCCTTTTCCTATAGATCATTCCATTTATGATTCTTTCCTCTCACAAACAGGCATTCATAAAAGCAGCCTAATGTCAAAGACAGACAGCAAGACAGACGGCGAGTCTGTCTGCATCCTCCCTCATTGGTCATAGATCGGAGATGGATGAATGTGATAGTAGGATAAATCGGTTTAAAGAAGAGTAATGTTATACTGTGTAGTTTGTTGTGAGTTATTACCGGTGTCAAGTTGCAGCAACTGGACAGTTACGATAGTCGTTTTGCATGAATAAAATCTAGTGTTTTTTATTATGGTACATTTAGAATATGACATAAAAATATAGTGCGTGATGACATGACTTAGTGGTGTGGCACAGTGTCTCAAATGATCACTAAAACTTTTTCAACATTCAGAAAACATTTTTTACAGCTGATTTTAATGAGCCTTGAGAGAAAAATTGCAATATTAAGATAAAAATATGACAGAGGTTGCACAGATGTGCACAGGCTTGGTGCAAATGAGGCAAAGAATAGGGAAATTGTTCTTGCATTTTCTTTATTAAGCTGATAGGTAGCAGGCCACACTGCCTCAGGAAAACGTGCAAAATGGAGAGCAGGACTTTCCACTAAACATTCCTCATGCACACATGAGTGTTTTCAAACCAAGCATCTCATTTTCTATCGCCGTTCCGAGCCATGTTAAAACCCACATTGCCCTCATAGCACAAACACAAACATTGTCAAGCCCTTAGAGAGCTCCAGGGGAAAAAGCTAAAGTAAATTACATCTACAATCTATATCTTTTTGAAGCGTAGAACTCATACTAATCTGAGGAAGAAATACATAGCGAGTCCCAGCTCAGAGCTCTCTAACCCAAACAAGAGAAAGATGAATGTAGAGTGAACGGGTAAGGAGAGATGAAGGAAAAGCTCTGCCGGTTGAGATTACATCATTCCATTGAGATGTAGAGATTAAATTGTGGTTTGGATCTGAAGCTTTGAGACCACAGTGTTAGACTGCTAAAACCAGGAATATTTTTGGTGGTTTTTGCCCATTTTATAGGATAAACGTTTTTTTTTTTTTCCTTGTTATAAGACTTTAAGACTTTAAGGCTGTCTAACTAATTTTGAGGGGTCCAAATGTCCCCATATGGACAGTAAAACCTATTATCACCAAGATTTTGAGTATTCAGCCAATGGTCCCCAATTCTCACTATTAAAGGTTTAGTTCACCCAAAAATGAAAATTCTGCCATCATTTAGTCACCCTTATGTCATTCCAAACCCGTAAGACTTTTGTTCATCTTCGGAACACAAATAAAGATATTTTTGATGAAATCTGAGAGCTTTCTGTCCCTCCATTGACAGCTACACAACTACCACTTTGATGCTTCAAAAAGTTCATAAAGAGATCGATAAACTAATCCATATGAATTGAGCGGTTTAGTCCAAATCTTTTTAAGATACAGGATCGCTTTATATGATGAACAGATTGAATTTAGGCTTCTATTCACATATAAACATAAACTCACACATCAGTTGTGGTAAATTGAAGCTCAAGCATTTTTGCTTGACATGCAAGAACCAGTGAGGTTCATTCTCGTGTTACGCAGCACGTTTGAGCTTCTGCAAGAACCAATAAGGTTCATTCTCGTGTTATGCAGCACGTTTGAGCTTCTGCAAGAACCAATGAGGTTCATTCTCGTGTTACGCAGCACGCTTGAGCTTCTGCAAGGACCAATGAGGTTCATTCTCGTGTTACGCAGCACGTTTGAGCTTCTGCAAGGACCAATGAGGTTCATTCTCGTGTTACGCAGCACGTTTGAGCTTCTGCAAGGACCAGTAAGGTTCATTCTCGTGTTACACAGCACGTTTGAGCTTCTGCAAGGACCAATGAAGTTCATTCTCGTGTTACGCAGCACGTTTGAGCTTCTGCAAGGACCAATAAGGTTCATTCTCGTGTTACACAGCACGTTTGAGCTTCTGCAAGGACCAATGAGGTTCTTTCTCGTGTTACGCAGCACGCTTGAGCTTCTGCAAGGACCAATAAGCTTCATTCTCGTGTTACGCAGCATGTTTGAGCTTCCTCAAGAACCAATGAGGTTCATTCTTGTGTTACGCACCACGTTTGAGCTTCCGCAAGAACCAATGAGGTTCATTCTCGTGTTACGCAGCACGTTTGAGCTTCTGCAAGAACCAGTGAGGTTCATTCTCGTGTTACGCAGCACGTTTGAGCTTCTGCAAGAACCAATAAGGTTCATTCTCGTGTTACGCAGCACGTTTGAGCTTCTGCAAGGACCAATGAGGTTCATTCTCGTGTTACGCAGCACGTTTGAGCTTCTGCAAGGACCAATGAGGTTCATTCTCGTGTTACGCAGCACGTTTGAGCTTCTGCAAGGACCAATAAGGTTCATTCTCGTGTTACGCAGCACGTTTGAGCTTCTGCAAGGACCAATGAGGTTCATTCTCGTGTTACACAGCACGTTTGAGCTTCCGCAAGGACCAATGAGGTTCATTCTCGTGTTACGCAGCATGCTTGAGCTTCTGCAAGAACCAATAAGGTTCATTCTCGTGTTACCCAGCATGTTTGAGCTTCCTCAAGAACCAATGAGGTTCATTCTTGTGTTACACAGCACGTTTGAGCTACTGCAAGAACCAATAAGGTTCATTCTCGTGTTACGCAGCACGTTTAAGCTTCTGCAAGGACCAATGAGGTTCATTCTCGTGTTACGCAGCACGTTTGAGCTTCCTCAAGAACCAATGAGGTTCATTCTCGTGTTACGCAGCACGTTTGAGCTTCTGCAAGGACCAATGAGGTTAATTTTCGTGTTACGCAGCACGTTTGAGCTTCCTTAAGAATCAATGAGGTTCATCCTTGTGTTACACAGCACGTTTGAGCTTCCTCAAGAACCAATGAGGTTCATTCTCGCAGCACGTTTGAGCTTCCACAAGAACCAATGAGGTTTGTTCTTGTGCGTCAAGCATGTTCAGTTGAGCTTCTGTTTATGTTTGCTGATTAATGTTCAAATGTGCATAAAAGCCTAAATCCAATATGTTCACCATATAAAGCGATCGTGTGTCTTTTTGGAAAATTTGAACTAAACCGCTCAATTCATATGGATTAGTTTTCTCTTTATGAATCTTTTGAAGCATCAAATTGGTAGTTGCGTAGCTGTCAATGGAGGGAAAGAAAGCTCTCAGATTTCATCAAAAAGATCTTCATTTGTGTTCCGAAAATGAACAAAAGTCTTGGTTTGGAACGACATGAGGGTGAGTAATTGATGGAATTTTCATTTTTGGGTGAACTAACCCTTTACCTAGTTGCTTATTCGCATGCATACACCTAAAACTTAACAACTACCTTACTAACTATTAATAAGCAGTAATTATTAAGGCAAAAGTTGTAGTTAATAGTTAATAGTTCCATAGTAATAGTTAATGAGAACTGGAATCTAAACTAGTGTGACCAAACTTTCAATTCCTGAAAAAAGTATCATGGTTTCCACAAATAATATATAAAAATTAATCATATGTCATGAAAAATATTTATTTATTAATAATTCAACATTTAACTGATGAAAATGTCACTCACCTTTCTCCCTGTTCGCTCCTGTATCAGTGACTAGAGACTTCTCAGTGCCTTTCTCCTTCCCTTCCTCACTCTTCATCCTCTGCACTTGTCTTTCTCTCTGACTGGAGGAAAGAAATGCTTGTTAAAATGATTGTTGACCTTTTGATAGTGGCTAATATAAGGAAATGTCAATCAAGCATCTCCTGGGAATGGAACTTCTTGCTTTACACCCAAAATAGCACCTCACCATGACTTTTGTGAGACATCACTGTAAATCATTTGGATTTATGTTACCAGACAGCAAGATTATTACTTCATGAAAGTTGGCTGACACTTTTAGGCAGAAAGCAATTTATAGGGAACGGATATGAAGTACTTTTTAGAGATGAGAAGTGATTAATCAATGTTTAGGACCCATCCCTATTCTCTCCAAATCCAGCTCTACAGTGTCAACACTCTGAAGGAAATAACTTGATTTCTACCTCTCGTTCTTTCTGAACAAATGATGTACTCCATCCACACTCTCCATCCCGAGGCCACTGTTTCCTGCTGCCCTTATCTTCCTGATAAGCCTCATTGCTGCTGGAAATCTGGCATGAGGAGAGAGAAAGAGAGTGAGACAGCCTTATCTTACTTCTACTGCTTCTCTGGCTGACTGAAGGCCAGGCAGGTGGCTTTCCATTAGGTGGGAGTTTTTTCCGGAGGCTTCTAGGAGTCTGGAACCTTCTCCAGATTATATATAGAGTCTCACTCAAGGTCTTTTATGACCATGTGAAAGCAAACACAAGCAAAATCTCAAAACATGAATTCAGTTAAGCATTGGAAATGTAATTTTTTAGAGGTTTTTCAAAATCCCTTATACTAAATTTTACACTACAGACACAAATGGCACAATAAGCTTTTTTTTAAATGATCCCATAAGTGACCATACGGTTTCATCCGGTGAATAATAGGTCACATATAAGGACCACAATATCACACAGACCTGGAGGTCAGACTTTGGCCAGTAAGCAACCACTTAGCAAACGCATAGGAACAAGCTAAAATTAGGGATGCACCGATATGAAAATTCTGGCTGATACAGATAACCGATAATTATTTACAGTGGTGGCCAAAATTATTAGAACACTTGGCATCTGGGAGTCATCTAATTGGGCCTGGATTTATTTTCCAAGAGGACAATGACCCGAAACATTCTTCTAACTATTGCCGGAACTACCTGCGACAGAAGGAAACTGCTGGAACATTGAAAATGATGGACTGGCCCCCTCAAAGTCTGGACCTCAACCCCATCAAGCACATTTGGGGCGAGTTGGAAAATAAACTGGACAGATCTATTGTACATTCAAAGGAAAGCCTTTGGCTTCAGTTGCAGAAGGCATGGGATAACATTAGTGTTGAAGTTCTCAGAGGAAATATATTGACACTATGCCAGAGAGATGTGCTGCTGTAATTGCTGCAAAGGGTGGACATACCAAATATTAAAGTTAAAAGTGGATAAAAACAGTACGACTCACTTCATCTGATATTTGATGGTCAGAGCAACCATCTGCATGTTTCATAAACATTATGAAATGAAATCATGTTTTGGATGCAAAAAGAGTCAATATTTCCAGATCTGTCAGGTGTTCTAATAATTTTGGCCACCACTGTATATTTGAAAGCCGATAACCGATATATTGGTCGGTAAATCTAAATCCAAATTTCTATATAATTTTTGAGAGTCTGGTTACAAAAACAAGTCTCGCCATTAAAGCCCTGTCCCAAGCACACAATTGTAATGTTCTCATTATAAATTTATGTAGCCTATTTGACAGCCTACATGACATCACATGTTGCACTTAACTGTATTTTCCACTTTTGAAGTGATTCCAATCATATGTCAAGCAATTTAAAAACATCATGGCGAACAGTGAGCATCTGAAGTGTCTCAGCTGAAGGAAATAATACATTACTTATCGGCTTTAATATATCAGCCAAATGAACATATCGGCCGATACTGATATGATGGCCGATATATTGTGCATCCCTAGCTAAAATAACTTGTAACGCTTTAGCAACCACATAGCGATGCCCAGGCAACTCTACACAACAACCTAGTTGAAAATTATAAAAAGAGAATAAAAAAATAATGTGGAGAAAATGGGGTGACAGGGAAGTGACATGCACTATGCTTAAACTTGCATAACCCAAATGAATACCATGGCTCAATGTGTTGGACAGTACTTTGTTTGCTAGGCCAGAGCACAAATGGAATACGTACGCTTAAATATAATCCAAGACCTTAAAAAGTTATCCTATAAAACATCAAAGTTATCCTATAGCGAGAGTCAGATAAATATAAAGAAACTTTATTGAACAGCGAATCCAGATCTGCTTTTTAGTTTCTCTAATCCTTCAGCATCATGTGCTAATAAACTTTGTTCTTGCATAATTCCCATCTTGCCGAGGGCTAATTAGGTATGAAAAGCTTCATTAACTCTTCTAAATGATAGCTCACCTCAGGGCATGTCCACAGTGTGAGTTTCACAAAACACTTAGTCAGCTAATCATCGCTGAGAGTTTCCTTAGGATACGCATTATGAATACATTTTAATAGGCTCTACTATTCCCTTAGCTGTGTATGTGTGTGGCCACTGTAAGCAGGCACAATTCAAATTAATGCGCTATATTAGGTAGCACATTTACAAAAAATGTCCTTAATTGTACTCACAAACACGCACATGACCCAAATCATCCATCGTTTATCATCTGGAGAAGTCTCTAATGGTTTTGAGGCTGTCTGCTTATATTAATGATAAATGTACTGTCAACACTTACAGTATTACACTAATTCATTTAAACAAAATGAATGGTGCCAACACAGCAAAACAGAAACCATCTACTTCATTCAATTTTGTATTCAGGGGTAGTTCAATCAAAAAATGAAAAATGGAAATTCTGTCATTATTTAATCACCCTCATGCAATTCCAAATCTCCTCTCCTTCTTCTGTGGAACACAAAAGGTGAATTTTTGAAACATATACTGCCCACTCTTTTTAATATAATGGAAGTCAATGTGGAAATACAGCCAAGTATGGAACTGTCAAACTGTACTTTTTTCTGCACAATTTTCTGAAGCCATGTTTTAATTTTGTGAGGAACAGACTGACATTTAAGTCAAAAAATCAAGACATTTGACTTAAATCTACAGTCACCATGATTTTGCCAAGACATGTCCCTGGTTAAACATAAGCCCCGTTTCCACCGAAATTACCCGGAACAATTTGTCCCAGGAACTTTTTTTTCGCCCAGACCTGTTGCTGTCTGCGTTTCCATCGCGGTCTAAAGTACCGTGAAGATTAGTCCGGTGACGTAGGACTGCGTGCGACTTTCCAGTTCCCGCTGGATTTCATCCTCCGCATATAAGCTTAATAAAGCCTGAACCTTGTCGTTGGTCCATCAGTCGTATTTTTTAAACTTCATTATTTGAAGAGCAAACAACTCTTACTGCACGCACCACAACAGACTACTAAAAATAGTGGTTGAAATAAAATGCTGCGTGGAGTCAGCCAATCAAAATGCTGCGTGAAGTCAACCAATCAGCATGTTTTGCGCCCAAGTCCCACCCCCGAAAGTTCCTGAACTTTGAAAAAGTACTACCTCGCGAGCAGGGCCGTTTTGAGGGGGATATATTTACCCGGAACTTCATTTAGACCCTGGTTCCTGCAGTCGAAACACACCAAGTACCACCCCAAAGTCCCTAGTTCCTGGGGAATGTTCCTGCGGTGGAAACGCGGCTATATTTTGTTGATCCTGGAACAGCATTCCTATCTGAAAATGTAGTCCTAACCCTATCCCTATCCCTACCCCTAAACCTACCCATAACCTATCCCTAAAATCAGAGGGAAATGATCAGTGAATAACTCTGATGTAGAAACACCTAACCCTGGTTGTAACTTGACAAACTGTTAACTTGTCCCTCAAATCTGATTGGTTGACTGGAATGTTGTTCCAGGATCAACAAAGATGCTGATCCAGTACATGTTGGTAAAATCACGTTAACCTTAAATTGGTGTGAACTTGTTAGAAATAGAGATGTCTGATTCACAAAAGAACCGAGTCAGATCGTTTCAATGAATTAGTCAAAACTAGTTTGAACGATTCATTTACGAAACAATTCATCATCTCACTGAATAACTTGCCATTATTCAAAAATCATAGAGTTTGGAATTACATGAGGTTGAGTAAATTACATTTTTATTTCTGTTGGAACTAATCCCTTAAGACACTAGATGAGTGCAAGACTGTAAATGTTAAATTAAGTATTTATCAAGCATAATTGTTTGACTAGTCTGGTTTTAAGTGTGTATTGTACTGCAACAGAAATATCTGGTTTTGTCAATTACATGCCACTGCTGAATAGTTTTGTTTTATAAGAAATCATTTCTGCTTCTCTGGGCCACAAACAGTTGCTTTTAGCATGTCACTACCCAGAGTTGGATTTCAGAGTGACAAACTTACAGTTCACTGCACATACATCAAAAATTTGGAGGCCAAGACAAATGCATGTTATTTCTGGCTTGGTTGCAATTACAGTTTTGTTGTTGTTTGTTTGCTACAGCTTAAGGCACGCCAGGCTATTTAAAATGGAGTTCCTGTATTGCCTTTCAAAGCTCCGGAGGTACTCGGATATTTTTATGGTTTGGCGTTTTCAAGTCAAAGAAATTGGGGAAACCCAAGCTCTTCCACTGGCATTCCTCTGAATTTTTACGATGTGCTTACCAAAAGCAGCACACATTTGTTTAGCGCAGCCGCTGGAAAACTGTAGGAAAGAAAGGGGAGAAGATACCATGTGATGAAGGCTTAATTTCTCTATGTCTTTCAGTTTTCATAATTGTGAATTTATCCAGTGATGTTCAGCAGGATCATTTAATTCCTCTTTGTTTATGCCTGCTGTGTTTATGTGGTCTCCCTTTATTTGATAGGAATGGAGATACACTTGGACTGCCTGAAAAATCAAATCACAGTTTTAGTAGTTTTAGATGTTTTTGAGCAGACTACAATTTTAAAATATATGTGTTGAAAAGCAATGGGAATGACAGTCAAATGCAATCCTAAGAAAATTAAATAATAAAGCCTGTTCATCCAACACTTTCCACAAAATCCCATTTACTACTAGATAAAATCACACATGAAAATAATCCCTTAAAATAGAGTTAATGCCATACAAGAACACTTTAGGATCTAAGGTTGAAGAAAGGTTCAAATAAACCTGAAGGGTTTTACTTGTTCCACTGGTCCCTTTAACACATTCAGTATAAGTAAGTTGCACCTACATGTCTACTAACTCTCATTAGAGTGTTAGTCGAGTGTTAGAAGACTGGTAGGGTTAGGGTTAAAATAAGATGACATGTAGTTGCAAAGTTACTTATAGTTAGTAGAATGTCTGTTGGAGGACCATCACAATGTAGAGTTTGCAGATATTAAGCAGACAGTCATAATACTCTAATGAGAGTTATTTGACATGTAGGTGAAACGTTACTTATAGTCAACAGAATGTTCAAAAGGGACCATCAAAATAAAGTGTTACCAAATACATTTACAAACAAATGTGCTGATAAACTTTTAAATGTCAAATCAAGAACTTTTACAATCAACAAAGAACCATATAGCCAACACAAGGACCTTATACATTGAACCTAAGAGTTGTTTGATGTTTCACCATCCACGACAGCATGCCTAGCCAATCATCGCTAATAATCAAGGTTGTGTCCTTCACAGCTTTAATGCTACATAAACACTTAAGGCGGCATAATATTACAGTAGTGCTTTACTTACAGCATAGAAAAGGAAGGTGGAGGCCTTCCTGATGTCCAAAACATCAAAATATGTCCTGTGTGTTAGCCTCAGGCTGTGGCAGTCAAAAGAACCTGTTCTCTCGCTAACTGAGAACGAGAAAGAGCCCCTCGGAAAGCCCCCCTTTCCTGCTCAAACTCAAACAATTTAAGAAATGACGAATAAAAACATCTAAGCCAGTTAAGGAAAATCCTCATAACACTCTGGAAGCATAAGGGAGGAAATATGATATCCACGTAGCCATGAGGAATGCCATGAAGTAGGCTAGCCTGTCTCTCAATCTGCCTTCAGCTACACTAGATTACCTTTCTCGAGTCCCATGAGGAATATAGGTGGTGTGAAATGTCAAGAATGTTACAATCAGATTTGACATGAAAAGAAGATTGTTTCATACGGACTCTGTTTCACCTTTCTCTTTCTTGCAGTCTCTCCTTTTCCTCTCTCGTTGCTCGTGTGCGTATTTCGCCAATTACAAGAAGGTGTGTTGATTTGTGTCTGACGAGGCCATAACCCTCAACTCAAATTTTTTAACTTTTAAAGTCAACCTAAAGTGAACCTATTTACTTTCTATTAGCTAATTTTCCCTTATTACTGATGTTATATGTCATGTGTTAAGTATAGCATCTCTGGCCTATAAGAGATTTGAGAGCAGTGGCTTGCATAAACTGCTTAGACTAGTCTTAGACTTGTCAATGTTTTAAGTCAGTTACATAAAAAGGTAGATTAGTCTAATTTGATTTAGAAACGCCCGATTACCCCTAACTAACTGCTAGTCGGTCAGACTAATTCTTCTTATTGGTGAGCTTCGGCGGAACTGTGATTTGAGTGCATTTCAGTCCATTGTTTCATTGCTTCAGTCTATCGGGAGCTTTAAAACTGCACAGTCAGCTGCTATCCATTTGACCACCTTATGGGTTTCCGAGCTAATCTAATGTCAGGTGTATTGATCTTTTTCAAAATGACCCCAAGCTAAGACTACCATCTCTCAGACTGTGATTGGAGTTTGGGTCACTAGCATTTGTAAATTAACTGGCTGCATAATGCAATTCAATGACTTTGGAGACTTGTACAGCAAAGTAATTAGGTCTATTTTGTGTTCTGAAACTTTGCCAAGGTAGATAAATGAACTACCTTCATCGATGTGAGTCCCAGAGGTTAGCGCTATGGTGTTGATACAACTCAGAGGATGACGGAAATGGAAAGTACAAAAAAAACAAGGGAAAGTCCATCCAAAAATGATATATATAAATTTGAGGATTTAGAAAAGAAGGCACCTCTACAATCTAAAGCAAAAAAAGTTTTTCTGCATTTCTCTGCACTCAGATCTTCCAATCACAAGTCAGATATTTCAAATATATAACATATACACCAATCAGGCATATCATTATGACCTAATATCATTCCTAATATTGTGTTGGTCCCCCTTTTGCTGCCAAAACAGCCCTGACCCGTCGAGGCATGGACTCCACTAGTGGTATCTAGCACCAAGATGTTAGAAGCAGATCCTTTAAGTCCTGTAAGTTGCGAGGTGGGGCCTCCATGGATCGGACTTGTTTGTTCAGCACATCCAACAGATGCTCGATTGGATTGAGATCTGGGAAATTGTGGCAGGGCGCATTATCCTGCTGAAAGAGGCCAGAGCCACCAGGAAATACCGTTTCCATGAAAGGGTGTACATGGTCTGCAACAATGCTTAGGTAGGTGGTACGTGTCAAAGTAACATCCACAGGACCCAAGGTTTCCCAGCAGAACATTGCCCAAAGCATCACATTGCCTCTGCCGGCTTGCCTTCTTCCCATAGTGCATCCTGGTGCCATGTGTTCCCCAGGTAAGTGACACACATGCACCCGGCCATCCATGTGATGTAAAAGAAAATGTAATTCATCAGACCAGGCCACCTTCTTCCATTGCTATGTAGTCCAGTTCTGATGCTCACGTGCCCACTGTTGCTGCTTTCGGCGGTGGATAGGGGTCAGCATGGGCACCCTGACTGGTCTGACACCTGACACCTTTCTATCAGAACCAGCATTAACTTCTTGAGCAATTTGAGCTACAGTAGCTTTTCTGTTTGATCGGACCAGCCTTCGCTCCCCACGTGCATCAATGAGCCTTGGCCGCCCATGACCCTGTCGCCGGTTCACCACTGTTCCTTCCTTGGACCGCTTTTGATAGATACTGACCACTGAACTTTTGAGATGCTCTGACTCAGTCGTCTAGCATCACAATTTGGCCCTTGTCAAACTCGCTCGAATCCTTACGCTTGCCCATTTGTCCTGTTTCTCACACATCAACTTTGAGGACAAAATGTTCACTTGCTGCCTAATATATCCCACCCTCTAACAGGTGCCGTGATGAAGAGATAATCAGTGTTATTCACTTCAACTGTCAGTGGTCATAATGTTATGCCTGATCGGTGTATAATTAAATTCTTCTATGAAAAAATGATCTAACCTTTGCAATTCACTCATTTTGTAGCTCTATACTCTTTACTGTATGACAATAATTTCCACATTTGTGTTGCATTTCTCCTAAGGAATTTTAAATACCCCTGTGGTAAAAAATCAAGTTTTTAATGTTGTTTATATGTCTATGTGGTGTTTTTAATATGCTTTAAGACAAACCATGTGCAAATTCATCAAATTCAGTGTTCGTCAACACCATTGCTGAGTATTTTCTCCTTAAAAGTCCAGTGAACCAAAGACAATCTCAAAAACGTGGATTGAAATCGCTGGTGTTTCTTCTGGTACAATGTTTAGATTTTTAGAAGGTAGACTGAGATGGCGAACAGGATCACGGTTTGTGTAACATTAAGGCCGGGACACACCAACCTGACGTCAAAGAACTAGCAGAGACGAAAGCCGACGGTGTTGTCGCCTCTCGTCGGCCGCGTCTGGGCCAAAAAGCTGCACTTGAACACACCGAGAGAACTACAGCCGACTGTCAGCTAGCATGCGTGTTCTGCGCCTGCGTGTACATGAGACAACTGTCTATTTCTGCAGATATATTCTTCTATACTCGTCATTCAAAAGGGAAACCAACGCTCCAGGCTGCAGATACACAAACCGTAAACAAATCAGCGCGCGCTTACCTTTTTGAATATCAATCCTGCTGATCACGTTCTTTATTCCACTCCGCTCATGTTAATATTAAAATATTCGCCCAGGAACTCTCGGTAATATGACGTAAAATTAGAACAGCCTTCTATCTGTACCGTTTTGACTTCTTTGCTCGCTCGTGCACTGACTCATTCGCTAAGCTGAACAGCCAATCAGAGTTCTCTCTCTCACCGACGGCCCGATGCCGATTCTACATGTTGAGTCGGCCCAAAAAACCCAGACGGTGTCCGACTAGAGCCAACACAGAAAAAACTAAGTCAGCCGACGCTCAAAAACGGCCCAACGTTGCCCGATGGCCGATCGTCGGCTTGGTGTGTCCCGGGCTTTAGCAACACATTATTAACTGTTTGATAATGCAGTCAAGCAAAATGTTAATCATATTAATTACTGTTATGTGTCCAACATTATAAAGAGCAATACCTTTGTACAGCTAACTTGAGTAAAGTAGAGCGAGTGTATCTCTGAGCTTGTGTGAGTGAGTGGAGGTGGGGATAATTTGCATATTGATGGTTCCGCGTATACTAAATGAAGCAAGGATTGTTACATTCAAGCTATTTTAAGGCATGAATATTTCTTTCACAGGAAAAAAACATTTAAATATGTAATTTTGTGATCAAAGATGAGTTTTAAGGGATAAAATTATTGACTTACAGGGGGACTTTAAGGAAAATATCTAAGACAAAGTGGATATTTAAAGTCCCCGTGAACCGGAAGTTGCAACAGACTTGCAACAGAAACGGAATAATGAACAGAGGAAGGGGTTTTATTTTAGCGCACCTCCTCTCCAACCCCGCTCATAGCAGACTGATGGTTGGACGGGAGTGGTTAAGGATATTCAACCCAAGCCGTCAAACTGACGTCATCAGAGAAGGAATGCCATTCCAGAGCGGAGGCAAATTTTCTGATTACCACGAAAAAAAATTTCTGTGTATTAACTTGCACAGATTTATTGTTCACCACAAGACTAGTAATGTGCGCTAACAAAGTAAATAAAACAATTTTGATTTCATGGCGACTTTAAATAAAAAATCCATTAAGTCTTAGTTATTAAGTCTGAGTTTTTTTTAAAATAACGCAATCACCAACATTAATTGCATATAAATCAAAACTGCATAATGTTACTGAATAAAATGACGACCCAGGACGAGCTATAGGACTGTGCAAGCATTAGGGGTGTTGATGGACTCCATCTATGCTTTGATTATCATTCTGAATCCGATCTGGATGTAGTCCTTGACAAAAACGTGATTTTCTTAGCTTTTTGCTCAAAATGTTGCTTTTTTTAATTAAACTTCAATGAAACATTCAAGTGTTGAAACAGGTTTTTTTGTTTAAAAGCAGAGGGCCTGTTCTTTTGATATATTGCATGTTCAGATATTCATACAACAAAATATTCTGGAGGCCATGAAATGTTTGTGAAAATGATCAAAAAACGCTGGCAGTGGCTAGCAACTGTTTTAAAAAACACTGGCGGGGAATGAGTTAAAGAGAAACCTCTGAGCAACATTGTTCTCTTGGTATTTGGAAGCCAACAACGCCAATCTACATATATTTGTTTAGAAGTTACAAATGACAGATACCATAGGTATTAGTATGGGCTTTCTCAAGGGCATTCAGAGGTTGGAAAGGACGAATGGTTGAGTGCAACTAGTGGAGCACCTCTGGGAGCGGTATGACCAGAGCTCATGGCTCAGGCCTCTGAAGGGGGTAGAGGTGGCTCTGGACTGTAAGGAGGCAGATGGCCCTGGTGGAGTAGGAGCCATACAATTTCACGCTGAATTTTGTGCAGATGTGTCTGCGGTAACTGAAGCGAGAGGCTGCAGGAGTCAGTGACAGCCTTGATTGATACTCCCAGAGTCCCACTGCGTCGACCTTCCGCATTTAAAAAAAAAATCTCTTAGATTTACCTCCTAGTTAAAGGAATAGTTCACTCAAGAGTGAAAATGCTGTCATCATTTGCTCATTTACCCTCATGTCATTCCAAACCCGTATGATTTTCTTTGTGTGTGTGCGCATGTAATATAAACGGATACATTTTCAATAACATACTGGTTGCTCTCCATGCAATTACAATGAATGGGGGCAGGAGCTTTCAAGATACAAAAAGGATGCAAAAGCAAAAAAGTATGTGCGCTATATTTTATGTCTTCTGGTATCATAAGATAGCTTTACTGTATGTGACAAACAGACTGGAACTTACTTGAGAACTCATGAATCAGATCATGAGTTTGAATTATTTAGATCAGTTTTGTGAACTGGATCACCCGAACTAAATCATTGAAAAGATCTGACTCTAAAGAATGATTGGAGAAGATGATTTCTCTCATGAATGCAGCAAGGAGATTTATCAACTTCAGTCAATCCTCACACAAAGTTATTGCATAAAAACCTGAAAATTCAGTGCACAAGTCATACGAACCCCTTTTTGTGGACTGTTTTTGATCATTTTAGATTATAGCCTTAGTCCTCATGAACTTTTTTTATTATAATAAAACTGCTAAGGAATATTCTTCAAAAATTCACCTTTTGTGCTCCATAAAAGAAAGAAAGTCATATGAGTTATATTTGGGAATGACTAATGACGGAATCTTCATTTCTGGCTAAAGTATTCCTTGGAAACCATACAAAATATTTGAAGATGCATTTAGTCTGGACTTTTCATGTTTCATCACTGGAAACCAAGAAGAATGAGTGAATAATCCAGAGTAAGAAAGTACATTTCAAAAGACTGGACCGACTGATGGACATTGATGGGATACAGCTGGTTAAAGGGTATTTGACTTTCTTTTGTTCTCTCTCTCTCTCTCTCTCTCACACCATTGTGCTGGTTCTATTGACAGAACATGAATGAGTTCATCCATCAATTGACTGCATTATTAAGCAGGTCTTAATTATGCCTCGAATAACAACCCTGCAGTAATGCACAATTAAGACAGAAGACAAAACAAAGGAACACATGGATTCCAGGCACTCTTCATTTTTACATTTACCATATTTTTTTATTCAATTTGGAACTTGTGAACAGATCTTTATTTATTTATTTACTTACAAACCATGCAAAATGGATTTATTCAGCACAGTCTGAAACAAACACTTTAATCATGGTTGCAATCAGCCCTAAACTTCCTCTTGGCAAGTGAGCTACACTTTTTGGCTTCTTCACAAATAAAGGCATGCTGGTAAAGAGAGAGAGAAAGAGAGGAAGGTACAGATGAGTACTTTTCCATTCATTTAAATCACTGTGCCATTTTCCTTGGAAGGTAGGAATTTCCCAGCAAATGAGCCAATAACGGGCCAGTGATGCACTATTGGTGTGATTCATTGGTTGTTCAAAATTTAACAGACATTTCGTTACCAGGACATTTGTCTTGTTCAATGTGCCAGACTTTGGTTTGTGGCACTCCAAATGAAATGAAATGAAATGAAAATGTGGATAGCCAACCTCAAAAATTCATCATGCTTTGCTTTTTGCTTGTGTATAAATTCACAAAAGAATGTTCAAGCTCACGTCCATTCCTCAATCTCTCAAGCTTTGAGATGATGAACTTTGGGGTCATTTTAGGTACTTTAATGCTGTCATGTTACCAATTACAACAAAAGAGAATGAGAGAGATTTAACATGAATCTAAACCTATTTGGTTTGATGTCACTCACATTAAATTAATTGTGAAGAAATGTGGAATTTCCCTCGCTTTTGATGATGATTGACAGGTCCTGCCCACATCCCCTGGCTGTCCGGCACTTCACTGTGAAATCACACAGATACAAAAGGAAAATTTAGCATGGACAACACCAACATTCAGAGAAATGTAGTCTTTTAATTATGTGCAGTATTTTGCACTTATCCCCATTATATAGTGTAGGGAAATTTACGGATTCTGGAATCCACTGCTGCTTCAATAGAAACATACATAGAGACTTTACTCATTAATTTCAGAATCAACCTCCTATTTTAATTGCCATTCTGACAGATTCATTCAAACTTATTTGACAGATTAATTAAGATTTAAACCTTACAAAAAAGTCACAAAAGACTGTGTTCTTGTTATTTGGTATAATAATGTTGCTACTGTTGAGTTGTTTGATGCCAGCAAAAATACACTGTAGAAAATAACAATTTAAATGAAAATAGACAAGTGGCTAAACTGTAAATTTACAGTGTGTACACCAAAAAGATCTCAGCATGTTAAAATTAATTGCATTTAATCATGTTTTTATAACTAGGGGACCACAAATAGAAATATTTTTTAATGGAGGATGTGATCAAATTTATATTTTGTTTACAATTAGTTTCTAGAAGACTTTGGAAAAGTCATGAATTATCAACCCAATACTTAATGATGTTATTTTTTGAGAAGAGCCTTCTGGGTAATTCAGACATCAAAAAACATAAGGGTTAAGCAAGTGTGAACAACATCATACTGTATTTTGCGAAAAACAATTAAATATATATTAAAATTATACCGTGCTTTCAAACTATGGATTTCAAGTGGATATAACTATGGCTACTAGAAAATAACAATGTGTTCTAAACAGATTTCTTTTTTTATGAACTGTTAAAAGCTCTTTAGATAGGACTCTGTGACAGCCTGTGCATTAAGCTCAGTCGCACCTTGTAGATTGAAGGAGGTCATATCACTTGGTGCTCTTGTGTGGATGCCAAGAAACCGACAGTGGACCCTTGGTTCAGGCTGTTACAGGAGGAAAGAAGGGTAAATATAGCCAAGCAAGAGCCAGTATGTCTCAGGAAGGATAAGGGTGGAAACTGACACACGTGGAGCCCATCCTTGTGCATCCATTGCTTTCACCCTCCCAGTGAGCCTTATCTGTCCCATTGAGGGTGACAGCGGAGAGGCTAATGGTACTTACAGGTCCAAGCTGAAGTTTGGAAGAAAATCCAGACAACAGACATGACAGACTGTAATCTGAAGTGCGTTGGCACACTTAGAGGGATTTTAAAGCCCTACTGCTTGAGATTAGATAACAATGAGTACAGAAGACAAGAGGCAAGCTGGGAAATTGCTGTAAGGGGCACAGGAAGATAGTTTGTGAAAGGTTTAAAGAGGTTCAGAAGAATAATTAACAACACAGACAATGGGTGTCATTCCCTTTCCATGCATACATACATATTTGTGCAAATCATGATTCATGATTATATATATATATATATATATATATATATATATATATATATATATATATATATATATATATATAAAATGTTATGCATAAAAATGCAAGAATAAAAACATTTGCACCTGTACAAGTGAGGTTCTGCAGACAATCCCTAGATGGAGATGGTTTGTACATGCAGCATACAATTTACACCATTTTAATTCAGCCAGTTCAGTGGATGTGGTGAAAAGTCAGAGGCACACATTGAAATCTGAAAAGCCAGTTTTCTAAACCAAACCATCACAGCCACATATAGAGAAACAGATGAGTGAATTGGTATGCTGCTGAAAGATATCAAGACAACATAAGTGGTTGGATTTCGGAACTATCAAAGTTGTGCCTCGAGCAAAAGAAGATGGTTTACTTCCTTCCGAAGGAACCAGCGTTTTTGGCAATGCTCATGAGAAAATACAACCATGTGTGGATGTTGTGTGATGTGGATGGTTGGGTGTGCGTGTGTTAGAGACTAAAGGAGGGGAAGTATGGTTCCATCTGTTTTGTCCATCTGTCTATCAGTGTCTGTTCATTCTTTTAGACTGTAGCCTCTCTTTCCCTTTATTGTCAATGTTAATGTTCATATGGCGATATGTCTAAATCTGTGGGTTTGTGTTCTGTACCTAAATCAACATGCCAGTCTTTTTAGTGCATGATTCCACTTAGTTTTATGTGTGTATTTCACTGAAGGCATCATGTATCTGGCTTTTTAGTGTTCTCATAAGTATGTGCTATATTTTTGTCTTTATATATGTAATTGATGGAATATCAGTCTCAACATTCCATACCTATTCTTTTCGAAGAACGGCTCTGATAGGGGAAGTGATCGCCTGTGGCCAGGAAGTGCTCCTTGTCAACGCCAGCTCTCTTGTCATCAGCCTCCCAGACTTTTTGCTTAGATGTGGCTCTCCCGCCTTAAATGTCCCATGCCTGCGTTGTGTTTCTGCCTGCTTGTGTCATGGTTGCTCTTGACAAGAAACCACTTGTTGAAAGTTGACCCTCACTGTGGGAAATTAAAGAGGAAAAACTAAGAAACCAATATTTCCCAAAAAAAAAAGAAAAGAAGAAGAAGCAGCTAACAGCAGATTATTGGCACATGTTGGCCACACAAGTGTAACTCAGACAAGGCAAAAGAAAAGAAAAGAAAAGGAATGATGAACTAACTAAATGTTCATCTGACCATTCATCTGTAAGCATATTAAATGACAGATTTTTGAGAAAAGTTTGGGCAGTCAGTACAGGAATTAAAGGGATAGTTCACCCAAAAATGAAAATTACCCAATTAATTATGACATTCTTCTTTCAGACGAATACAATCGGAGTTATATTAAAATATGTCCTGGCTCTTCCAAGCATTATAATGACAGCCCAAAAAAAGTGTATCTGGCGCGTTGATGACATCGGACGTAGAGTAAAAAAGCATAACTGGCACGACGATGACGTCGGACGTAGTGTAAGCATTTTGAACTGCGAGAGTCGCTACACTTTCTTCGTAAGTTGAATACGGAAGGCAGAAGTTAGATATTTTACTTCATTACGTGTTAAATATGGATATTTTTCTTACAAAAACCCATCAATTCGCTTCAGAAGGCCTTTATTAACCCCCGGAGCCGTGTGGATTACTTTTATAATGGATGGATGCACTTTTTTGGTCTTCAAATTTTGGGCTGCCATTCACTGCCATTATAAAGCTTGGAAGAGCCAGGACATTTTTTAATATAACTCCGATTGTATTCGTCTGAAAGAAGAATGTCATATACACCTAGGATGGCTTGAAGGTGAGTAAATCATGGGACAATTTTCATTTTTGGGTGAACTATCCCTTTAATATCACATAGCACTATGAAGCTAAGCGAATTGACGACAAACGGCGCTTTCACATTGAATGCGAAATGATTGATTGCCTTCAGCCAATTCATGCCTGCATGACAGGTGGTGCTGACCGAGAATACATTTTTCCTCATGTATGTATCTTGTAGGTTTTCCCATTTGGCTTTAACCTTGTCCGCTGAAAAACATACAACAGTAAATTAAGATAAATAAAGTTTGGTACTACACAGAAAGCATCATCGAGTGTGTGTAATAAAGTAAACCTAAAGTGGATTTTGATTAAATAATGGGCAATGGTGCATTATTTATAGTGTTCTATAATAACCTTAACGCTACACCTGCTTAGCATTTCTCATGTAATTCTCATGCATTTCTCATTCATTTCTCATTCTTTACTGTAATAAAAATACCCCACCCAAGCCGCATGAAAAACATACAGAACATCGTTGTAATCATAAATTTATTTGGCTTCATGTTTCATCTGTAGAAACGTTTTTTATGTGCGGAACCGTGTGGAACTCAGAACGAGGAAATGAACACAACGTCATTATTTGAAAGGGCAGGAGTTATGATCACATAATATGATTGACAGCTCTAGAGTGACTGAGCTCTCTGACACATAACAGACTGCACACAGCGCTCTGTACACTGTTTCAAGGTCTTCCAATCGCATAATTTAGTGGAAAATGAATAGAAATTATAAACTGTATAAAGAACAAATAAGAATACATCTGTTCTCAGACACCAATGATAACACTCAACATCCATTTTCTTCTCTCTTCTGGAATACTTTTCTTCTGTGTTTACACAGGTTTTCAAAACAGCGCCAACACTCACATTTTTGTGCAACAGCAGTGGTTCAGGTAAGCTCAAATCTAATTGGACGTCTCGTTTCATCAAGGGGCGGCACGGAAAAAAATCAACACACTGGTCAAAAAAAGAAAAAAAGTCAGGCTGAATCCGAAATCGCCCCCTATACCTTCAAATAGGGCATTATTTGAGGGGATAGCCATTTGTAGTGGTGTCCGAAACCATAGTGAAGGTTACTGAGTGCACTCATTCTATCCCACATTGCACTGCAATAACGAGTATATAGCCGATGTACACTCAACGTCTGTCTGAATTCACTCACTCGTGTGAACTGTATTAGTGGACTAACCTAGGGAATAGTGTTTGAGGGTTTAGGGGGCGATTTCGGATTCAGCCTTGCTTTGTCGTGCTGCGATTGATCGCGCCCGGTATGAATGGCTCCATAGGGATCTACTGTTTAGATTCAAAAGCGTCATCGCGGCATACATTCGTGTCGTTTAACCGCTCTCAGTGTGAAAGGCCCTTTAGTGTTATTTGACCTTAAGGGCCAAAATGTATGTCCAATTTTACTGCTGGTTTGAAATATATTATTGAAACATAATTTTGACAAACAATTTTGGACATTTCATTCTTTCCCCATTCCAGTAGATAAGAGCTGTTCTTGTATGCCTGTTGCTTACATAAAGAAAAATAGCTTCCTGAGGATGTTACCAAGATGGTCACTGAGTGAGCTGACTTGCCTTAAAGGGACTTTGGTACAAGATTCCATTAGACATGAAGGAATGGCTACAGCCAGACAACAGCTTGCTTAGTTGTCCTTCTGTAAATGAAAAAGGGGAGGGGTGGGAGTGATTGTGCGGGCATTTTCCATGCTGTTAAGGCTTTTGTAACATTATTGTCTATGCTCGTGTGTTTTGCTGTTCACTGAAGCTTGTTAGGCCCAAAGACATTAAATACACGGCATTTATTTAATGTCTTCGGGTATTACGGTCTTATCAAGCCGGATATGGAGACACATTAAAGGGAAATATTTTAACTACTCTTTAAATCCGGAGGATCAACAACCATATGTGAAGTCCACTAATCTTATTTGAAAAGGCCTGAAGCATCGAGAGCGACAGTATGGTTTGTATTAGCCAACTGAAACCGATTTACCAAATGCTCCAGCCAAATGTACAGGAGATTAGGAGAAAAGAAAGAAATGGGATTCACGGGCGTGGCATAAGCTATGGTTTTGACAAATCCAGGGAACACACGCTCTGTGTATTAAACGTGTGTACATTTGTGCGCCACAATCTGCCATGAAGTAAATAAAAAGCCTTGCAAAACTTTACTGAAAGGAAGTTATTTTAGCACAATCCTCATACTGGGAGAAAAATAGAGAATGAATCAAACAAATGTAATTCATCACAGACGTCCAGCCTTCTCCTCCGAAACCAACTGGAAAAACTGCGTACAAAATGGAAAAGCCTAAGTGATGTCAAAACAACTAAATGAAGTGGCCTGTGAGTCTACTGACAGTAATGTGATCATAAACCAAACAATAGTAGAATTAAAGATCTATGATATTTATAGTGAATCTGAGGCTTGCACAGCGGTGTTTAGACTTCCCATGTGGAGGAATGGAAAATCCTAGCAGGATGAGTGTGCCTTTTGTGTGCTGCTCTTTCAAACATGAAAGGGACTCCAGGGATTCCACTCCAGATTCAGCAATATTGAGCATCTGTGAGCATGAAACCACAGAAAAAAAATCTTTGTGTTGACAAGAGTTATTTAACGTGAAGGATGGAGTGCACTTGCAGGCGCATTTCGGCACAGCGAAGAATTGACTTAATGCAGAGTCAATACAGAATTAACTCAAAGAGGTAATGAAAGCTACATTGTATTTAAAGCGTTTGGGTATAATGTCAGAGTTTTGTCAAACAATCTGTTAAAAGATGAATTTAAAGCACAATGCGCAGAATCTGATATTACAGTAACAACACAAGGGGTTGACAGCTTAACTGATCGTATTACACGTCCAATAACCTAAATGTCTTAGATTAGTGATTCTCAACTGGTTTGTTTTAGGATTCAGATTTTACTTTGGACATTACGTCACGACTCAACACAGCAGCAAAATTGTTTATTGTATAATATGCATAAAAAAGTCCTAAATATCTAACATACACTACCGTTTAAAAGTTTGGGGTTGGTAAGAATTTAGGGTTTTGAAAGAAGTCTCTTGTGCTCACCGAGGCTGTATTAATTTGGTCAAAAAATACAGTAAAAACTATATTGTGAAATAGTATTACAAATTAAAATGACTGTTTTATATGTTAATATATTTTAAATTGCAATGTACTCCTGTGAATTTTTATTATCATTACTCCAGTCCTCAGTGTCACATGATCCATCAAATATCATTCTAATATGCTGAATTGGTGCTCAAGAAACATTTCTTATTATTATCAATGTTAAAAAACAGTTGTGCTGCTTAATATTTTGGTGAAAACCATGATTCATTGATGAATAGAAAGTAAAAAAAACTGAATTTCTTTTAAATAGATTTATTTGTAACAAAGTAAGTATTTACTGTCAGTTTTGATCAATTTAATGTGTGCTTATATTCATAGTGTAAATATGAATAAAATATATAGGTATATATAATATTGCAATGAACTGAGCCAAGTTTCTAATAATAAATATGTTTCGATGACTTCCACCAAGGCTTTTCAAAATTGTTGACGTCACAACTCACTAGTTCCCATCAATATCCTAAAAATGTGTCAGTAATACTTTTATACTGATTTCATGTGAATAATTAAATTTTAGGTCTATATTTAACAATCTAAAAAGGAAAATCATCCGCCATGCTGGTGATTCCAGACAGTATGGCACTATTGCAATTAATTCTGCAATCGGTTTGCATCGAACTAAGCTTGAAATGTTAGATATTCCAGAATTGAGATATAAAGAACAGTGGAAAGAATCCATGGGCTTGGAAGCTTTGGCTTTATCATTGCAAAATTCAATATTTCATTTTATACAGACATTTATGGCCGTATTAATCATGGATAACTATTAGAACAGAACGTCCATACATCCGGCATTCCAGAAAAGGTCTCCATGCCGTTTTCATTGGATGAGTACATTCATGGGCATCAGTGAACCATCCATCACTTGGAGCACAGGGAATGAATGAAACATGGCAAACAACTGAAAGAGGAACTACGGTGAGAGCAGAAGTATCCCAATAGCAATGTGTTGATTCGATTGAGGAAGTGATTCTGGGATGCAGTTTAGTAGTGAGGATGATGTACAGTAGAGGTTCAGTAAAAACCGTAGAGCCCAGACAGCTGGTGCTGCTGTTTCGAACTGAGACCAGAACGGCGGAGGGGGAAAAACTAACCCATGAGACCGAAACCGGGCAGTTGTTTAAGACATTACCGAGGATTACACTACGAATGCAGGGATGAACTTGAATTAAAGCATGACACTTCATGACACTTGTTTTTTCCATTATCTTAGCACTAGGAAAGACAAATGAACCTTTGTGTATACAGAAAAAGACATTCAGCCATTAAAATCTAAATAAACATGAATTTAAAGGATGCATGTCTCGAAATTCAACTGATGCTTTCAGTACATGGTCTGTTGGTTCCTGCTGGCGTATTAAAGAAATGAAAAGTGCTGAGAACCAAATATTCGCTCCGCAATTAAGCGGAAAACATAATTTCTCAGCCCAGATATTCTGGCCTTTCCCAGGGTTCATGCCTTTCTATCACTTCTACTGAGAAACTGAAATGCCCGTGCAAGAAATTCACAAATTCAAGACAAAAAGAAGCAAACAATGAGTTTAGATTACTGGTCATCATCCTTGTCCTCATCTGGGCCATATTAAAACTACATTCAAATGTATCAATGCATGAACCAGGTTGGATATTCGGCTATTATATATCATTTTCAATAATAAATAATTGATAAAACATGTCTCCTTCTGGTCAATGATTTTACCTTAAATATTTGTGAAAAGAAAAAAAAAATTCTCTCATAAACTTCCTTTATGCTTATACATCCCACAACCCCCTTCTGCCTTCTCTTTGCTGACCAATGTCATTTAGGAGATGCTGACCTCTGACCTCTGTCTGCTCTGGTGGTCAGTGTTGAGGCCGTTGAGAAGCCATTGTTCGGTCCTCCGGAGGGGGCAGAGCTTTGTGTGCCTGGGACATGACTGATGCTGCGTGACCCCTGCCGCGGTCGACTATGTACTCTGATGCCGGGGCAGCTTCTGTAATTAGCTGGGATTAGTCCCCTGACAGCCCAAAGTCACGGCCCTCCCACGCTCCGAACAACATTACGCTCTCATTGCAGAAGTGCAGGGGCTGGGTCACCGTGATTTACACTTTTGATGCTGGCTCAGGGTGTAAGGGTATGCACATGAAGAGGCGATGAAAATAATCAAGACAATTGTGTTGATTTTTACTGAGCCTAGTAACCCATCATAACCATACTTTCCAGAAAAACACCAAAGTTACTACAATTATTACTACTGTAAAATAATGTGAAAAAAAGGTTTCCATTGGGGAAATTTTAAATAAATCAGCAGAAACAACACTAACTTTCACAACCTGTGTGTCTTCCTCTTTGAGACTCTTTGGTACTTTGGTCTATATCTCTTCTCCTCTTGTCCATTAAGCAGTTGTCCCAGAGTGTCAGCAGACTGGCATCAAGCCGTCGTCTCTCCGTTTCTCTCTGGAGAGCTCTTCACAGAGTTCACGCCACCCAGGCAGAGCTGTGAACTGATGAAGAGAGAAACATATTCAGCATATGGTGTATTAGATGAGACGCTTTACTTTCCAGTCATCACAGCCACTGTGAGCAGTTACCTAAGGGCATGAACACTTGCCTTACTTTGCTCAATTTTCAGAACAACAGAATTCTCCTTGTTAATTTAGATGCAATTTTAATGTTTTTACATCTTTTAATCTAAACAAACTATGGAACAGTTTATCGATTTAATCTCTTTAACCTGGCATACACATAACACATTATCAATTTCTATTATTCAAATCAGTTAAATGATTGTTAGGCTGCATAAATTAGGCCAACCGGAACTGGCAACACTTCCTATAACACCCGATGTACTTGTAACATCATAACAAGAATGGCATCTATGCTAATATTAGTCTGTCTGTCTCATCCTTATCCCAAGGTTACCGTAGTCAACCAGATCCAGTTTATATCCAGATCAGATGGTGGACCTTTACCTAGACACGACCAAAACACAACCCTGAATGTCAGCAGAGACCGTTCTACTAGACAATCCCCTGTGAAGGCCTCGTCGACATGAAAGATCCTCAACTTGAATATTTGAATGCTACCAATCCTGATCTGAATTCTGACTTGAGCCTGAATCATAATTACACCAAACACCACATTCGTTCGTTGGCCAGAGGAGAACTGGCTCCTCGACTGAGCCTGGTTTCTGATGGAGTTTGGGTTCCTTGCCACTGTCGCCTCTGGCTTGCTTAGTTAGAGACACGTAATATTCAACAATATTATTGATCTTACTGCACTGACGCTGTTGTATAAGAACTAAACTGAGCTGGACCATCATTCTTTGCAGAGCTGCTTTCTAGATTAAATGAACTCATTTAATAATTGATCTTTACAACACTGAATCAACACTGAACTGACAGCCGAAATGCATTATTTTCCTGTTATCACTGTAAAGCTGCCTTGAAACAATCTGTATTGTATAAAGCGCTATAAATAAAGGTGGCTAGACATCAGACTTTGTTTGCATGATCTGCTGTAAAATAGTGTTGTCAAATATACCGACTTCGGTACCTTGTCGGTACTGAAATTTTAAAAATGTGACGCTTTGAGCGCTGTTGAGCGGAATCGTAAACACCTCTGACCTCTGTCTGTGATTGGCTACAATGATCTGCGCTTCAAAAACATGTTGTAAATATACATCAATGACGCTTTTCACAGAGTGCTTACACAGATAAGCGCTTCACACGGGAGCATTTGAATGCAGGCGTCTATCAGTGGACCGGTCCGCTAATCGACGCCTGCTTGTGCTTTCAAACGCTCCCGCTTTCAAAACACTTTCAAACACTTCCATGTGCTTTCAAATGCTCTCGTGCCTTGATCATTGTAGCCAATCACAGACATATCCGATGAGCGCGCGAGCAAAATGGCCAGTCAGAGATGTTTACGATTCCAGCTCAACAATGCTCAAAGCGTCACATTTTTTAAATTTCAGTACCAACTTGGTACCGAAGTCGGTACTTTTGACAACACTAAACACTAATGTAAAATAAATGATACACCAACACATTCTCACTCCCAACTCGTCACATCTTGATGCTTGGTCAGGACCCCTCTGTATCACTTCTTAATGCACTGGGTACCCCTTTAGCATCATTTTTCAATGTGCAAGGTACTCCATTGCTTTCAATGAGAAACCTTTGGCGTCATACACAGATGCGTTGTGCATGGGAATTTTGATTAAATTATACAAACCTGATTCCAAAAAAGTTGGGACACTGTACAAATTGTGAATAAAAAAGGAATGCAATAATTTACAAATCTCATAAACTTATGTTTTATTCACAATAGAATATAGATAACATATCAAATGTTGAAAGTGAGACATTTTGAAATGTCATGCCAAATATTGGCTCATTTTGGATTTCATGAGAGCTACACATTCCAAAAAAGTTGGGACAGGTAGCAATAAGAGGCCGGAAAAGTTAAATGTACATATAAGGAACAGCTGGAGGACCAATTTGCAACTTATTAGGTCAATTGGCAACATGATTGGGTATAAAAAGAGCCTCTCAGAGTGGCAGTGTCTCTCAGAAGTCAAGATGGGCAGAGGATCACCAATTCCCCCAATGCTGCGGCGAAAAATAGTGGAGAAATATCAGAAAGGAGTTTCTCAGAGAAAAATTGCAAAGAGTTTGAAGTTATCATCACCTACAGTGCATAATATCATCCAAAGATTCAGAGAATCTGGAACAATCTCTGTGCGTAAGGGTCAAGGCCGGAAAACCATACTGGATGCCCGTGATCTTCGGGCCCTTAGACGGCACTGCATCACATACAGGAATGCTACTGTAATGGAAATCACAACATGGGCTCAGGAATACTTCCAGAAAACATTGTCGGTGAACACAATCCACCCTGCCATTCGCCGTTGCCGGCTAAAACTCTATAGGTCAAAAAAGAATCCATATCTAAACATGATCCAGAAGCGCAGGCGTTTTCTCTGGGCCAAGGCTCATTTAAAATGGACTGTGGCAAAGTGGAAAACTGTTCTGTGGTCAGACAAATCAAAATTTGAAGTTCTTTTTGGAAAACTGGGACGCCATGTCATCCGGACTAAAGAGGACAAGGACAACCCAAGTTGTTATGAAGCCTGCATCTCTGATGGTATGGGGTTGCATGAGTGCGTGTGGCATGGGCAGCTTACACATCTGGAAAGGCACCATCAATGCTGAAAGGTATATCCAAGTTCTAGAACAACATCTGCTCCCATCCAGACGTCGTCTCTTTCAGGGAAGACCTTGCATTTTCCAACATGACAATGCCAGACCACATACTGCATCAATTACAACATCATGGCTGCGTAGAAGAAGGATCCGGGTACTGAAATGGCCAGCCTGCAGTCCAGATCTTTCACCCATAGAAAACATTTGGCGCATCATAAAGAGGAAGATGCGACAAAGAAGACCTAAGACAGTTGAGCAACTAGAAGCCTGTATTAGACAAGAATGGGACAACATTCCTATTCCTAAACTTGAGCAACTTGTCTCCTCAGTCCCCAGACGTTTGCAGACTGTTATAAAAAGAAGAGGGGATGCCACACAGTGGTAAACATGGCCTTGTCCCAACTTTTTTGAGATGTGTTGATGCCATGAAATTTAAAATCAACTTATTTTTCCCTTAAAATGATAAATTTTCTCAGTTTAAACATTTGATATGTCATCTATGTTGTATTCTGAATAAAATATTGAAATTTGAAACTTCCACATCATTGCATTCTGTTTTTATTCACAATTTGCACAGTGTCCCAACTTTTTTGGAATCGGGTTTGTATATTGGGGTATAATTTTTCCATTATGACATATATGTCGGGCTGTGATTTTCAATTTAATCAGCCAGCATAATTGTATTTACATTTATTTAATTTTTTTATTTACACTATTTAGACATATTTGAGCACAAACTCTTACCCCTAAACCTATCCATTTGTATAATATAACAGACAAATATGACTACAGCCACAAATTATTCAAAAAGCATAAATATTCCAAGTGCTCCGAGGCCAAACGATTGATTTGTGTGAGGAGCAAACCCAAAAGCCATCACCATCTTAGATCCACACATTAAAAATAGCCACCAGAAGAAGTGTTATGTCAGCTTTGATTGTGAAATGGCATTGGTTCTCGTGTCTCGTGACCTTAAAGACCCAAAAAGCAACACAAGATCTATCACTGTTTGTGACCAGAGGTTTGGTATGATTTAGCTGCTTGGTATTTTAATGAACTACTGAATGTGGCTTGAGGTCTCTGGGCAGGACAGATCAACAGTTGGTCATCTAATCAGTTCCGCTACAAGTTCTTCTGTCCAACAGCTTGTGGTTAATATGACTTCAGTAAACAACACATCTCAACAAATTCCGACCAGTCAAAGAATTAACTTCCAGTGGGAAAACAGATTCTGGAGGGACGCCAATTTTGAAAAAGAGGATATTGATTATTAAACCAGTTCTCCACATGAACAATGCATGTTCTGCAGATGGATGGTTTGTATCATATGACCCAAACGTGTCGAGGTGATTGTTATACAATAGCGCTATACATCCAAACAGAAGCTGTCATGTGCAATGCTGACAGCCCGTCCAGACCCCTTGAGCTCCTGAAGAATGATTATGTAAATGCAGGCATTCTCCACACACGCCTCTTCTTGTGCCATTGTTTTTGTCTTATATGCAAATGATAAATAATCTATTGATCAGTCATTTACCCTTCAAGCTGTTCAGGGCCTGATGGGGCACCTAGGGCACGAGTCGCACCGCCCCTTGAGGTCAGGATGGGCACTGATATCCTTTACTGGGTAGGCCTTGCAACAACATGTGCAAAGTAACAAGTCCGCGCGTGTTTGCAAACGGGTGATTGAGCGTATAAGTGTGAGCGAGCCCGTAAAGAGAGTGAGAGTGTGTGTGTGTGTGTTAGACCATGAAGAGAACAGACTGTGTCTAGCAAACAACAAGGTTCCAGTTGGGAATTGATCAGTTAACACCAATAAACCCTGCAGGACTCCAGAGACGGCAAGCAACTACAGACAGACTGAAAAACGTCTCCGCAATGTTTATTCAACCTGCCTCGTCTGTCTAAACTCAATTTGAAAATGTCTTTTCAAACTTAACAAATGTACTGTGTCCCAATATAAATCTGACCCAGGAATGCTATTGAAATTCTATTATATTTGGAACCCAATTCTAACTGAATCAAACAGGAATTCTCTTATAATGTCAATTGATTACATTTTTTAAAAATCAAATTAACTGATTTGCAAATTAAATAATTGAATTAAATCACAAATATAAATATGTGATGGGAAAACCCCTCAATTCAAAAGACATTTTTGTGACAGACAATTATATATATATTTTTCTAAATAATCACATTAAATTAATGTTAATTAATTAACAGCACATCTATTGTTTATTAATTATTATATAAATTATTAAAATGTATGTATTTAAACTTTTCTCTTAGTTCCTAAATACTATTAGAATATATTCTAAATTATGAAAGTAATATTCGTATATTTATTCCATTATGATTTTTTTTTTTTTTTTTTCATGAATGCCTGCTTTGAGTTATCAGACACTGAAGATCTTTTCCAAAACATAGTGAGCTGCCTACCAAGACATCATTTTAAGGCATTATGTCTTCTAATTTGGCCAATATTATAATTAAATTTTTACACTTGGCAACATGCTAACTGTGAACTGTATTGGAATAAACTGTCATTAAGATGCCTTATAAAGTTGCTGCCAATGTAGGCGGCAGACTACAGTCTTTGGTTGTGCAGTATATCTTTGTAATTGTCATGCACATCATACTAGATTAGAATGGAGATTCACTTTACATTAATGGAAAAACTGATTTCCATGTGAGCGGATCATTTATGAGACAGAGAACATGAATTCCCTTGTCATATTGTCATGCTATTAGATTTAACAATATGAGAAATCACAGAGCAGATTTCATGCATTTCACAACAAATGGAAAAAAAACCTCAATTACATGCAAATAAGCACAGCGGAAAACACGCCCTTCGACTCACATGAGCACATATAACAAATGAGAACCATCTGACCTCAGACGGCTCCTTCGCTGGGGAGAAGGGCCCAAGTTTTGTCATAAATGCCTCCTCTGTCTTAAGGGGCCCTGAAAAACAAAAGGTTTCAAATGACTTTCATACGGCTGTGAAATTAAGTCTTATGGAAATCAAAAGAAGAGAAGACATGCTAAAGAACCACTAGCCCCCTGTACAATCAGTTGGAAATGAGTAAAATCACATGAACAGATGGTGAGGACTACAGACATGTGTGCTCATGCCATGACTGGGCCTGTGATATAATTCTAAACTATATTAACTGCTATAAAGACTGTTAATATGGCACTATAGTCTTTTATATTTGGACCCAAAAGATTTATTTTAGTAGTGCTCATAAAGACAAGCATCACTTTTACTGTTGCAATCTGCCCGATGTATTGGCAATGTTGGCCCCACCAATATGCAACCGTGCAGAAGCACCAAGAATTCCCTAGCAACATCCTAAATTCCACTCTGAAACCTTAGCACAGTACACAGACACAGTACAATCAACATGGGAAAATCTCACAGTAAAACAAGTAGCTGTAAAAAATATGATACACCAGTGTTTTGCAAAATGAGAAGTTTATCTATGAATCATCTTTTTACTCTTTTAATTCCTTTTATGACTGTATCATCTTTGTACCTCTTTGTATCTGTTTTATTTTTTTTATTTGATTATTTTAATTCCCTTTTTTGTGCAAAGCACTTTGAATTGCCATAGTGTATGAAATGTGCTATATAAATAAACTTGCCTTACCTTGCCTTAGCAACCATATAGGAACCACCAACAAAATATTAATATTTATTTTAGACATGTTTTCCAGGTAAAATATCTAAAAATCCTTTAAACAGGATACATTTACTTAAGAAGCAACACTGACATTGACACTTGTTTTCAGAGAATGTATCTTTATTACGAGTCTATTGCCCATATTTTATATCAGTGTCCTTGACTACTATATACTTGTATCAAAAAATAAGTACAAATGTACTTATTGTGTTCATATTGTACTGCAAAACACGTTTGCTGCTATTGAGGTGGGATACTGGTAAGTATAGGGACAGGTTTGGTGGTATAGTTAGGTTTAAGAGTGGGTTAAGGGGTAAGGGAAGGCTCAACAGCGTAGTTATAAATAGAAATTAATTACAGCTGCAGGTATTTTACAACGTACAACGTAAAGTGCATTGCATCAAATTATTAATTTAAATGTTTGTACATAGTAGGTAAAGACACCTAATATAAAGTGGGACCAGTACTGTCTTGTACTGTCTAGAATATATTGTCACTTGTCTTAATTTAAAAACAAGTGAAAATTGGCAGTGCAGTATGACAAAATACACTTATTTTAGATACAAATCTATGAAAGTCTTAATATCTTATGCGCTTCTCAAAATAGATATAGATGATGTTTTAAGAGTTTTAAGATATATATTCATATATTTATAAATATTTTGTATTATTTTTATCAATATATTATGAATATTTTATACCTTTTCAATGATAGCAGACATAGGGCCAGAAATTATGAGGGAAAAATGGAAGAAACAAGATCAGGAATGATGCAAGCTATTATCTTGCATACTGTACAGGAGCACCACAACCCAGCATACTAAGTGCTAGACTCACAAAAGGTTCATTTTTATTCCAAGGTCTTCAGACTATGAATGAGGAAAATGCAAACACTTAACAAAACAAAATACCCAGTTTGTTGCTATCCCATCCTCCCTGACTTTTTCTCAGGAGTCCAGAATAGACAGCATTATCTTCAAGGCCAGTGGGATTTGAAACATGGGAAGAATGTCTTTGAAAAAGATGACTGTGTGAGAAGAGAGAGAAAGCTGGTGTCTCTGCACCTGTTGTCACACACTGCTGGGGTCCAGGTCGATCACTGGACAGAGCTAGCCTATAGTTCAGGGGGCTGGGAAGGCCAGTGGAATTCTAAACCTTAAATGACAGCTATGGCTGTGTCAACACCCTTCACGTTACTGACAGCAGGAGTGTGTGTGTGTGTGTGTGTGTGTGTGTGTGTGTGTGTGTGTGTGTGTGTGTGTGTGTGTGTGTGTGTGTGTGTGTGTGTGTGTGTGTGTGTGTGTGTGTGTGTGTGTGTGTGAGTGTGAGTGTGAGAGAGAGAGAGAGAGAGAGAGAGAGAGAGAGTTTCACCTTGTTCATCGAGGTGGCCCAGGGTTGAGGTAATGTTTGTGGCATGTTAAATATTAGCTTAGCTGTTAAAGCCATTAGCAGTGATTTCATTTAGCCACCTGTTACGCTGTTACACAGTTAGAGGGTGCTTCAGTCTGCCGCCGTGGAGGGAATGTAACCCAGTGTCCTTCTTTTCAAAACAGATACTACATGTGAAAATATAGGCTAGGATTCTCCATCTGGAAGTCTTTCCTTTGAGTTTATCAGTTCAGATGTTTTTTGTTTTCCTTCTGAAGTCTTTGAGTTCTTCTACTTTGTTTATGCTGTTGCCACAAAAAATATTCTCAAAAACACAATTCCCAGAATCTCAGTCTATTTTTTTTTTCTCTCTCTCTCTCTCTCTCTCTCTCTCTCTCTCTCTCTCATCAGTCCAATTCCATTAAATAAGGATAGCATCAGCTAGGCTGAGGCAAAATTAAGGAGTAATATATATACAGATTGTAGTTTAAACTAAATGTTTGCATTTTCATATACACTATATTGGCAAAAGTATTGGGACACCCCTCCAAATCATTGAATTCAGGTGTTCCAATCACTTCCATGGCCATAGGTGTATAAAATCAAGCACCTAGGCATGCAGACTGCTTCTACAAACATTTGTGAAAGAATGGGTCGCTCTCAGGAGCTCAGTGAATTCAAGTGTGGTAACGTGATAGGTTGCCACCTGTGCAATAAGTCCATTCATGAAATTTCCTCACTACTAAATATTCCACGGTCAACTGTTAGTGGTATTATAACAAAGTGGAAGCAATTGGGAACAACAGCAACTCAGCCACGAAGTGGTAGGCCATGTAACATCACAGAGCGGGGTCAGCGCATGCTGAGGTGCACAGTGCGCAGAAATCGCCAACTTTCTGCAGAGTCAACAGCTACAGACCTCCAAACTTTGTGTGGCCTTCAGATTAGGTCAAGAATAGCGAGAGCTAAGATGGAATGGAGAGAGCTTCATGGAATGGGTTTCCATGGCTGAGAAAGACTTACATCACCAAGTGCAATGCAAATTGTCGGAAGCAGTGGAGTAAAGCACGCCGCCACTGGACTCTAGAGCAGTGGAGACGTGTTCTCTGGAGTGACGAATCTGATGGACGAGTCTGGGTTTGGCGGTTGCCAGGAGAGCGGTACTTGCCTGACTGCATTGTGCCAAGTGTAAAGTTTGGTGGAGGGGGGATTATGGTGTGGGGTTGTTTTTCAGGGGTTGGGCTTGGCCCCTTAGTTCCAGTGAAAGGAACTCTTAATGTTTCAGCATACCAAGACATTTTGGACAATTTCATGCTCCCAACTTTGTGGGAACAGTTTGGGGATGGCCCCTTTCTGTTCCAACATGACTGCGCACCAGTGCACAAAGCAAGGTCCATAAAGACACGGATGAGCGTGTTTGGTGTGCGGGAACTGCACAGAGTCCTGACCTCAACCCGAAAGAACACCTTTGGGATGAATTAGAGCGGAGACTGCGAGCCAGGCCTTCTCATCCAACATCAGTGCCTGACCTCACAAATGTGCTTCTAGAAGAATGGTCAAAAATTCCGATAAACACCCTCCTAAACCTTGTGGAAATCCTTCCCAGAAGAGTTGAAGCTGTTATAGCTGCAAAAGGTGGGCCAACTCCAAATTAAACCCTACGAATTAAGAATGGGATGTCATTAAAGCAAAAAACAAACAAAAATAACAACTTTATTCAAGAATTTCTTCTCTTCTGTGCCAGTCTCCTATGCTGTTCATGTAGTTAACACAGTGCAGTGCTTCTGGGTTCTACGGCAGAACGCCGGTTCATTGCTCTTTTCCATACAATGATAGTGGATGGTGACCAAGGGTTGTCAAGCTTCAAAAAAAAAAAAACACTATCTTCTAAAACCATCTGACAGCTTTTTGTGACAAAGGAAATGAGCATTTTGCCTTGAAAATCTTTGACAGCCATGGTCACTATTCACTTTAAATGAATGGAAAAGAGTGGCTTGGGCATTCTACTATAAAAAAACTCCTAAAAGAAAGAATGTCTTACAGGTTTTAAAGACATGAGGGTTATTTAATGATAACAGAATTTTCCTTTTTGGGTGAACTATCCCTTTAAATGAGTAAATAAGTTTTGAATTGTTGTATTAATTTGTTCATTTTCCTACGTCTTTGTTCCTTTGTGCTGATCTTCTGCGTCTTTTGCATCCACATATTTAGAGATTCAGAGACTCCAGGCTCTATTATTTATGTGTGCTCAGCGCTGTGCTGTAATCCTGGCCGACACTAAAAGTCTGTCTAGATTTAGCATCATGAAATTTTCATGGTTAAAAGAGAGGCTCTTTCTCCATCTTTTCACATCTCCGCTCTACCCTTTTCTCTCACTCCACGTACAACAGTGTGCACAGGCTGTTTTACGGTTTCATATTCTCCTCTCACTCTCTCTGTCAGAAACACACGCCCACTTGCACACCTTATACTTCTCTCAGCGCTGATGATGGACAAGGCCTTGAGCCCTGAGGCAAGTCAACCAGGTCACTGAAACACACCTGGGTTTGTTTAGTTTCCCTTCAGCTTCGCAAGGTCCTTTTTTACAAACCCGATTCCAAAAAAGTTGGGACACTGCACAAATTGTGAATAAAAAAGGAATGCAATAATTTACAAATCTCATAAACTTATATTTTATTCACAATAGAATATAGATAACATATCAAATGTTGAAAGTGAGACATTTTGAAATGTCATGCCAAATATTGGCTCATTTTGGATTTCATGAGAGCTACACATTCCAAAAAAGTTGGGACAGGTAGCAATAAGAGGCCGGAAAAGTTAAATGTACATATAAGGAACAGCTGGAGGACCAATTTGCAACTTATTAGGTCAATTGGCAACATGATTGGGTATAAAAAGAGCCTCTCAGAGTGGCAGTGTCTCTCAGAAGTCAAGATGGGCAGAGGATCACCAATTCCCCCAATGCTGCGGCGAAAAATAGTGGAGCAATATCAGAAAGGAGTTTCTCAGAGAAAAATTGCAAAGAGTTTGAAGTTATGATCGTCTACAGTGCATAATATCATCCAAAGATTCAGAGAATCTGGAACAATCTCTGTGCGTAAGGGTCAAGGCCGGAAAACCATACTGGATGCCCGTGATCTTCTGGCCCTTAGACGGCACTGCATCACATACAGGAATGCTACTGTAATGGAAATCACAACATGGGCTCAGGAATACTTCCAGAAAACATTGTCGGTGAACACAATCCACCGTGCCATTCGCCGTTACCGGCTAAAACTCTATAGGTCAAAAAAGAAGCCATATCTAAACATGATCCAGAAGCGCAGGCGTTTTCTCTGGGCCAAGGCTCATTTAAAATGGACTGTGGCAAAGTGGAAAACTGTTCTGTGGTCAGACAAATCAAAATTTGAAGTTCTTTTTGGAAAACTGGGACGCCATGTCATCCGGACTAAAGAGGACAAGGACAACCCAAGTTGTTATCAGCGCTCAGTTCAGAAGCCTGCATCTCTGATGGTATGAGGTTGCATGAGTGCGTGTGGCATGGGCTGCTTACACATCTGGAAAGGCACCATCAATGCTGAAAGGTATATCCAAGTTCTAGAACAACATATGCTCCCATCCAGACATCGTCTCTTTCAGGGAAGACCTTGCATTTTCCAACATGACAATGCCAGACCACATACTGCATCAATTACAACATCATGGCTGCGTAGAAGAAGGATCCGGGTACTGAAATGGCCAGCCTGCAGTCCAGATCTTTCACCCATAGAAAACATTTGGCCCATCATAAAGAGGAAGATGCGACAAAGAAGACCTAAGACAGTTGAGCAACTAGAAGCCTGTATTAGACAAGAATGGGACAACATTCCTATTCCTAAACTTGAGCAACTTGTCTCCTCAGTCCCCAGACGTTTACAGACTGTTATAAAAAGAAGAGGGGATGCCACACAGTGGTAAACACGGCCTTGTCCCAACTTTTTTGAGATGTGTTGATGCCATGAAATTTAAAATCAACTTATTTTTCCCTTAAAATAATACATTTTCTCAGTTTATCTATGTTGTATTCTGAACAAAATATTGAAATTTGAAACTTCCACATCATTGCATTCTGTTTTTATTCACAATTTGTACAGTGTCCCAACTTTTTTGGAATCGGGGTTGTAAATTAAATAATTTAAATAAATAAATTAAAATTGTACCACAAAAAAGAATTTAAATATAAAATATTTTAGACTATAGCTTAGCATAACATTAAAATTTCTCATGATTTTTCCGTTTATCTTTAACTCTTTCCCCGCCATTGACGAATTTTCCGTCATTTATGAGACGACGCTTCCCTGCCATTGTTGGAGTCTTCCGGTTCTCCGGATTAAAATACATGTGAAGAAGATGCAGAAACAAGCGAATGCATATGTAAGCAGATGCATATGTAAAATAACACGATCATCAACATTAAACAGAATATAAATCAAAACGGCCTAATGTTACCAAATGAAATGTTGACCCAGGACGAGCTATAGGACTGTGCAAGCTTTGATGGACTCTATCTACTCCATCTATGTTTTGATCATCGTTCTGAATCCGATCTGGATGTAGTCTTTGACAAAAACTTGATTTTTCTCAGCTTTTTTTTTTTTAATAAAACTTACCCACATTCAAGTGTTGATAAAAAAAAGAACACATGAAGCTAGAATAAAACACATTTTGTTTTTAGTTTGTTTAAAAGCAGAGGATCTGTTCTTTCTTTTGATAGATTGCATGTTCAGATATTCATACAAAAATATATTCTGGGGGCCATGACATTTTTGTGAAAATGATCAAAAATGCTGGCGCTGACTGGCAATTTTTTTCAAAAACGCTGGCAGGGAAAGAGTTAAGATTTGATTAATTTCTGTGACTTTTTAAATTGAAAATCCCCTTTTAATTTCAGGATTTCCTGGCGACTCACTAGGTTTTGGAACAGAACTATCCGGGTGGATTCTCTGTTTAAACCAAACGTCTGCAGTAATCATGTCTTGGTTTTTCCGATTACGTCGGTTTGCAGTGGAGTGGGTGGGCTAATGATGATGAGGAAGATGCGAGGAAGGCAGATGAGGGTTCGTGTTGTAATTAGAAAGACTCATTGTGAGTTATCGGCTGATCTCCATTGCTGCTCTGCGCCATGTTTCTGGAGTTTGAGGAGTGAAATTACAATAGCGGCAAATTGCAGGCCTTGTCTTTCTCCCACACAATCTTTTCCGTTGAGATAACAATAGAAATCGCTAAAGTTGCTACGCTAATATTGGCAATGCTCCAGAGATTGTCAGATGATTAGCACTGAAAACTTACCAGCCTTCCCTTGCTAACTCTCACTCTTTCTCTGTCTCTCTATCTGTGCTAGAGTAGCTTGTCACTTTTAACTTTTATTTTATACAACAAATATTTTATTTTTTCACTAAAATGAATTTGATAATTTTTTCAGTTTGTTTGGTTTTGAGCTGTAGCCTATGTGTATTATGCAACCCAGTTTCATGAGAAGTTGGAATAATTTGCACAAGATGGCAAAATCGCAAGAATTCATAACTCTGAGGTACTGAATAATCATGCTACCAAAAAATGTCTACTTTTTGTTAGCTACTTCTCAACAATGGTCTCCAGGTGTACATTTTCACTTGTAATCGATGTCTTTTGAGGTAAGAGGAATGTATAGAGAGTGAAAATTGTGATTTGGTTTTCAGAAAGATGCTGAAAATGAGCTTTATGAGGAAAAAGCAGCTGGGTTTGATTTAGAGTTTCATATTAAAAGCAAAAATGAGCTGCACTTCTAAATCATAAAAATGATCTCCATCTAAGTGCTCAGTTGGAGCCATTTTCAGTATGATAAATGATGTATTTATGATTTGTCAAGAGATGGGGGGTGGAAGATTGCTGCTCTTGGGTTCAGGAAAATTAAGAGCATGTTCCGTCTTTCTGTAAAGAAAAAAAAAAAGAAGACAAAGAAGATATATGGCTGTTGCAGGTGCGAACCCTTCCAGTAACCTTGAAGAATCTACCTTTTCATCCATAGGAATTTTACTGAGCAACCTAAACCTAGCATAATTTTTTTCCCCCCATTTGATGAGCTGGAGAACAGGAAGCAGATGTCTTCATGAAAGACAAAAGCAGAACTGAATGATTCTAGTTAGCAGAGCAGACTGGTGCCACATAACCATTTGGCTGGATCTTGATGATCTGATATGTTGCTTCGATAGACTAATGCATGCTAAAGCTGCTCAGAGAAAAAGACACTTCTACGCCTCAGGGAACCAAAGACAGAAGCAGAACAAATCCAGCCAGGGGTGCAGTTTCACAAACGCACATATTACATTATTTATGTCTATAGTTGAAAGTGTTCAGATTGTGCCCTGAAAGTGGACTTCACAGAGTATTAGGCCATCTTAATTGAAAAATATGTATATATACAAACCCGATTCCAAAAAAGTTGGGACACTGTACAAATTGTGAATAAAAACAGAATGCAATGATGTGGAAGTTTCAAATTTCAATATTTTATTCAGAATACAACATAGATGACATATCAAATATTTAAACTGAGAAAATGTATCATTTTAAGGGAAAAATAAGTTGATTTTAAATTTCATGGCATCAACACATCTCAAAAAAGTTGGGACAAGGCCATGTTTACCACTGTGTGGCATCCCCTCTTCTTTTTATAACAGTCTGTAAACATCTGGGGACTGAGGAGACAAGTTGCTCAAGTTTAGGAATAGGAAAGTTGTCCCATTCTTGTCTAATACAGGCTTCTAGTTGCTCAACTGTCTTAGGTCTTCTTTGTCGCATCTTCCTCTTTATGATGCGCCAAATGTTTTCTATGGGTGAAAGATCTGGACTGCAGGCTGGCCATTTCAGTACCCGGATCCTTCTACGCAGCCATGATGTTGTAATTGATGCAGTATGTGGTCTGACATTGTCATGTTGGAAAATGCAGGGTCTTCCCTGAAAGAGACGACGTCTGGATGGGAGCATATGTTGTTCTAGAACTTGGATATACCTTTCAGCATTGATGGTGCCTTTCCAGATGTGTAAGCTGCCCATGCCACACGCACTCATGCAACCTCATACCATCAGAGATGCAGGCTTCTGAACTGAGCGCTGAGAACAACTTGGGTTGTCCTTGTTCTCTTTAGTCCGGATGACATGGCGTCCCAGTTTTCCAAAAAGAACTTCAAATTTTGATTCGTCTGACCACAGAACAGTTTTCCACTTTGCCACAGTCCATTTTAAATGAGCCTTGGCCCAGAGAAAACGCCTGCGCTTCTGGATCATATTTAGATATGGCTTCTTTTTTGACCTACAGAGTTTTAGCCGGCAACGGCGAATGGCACGGTGGATTGTGTTCACCGACAATGTTTTCTGGAAGTATTCCTGAGCCCATGTTGTGATTTCCATTACAGTAGCATTCCTGTATGTGATGCAGTGCCGTCTAAGGGCCCGAAGATCACGGGCATCCAGTATGGTTTTCCGGCCTTGACCCTTACGCACAGAGATTGTTCCAGATTCTCTGAATCTTTGGATGATATTATGTACTGTAGATGATGATAACTTCAAACTCTTTGCAATTTTTCTCTGAGAAACTCCTTTCTGATATTGCTCCACTATTTTTCGCCGCAGCATTGGGGGAATTGGTGATCCTCTGCCCATCTTGACTTCTGAGAGACACTGCCACTCTGAGAGGCTCTTTTTATACCCAATCATGTTGCCAATTGACCTAATAAGTTGCAAATTGGTCCTCCAGCTGTTCCTTATATGTACATTTAACTTTTCCAGCCTCTTATTGCTACCTGTCCCAACTTTTTGGGAATGTGTAGCTCTCATGAAATCCAAAATGAGCCAATATTTGGCATGACATTTCAAAATGTCTCACTTTCAACATTTGATATGTTATCTATATTCTATTGTGAATAAAATATAATTTGTAAATTATTGCATTCCTTTTTTATTCACAATTTGTACAGTGTCCCAACTTTTTTGGAATCGGGTTTGTAATTGGTTAGTGTAGGCAGTTTTTGGAAGTTCTGTACAAGGCCATTTTCATGAACAATTTCATATTTAATTTATATAAAATATAAAATGTGAGGGCTTTTAAGCTAAAACAAGTTTATCAAGTTATGTTTCTCTCTTCTAAACCCAGTTGAACAAGTTTTCAAGGGTGTTTTTGAGCAGTTTGTTTCTCTCATTCTGTTTCCCCGAAGCCCTGAAGCCTGTGAATCCATTTCACTGAACCCTACCGACAGTTAAGTATGCATGGTCAAGCATTTTTTCTTATGGCTGGTTTTATAGGCCACATTTTATCCAGGTTTATATTGCACTCCGCAACACCCAAGAAAACCTCTCTCTCTCTCTCTCTATCTGTGGCCTCCTCTTTTGAGAGACCCATTAAGCCTCTGTTTTCTTATTTAAAATGGTAGGTGTAAAAGCATGTCAGGTCTACACCATGTGCTTTATGAGCCTGAATATAGTGCATCTACTGTCACGTCCTCATCACTTCACCTGTTTAAGAAAACGCCTCAGGTTATGATGCGAGAGTGAGCCACAAAATACTACTATAGTGTTTACTAACTCCTTGCGTTAGTGTCTGATCATAGTTTGCAGTGTGAGTCTAGCTGTCAGTATACACACACACACACACACACACACACACATCACGGTTCCTGGGGGTGAGACTAATGCCTCAGTGAGACACACAACATGAGGGATGAGGCCACCCAGAGCCTCTCCACACTCTTCTACAAATCATCAGGTTTTTCTCTTCTTCTTGCCATTTCACAAGCCTCATGAGCTCTTTAACAACAGTTCTGAGGTCTGAACTTGCTTAATTACATTTCGAAATATATTCAAACAGAAAACAGTTATTTTAAATTGTAATAATATTCCACAATATTACAGTTTTTACTGTATTTTTGATCAAATAAATACAGCCTTAGTAAGCATAAGAGACTTCTTTCAAAAACACAAAATTCCAAATTGTTGACCGGTAGTGTAGCGTACATCCACTGATATGTTTTTAAAACCATTACCATTTGCGTCAAAAACAGGACCACATTCTAGTTTTTTTTCTTATATTTTTTTAGTACATGATCATAAAAAAACAATGATGTGAATATAAAAATATATATAAATTAGGGCTGTCGATTTAACGCGTTAATTACATTCATTAGTTACGGTAAAAAAATAACGCGTTAAAATTATTAACGCATTTAACGCACTTGCCCCACCCCAGACCTACTTAGGTCATCTTACATTTCATACAGTTGATTGATGAAGAATATGATGCAGGGCAACAACTCACTGTGTGATGAAGCCTATAGAATGCAGTTAGAATGTCCCTAAAATTCAAGATATGAGGCAAAAATACCCGTTTGGCTTTTAGTCTCAGGGCGTTTTTACACTGGGCACGTTTGTTGTGGTTCACGTCAGAGCGCGATTGTTCCCGCCGGTGCTATGCGGGAATATAGGGTAGAGTGGAGGAAAACACCCCCCCTTAAGGACTGTGTAACTTTTATGTGAAACAAAAGTTAAATGTGTCTAGAATAGTTATCCTAGTTTTCAGTGATAATGACATAAATTATAAACCAAGTATGAAAAATATCCAGAGTTTTCATGTTATTAGATTTTTAACAAAAATTTAATTCGTACCAAGGGGGCATTTTACCTCACAGGTGGGGTAAAATGACAAAGCAATTTGCTTTATATGTGTACAGCAAAATCAGAGTACAAGCATGTTTAAGATTAAAATTAAAAAGACAAGCCAAAATAAATATGAAAATTTATTAATGAACCATGCTGAAAATCAACCTTTTTAAAAAAAAATATTGTTAGCTGACGCTAACTGGCTGGCTAACAAGCTAGCTGATGCTAATGTGGGGTAATTTTTAAATATAAAGTCCAAATATTTTTATTCAACCAACTAGTTAGATTACATTTGATGGAAAAACAAAGAATGTGATGTTCAGAACATGGTAACTACAGTAATTATGATAGTGGGAAGCGATGTCCCCTGGGGGCGTTTTACCCCACAGACTATGTTTGAAAAAAAAATGATGTCATTCTGCAAATATAATTATATTTTCCTTAAATCACAAGTACTCCCTAACTACAGGCCTTGCTCTTCTCATATCATATATAACTGTGATGTTCTGCAAAACAACAAGCTTTAAAACACTTTTTTTCTTACTGTTAAAAATTATATCACTTAACGTGAAATCCGTTTTCTCTCAGATACGTCACCAGTGTAAGCTTTGCGGTCAAAACTTCTACATCACTCTGGTCAACGTAGTCCACAGCAACAACAAAAACGTATCTTGATTTTATCTAGTGGTTATTTTGGGAAAAATAGTAGGGGAGGGGGGGGGGCGGGGGGTTTACCCCACTCTACCCTACTGCAGCTCACTCTCGCTCGTATTCCAAGGTAAATCATCAACACTATCATTCCTTACGTGTTTTATTTAACTAAATATATCGCCATCTGATCAAACGCATGCGCAGGTTACTTTTCTTGCGCACCCGAGTCCGTGTTGCTTTCACATTCACATGAATCGTGGCACAGTTCGAGCGCAAGTTGCGCAAACGAACTCAGACCACCTCCTTCAGGCAGTCTCGAATTCGGCAGCCCTGAGCTCAGCTCACCCAGGTCCACATGACAGCTTTCACATTACCAATGATTCATGTGAACTGTGCCCAGTTTCGAACTAAACTGCCAGTGTGAAAACGCCCTCACATTCACATCATGATATATAAGCAATATCACACAAGTTCTGTTTTTCTGTTCAGAATAGCACGAGTGCAAATGCGATACTGGTCTTATACAACAGTTTAATAAAATAAATATGTTAATATTTGTGTTGTTTTAGACAACATTGTGTTGTTTTTAGTCTGTTTTGCTCAGTTTTGCCAACGAAAATATAAAGACAAAGCAGACAAAGACAAACTGTTCGTCTCCGAGCAACACAGTGGCGTGAATCCACATTTTGGACGAATCGGGTGAACCAATGATTCAATGGACCATAAAGAGAACCATTTACATTTACCATTTTCATAAAGAGAACTTTACTTCACTCCTGAATGAACGAATCGAATGAATGAATGAATGAATGACTCAATTAGACATTTACCACCACCTACTGGCAGTTTCTTATTTCGAGTATAATTTCATATTTCCATATTAATGAAAACAAACATTAAAGTTATAGTTTAAGCAAAAATATTTCTTTCTGAAGCTACTTTTTGTAATGTCTATTTCATTTTTTTATTACTTTAAATTATCTTTTGGGAGGGATTTCTCAGCCAAATTTGATGTGCAATTAATTTGCGATTAATTAGATTAATTAATCGCCACATTGTGTAATTAATTAGATTAAAATTTTTAATCGCTTGACAGCCCTAATATAAATATCACATAAGCCCTCCATTTGGGTTCCCTCACCTCCAAAATCCCAATACTGCATCAACAGGACTGCTTACATCAGCCAGATCAAATATGGAACTCTGTCAGTTTTCTGTCAATTCTATACATTTCCAACTGTAATATATTATTAAAATCTACCCAGGGTATTTATGCTAGGAAGATTCAAAAACGTCCAATTTTTTGCATGAATGGAAGCCTGCCAGAACGGACTCTTATCATTAATGTTTATGCATATCTAAAGTGACTTTGGCCGTGTGCTATAGTTATGGCAGGTATGTAATGATGCATGCCTGAACTGGTTTTGGTTGAGCGATGACATGTCATTTCTGTAATATTCACAGACCTACACATGACTGAATACACAATCTTACCCAGCCTGTAAACATCAGCAACTGTCCCCTTATTGCTTTAGGTGGTTCAGTCAATAAAGGCCAGGTGGGAGATGCAGATGTTAAATGGCTGGAGGTAATATATCGACTTTATTCTGTCCTGAAATGGCATTTTGATGGCACACAGCCATGCCATGGTCCCAGGATGAGAAGCGTTGGGACACACACACACACACACACACACACTCACACACACACACACACACACACACATACCCAAAGACAGGTTTTTGGGCCCCATTTCCAGCAGTGAAACTTCTCGTCTGCCAATCCCAGTAGTCCGATGTCAGTAGCTTATTAAAGGGGGGTGACCAGCCCTGTGGGCACAAGAATATATGAATACATTTATTACACTAATGCAATGACCTTAAAACTGCAAGAGACATTCACACTCTCAACCATCTATTGATGTAATACTTATAAGTTGAAGAAAATGAAAGAAAAAAAATAATTCCAGTAAAAATGCATAACCTCATAATCACCTGCAGAAACTGTACACCACATTTCTTTCTATTCTACAAAAGATTGGGGGATGTTCTGTGTTAAAATGCAGGAACAAAGAGAGTCATACAATGAGAGTGAACATAAAGGAGAGAGACTGCAAATGATAGTTTGCAACCATTGTTTCTTTTGCATTTATGCTGAAATGTGAAAAACGCTAAACACTATAATTCAGATTTCATTATAAGATGTTCTATTCTAATAAAATAAGTGTAAGTGTAATAAAGTGAATAGTTTTATTTTTCACAATTTTTGTAGTTTCCATAGCTATAGCTTATACTTGGTTAGTGTTTTTTTTTTTAAACCCTATAATCTGAGCAGAAAAAAAAATTAAAAAGCATGACAATTTTATCATTCTAAACTGATTTCCGGTAGTTTTTGTCATCTTCTTACAATTAAATATACAATATCAAACAATACAGAAACACTATCGTTAACACTAGTTTGGGGTTGGTAAGTTTTATTATGTTTATGAAAGAAGTTTCTTATGTTTACCAAGGCTGCATTTACTTGAACAAAAATACAAAACAGTAAAACTGTAAATCTGTTAAAAACTTCTCATTTAAAATAATATGTAATTGATTCCTGTGATGGCAAACAGTTATGCTGCTTAATATTTGTGTAAATTGTGATTTTTTTTTTTTTTTAGTATTTTTAAATGACTGAAGTTAAACAGCATTTATTTGAAACAGAAATCTTTAGTAACATTATAAATGTCTTTACTGTCACTTTTGATCAATTTAATGCTAAATAAAAGTATTAATTTCTTACAAAAAACAACTATTCAGATCAACCTGGGATTACCCAAGACACCCCAGCATGAAGGCGACCCATTTTGCATGAATAAACACAGTAACACCACTCACATTTTGTTCAGAAAGTATAAAATTCAATCACATCTTAATGCTGATAATGTGATCACCATTACTGAGAACGAGTACTGGTGAAATCAGAAACAATAATGGACAAAGAACTAATGGAACGGCGGGGATTCCTTACCTATCACACACGCACAGACTGAAATGCATCAGCAGCCGATAATGTGCTCGATAGACTGTCTAATACCTATGAATGTTTTTACCATTAAACTCACAGCTACACACACACACACACAGTCCACTCGATCCGCTCATTAGGGCTTTGCTGAGCCTCCGGCCTTTAAGAATGGCTAGAGTCTCATCAGACAGCAAATTAGACTCATCCATTCGTCTGTGCAAGAGAGACTTCCTGCGGGGACACAAGTCAATTGTCCCATTGCCGTGCGCACACACAACCAAAATGTTCCTGCTCTCTGAATTATTGATGGACGTCAGTCAGTGTGTCTGACCACATTTAAGTGTTTCCACAGGGGGTCCAAAAGCAATCAAAACACACATGCACACACACAAGCACAGCTGGTCGTTTTGCTATCTTCAGTCGTCTTTTGTTATGACCCCACGCCACTCGTTGCTATTGATGTTCGCTAGTAGGATAGAAAATTAAACTTGTATTTGACGTGCTTAAGTATGGCATCTTAATCTAATAAGATAATCATGCATGCGCACATACAGAATCTCTCTGGCTATGAATGGAATCTTTGTACCTAAATAGTGCATATTAGTACCTCAAAGGTACTTGGTACCAAAAGTGTATACTAGTACCTAGGAAATAGTACATTTTAGAACCTTTTGAAAGGGTACCATCCCAGTGACAGATTTTGAATCTAGAGTACATCTAGATCTTGATTTCCAACAGAAAATGTGCACTTTGCTTAGTAGTCATACTACATAATGCAAATATACTAAGAGTAGTATGCTATTACGTACTATTTCCAGGGGTTCTCAACTCTGTCTCTTGAGGTCCACTTTCCTTCCTCATACCCTAATTAAACACACCTGAACAAGCTAATCAAGTGGTGCGTCTCAGGGTATGTTTATATGACAACGATGTACCAAAAACAGACGACAACGTTGTCAAAGCGATCCCCGAAATTACTAAAAAGGCTGTATTATGCATTCCAGGCTAGTAGTTGGCGATGTCACTTGGTCAAGAAACACCCCACGAACACGTAATACGCACGCGAGAACATGTACTACGGATGCGCATGAACTCATCGTTTTCACAAATTCACGTTTTTGTTGTTTACATGGAGAGGGCAAAGGCATCATTTTTCAAAACGTTGCACTTTGAAACCTGTTTTCAAAAGCTTGCGTTTTCAGGCCCCCAAAATGGCGTTGTCATGTAAATGAACGGCCAAAACGCATTAAAAAGTTTACATGTAAACATACCCTCAATCAGCTCCCTAGGTCATGAATCAGTATCGTGTACATGAATTCAGCAAGGACAGTAAGGACCGTCGCTCACTACACATTGGGACACTGATGACATGACAACACCCTCATTGTACAATGTCACTACTGGTATTTATGAACAACAGCAGAACTGGGGGGTATTCCAGAAAGCAATGTTAACTTACCGTCACATGTACCTTGAACTCTCGGTTGATTAACCCAAACCTTGCTTACTCGAGGTATGCTGGTTCCAAAAACGTGTCCGTGAGTAAGTTCAGACAACCCAGAGTATGTTCCCCGTTAACACACAAGACATTCTCAACAGAGCGACGAATCGGCGAGTCACCATGGAAACAGACACTAAGAAAAAGCGTGCCATTCTACTTCCTCTTCTTAAAGGAAAAAACTGCACATTTTAGAGTGGCCTTTTATTGTGGCCAGCCTAAGGCAGACCTGTGCAATAATCAGCATCTTGATATGCCACACCTGTGAGGTGGATGGATTATCTCGGCAAAGGAGAAGTGCTCACTAACACAGATTTAGACAGATTTGTGAACAATATTTGAGAGAAATAGGCCTTTTGTGTACATAGAAAAAGTCTTAGAACTTTGAGTTCAGCTCATGAAAAATGGGGGCAAAAACAAAAGTGTTGGGTTTATAATTTTGTTCAGTGTATATTAATTATATAACATGCACCTGAACACTTCTTAAGCAAACTAACCCTGGAACATAACCTGCTCCGGAGCAGGTTATGTTCAGAGAGTGAGTTGCTATGGCTACTTACATACCCTGAAAGTTACCTCCGTTTTTGAAACCGAAAGTTGAGGTTATCCGCTTACTTACTCTTAAACATACCTAGGTATGACAATAACCTGCTTTCTGGAATACCTCCCTGATATTTTTGACATTTATTTTTTTTTGTTATTTACAGTACATTATGATAAAAAAAAAAAATAAATAAAAATAAAAACTTTGTTACATATACCTGCAACATTTCAGCCTTAAATGAATCAAAATTATTAGCTAGATTATGTTCAGGACCTGTCTACCCATGTATATTTATGCTGAAATATCATTAAATAACGGTTTGTTTGTTTGTTTTTTCAACACATCTATCACGGCATTATGTGTGGTGAGATGGCTCGCTTAGTTTGTGTTTCGTGCTTAAGAACTTCTGTTAAGTGAACATAATGAGCATCGATGCTCCCTGGAACAGTATCTCCGCAATGGCGCACAGCTCCATCCACCCATTCTTAAACTTTGTTTTCCAAACCCTCTTTTTTTCTTTGTTCATCAGTCCCCACATTCTTACATACCATGGCATATGTTTATTTTCTTTCCTCTCTTATGTCTTGCACTAAAACCAACACCACCATATAAAGGACAGTTGCATGATCCAGCATGCTGCTTCCTGCAATAGTTACCTCATCCACCTGAGTAAGATCCTGCACAGGTAACGTACACTGTTATCTGTCAATCTGTTTGGCCAAATGGTCCTCAATAGCCCCATATACATGGATTATGATAGACATTTGATATTTTTATATAAGTAAGAGATGTTTAATCTGGCTGGCAAAAGGACCTGGTGTAGATTTTATCCTCTGGAAGGAAGCACGTAACACACATTCTGGGACAGCCAAATCTAAGGAAACACCTGTGAGGGTGCTAAATGTCACATTGAGAAAGTAGTTCCTTTACTTCAAAGTGTGATTCACAACAAACAAACTTCTAGTGGAAGACATTTAGAGAACAGAATAATTTTACTCAATCCTACAGATTTTGTGCTCACACCCAAAGTGCGCGCACATAAAGCCGCCTCTCAGTACTAAATTGAGTTCTTTTTCATTGCTTATTGCACTTAAACAGTCAAATACACACAAAATAATGTCGAAAAGCTGGTCTTGGCGAGTATTCACGTAAACACAGTCAGTTATGTTTTAAGTGAATGTAAACAGTTGAGAAAGAACACGCATGTGTAACAGTATAATGGATCTGAGCGTCAGGTCTTAAAGTGACAGCAGCCTAATATACCTGCTGCCAAATTATGAGATAATATTAAAAATATCTGTATGGCAGTTTTCAAAATTGTGGCCAGGGAAAATGCTGAGTGGTTAGTAACTTTGGAAAGCCACTAGCCACAGTGGCTGGTGAGCAAAAAAGTTATGTCAAGCCCTGGTTGTAAAAGAATTTACAATAAAACTAGCTAAGTTGCATGTACAAAATTTAACAGCATTGCATAATTACGATAGAATATATAACTATTCAGGACCATGGTTTACAGCACCATGGATTGGATTAAAACATAAAAAAATATGCCTGATGCACATTCTTTATATATTTCTTAGTGTATTTTGTTGTAAAAAGGTGATTTGAACGCACCTGACATCGTGAATGCAAACACACACCATCTATCTAACATTCTAATTTTCATTCTAACATGAAATTATTTGGAATTTCAAAGGCATTCTCATTTCATTTCTGAATGGCGCACAACCCTGCTGTGAACGGTCCTTCTGCTCTATCCATGTGCTGTCATCATGGAAAATTTACAGCCAGTTCTCTTTCGTACATCCTTGACACATGGGTAATAAAATAAAGACAAAGTCAGTTACATTCCCAGCCATAACTTGCCACTTTTATAACATAAAATGTCATGAAAGCGCAAGTGCTTCTGCTGTCCACTACATACGTACCACTCTTTAATGGAAAGCAGCATCATGTAGTTCATGAATTAATGTGGTATCAAGGGTGCTGAGCGGGCTGAATTATTGATTCCTCCTACATATTTCCTCTGTGGTGGACCTTCAACAATAGTTTTAGTCTGAAGCCAGTCAGATCAAATATGCTACAAAGCAACCACAGTCATTAAGGGGGGTCTATAAATGAGGCATAGGGGCTTCGCGTGTCAAGAAAGGGCCAGGTGTTTGCACCCATCCAAACCTCGAAAACAACGGCATTCATACCCACAACAGCCCCGCGGCTGCTGTGACGACAGCAAGTCATCGGTTAAGAGTAAAGTAGCAATTACGGATACCATTCAGTGCCCAAAGCTTAACAGCAGCAGCATAAACACTTCCTCTGAAGGTGTACTGGCTCTGAGCCCTCATGTCTTAAAGGAAGAGGCCTAATCAGGATCATCATTTATCCGTGGGTCATGCCAACAGAATGAGGTTTTGGATGCAGGCCAGTAAAGTCGGAATGGTGTAAACAGACTAACCGGAATGAAGTCTACACTTCAGCTTACGATGAGCAATTATCTAGTCTCAGACATGCCGGTCTTGTCTGTTATCTTGATGAAAGGAAAACAATTACGGAACAACGCAGAAAAATGGAAAACCGAGACATGTTTTGCTCTTCACGAGGCTAAGTTCGCTCCCTCATGGCGTCATTTTAGGATCTCGCTAAGAGGGAATGTCAATTAGCTAAATACATGACAAGTTCTAGCAGGAATGATTTGAGTTAAATATTCCAAATCCTTCCACCTAGCAATTATGGAAAATGCATGGAACAATAAGTGCATGAGCGGTTTCAGGATTAAATTACAATTGTCGTGGATGCACAAAAACAACATGGAAGTGCTGTCTTGTGGGCCACAGACTCCCTGTTGTTTACAGTAGAGCATATGGCTTTTGTCCTCGTCTCCATTCCCTAGAATGCTTCGCTCCCGGGAGGACGAAGGAGTCACCCAAGGCTCGGCTTTGCTCTATTCCAGCCAAGGATCTCTAAGATCGAGTAACACCTCAGCCCCATAGGGGGTCCCCGGGGCCAGCTGTGTTTTCAGTTCATGTCAACCCTACAGAGTGTCAGCCGGGCCTTAGAGTGGAAAAAGAGCTGGAAACACAGACGGTGACAACGGTCACTATGGGAATGGAGTAGTATTTGATGAAACGTAATAGGTAGGTATTTGATAAAAAAAAAAAAAGGTCTGTAAAAAATTATAGCTGTCTTTAAACTTAAAAACATTTTATACAAGCATTTTTTATGCAATTTTTGAGATATCAACAACAACAACAAAAAAATAATGATTACTTTGACCTTTATCATCAGAGATGCTATATAAACTGTAGGAACAATACAGTAATACATTTTTTTTTTTAAATTATTGCATATTTTTATTTTAATGGAATCACCAAGACACTAATAACATCTACAAAACGCATATAACAAATTATATTATGTGCTAATAGAACATAAGGAAAACCAATTAAAGGGGTCATAATGACAATCAAATTTACCTTGATCTTTTGACATATAAAAGGTCTTTGTACCATTAAAACATCCTGAAGGTTTCAGAGCTTAAAAGTCCTCCTCATTATAAACAAAGCATTTATTTAATAATAAATAAACCTAACACTGACCTAACACTGACACTGTCTACATTGGCTATCTGTACACTGATACAGTATAGAGATACTCAACACACTTGGCTCTATCGACAATGGAACATATATGGGAATAAAAGCCTAGATTCAATCTGTTCATCATATAAAGCGATCGTGTCTCTTCAGAAAATTTGGACTAAACCGCTCAATTCATATGATTTAGTTTTACGATCTCTTTCTGCACTTTATGAAGCGTCAAAGTGGTAGTTGTGTGGAGAGACACACACCTCTCAGATTTCATCAAAAAGATCTTAATTTGGGTTCCGAAGATGAACGAAAGTCTTATGGGTTTGGAATGACATGAGGGTGAGTAAATGATAACAGAATTTAAATTTTTGGGTGAACTAACCCTTTAAAGGAGCGCTCCTTAAACCAGATAATTTTTATGTGCAAAAAGCTTAAAGCCACAATATGTAATTTTTCACCGCTAGAGGTCGCTTATTCAAAACAAAGATGAAGCCTGGATTTCACGGAGCTTTTATTATGCCTCAGACAAGCGCTTCCGGTCATGTGTATGTGGGTCTATGATGTGGGGTAACGCAGCGCTGTTTTATCATATCAGATACATTATTTGAGTGTGTTGAAAGTTATGTTATAGTGCTACTCTGTGCATTCACTCGGCAGCTACTATGACACACTTGTTGCACACTGCAGTAAACTAGATCGATATTAGGCATGGTAAAACATGGTACTTGCGGTAAATAAAAAAAATGATTAGTTTTCTGTTGATGAATGTATCCAAACAGTTGCTCACCTGTCTAATAAAACACATAATATATTAAAGCATCTTTGGTGTTTCCATCGAGTGTAACGCGGGTATGATGTCATTGATAGGCGACGCACAGACACAGTCCGTGTCCTGGTTAAAACTGCTTAATTCTCTGGATTTAAACATTCTTGGAAACATTTGGGATAATGTAAGTACACAAGTCAACAAAATATATAACATTGTTCTAGTGGTTTTTGGATATTTTAAATCCAAAAATCTTACATATTGTGCCTTTAATTAACATTATAAGTGAACCTCAAGGAACATTAAAATAATAATTAAAAAGAAAAAAAAAATCCATGTCATGACCACTGATACATTTCAAAGATATGCATCAAAAAAGTCATGTGATTTTGTTTAAGTAATGTGACTGAATAATCAGATTATTGGCAAATATATGAGCTCCCAGAACTGTCTGAACGTGGCGGTTTGGCAACAAGTAAATGCTGCTTAATTCACAAATTAAATATTCAACTTGGGTGGAAGCATAGCTTTTGATGGCAAAAGCTGGCTAGTAATATATACAATAAGGTTTCCCACTGAACTTTTCAATCTGCCTATATGGCACACACGTTTCCAGGACAAACTTATTTGGGAAATAAAGTAGTTTGAGGCAACCTGCGCCACAAGCATAACACAAAAGATCCTTCATACATCCTAAGGTGACCCATATAGGGCTTTGTAAGGTTTTAATGCCCATGGCAGATGCTGCTCCGCCACACTTTCTAACCCAGGTGCAAATCACCTGTCCCCAGAGGCTGCATTGCCTGAAAAAGAAGAACTGCAGTCTTGTTTGATAGCCTGGTGGCTCTGACCAGCAATAAACACACAGTGTGCTGGTGGATCTCACCACAGGTACAGGACAGAGATCTCCTTTCATTAGAGGGTCAGTGGGTGGGCTACAGGAATGTATCCACTGACTGTCTCCTCTATTTACGAGGCAATATGGAGAAAGGAGCTGTGCTAGGTGCTGAACTAAGATGCTGCCCAAATCCTTCTCTGAATCATTTGGAATGAAACTACAAAAACATACAGAGGTCCTTTTTAAGTGCAACAGCCTGCTAAAAACAACTTCCTGAGCTTCTTGTTCTTATTAAGAGGTGTGTATTTACATTAACTACATCTTAGAAAAACAGAAACAATACTGTATTAATATAGTAATAGTCTTGGTTGGATAGATGGATGGATAAATAAATAAATAAATAAAATCCTTCATAGTAATTGATAAGGAAAAATATACAGTTCACGTAGTATAAAATGTTGCAGCAACATTTAAGCGACAAAACGAAGTCAAACAATTGATCACAAAACAAGCCATAAAAGCAAAACGGCGTTAAGCGTAAATGAATCTTCAGCGTCACAGAGTAAGAAATCATAGCTTACCTGTGTTTTGAATGTGAATTAATTGTCTCTATTGAATGTGGTGCAATAAATATCTTATACCCCTAAATAATGGCAAGAAACGCATATCTATTGAGTTTTCCTCGCGGATTAATTTATACAAGCAAAACAAAAACAACACGAGTAGTCAGATTCACGAAAAACTTATCAGCCGGTTATTTTTAGTGAATCAAAAACATACAGAGCGACCAGTGTCTGAATCTCAAATTAATGACTCTTAAGAGCCAGTTCTGTTTAGTGAAACAAAAATATAGGGATTGACCCGTGTTGATCGATACACAAACGAATGAAATTTTAGAAAGACGAGTTACCGGTTTGAATCTTCTAATGAATCTTTTACTGGACTGAATCAGAGCGGGTACTGAATCAATATTTGACTCACTTTCTGAACATATTATAATTATTTTGATCTATGACATAATCGAAATGAAGTAATCTAGCCTATGTTTACATAGGCCTATATTTATTTTAAATTAGCCTATAGAGTGAAGGGTGGATGGGAACTCAAAAGGGTCATGGTGACCTCATATGACTTTTCAGGGTTTTTTTTTTTTTTCAATATATATATATATATATATATATATATATATATATATATATTTTTTTTTTTATTTATTTTTTTTTTTTCAAATAGTCAATAAACCACATGTAAATGGCATACTTGTATAATTGTAACATATATGAAAAAAGTTTGACTCTATATTGTTTGCACATTTAAAAAAAAAAAAAAAGTGCCTAAAAACCCTTTTCTTCTTTTTTAAATCATTTTGTTGAGGTTAGAATGCCCAACAACGTTGTAAAAAGCTAATCAAAATTTAAAAAATTTGCCTGTCCCTCGATTTTTTTGTCGTCATTGCTATCAATGTTAAAAACAAAAACAGTATTTTGAAAATACAAAAAAGTGTGGAAAACAGCTTTTAAGGTCAACATGAAGAAGAGACTATTAACACATGAACATGGGGATATGCTCACTTCATATGGTTCATTTAAACATGCCATTGGTCATGTGAAATATTCATTTGAAAAAAAAAAAAAAAACTTTTGAGATGGTATTGACACCATCTTACATATTTGTAAAATGTAAATGTTTTTATGGGAGAAAAAAAAAATTAACTGACCAAATTCAAAACTTTCAAAGTCAGAAAAGCTTTTCTCTCTCTTTTTTTTTTTTTTTTTTTTTTTCCAGAATGAAACATGTCAGAAACACATTCTCATATATAGTCAATAATTATTTTTCAATCATGTCTCACACCACAAGACACATTACTGACTTATCCGAGTCAAGACAGAGTCAATTAGTTTGGTAAAATATATATTTTATTTTATTCTTCATACAAAGCAAAAGTATGAATGTTCAGTATTTAATTATCTAGAAACATCTGTTCCATTTTTCTCTTTCATGGTGTAAAATTAATTTTTTATACCACAAAATACTTGGTTTACATGTCTTCCTCATCATTTGTACATAAAGCTCATTTCTAGTCTATTTATTTGTGTTATACTCAGAGTAAGACAAACATTTCTAACATCTGGATATCTCTATGAGGTTGAATAAAACTCAACCATTAAACAGATGCATCAGCACACACTGCCTGACCATGAGCGAAGATATGAGACTTTGCTCATAACAACTTTTGACAGATCAGAATTCATATGCAGTTCACATGTAATCAGTGACAAACTTTACCCAGAAAATGCCTGAGCAATAAAGCTCCTCTTTGACATCCTGGGACAGTTGTTTCTGAAACAAAAAAACAAAAAACAATTGCACTGGTAAAAAAAACAAAAAAACAAAAAAAACACAGGAGGCCCCATGCATGGGTGAGCATTTGATGACAATTTGTTTGACCCTATTTCACTCCATCATCCAACTGATTTGCTTTTAAATGCAATGTGAATGCAAGAAACAAGCTTTGATGATTTGATTACAGTTGGAGGAGAAATTTCACATTGTTTCTCTTTTGCCTCCTCAGAACATTTGATTACTTGATGAATTGAATAAAGTAGGGAATATGCCCTGGGAAATTTCCCTCGGCTCCCACCGCTTAATTCAGACTCAAAGGCCAACAAGAATCGTATGGCTGTGTTCTCACAGCTGATAAATATTACAATCTCCTTTCTAAACGAAAGGAAGTTGGCTTAGCATATAGCACAGGACTGGTTCGAGGCACAGCATCTTGTAAACGAAACAAAAATCAGTGAGCTGATACAGAACGCTTTCATTTTGTTTGTTTTCTTTTCAAATGCATCCATCCAAAAACAAACAATTAGACAAACATGTCCCTCTGCATTTAATTTTCCAGTATATTAAATAGGGGTGAAAAAGGCTAAGTTTCAGTACATTCGAAATGCTATATTCTGCCTTAAAACCTCCCGGTGACCTCACCCCTTGAATTCAGGTCCAGGTACAGCATTTCAGCCTGATGTTAAAGCTGAGGCGTAAAAAATGAAATGTTGGCTCCATGCACCCTTCAAACCCTACACCTTAACCTGACATTGAGAGCTGATCCTGAATCAGGTGCTCTGAATGAACAGTAACCAGAGCTGCACTAAAGCCCAGTCATTCATCTTGCCTTCGAGACAGCCGCCGTCTCAGCGGTCACGGGATGAATTTCACAGATAGATAGCGACTGACTGTTTCTCCTCGCTTTCAAGTAGAAAGACAAACAAAAGCACATGGAGGCTTGCATGAGAAAAAGATGAACAATGAGGCATCTCAATGCAAGCTTGTTCAAATTTGGCAAGAAGAGGAGAACTGAGATGTAGTGGAAAACGTTACCCTTCACTTTAGGGGGTTTATTTTTTAGTATGAGTCACATTTAGGTAAAGCTTCTTAATAAAAATATGGGCCTGCCATCTATGAGGCGCATGACATGTCATTTGGCTCTTGCTTTTTAAACAAATCCAGTTCCTTTCTATGCTATCTTGACCTTTGAACCTTTCAGACAGGGCAGCAAGCCATTTCTAAAGCTGGAGAAACCCAATCGATTGGTTCAGATATGTTACACGATTAACATAATGTCGACATGCTGCCTTGCTGTCGTCCAAGATACAATTTAGCCATCGATAGATTGGTCATTCATTACTGGAACCTGCAAGTGAAAGGCCAGCGGTCGACTCTAAACATGAGTGACACTGTAAGTAGCAATTAGGGCTATTGATTGCCATGTTATTGAGTAAAGGGACACATCGAATCAGCTCTCTTGCTTATCAGCCGAACGTAGTAGGACTCGGGCCAATATGGAGTGTAAAGAAACACGAAATGCAGTCAGAGAGTGAAATATAGTTCCTTACCCTCTGTCACAAAGGTATACATGGACATTCAGAACTGAATGAATCACAAATGTCACTGTTGGTTTGTAAATGCACGATACCCGTAACAAACTGTTTTTTTGTTTGTCAAACCATTTTCAAATTCGGAAGCACCATTAAATTCATTGTGAATGGAAACGCACAGCAAATCAAAAATGTGGAATGTCGGTGGTGAGACTAGAGTTGGGCCGGACGTTATGTACAATATGGTTAGGCAGCTTAGTGAATTAATTGCTTAGAAATTAAAAATAAATTATTATAAAATAGATTTCTGTACATTTTACATATATATAGCAATCATCTCAGTGTCTTTTTGCCATTTCAAATACACAGAAAAAGAAAGAAAACAACGGGTCCTCCATTCACGGTTAATCCCAACCAAAGTTATGCCCAGTCATCTGGTAGAACTTCATGTTGAATGGCCTGTAGAAGTCTCGAAGTCTCTGCACGACCTCAGGGTCAATGTTTGGGTGGGTCCGCCCTTTGGTTTTACCCAGGCAATGGGGCTTGCTGCTGCCCTCTGCCTTTTTGAGACAAGGGAAGCCCTTGGTCTGGTTGAAGTAGAAGTGTTTGTCTGTGATGATCCTCTTGAGCCCTAAGAAGTCCTGCACGCGTCCCAGCTCTCCGGCCGGGTCGCTGATCAGCCGCTCTCCGCTCACGAACAGGATCTGACTCATGGGGAAGAACTGCAGCCAGTTGTCCAGGTGTTTGGCGTAGATGCCGATCTGAATGGCGCTCCACGAGGTGTCGATCAACCCTGTAGTCCTGTTTTTGAACGTCAGGCTCTCAAAAGTAGGAATGTCAGGCTTCTTGGACAGTGTCTGTGTGTAGTCAGAGATGGCTCGTGTGACGGGGTCCCGGACCACCACGATCAGCTTGGTGTCGCGGGACATGGCGTAGATCCGGGCTGGAGCCTCGCGGGTCACAAAGTAGCTTGGTGTTTTCTCCATGGTGATCTGGCCCTCCAGGGTTTTAGGCATCAGGTCCCTATGGAGAGAGAGAGAGAGAGAGAGAGAGAGAGAGAGAGGGGGTTAAGATTGAGGTCTAATGAAAACAAAACTTTGCATAACGCAATCAAACAGATGGAGCATGTGCCGCTTCTCAATCAATGAGCCAATTCAAGGCCATGATTCTGGGTCAAATGTGATTAGCATCGGCTGCTAAACAAAACATGCATTCAAACGTCACAGATGCACAAACCATGTTAAATGGCATGGTTCCTTCTTAATAAGCGAAGGCTGTAAGACAAAATCTTTCAGAAGCTTTGGAAAAATGTTATTCAGCAGATGTTTTGGTTTTGTTCTCTTAAAATCATGCATAACAATTAGTCAAAGCTCCTCATTATGCCTACTGCTATAGATTGCATTTTTAAAACAAATATTGATACAGACAACTACAATAAAACCAAAACCAACAACAACAACAAAAAAATTATCGTTTGATTATCAGTCTGTCTCTACAATTGTCCTCTAATCAAAATAAAATGTTTCCATTAAATCTGTATTAAACTGCTTTTCTAACATCATGTTAACTAGTAAGGCACTCAAAATCAAGGCTGCAGATTGGTACAAATTGGTTAATCCACTCAGTACATTGCCAGCTGTGCTTTAAAGCCCATTCTGAATCTGATTCAGAACAGTGTTCCAATGTATGACCTCAGCGATGGTATTATACTGTTGACCACCCTGATCTAAACAATGATTTATACTTCAAAGGGGCTAACACAAATTACCATACACTTAGCAAAGTAAAAAGATTCCACATGAAAGTTCTTCAGCCTCATTTAAAGAGAGAAAGAAGCTTTTAAGGCAGTTACAGGGTGAAATGGATAGGGTACACGCAGGGACGCAATCATGGGACATTTTTAAATGAAAAGTGAACATGCATGTTAACGCCAAACAGGCTTGGGTTTCACAACCCTACCCGATCAGGAAGAGTGGATTATACTGGAAGAGGTGATAACAGAGGACTTTGATAGACACATGGGGGAATAGATCCTATTTCATTGGCACACGCTCTCAGAAACATTGACGTGTTAAAATGTATGGAAACTGAAGAAAGTTTAGCTTCTGCTGATTTCAAGGCATAAAAGATATGTGATGAGAAACAAACCAAAGAACATATCTTAATGGGTGGCGATAACTAAGGATAACAAAGTGTAAATTTCATCTGTAATTAGATGTCAACAGACCCAAAATGAGCCTCTTTAGGGTATCAGTGTGCACACAGATAAAGCTCTTGTTGCTCTGTTGTCTCTGGAGTATCGAGCCCTGTTGTTAGCACCAGGGCTAATTTACTGCTGTATTGTGAAGTGCGCTGTCAGCGTCTAGTGTAATCCTGCTTTGCGTGTTTACACCCTGCAGAAACAAGGCTACGGGCAATTCAAGAGTCTGCAAACAATTTGTTGAGAGATATAACACACACTTCAGTGGATCACAGTTTATTCTATCTCTAGGCAGTATTCAGTAAAAGCCTATTTTTAACACTGGTGTTCACTAGTTAGAGGTGAGAACCCCTAAGCACCATAGCAGAGAGGTGTTATAATAAACAAAACCCACGGAGAGCGTTTCAATGCGGACATAAATTTACAAACTATATGTGTATGTACCAGGTGCTGCTATAGACCTAGATTTTTGCTGCATTCTGCTGTTTTGCACCTGCAAAGCACCAACTCTCTGTACTAAAGGATTTGTCAAGATCACACAACTCAAACTATGTGCGAAAAATCCCCATTTTGCAAGTGAAAATCAGGCAGCGCTCAATTCAGCAAGCGAGAACAGCCTAAGGCTGCAGGAGGTAACGTGTTGATTTATTTGATGGAAAACTGTTGGCAGATTTGTGTGGTTACATGGCTTCTCTAAAGAGCTGGCCACAGATCCAATTATGATAATATCAGTTTGATTACTGCTCTGTCAGAACACTGGAGTGAGAGTTTGAAGGAAAGAACACAGGGGAAAAAAAACCTCATTAATCTCTGTGAAATGAAAACAGATTATGTTAGTGCCTTTTTATGCAATGACGCACTCTCACACCCTCATCTGCACGGTTTAACAGTTTATTTCTTGTGTGGAGGAAATATGAATGTGTTGGCTTACTAATATTTAGCCTCCAAGTGTGTGTGTGTTTTTTTTAAAAAGTTTATTTACTAATTATTGCACAATAGGAGCAAACCAGCTGTGTGTGTGCATGTGTGGTGCTAATGAGGCGAGAGATAATGCAGGCTTTTAATGTTAAATGAACCACCCACAACAACTGTGCTGGGGAGGAAAGAAAAAAACACACAAAAAACACAAATGTCACAAATACAAAGTGCACACAAATAAATAAAAATGTTTAGTTATAAACAAAAAAAATATTACCAAGTAAATATATAAAAATAAATAAATATTACCATTTATTATTTTTGCCGTTTTGGTCCTCCATACACATATAAACATACTTGGTGAAAAAATCCACCAAAAAACCCCACAAAATTTTAACGTCACAACTAATATTAATCTGCCAAAACATGAGGTCATAAAAGAATGCGGCTGAGTAAACTGCCGCTTTAGGATGCTTTTCACATTACAGGTGCATCTGATGTTTCACGTCAGAATTTGATTTGTTTGTTTGGTGTTCAAACTCAAATGCGCACTTGAAACATGTGGACTCCAGTATGCTTTGCAATTGGTGTGAAAGCAATCCAGACTTACTTTCTAATGTGAACCGCTACTGATGATGCAAAAGGACAAAACTACCTAGCTAGCTACAATGTTAAACAGCTGCCGCTATTGGGGACAGGGGGAGGGAGGTGGAAACAATCTCGGGTTTGGACCAAGAAAAGTGGGAGAAGAAAAAGTTACAAGACACAAAAAACTTAAAAGCCTGCAATGATCCCCTCACCTCACTTCTTTTACTTTGGCGGAGGGAGGGAGGGAGTTAAGGAAGACAAGTAGGCAAGCTCTCGGAAGAACAATAGCCTTTCTTGCCTGTTTTGATTTATGAGGTGCTTCTTTTTAGACATTCCGCCAGCAAACAGGCAATGCTTTGACACCGGGGCCCTCTTTTTTCCCCTTTTCTTTGAAAACCAAGCATTGTCCTTCAATGATCTGAAAGAGCAAGGGCCGTGGAGAGGCCAGAGAGGAAAGGGGGAGGGTGACCATTGAAGGATGAGTGGAAAGCACTTCTCCAGCTCTCTCAGTGCCAGACGAGAGGAGGCTGTGGAGAGCTCTTGAGCCGAACGTGTGCCTCAAGTGCCTCGCCAACACACGGCGCACGCTGCCACTGGAGCAGGTAAAGATACGCTGCGTATCAATTATTAAAACAGGGATTAGAAAGTGGATATGAGTGCTCGAAATGATTCTACTGATAAAAAGGGTCAGTCTTCTCAAGTGATAAGGTCAAAGATAGCTCCTGCCTCTTGGGTTTTCTGTCGTAATTCATTCATACGACTATTCTGCACATGGCCTGATGGTCATCACTGTTCTGAATCAACATTGAAAGTGTGCTGACGAAGACTTGTTTAAGCTGGAGAGAACGATAAGTCAGAAAGTTAGCTTTCTTTTAGGATCAGAATGGCCCTGAGGGCCACGTTGAAAGACTTTTTATCCAGCAGAGATAAATTGACAAAGGGAGAAAATGGCAGGCGAAAGCACAAGAGAGAACAAAAGACACAGAAAGGAGTTTTTATAACAATGTTTTTGTCTTCTGTCGATTTTGATTTGTTAAGAAGAGCCTGTTTTGCTTATGATAGACACAGTAGCCCCCAAAAAGCCCCTAAGCCTGCTTTATCTATGATCTCATTGCTTTCAAGTGAAGGATCGTACAATATCTGTCTTTCAACTCTGGCATTGTTATGGTTATATTCTGGCCAGCGTTTTTGGTCTTTTGCTGTGTGTTTTTTTCTTTTGTATACGCAAACTGATATAGACTAGAAGCATGTTTTATATCTAGGGCTTTAAAGTCTTGGAGGGATCAGAGAAACACGGCCATACCTGCATTTTGGTTCTGAAGAGCAAGTCAAAACAGACACAACTTTGGAACACCTGTGCGTGCATCCTTGATAGACATCTCCTAAGCCTAAGAACTCGCCGCTGTTGCAGTGGCGGTTGAGTTAAAGAGCTGTTTGAGTAAGCTGCAGTGTAATAAAGTCTCAGCAGTCAAATAAACTTAAATTAATTGCCAATGAGTTTAACAGCTCAGCTGCAATTGGGCTTGGCATACTAGAAAGATAAAGTCCACAGCCGCAAAGCAGATACAATGATCTAGAATGGCAGTCCTTGTGCCAGAATGGTAGTGTGAGAGTTTGCACAGGGCATGAGAATGAAAGAGTGTCATAATCAAATGACTTTCAGTGAGCACAAAAGTTCAGCAGGATGTTCGTGCTGCTCAAAGTTCAGCAGGATGTTTGTGCTGCTCATACAAGAAAAGTGATAGTGGATGGATGATTTTGAGCACAAAAAAACACCATGGAAGTACCATAAAAAAATTTACTTAGGCAAGTTTAAAATGGGGTGAGTATGTGGGTGAGTAGACAAGAGAGTAGTTCACACACGGTTTCATAATCAGACTATTGATTTCAGTGTTCTAACCCCAGACTACCAGTGTCTCGAGGATCTGAGCGTTTGAGTGACACTTCACCCTACCAAAGGCTACAGCGCTAGCTTTCCGGCCCTGCCACTCTTACCCCTTGCACTTTATACTATTGGAAGTGGAGGATGTAAAAAAAAAACAGACATGACATTCATGCATGAACAAACGATGGCTAATACTAGAAAAGAAATAGAAGGCTTGTTTAGGAGAAAGACCGTTAACCGCTGAACGAGTGAGACTGAGCCGATAGTGATAAGTGACTGTCTCTCTTTGGGCTGAATCATTTTATGACTCAATGGTGTTTTTGACCTTCTCAAAGTTGAGGCATTAGTTTGAAGCTTGAAGCAGCTAATTTTGACATCAAGCGACCACTGGAACATTACTCTGTGAGATCAGGGTCACTTTTTTACAGTGTCTGGAGAGCATGCCGAAAATATGGATTCTGTCTTCGATGGAGGCCGTGTGGCTACATCTGGTAAATCTTGGCACCTCCCAGGTCGCTCCATACAGACAATATTTTCTGTGCTTTGTCGTCATAGAGACCTGAGTGAGGCTGTAGTTTTGAAATACACCCCGCGGAGTCTGGAGCCTTGACATTATATTTAACCGCAGAGCAAAACTGCAGCCGTAAATCTATGGAGCAAAGCTGGGTTTTATAGCACAAGCACAGAGAGAATGGTAATGGGGTAGCGAGGGGAGAAAAGAAAGAGAAAAATAGCGCAAGACAGAGCCAGGATGAGCATGTGTGCAGCAGCTTTAAGTTACCGCTGTATTTTAAGAGGTACACAGCCACTTAGAGCCTCCTGACGGTTGGTTTCCTGAGTGAAAATTGCCAGAGATCTCCTCTTAACCTGCAACGCTGAAGCCAAGAGCCTGTAGATAGCCAATGCATGAGTGTTTTATAAATATCTCAGCTTCTAGCGGCTATACTTTACCTTCTCCTCACCTAACCTTTCTCGTTCTCCGTCTAGCTCTTCCTTAGGTTTCTCCTCAGCCTCTGATCTTTGACATGTAACCCTGACATGAACATAAAGAGGTGTAAATGGCCGTCTCGGTCAGGCCTGTCTAAGGTGTTGGTGTGTCTTAGCTTCGGTTTCTGACATTCTCGCTGACGGATCACGTCACTGGATCCACATTCAATGGACGGAGAAAGCCTCTCTCACGTGGAGTGACTGCTCTGATGGATAAATAATGAAGGAACGGGGAGGATTGCAGACACTTCTGACCTGCCTTTCTCCGAGAATAGACACGCTCTTCCTTTAGAGTCGTCTCTAAAGAGGGTTATACCTTAATGCTGATCTAGCTTCTTATTAAACTATTATTATGCCTGAGCTGGGTTCAGACTTTCTGAAAACTACTTTATCAGTGCTTATGAGGCGAAAAACATCTGCATAAAACTGAACAGTTGGCCCCCCATCACTAAAGAGAAACATTGAGATGTTTAATCTGCATATTTTCTCTCTCAGAGCAGGGGGCTTTGGTTTTGGGAAGACTGGTCTGCTTTAGGGTGTCAAGGGCAGAAAAATATATATAAGTCTCCCTGCAGTGCTGTATGTATAAAGACATTCGACATAAAGAGAATATCATGAGAGAGGGTATCTACTCAGCAATCATACTGAGGTCTAGGCTTGACTTGTGCCAACCGCAATTTCAGGCCCATTTTCTTTCTTCTTTTCTTTCTCTCTCTTGCTCTCGAACTCATTCAAAACCACAGCAGCCTCTGAGAAGGGCAGAACATGCATAAATCACAGAGACCTCGGGCTCTGTACGTTGCAATCTGCCCAGACTCCATTTCCGCGTTATTTGCTGCCATTCAACACCTACCAAAATCTCTTTAAAACAAGGGTAGGGTGTGTTTTCTGCTGTCCGGGCTGCACATTAAGTTAAGGCCCTACGGTTCTGCCAGCTGAGTGGAATTACTGTGTGTTAGCAACAGGGCTGTGCAAGAAGAGGCTTCCATCAGCTCTGAATAAAAGATGTAGGGATGAGACGGGGTAATAAAGTGCACTTTTCTCTTTCTTACTAAGGTGTGCATTTTACAGAGCTATAACGTGTTTGTAGGACTGGCTACTTTGACCCTGTTGAACAGGTGTTTCTGTGATACTACAGTCATACCTAAAAAAATTCTGTGATTTTAGGGTCATATCTAAGAATGTAACTAGGATGGATTTTTCACTGCTCACCTGGCCCAAGTCAAAACAGTCCAATCCCAAGTAGGGTTGGGTACCGAAACCCGGTGCCAATATGGCAATATTCTTCTCCCAGTTCACCGGTCACTTACTTTCATGTATTTCAGGAGACGTGGATGAATTTGCGTGATGTAAATCCGACAGATCCGATTCTCTGAAATTTTGCGGCGCAAACTAACATGGCGGCACCCATCGCGCATTATAGATCAACTAACATGATCATTATGACAAAACACATTCACATACACATATTTGAAAATTAGATAATCAGATAGTTCATGACATGGTTAACAAGTTTGTGAATATTTTGAATAAAAAAAAAAAAAACTAAATAAAAGTGATACATCTGTCATACAGCACTATTGTGACTGCGGTGTGTCACGTGAGAAGCATGACGCTTCACCATGGAAATAATAAGGCGATGCGTTCTAAAATATTTAGCCAGAGAAGGCAATATGGTCATATTTCTGCAAAATAATTGCTGAAACTTGAAGCTGGTTTGTAGCATACCAAGAATACCGACTACTTTGCTGTTATTAGTACTGTAACTGTTATTTAGTGTTAAATTAGGCCTATTTTAGTTAGGTGGCTTAGGTTTTATTGTGAATTTGTTAAGTAAATTGTGTTTTGTATTTATTTATATATTTAAGTATTCTTTAAACTTTTAATAAATTGTTCAATTTAAAAAAAAAATTTTTTTTCAATAAAAAGCCATTCTTTAATGTCATCCACCGTCGTTTTGTGGCTCTTTTTTTTTTTTTTTTTTAAGTATCGGTTCAGGCACCCACCGTTTAGGCACCGGTACCTTTTTAAAAGTATCGGTTTGGCACTGGTATCATAAAAAACCCAAACGATACCCAACCCTAATCCCAAATCTCTATGATATTCTGATCTCCAGATATAGCTCAGGTCCCTTCTACAATGCAAGTCTATGAGATTTGTTTGCCCATTTCAACGTCTTTCAGGATCACATAGAAAACTAATAATTTACCATACAATGTCCTGCAAAAAATTATGCTTTGGACAATATTAGCATAAATCCTTATTTTGTAAATTACTTTACATTGAAAAGACAAAAAAAATTGCATTTTATTACATACAAAGTAAATTCAGAACATAGAAAAATACTAGAACTATCCCTACACCATCTCTAATTGTTTTGATGTTTGCTATAAAAAGGTGTGCTGACCCCCCAAAAAACTGAATTTCTAATACCCAAGTTTATCCAGTAACCCTCATAGTTTATATTACCATTATTACGAAAAAGAAAATTGTTATTGCTGGTCCTCATTGATAATTGCAAGCTACTGTAATGTATTTACAAGAAATGATAAGGATTTATGCTGATATTAACCAAGGGTATTTTCAAACTTTTAGGTGATAAGTGGAAATTGTTGCTTGTTGCAAATTGTTGCAAATTCCTGAAAAAAATAAAATAAAAATAAATAACAAATAATAGAAATAATATGAACATTAGCTATTTAGTATTGAGTAACTCATAGTACACTTGCAGTAATTCCACAAACACTAGCCTTTCCATTGAATACCCTTGAGATATTAGCAGTGATGAAGCCGGTACCACAGTGTTTATCTTGCTTTTGCTAATCCGCAGTGATAAGCTTGTTTACTTTGGGTGTTTGTAGAGGGTGTTAACGGACTCAGTCCCACACTTCATTTACATTCCCACTGAGTGACACAAAGAGTCTCTAGACTGTTAGTGGTGTTTAGTGTAACTAGTCATGATGAGGTTTTAGCTTGTTTACCAAGCTATAAAGGCTATTAGCAAAGCTACAAAGCCAAAGCGCCTGTCTTCAAATTTACAAAGTTTCATCATATATTCGCCATTTTGTTTTAATTAACTGGCAAAACATTAATGTACGCAAATCTAAAAGTTTCATTAACTCACTGTTTTAACTCACAATCCTGTTGGCATGCCAAAAAGATCATCTCATCTGACAGTATAGGATATCTCACTGAATTGTTGTAAAATTGGCACAGAGACTTCAAAAATACTTTTTTCCCCCACTTTTCAAAGCCATCATTCTCAGACACAAGAACACACATGCAAGCACCTATTACATCCTGTTTTGCTTGGCACATGGTCTCCTCCAGCTGAGGAGCTTTTGAAGACAGGTGAGCTTTAAAGAGCTGGGAATTTCCTCCAAGTCTGTCAAGCCGTTACATCAGAGGCTTACAGCACAGCTGCATTACTTTGACGCTTTTGGGTTAATGGTTTACAAATTCCTCCAGACTAGTATTCTTCATTGCTAACCCACAATTAGCCAAATTATGTGGTGATAGCACCAGAGCTGACAATTAAACTGCCCATATAAGACAAGAAGACTAACAAGAGCGTACAGATCTCTCCTAAGGCAACTCTGCGAACGTTTTTTGGACGATAGCCTAGTTACAGTCCGCTCTGGTATCTCAGCGCCCACTGAAGACAATATAACTGGTGTGAAGCACAAAGAGATCACTGTCAAACGCTTCTGCTGAAAGTAATCAGCCGAGTGTGGATGTCACAGGTGTAATTTGATTTCAGGGGTTGCTATTTCAGCAGGCATGTTAATGTATTGCGAGCACGATGACAAATGTTTTTGCTTTCCATTCTCTCTGCTGTCTGTGTTCCAGAAGGCCTACGGTCCCAAATAGTAAAAAATCTTTTCATTTCTGATCCTGATTTGACTAATGTTATTCCTATTGGTTGCTGATATAAAAACATACAGTACTCTAGAGTAACAATGCAATTAAGGATGCAATGATATTAAAATTATGATTATGACTTATGACCAATAAATGAATAAAACTGTAAAATGTGTTTTTGTAACCAAATTACAAAAATATTTTTTCTAAAGATTAAGTCTTATTAAATTATTAGCATTTTTAAATAGTAACTGACAGAAAAGGTAATCTAAACCTGAAAATAGGGAAAATCATAAATAATTGAATATTCAATATCAGGCAACATATATGCAATATCAAAAAATACTGATAAATTAAAAACTAATACTGGCAGATATATCAGTATTTTTATCAGTATTAATATAATATAATATAATATAATATAATATAATATAATATAATATATCCACAGCCTGTATGAAGTAGAGAGTGACAGAGTAAATCTGTTCATTAGTGACTCTGTGTAGAAAAGTAAAATTATCACTATAAAAAAAGATGACATGCAGACTTTTACTGGTTCTTACTTATTCTCTAGCTGGTCCTTTTCCTAAAAGAGGGAGAGAAAGAAAACAATGCAAAAGGCTAACAAGAGAAAGTGTGAGGACAAAAGTAGTGACAGTTCCTGGGCTACAGGGAGAAACTGGCTTTGTTGCCCTGGAGCTCAGCTCATGCTGTGCTCCTCTGGGCACATCAGCTGTGTGTGTGTGTGTGTTTGTGTGTGTGTTCCTTTAATTGTCTGCTCTTTTCTCGTTGAGGTTAATGGAAACCTCAGGGGGTCTCTACTTCTGCCTGATGCTCTACTTTTCACTTTTTTTCACAGAGAGACAGACAGACACACAGACAAACAAACATAGTGTCTCATAGTAAATATTCATCCACGATCAGCGTTTATATTATTTCACATAAAGATCCTTTCTACACTTTTCTCACTCCTAATTATCTTTCTTGGGGTGTCAAACTTTCAGAAAATGAGCTCTGATGATCACACACTTGGGAGGACATGGACCTGTTGGGAGACATGGGCCAGCAATTACCAGGCCATACAGACAGCCGTGCGTTGTAGCTCCCAGACTCCTGTAAATGCTGTTGATTTACCTACAATGAATGAGCATTTATTTGAAGGAGGAGGGCTAGCATTATTCTGACATCCGACATCCAAATGATCAACTTGTTTAAAATGAGTCCAATTCGAGGCAAGCACAGAGGGTGGGTCTGCACACAAAATAAAAGTTGAAGGGGGGAAGGGTTTTATCATGCATATTTCTCTTTATCCCTTGTTTTAGCTGTCTAATCTACCAGAGAAAGTGACAATTTACCAATACTAGAAAGAAAAAAAGTCAAATTAACAGTTATAAACAAGCCCCCTTCCCTTACTGGTCACTTGTTGCCTACGCCGGGTGTTTGTATGAGAGACAATATTTCAGTAGGAGGGTGGAAACATGAGCGCTTGACATCGAGTTCCTGTCTGCCTTTATTTTATCCTTCAGCGGGAGGTTCCTGCTGAGGGCGGCCATGTTATTTTGCTTTTCTCTGGAGGAGACCGTAGCTTCTCAATGGCAGACCACCACAGTGGGCCTCTACTGTCTGCCTCTCCCCAGGCCATCCCTTTCACAATTAGCCAGTGGTAATTTGATGAATGAAAGCCCCTTTCTACAGACTAAGACCCTCCCTGCTTGGTCTACCCCACTGGTAAAGCCATGCCAGCTCAAGTAGGGGCCCACTTTCTCTCTCTTCCTCCCTTTGCTGACCAGTGTACCCAGTTGGGGGTGGCCTTATGTGGGCACTGAGGCCTACAACAGCCCTGCCTCTGATGGGGGAACCAGAGCTCGATGTGGGGCCCGGCTCTAATATGGGATACAAGGAGAGAAGACACGTACGAAAGGGTCATTACGTATGCTTTTCTACAATTACACACAATCATATTAGAGACAAGAGAAATGGAAGAGAACAAGAAATGGAAGAGAAGGTAAGTCGGACAGAAATAGGCAATGCAAGTGGTTCACTTCTCTGAAGTGTAAGAGATGAGTTCCAAAGCTGAGGCCGAACACAAAAGCAGAGTAACCCTTTGGTCTAAAGGATGCTGAGCAGTTTAGCCAACACTAAAGCATCATTTGGAGCAGTCCTTTGAATGTCCTCAGTCAGCTCTGCGCAGGCTCTCAATAGAGGATGTCAACCTGCTGACTGCTGAATGGATGACCGGTCAAGGTTCAGATCCAGCTGAGTGGAGGAAGTCTATTCTACCATGAGACTGAACAGCTTTCACGGATGCTGCTCCTTAATATTGGGACCTGGGATCAGTTTATAGTTTTAATTTACAGCAATCACTGAATTTACTGAAGGCAAAAAAAGTAAATAAACAAAATAATTTATTTAATTAGTAAAAATAAATTACATCATATACAATTTTTTTTAAGTTGAAAGAAATGTTTAAGTTGTTTTTGCTCTTGCATTTAATTTCAATCAGTTTGGGGGTCTAATAACTAAGTGTGTGTGTTCAGGAAGGATGAGGGGTTGATCGGGTCTCACCTGCAGTGCAGATGGTCTTTACAGAGGCAATGTTGCTCAACTGATTCACAGATAACCAAAGCCACAAAGACCTTTAACCCTACACCACACAGTGCCCGCCACAGCGTAAACTAATCAATACATGTAGTCCCACAGGGTCTAAGCTGGCTTGAGTCATTATTTTGTGCTTTATCTGAAGGATAAAGGTGTAAGTTTCTGCTACAGCAGTCACCAACCATCATACTGCACACAAATCATGCTGCAACAACAAAAAAATTGACAACACAGTCCAACACCGTAATCACAATCTTCATTTGAACAATGTCAACGTTGATTCCTAAATACTTACAACGATCTTTACCTCATGTCAGCATGGCAAGAAAACACATTTGTGACCCTGGACCACAAAACCAGTCATAAGTCGCACAGGTATATTTGTGGCAATAGCCAACAATACATTGTATGGGTCAAAATTATCGATTTTTCTTTTATGCCAAAAATCATTAGGATATTAAGTAAAGATCATGTTCCATGAAGATATTTTGTAAATTTCCTACCATAAATATATAAAAAATTATATTAGTATTATTAGTAGTAATGTGCATTGCTAAGGACTTCATTTGGACAACTTTAAAGGCGATTTTCTCAATATTTCGATTATTTTGCACCCTCAGATTCCATATTTTAAAATAGTTATATCTCGGCCAAATATTGTCCTAACTATGTTATCCTAACAAACAATACGTAAATGGAAAGCTTTTTATTCAGCTTTCAGATGATGTATAAATCTCAATTTCAAAAAATTGACCCTTATGACTGGTTTTATGGTCCAGGGTCACATTTGTCCTCATGTACTGCACACAATAACATACAAAAGTGTACACTATTTCACAAACAAATGACTCTTTTAAACTTACAAAACACAAGATATGAAGACAATAAAAAATACAATAGTCAAGTAAATGTCTGAAGTAAAATGTTTTTAAGATGAGATTTAAAAGTACCTAACGATTGTGCTTCCTAATGTAATTAGGGGGCAGTCGTGGCCTAATGGTTAGAAAGTCAGACTTGTAACCCAATGGGTTAGATTCTCAATGCCGGCAGGACCCATAACTGAGGTGCCCTTGAGCAAGGCACCTAAACCCCAGTTGCTCCCTGGGAGCGGCAAAAAATGGATGCCCACTCCTTTGGGTGTGTGTCCACAATTTGCAGTGTGTGTGTGTGTGTTCACTACTCACTACTCCTAATGTGTGTGCACTAACTTGGATGGGTTAAATGCAGTGGACAAATCCAATAGACTGAAATATGCCAAAATGAATTAAAATCAAATTATATTGAGCGCTTGTGAATCAAACAAATCTAAACAAATCAGGAAATCTACAGTAATCTGTACAGACAAACTTCGGTTTGATCTCATCCGTCACCACTTAGACAATGCGGTCCCTGCTTTGTACAAGCAGGAAGGAGGGGGGTCACTGGCCACAGCGTCCGTATGGGTCACCTACATGGTGGCGTGAACACCCCATGGAGTGTGGGTACAAAAGCAGAAGCATCCATCCAGAACTAGCCATTCCACGGATGGAAGTGCTCATCTGGACAAGGTGGCAGGGGGTCATAGCCCTCCAAGAACTTCAGGACTTTTAAGTGACATGCTTCCGATAACGTTCCGTGGTCCAATAGCGGAACGGGATTTTCTGCGGAGCATTTATGCTCCACTAGTCCTTTTGTTGGTCGGCAGTTACGGACCATGTTGTTTAATGGCTGCTATTCAGAAAACAATCTCTCCCTTAATCTCAGGATGGACTTGGGGATTGCACACTGAAGAGTGAACACCAAAGAACTGCATTTTCCTACTACATACCCTTTTAGCAGAGGAAATAAAACCTGAAAACCAAACACAGACTGGAAAAGATGCATAGAAGAAATGCAGACTAAACGTTACCGGTTGTATTAAGAGTGTTTACTGTAGGTTGACTACCAACAAAGAAGTGTTGACTACAAAAAGCTCTGGTAGATTTGAAAATTATGTAACACAAAGTCAAACGCAGCACCAGGGCCTCGACACCGTTCATTGTTCCAGTTGGGACCCTGTCTGTCTGGCTGGGTGGGATTTTTGAGAATCCAACTTAACTTCTTATTAAATCATCAGAGTCTCTGCAAAAAAAAACTGTAGAAACAGCAGATTGCCAGGTCCCACAAATCAGAAACATAGATGAAAATGAAAACTGCGAAAGGAGAATTGCCAAAGTTATTACTCAACAATTCAACCCACTACGACTTCAGCTATTCATACTGTAATATATCTTACAAATAAACTGGCAGTTGTTATAAACTCTACATTGACCAGACATTCTTGGGAGAAGATCATAACAAATATACAGCAGAAAATGTGATGTGCCTGCAGATAATCCTTGAACGACTATGAATCATACACTATACTTACAGTATCTAAAACAGCCTGAACAGGTCTAACCAGTATTGAGGAACAAAAGCTCATCTGCCATGTCTTTCTCTGGCTCTCTGTAGCACAGAAAGGTCTAAAAAGGTCAATCACGACTTTCTGATGAACAGAGATAAAAAACCCACAGTAAAACCACCTTACTAAAAATGACTTGCATGCTCTCATGCACTGGGATTACTTTAAAATGCATGGTTTCTGCACTAAGAACTCTCTTTTCGATTACAAAGCAAATCACTTCACCATGTATTAGACATGAGAGTCATGCTCAGTCCCTTGAGAGAGACAATTCTAAGAAAGAAACAGTTCTTTAAAAAGACAAGAAAGGACCAAAAAGACATGTCAGCACAGAGGGTTCACTTCAAGCGTTCTGTCTGTCTGCACAAACTCTCCAACACTGTTTTAGATCAGGTCACATGGAGACGTCGGAGACAGAAAAGAGCAAGAAAAAGTCAGAGACAAAAGTTAAAAAAGCAAGTCTGCATTTGCTTGTGCCCTGTATCTTCAGCCCAAACAGCAGTGGCCAGATATAGAATTTCGCTGTGGCATCGCATGTCCAACTCAGACCAGCTGCAATGGCATGTGAATCCTGTAAAACTTGAGACAGAAAACTTTCTCGTATGAGTGGAAAAAAAGCATTATACCCTTCAACACCCAGTGTTTATATCTTCTGGGTTATTATATGTAATTTATCGGTTATGTTTACTCAACAGAGGCTTTTGAAAAGTTACTTTCAATCAACGATATAACTTGGTGAAGGCTCTGCTTTTAATTTAGAGCATTTTTCAAAATTTTGAAAGGAAAAAATTAGGATAAAAAAGCATTTTAGAGGAAAATCCTCTAACCACTGACCAGACAACTTCACTTTTTCCAGGTAAAGAAAAAAAAAGCTACTAAGTTGGAAAAAAAAAAAATTAACAACCGCCCTGATGCTCTTTTTGGCAAAAAAAAAAAAATTCACTCATTTCGATTTACTTTCTGGTACAACTTTACTAGAAAAAAAAAAAAATATATCAAAGTTGCAATTAACACATCTGACCACTTTATTTTCTCTTTCTACATGTGTTTTAAAAATGTTAATAGCATAATCCATGCAATCAATTAATTGAGTTTGAAAATGAAGGACATGTTTAAAGAATCAGAAGATTTTTTGGGACAAACTTTGCTGGACCAGCTTGAATTTGCATTAGACTGAAGTGAGGCCCTGCATTTAAATAATTAATCAAATAAATCTTTTTCTCTCAACATGCATGAATATAATTCCCTTTTCATCTAAACTGGACTACCGAGCATTCACTACAACGCCCATTCTTTCATCCGTCCTGTTTTTTTGTTATAGGGGCCCTGAAATGTTGCATATATTTAAAAGCACTGGGCTTTCACCCCCTCAAACCTTTGCAAATCCATTTAGAGAGACAGGCGTGCAGTCCAGGACTGTTTTATCAACTTATTGAGGGTTTCTTTCCGCTCTGTGTCTGGGGTAAACAGGGACAGACTCTGGGGCAATAAATCCCCCTTTCTCTCTTCAGCTATTTATTTAATTACATTTTATTGTGGAACATTAATAATGTTTAACAAATAGTTAATCAAGCTGTCATCACGTTTAAATATCTGCAACATATAAGTAACAGAAAAATGTGATCTGAAACAAATGTCTCGAGTTCTTGGTGAACCGAATTTATGAGCTCTCAATGCATGTGTTCTGGCAGTTGATAAAATAAAATGGGCCAAATAATAATGTCCAAAACACGCTCAAAAGAAACAGCAATGCGTAACTCTTAATAGAAATCCATTTTCAAATACAAGCCGAAATGTTTAACATGAAATGTTACGGTTTGTAAGAACAACACAAAAGGAAACACAGCTGCATGCACGGGACTTGAACACATTATTAACAAGATCAATTATCAAGCTATTAATTTGATTGATCCCGCTGTCAAATTGTCAAATGACATGTATGATTTTTATTTTTCTTGATAGACTGCCATTACACTTGCGCAAAGAAAAATAAGGTAGTCACTTAAAAAATGCTCCCATTATTTATCCAACCATTTAAATCGACAGTTCATAATTTGTCATTTCCACCCATGGGTTTTCACGGGGAATGCAAAGTAATTTGATTCATTTAAAACTGAGGCATCAACTAAACTTCACTTTCCAATTTTAGTGGTTTATAGTCTATTATAATTAGCTTTAGTTGTGTTGTATCCATATTTGAGACAATTGTAGAGTAAGACAAAAAAAAAAAAATGTATATATATATATATATATATATATATATATATATATATACACACATATACATATATATATATATATATATATATATATAAATATTTTTTTTTTTTTTTTTTTTTTTTTTTTGAAAAGTTATAAAAGTAAAGGGAAACGAAGAGGTCCGTTAACCTGCAATGATCCCGTGTGTCCGACAGAGACCACTGCGTCATCCTGCGCTCGGATACGAGTCATCTCTCAGTATTACAATCACAAAAATGTATCTTTACCGAACTATTGTGTTTATTTGAATAATATCCGTCTGAATTAATGTGTATTTAAAGGACCGTGTTCAAACGTTCAGCCCTCCAAACGAGTATAACAGTCGACAGTAGCAGGAAGAGCGAAACCAAAGTAAATGTTTGAACTGGAATCTGAAAACTACAGCTACTGCAACTCTGCGTTTCTAGACGGATAAATGCAAACCATAGGCTACAGAACATTTAATTTACATAATTCAATTTGATTTCCTATTAAAAACTAGGATGTTTTAACCAATGTTTTAAAAGGAAGGTTTGAGATCAAGCCAAAGGGTAAAATTACTTAATGAATGACAGATACAAAAAGGCCAATGCATGACAAAGGACAAGATCCATTCTTCAAAAAAGTGAAAAGGCGCCTATTTAATTATTGTTGCTTATTAATGATAAGCAACACGCAGAAGCCAAACAAACTATTACAACTCATGAATTGAAAAATAAATAAATTAAAAGATAAATAAATAAATAAAGTCGCGTAGGCTACTCCGTTTTCTCATTTTGAATATCTCGGATTTCTTATTTCATATAAATAATTAAAAATTTGTATTCCGTTCTTTTAAAGTAGGCTATCATAATATTTTACAAGTTTTAATGAACGATTTCACATTTTTTAGAGTTTCAACTCTGAATTTTCGTAGTAATTAAATTCAAAATGATCGAAAAGGGGCAAGTTATTAATGCAGATTGGTCGGTATAATTTTACTTAAATGTAGCAATTAAACTCTTTAAATTTTAATGGGCTTGAAATTTACAGCGCAAGTCTCGTTCTTCTCGTGAGAAAATGCCAACACAAATATTGCTAAAATAATAATAATAATAATGCCTTAAATTAAAATTCATTTAATAGCCTACTGAATAATAAAAAGCCAAAAAGCTATTTGGAACGGGTAGGTCAATCGTCAATGTGTCGTTATTATGCTCTACTTCACTGAAGAACAATATAAGTTAATGGAAGTATAGGACGTATAAGTTAGTGTTTTTATTATTTACGCTCTTACCTGTACCAGTCCAGTCCGTTGTCATAGTTACGATCGAAGAAGTGCGGCTCCGCTCCGACCGCGCGAATATCTGGATGCACTCGCAGAAACTCCAGCAGCGCGCGCGTCCCGCCCTTCTTCACGCCGATGATGATCGCCTGAGGCAGCTTTTTGTTGCCCGAGCCGTTGGAGAAACTTGACAGCGAAGAAACTCTCCGCCCGTCGTCCCACTCCTCAGCCCGGTCTACGTCCACTTCATCTTTAGAGAAGTCTCTGGGAGCTCTCCTGACCGTAGGCTCGTCATAATCTGACTCTACGTCCGTCCACGAGCTCTGCGGTCTGGACAGGAGCTTGGACATCATCAGGTCCGGCCGGCCACTTTCCGCCTCAGCATATTTCCCGAGGAAATCAGTCTCCTTCGCTCGATTATTATTATTATTGTCCACTACTAAACCCGGTGGCATAGTGGCACAGTAGCCCACGCAGGAGTACAGCATGTAGACCCAGAGGAGCAGCATGATGAAGAGGAGCCCGAGTTTCTTCTTCACGGGACTGACGGAGAGCGCGTAAAAATGGTGACAGAACAGGCTATATTCCATAAGCCCTGTGAATGCAGACCATCACACTCCAGCTGGACATATTGACAGGTAGGTACAGTTCTGTCCAGGTCCAGGAATCCTTCTCAAGAGTCTTTAAACGCCATTGGAGTTCACAATAAAATCCTCAGACGTGAAAGAAACTAGCCCAATGTGGACGGGACATCTAGGAATGCGATTTTAGTCAGCTGTTCTCGTTCATATCTGCGAAGGAAAACGAGAAAACTGATGAGAATGACCGGTGCACTTGATTCCCAGCCGCAGAAGCTGCTCCCGGCCGCATCCTCGAGTGTCTGAGCGCTTTAGAGAAAGTGGAGCTTATAGAGCGCTGGTGTTTGTGATTGACAACAGGACCAGCCTACCGCTGCGCTCTAATTTGAATAAAGGCGGGGTTGTTTAAAGACGTCTGCCAATCAGAGGGCGGCATAGGCGGGGATTTTAGACAAGACACTTGGTCGCGAGCCGATTAAACGCTCTTATTGGATAGAGAAACATTAGACCGGAATCCTTTTATTCCAGTTTTTGGGAGTTTCCAAAGAGTTACACATTTTACGCAACTGAACGGTTTAGAAAGGAATCAGGATTTGGAATGTCAAACAAAGTTTACGTACAAACTATAAGCCTGCGTGTATTTGATAAAATTAGCATATTAAAAAATGTATAGCCTATGTAATTCATATATTTAAAATACACAAATATAGGCCTATATGTATATGTATGCGCACTTTACTATACTGAAAAAACTGTGGTGTAGAAATAATTTTCTGTGAATGAAACGACATAAACTGACATATTTTCTTGTAAAATGTACTCCAGTACTAATCATTGTTTTAGTTACTTCGATTTTTTTTAAAAAGTGTAGGCTACATCTTGTCTACTCAAATTTGATATAAACTAGTTCATCAATTAAGAAAATATTACTCAAATGCATCAAACAAAAGTAAAATGAACAAAGTAAAGTTAATGTATTTTATTAGTTCTACGTTCATTTAGCTATATTCTAAAGGCTTTAAAAGACAAAGCATCGGGGGATAAATATTCAAATGTGCAGTGCAACAAAATAAATCTGCTAGCCTATATTTAATTTAATTATATTTATTTTTTAAAATTGGAGTCAGAAGTTTAATATCGTCACTTCAAATCTGCACAGAAATGTTAACAATAAAAAAGTAACACTATATTTTCCCCAAATGTCTAAAGAATGCTTTCGTATTTTGCAAAAAAAAGTCAAACAAGTGTTTGTGATGAAATTTTAAATTAAATCAAATAAACTGAATAAAACTTTATTAAACTCAAATAATTATGTTAACATCACTTTTTAATGTAATTGTAAGCAGGCCTATTAAAGTAATGAGTTCAATAAAATAAATCAAATAAACTCACATTTAATTAATGCTGAAAGTTGTGCTTCCCTATATGTATTTTGGAGTCATGCTGTTACATGATAATTGATCATGATAATTGATATGATAATTTATGACCGTTTTTGTGTCGTTTTGAACAACAAAACAAGCGGCGCTTCAGTTCGCTATTAATCAGGTTTGTGAACATGCAGCTTGTCATGTACACTCCCTCAAATGTGAAGAAGAGTGTTATAGAACTTTATAGACTATAGAACGCAGCACTTTCCGCGTTTCCACATCTGATATTACTTTTTCCCAGTTGCGCATTATTACTGTAGCGGATTCAATATTCCGAACATAACTAGAAACATTTATAATTGATTACAGAACATTACTATGGAGTTTTTGAGGGCTGGAAATCACAGTTTTAAAATGTTCTGATATTTGCAGGTTTTACAAGATCTTGCGAACCTACTTTACTTTCATGAGACAAACTATATGCGCGTGTGTGTCTGTGTACATTATATATATATATATATATAGAGAGAGAGAGAGAGAGAGAGAGAGAGAGAGAGAGAGCTGTCTGCTGTTAAATTTAAGTACACAATTAGATAATACCAATTTAGGTCAACCAATTACCAAGCAATGCTTCATTTTGTTCAGTCTGTGGTGTAAAAGGTCGCATTAGCAATTAAAGAAAAAACACTTAAGCAAAACATGGTCAGGTCAAAGTGTCTGAATAATTTTAGTCCCAAATTTGTATCTATTTTACTGGTAGTCCACTGTACGAAGAATTTTTTTGGTATATGTCTTCACAGTTTACTTTATTTATTCCTCGCTTACATAAATGAACTATAGTGTCCTGCACCCACTAGTAAAAATATATCTGGTGTCTGAATAATTTTTGGTTTGACTGTGTGCATTTGTCAGTATATTCTTAGTAAAAAAGAACACAGGGCCAGAAAAGGAAATAAAGTCTGGACCTTATTTTTCTGAATAAAGAATTACAACTGAATAGTGCCAACAAAACTGGAAAAAGAAGAACTCTACTTTTTATGTTTGATTTTATGTCTCCAAAAATTCCTGTAGCTCGTATAGTAGAGCATGGCGCTTGCAATGTCAAGGTCATGGGTTTGATTTCCAGGGAATGCATGAACCGACACAATGCATACCTTGAATGCAATGTAAGTCGCTTTGGATATAAGCGTCTGCCTAAATGTGCATAAATGTGAATGTATATCAGATGAATATCAGAAGTTCCATCCAACTGATATTGAATGATAAAACAAATCTTTTTTTTTTTTTTTTTTTTAAATCAGCACAGCATTCTTTGTTATATTGTATATTTGTCAACATCACTATTGACTCTAGCACAGACCTTAGACTCTTCTGTCGCCTTTCACAAATATAACGCATGAACTAGACCACATTTCTGAGATTGATGTCACTGTACGGGCTCGAGACTGAGTGACTCCCTTAAGACAAATATATCTGTGCAAGTTTAAAGAAGCTTGGGGAATATTTTGCCCAAGAAACATTCATCCACCCCATGACTGATTTCAAGCAAGTGGCGAGTAGGTATAAATCAGTTTCAAAAGCCTTTTGCTATACTGTTTTCCTTGCACACTTCGTGCCAGGAATACTTGATGCACTGCTGCCCAACGTCTGCCAAAAATGTTTGTCATTCTGCCTAACATGCTTAAACGGCAGTTAAAGAGTATTTTAGAAAAATACTGTTTATAGCTGTCACTCAAGAGTTGAGAGTTCAGAAAGACAGAATTTTAAACTTTCATTTATAAACTAAACCATATCTCTTCTTTAACAACTCAAAATGAAATCATCCCGCATTTCAGTGTAAGATTTCAAAGCATTTTGTTGCCTGTAAATGAAAAGAGAGGAGAAATCCACCTGTTGCTGTTGTAACAAATGAAGGTCTGGGAGGCTGTTAAAACTGTAATGAGAATCCAAGCTGGATGAGAAAAGCCACAGAGAGCCAAAGATCATTATGGGAAATGTGCTCACCTCCTCAGGGTTCACAGAGCTCATAATGAATGAACGCACTGTGAGAAACTCTCTCCGTGACACTCAGAGTCAAACAATATTTTTCTTGAGAAGAGGATTACTCCATTTATGATGCATTCGTCAAGCCTGGCCTGATAAAGGAAGGAAAAAAAGCATTTAAACAGCAAAATTAAACAATTTTCATATGTACTTATAAGCTAATGCAAATGACCTATACAAGTGTGAAGACTGTCCAGTCCATTCTAATGCTTGGAAAGTCTATGCACTTCGTCCCACACAGGGTGTCCATCACGCCAACCCTATAGAGCGGAAGCTGTAAAATCATGGTGGGAGAGTCCACGGACCCCAGGAGGGCTGGAGCTGCTATTTAATCTATTGACATGTTGGGAACAGCTGTTTCACTCTCTTTTTCTCCCCCCTCCATCCCTTCATTGCCTCTCTGATGTGAAACGCACTGGCTGCATCCAGACCAGATCTTTACGAGGGGAGGAATGCCTTGCCCTGCCGCCCTGACTAAATCTCAGCATACAGTATATGTGGGCATCTAATGGAGGTGGTGAGAGAAGTGGAATCATAGAGGACAACTGGGAAGGAAACAGCGGAGTAGTATCGAGTGTTGTAGCCGGACAGGTGCAGAGGTCGATGCTTAGGAGATTATATAGGCTGATATCTTAGCCAAATGTGTCCAGAGCAGCCAGACATTGTTTCCAGGCCCGTCTGGAGATACAGTGGGATTCTGCTCTAATTCAACTCAGCCATGCATCCCATTGCATGGTGAACTAAAGTCAGCAGACTACCTACCACACAAATTTACAATATAAATGTTATATATATAAATACAAATATTATTTGTATATCAAATACATATACAACAAAAGTAGGGGTCAGCAAGACTTTTTTTTTTCCTTTCTTTTGAGACAAATAAATAACTTTTACTCAGCAAAGACAAATTGATCAGAAGAGACACTTACATTGTTGCATACATTTTTTTTTCTAACTTTCTATTCATCAAAGATTCCTGAAAAAATTATCATGGTTTTCAAAAAAAAAAAAAAAAAAAAAAAATATTAAGCAGCACAACTGTTTTCACAATAATGATAATAAGAAGTTTCCAAATCAGCATATTAGAATGATTTCTGAAGGATCATGTGACACTGAAGACTGGAGTAATGCAATAAGATACATTTTATATTTATATTATATACATTAAAATATATTATAAGAGAAAACTGCTTTTCTGAATTTTTGATGAGCATTAGAAACCTTTCAAATTAAAAAAATACATATATTATATAAAATAATTAATTTATAATACATTTATAATAATCTATTGACTAATTATATATATATACACACACACACACACACACACACACCGATCAGGCATTACATTATGACCGCTGACAGGTGAAGTGAATAACACTGATTATCCCTTCATCACGGCACCTGTTAGTGGGTGGGATATATTAGGCAGCAAGTGAACATTTTGTCCTCAAAGTTGGTGTGTTAGAAGCAGGAAAAATGGGCAAGTGTAAGGATTTGAGCAAGTTTGATAAGGGCCAAATTGTGATGACTAGATGACTGGGTCAGAGCAACTCCAAAACTGCAGCTCTTGTGGGGTGTCCCAGTCTGCAGTGGTCAGTATCTATCAAAAGTGGTCCAAGGAAGGAACAGTGGTGAACCGGCAACAGGGTCATGGGCGGCCAAGGCTCACTGATGCACGTGGGGAGCGAAGGCTGGCCCGATGAAACAGACGAGCTACTGTAGCTCAAATTGCTCAAGAAGTTAATGCTGGTTCTGATAGAAAGGTGTCAGAATACAGTGTATCGCAGTTTGTTGCGTATGGGGCTGCATAGCCACAGATCAGTCAGAGTGCCCATGCTGACCCCTGTCCACCGCCGAAAGCACCAACAGTGGGCACGTGAGCATCAGAACTGGACCACGGGGAAAAGGAAGAAGGTGGCCTGGTCTGATGAATCATGTTTTCTTTTACATCACGTGGATGGCCGGGTGCGTGTTGCAGACCATGTACACCCTTTCATGGAAACGGTATTCCCTGGTGGCTGTGGCCTCTTTCAGCAGGATAATGCGCCCTGACACAAAGCAAAAATGGTTCAGAAATGGTTTGAGGAGCACAACAACGAGTTTGAGGTGTTGACTTGGCCTCCAAATTCCCCAGATCTCAATCCAATCGAGCATCTGTGGGATGTGCTGAACAAACAAGTCTGATCCATGGAGGCCCCACCTCGCAATTTACAGGACTTAAAGGATCTGCTGCTAACATCTTGGTGCCAGATACCACAGCACACCTTCAGGGGTCTAGTGAACGGCACTTGTTCACTGTATGTGTGCATATGTATGTATATATATATATATATATATATATATATATATATATGTATACACACATACAGTGAACAAGTACCATTCAAAAGTTTGGAAACATAACTATTTTTAATGTTTATGAAAGAAGTCTCCTATGCTCATCAAGCCTGCATTTATTTGATAAAAAATACAGAAAAAAAAAAGCAATATTGTGAAATATTACAATTTTAAATAAAGGTTTTCTATTTTAATATATAAATGTATTTCTTTGATGCAAAGCTGAATTTTCATCAGCCATTACTTCAGTGTCACATGATCCTTCAAAAATCATTGTAATATGCCAATTTATTACCATTACTGGAAACAGTTGTGCTGCAATATTTATTTTATAACCTGTGATACTTTTTAAAAAAAAATGCAGGCTTGATGAGCATAAGAGACTTCTTTCAAAAACATTAAAAATAGTAATGTTTCCATTGTGTGTGTGTGCGTATGTATGTATGTATGTATGTATGTATATATATATATATATATATAGACACACAGTGGGGAGAACAAGTATTTGATACACTGCCGATTTTGCAGGTTTGCCCACTTACAAAGCATGTAGAAGTCTGTAATTTTTATCATAGGTACTCTTCGACTGTGAGTGACGGAATCTAAAACAAAAATCCAGAAAATCACATTGTATGATTTTTAAGTAATTAATTTGCATTTTATTGCATGACATAAGTATTTGATACATCAGAAAAGCAGAACTTAATATTTGGTACAGAAACCTTTGTTTGCAATTACAGAGATCATACGTTTCCTGTAGTTCTTGACCAGGTTTGCACACACTGCAGCAGGGATTTTGGCCCACTCCTCCATACAGACCTTCTCCAGATCCTTCAGGTTTTGGGGCTGTCGCTGGGCAATACGGACTTTTTAGCTCCCTCCAAAGATTTTCTATTGGGTTCAGGTCTGGAGACTGGCTAGGCCACTCCAGGACCTTGAGATGCTTCTTACGGAGCCACTCCTTAGTTGCCCAGGCTGTGTGTTTCGGGTCGTTGTCATGCTGGAAGACCCAGCCACGACCCATCTTCAATGCTCTTACTGAGGGAAGGAGGTTGTTGGCCAAGATCTCGCGATACATGGCCCCATCCATCCTCCCCTCAATACGGTGCAGTCGTCCTGTCCCCTTTGCAGAAAAGCATCCCCAAAGAATGATGTTTCCACCTCCATGCTTCACGGTTGGAATGGTGTTCTTGGGGTTGTACTCATCCTTCTTCTTCCTCCAAACACGACGAGTGGAGTTTAGACCAAAAAGCTATATTTTAGTCTCATCAGACCACATGACCTTCTCCCATTCCTCCTCTGGATCATCCAGATGGTCATTGGCAAACTTCAGACCTGGACACGCGCTGGCTTGAGCAGGGGGATCTTGCGTGCGTTGCAGGATTTTAATCCATGACGGCGTAGTGTGTTACTAATGGTTTTCTTTGAGACTGTGGTCCCAGCTCTCTTCAGGTCATTGACCAGGTCCTGCCGTGTAGTTCTGGGCTGATCCCTCACCTTCTTCATGATCATTGATGCCCCACGAGGTGAGATCTTGCATGGTGCCCCAGACTGAGGGAGATTGACCGTCATCTTGAACTTATTCCATTTTCTAATAATTGCGCCAACAGTTGTTGCCTTCTCACCAAGCTGCTTGCCTATTGTCCTGTAGCCCATCCCAGCCTTGTGCAGGTCTACAATTTTATCCCTGATGTCCTTACACAGCTCTCTGGTCTTGGCCATTGTGGAGAGGTTGGAGTCTGTTTGATTGAGTGTGTGGACAGGTGTCTTTTATACAGGTAACGAGTTCAAACGGGTGCAGTTAATACAGGTAATGAGTGGAGAACAGGAGGGCTTCTTAAAGAAAAACTAACAGGTCTGTGAGAGCCGGAATTCTTACTGGTTGGTAGGTGATCAAATACTTATGTCATGCAATAAAATGCTAATTAATTATTTAAAAATCATACAATGTGATTTTCTGGATTTTTGTTTAGATTCCGTCTCTCACAGTTGAAGTGTACCTATGATAAAAAATTACAGACCTCTACATGCTTTGTAAGTAGGAAAACCTGCAAAATCGGCAGTGTATCAAATACTTGTTCTCCTCACTGTATATATATATATATATATATATATATATGTATGTGTGTGTGTATATATGTGTGTGTGTGTGTGTGTGTGTGTGTGTGTATATATATATATATATACATATATATATATTCTTGATCAGGCATAACATTATGACCTAACATTGTGTTGGTCCCCCTTTTTCTGCCAAAACTGCCCTGACCCGTCGAGGCATGGACTCCACTAGACCCCTAAAGGTGTGCTGTGGTATCTAGCCCCAAGATGTTAGCAGCAGATCCTTTAAGTCTTGTAAGTTGCGAGGTGGGTCCTCCATGGATCGGACTTGTTTGTTCAGCACATCCCACAGATGCTCGATTGGATTGAGATCTGAGGAATTTGAAGGCCAAGTCAACACCTCAAACTCGTTGTTGTGCTCCTCAAACCATTCCTGAAATTCCATTTTTGCTTTGTGGCAGGGTGCATTATCCTGCTGAAGGAGGCCACAGCCACCAGGGAATACCGTTTCCATGAAAGGGTGTACATGGTCTGCAACAATGCTTAGGTAGGTGGTACGTGTCAAAGTAACATCCATATGGATGGCAGGACCCAAGGTTTCCCAGCAGAACATTGCCCCTACGCCAGCTTGCCTTCTTCCCATAGTGCATCCTGGTGCCATGTGTTCCCACGGTAAGCGACGCACACACACCCGGCCATCCACGTGATGTAAAAGAAAACGTGATTCATCAGACCAGGCCACCTTCTTCCTTTGCTCCATGGTCCAGTTCTGATGCTCATGTGCCCACTGTTGGCACTTTTGGCGGTGGACAGGGGTCAGCGTGGGCACCCTGACTGGTCTGCAGCTATGCAGCCCCATACGCAACAAACTGCGATGCACTGTGTATTCTGACACCTTTCTATCATAACCAGCATTAACTTCTAGAGCGATTTGAGCTACAGTAGCTTGTCTGTTGGATCGGACCACACGGGCCAGCCTTCGCTCCCCACGTGCATCAATGAGCCTTGGCCGCCCATGGCCCTGTCGCCGGTTCACCACTGTTCCTTCCTTGGACCAGTTTTGATAGATACTGACCACTGCAGACCGGGAACACCCCACAAGAACTGATGTTTTGAAGCTGCTCTGACCCAGTCGTCTAGCCATCACAATTTGGCCCTTATCAAACTCGCTCAAATCCTTACGCTTGCCCATTTTTCCTGCTTCTAACACATCAACTTTGAGGACAAAATGTTCACTTGCTGATAGATATAGATAGATATATAGATTATATATATATATATATATATATATATATATATATAGATATAGATAGACAGATAGATAGATAGAGAGAGAGAGAGAGAGAGAGAGAGAGAGAGAGAGAGAGAGAGAGAGAGATGTAAAAGGGCAAAAGTGCCTCTACTGGCAGCATAAAAGTACATTGTGATGTGCATTTCAGTGATTTCAAATCAAAACTCAAACACAAGCTTGATCACAGCACATTTTATTAATAAGAACCTTCATTATTTTTGTGTCTTACACAAGTCATTGGTACAGTGAGGTCAGATGTGAGTAAACTGAAGGTGCTGAATGTAGCCTTTTGGAGTAAGCAAACATAGTAAGGAACAATGCATGGCTGCAGTCAATGACATTCTGAACTGTTACGTTCAGTAATGAATCAACAGTAATTCAGTTCTGGGGAGCTCAACTGAGTTGACGGAGTTTATTTGACTAATTCTGAAATAATAAAGGATCTTTGATGGAGCTGATACCCGAGAACTTTCAACATCTAAAGACTCTCAGACTCAAGAGTTTCATGTAAAATAAAGACTTCTGGGCTAGCAGTGAGACTCAGCGGTTTCTTTACTGAATCATTTATTGCCGATATGAAATATTGTAATTAGATGAGGCCAAACTTGGAAATTACTTGCTGGGTGCATTAAGACAAACCGTTCTCCATTATCCACATCAAACCAAAAGATCCACAGTAATGGTGACGTTAATTGCAAATTCTAGGCAAAATGTATTTGTGGTTCTTTAATTTGCACATAGACACAAATCAGTCTACAGAAACTTACAGTCTTATAGTCTTATCTTTTATAGACAACAGGGGGGCTGCATCAAATAAATACCATGTATTTACACACAAATAACATTGATTTGCGTCCAAGTTACCTGAGTGAATTCAGGGATTTTGAAATCACTGCTGTGCATTTACATATACATCAATGTTATTTTTCCCTGAAGGAAACTTTTATAACAATGGAAAGAGGCTATGACTTCCCTCTCCAAAGTACACAACTTTTTGTCTTTTTAGCTCCAAGATAATTCATTTTGGGGCTGACAGCCATTATCTAGCCAGTATGAATATGGCAGAGGATTGTGTTTGCTCTACAGAGCCAGAGACGCCGTGCTGGGAGCTACAGCTGCCTCGTCCTGTGACACGCGGCTCTTCTTGCAGGTGAGGGCCAGCAGCAGCAGCATGGGCAGGTGCCAAAGACTACAGAAAAACAGCTTGCGGGCGTTCTGCCTGTCTCCATGGCGATAGAACCTGAAGGCCAGGAAGCTGATGTAAAGGTTAATCGGCAGGGAGACTAAGGGGAACGTCCATGTGGTGACGTCCAGCACGGGGCCCAAGGCTGAGAGGCCAATCAGGCCTACGCTGTGGCGGAGAGCCACGCGTTTACAAAGGCCGGGATGGGTGACGGACATCATTCGGTACCCACCGCGCGAGTAGTCCTCTCTCAGGTTCCAGCTCAATGCATTAAAATGAGGAAACTGCCAAGAGAACAGGAAACCTCCCAGCAAGAGTGCTCCTGGAAAGACAGAGAGAGGAAGAGAAGGAGTGAATAAACAAACAAGATCACCCAGATCTTTTAAACACCATTGGTGGAGGAAGTGCATGTGTGCAAGAAGGAAATAAGAGTGCGGGGAGAAACTACACAAGTCAAAAAGACTATCACTGAAAAGACGTCCGAGTTCCTTCACATCCTGCTATGGAGGAAACAAACACCATTCACCTGCATTCAGAACCTGGCAGAGTGGAAAGGTGACACCGCACAAACAGCGGCCCGTGCAGAGGTAGTGGAGCATGACACGTAGGGCTGCCTTTGTGTGTGTGATCTTAGAAAACACACTTGTAGCTAAATCCTCTGGGAAACAGCACAGGGCAGCATGACAGAGACCTCAAACACTTAGGTCACCTTCTTAAGCTTTTGGGGATTTTAAGGAAGAAACTAGTCAGGAAAACCTGAATTGCTTTGAGAAAACAGGAATGACACCAGAGACTCCAAACGTAAGATCAGTGTGTGGTTGACGGGTAATTACAATGTAATTTTGTCAATGTTAAAACATTTTTTCCAATTCACTTTGGAGCCGCTAATGGTGCAGAAATTACAATAAATTAATTAATTAATTAAATAAATAAACAAACTGCTGCTATTCAGGCTATAACTGAGGTTTTAACATTTATACATATAACATTTTTAAGGAATATCACACAAGATCTTTGTTCAAATTTCATTTCATTACATTTTAAAAGATTAATTCAATTATTAAAGTTTTATGCATTCATTTGATTACCACCATTGTTGATGCAATACATTTGTATTAAATAAAAACATAATTTTTTTTTTTTTTAATCAAAAAAAAGAAAATTTCATAGGGCCCTATTATTGATAAAAGCCTTATGAATTCAATTGATTAGACATCCTTTTTTATTATTAAAATTTAATGAAACTATTTTTAATTAAACAAAATTTAGAAAAATTAAAACAGAAAACACGGAATTTGGGAACAAATAAAACGGATTTCATAGGGCCCTAATACAGTCAGGATGGTTGACAAGTTCTCCAGTTGATTAATGAGGTCAACTAGTCAAGTTTTTTTTTTTTACTTTATTAACTTTAAATGTACCCCTTTTTTAACACTACCACTGAATATATTAAAGATATAGTTCTCAGAAAGTTAAATAAATAAAGAAAATATTGAAAGAAATTCATAGTTGTTTCGATCCACTTCATGCTGCAGCCTCACCCTAGATGGGGTCAAAACAATATTGAGGTTTGTACATCCTAATATACACAGGCTTGAAAAGGGCACTAAAACGGCACTACTACAAGAGAGACAGAGTTCTCAAACCTCAAGGGAAAAACATAAATATGCACACAAACACTTCAGTTGTTCACTCCTGAGAAAACATATCTCATGGTTGCCACAACAGCACACTTTTAATAGTTAGCAAAACAGGCCAAAGACCCCCTACTGTCTTCCACAAACACTTGATTCAAGCGTGAGAAGTCTTTGGGAAAAAAACACAGGATGCTGGATGTATATGTACTGTAACTACAACACTCATAAGTGGACAGGGAACTTGAGTCTGGGAGAGGAGTCAGTTAAAGTCAGAAGTGCCATCTGGAACATGAAGTTTCACTTCTCTGGAATGGCAACACAACCCTGAACTGTGGGATAAACCGTGATAGCACTGAAACGATCACAAGGAGGGATTTTATGACCAAGGACACACCTCAATGTGAGCCTGTAAATAAATTACAGTTGAAACTAACGTTTAGCTCTGTGGCAATAGAGAAGATATCACATGATAGGGTATACAATAACACTCACAATGTTATGTGAAAGCAACTCGAACCATGGCACGTGTTCAGAAAAAGTAAAGTAACCTGCACATGCATTTAAGCCAATGACGACGTCATTAGTTCAACAAAACACATGCAAGGGATGTCAGTGGTGATGATTTACCTTGGATATGAGCGAGAGTGTGCAAGCAGTGTAATCGCGCATAGTGAGAGCAATCAGAGCGGCAAATGAATGGCTCGCAATCTGCTGTCTCCTCAAAAGAGTCTGTTTGCAAGCAGTAGAAAGCCACCTTTATGTGATGAGCATACAGTAAACCCAAGTGTTGTTCTCTGCTGCGCTCAATAGCACCAAATTAATAAAAAAAACATTATATTGACCTGCGTCCTATTTCTATCATGCGCCATGCACTTTGTAATTACGTAAGATGAACGCAAATGCACAAGGGTTCGATAGAGTGTGAGTGTGAAACCAGACCAACGCCTCGGGGGCCACCGGGAACAATCACACTCGGACCGCAGCAAACGTACCCAGTGCGAAAGACTATTTAAACGGAGTATATTTGCTTTAACCAAGTCATTTCAGCAGGAACTGTAGTCACTACTGTATGCATGCAAGAGGACTTTGTACCTAGATCAAGAGAGCCGGTGGCTGCTGTCCAGCCCATTATAGGTGGGATGGCGCCCACCACGGCGCCCACCCAGGTGTTGGTGATGCTGAGGCGTTTCAGAGGAGTGTAGCAGCACGTGTAAAGGAAGATGTTCAGGGCGCCCAGGAAGCCCGTCAGGGGATTCACGCCCAGGGTCAACAGGGTCACACCTGGGATCCCACACGCCAGGGCGAATGACACGGCATGCAGAGGGCTGAGAGAAACAGAGAGATGGAGGACAAATTCAGAACAACCAAAATACAATTCCTATGTGGGGTTTAAAGAGATCATACTTTTTATTTCCCCTGAGGTCCACCAAAGCGTTTTTTCATGCAGCTGGCTGGTTTATCCAATTTTTTTTTAATGGGAGCGCTGCATTTTTAAAACGGCATGAGCGTAACGAGGTGCTGAGCGTCTATTTCATGCTCAAGCGCTGAGCACTCTGCGTTTTTTACAGGTCGCCGAGAGTGGAAGAATGTTCGAGTAAAGCCCGGGACACACCAAGCCGACGATCGGCCATCTGGCAACGTCGGGCCGTTTTTGAGCGTCGGCCGACTTAGTTTTTCTGGTGTGTTCCGCACCGTTGGCTCTAGTCAGACACCGTCGGGGTTTTTTGGGCCGATTCAACATGTAGAATTGCCGTCGGTGAGAGAGAGAACTCTGATTGGCTGTTCAGCGAGCAAAGAAGTCAAAACAGTACAGATAGAAGGCTGTTCTAATTTTATGTCATATTACCGAGAGTTCCTGGGCGAACATGAGCGGAGTGGAATAAAGAACGTGATCAGCAGGATTGATATTCAAAAAGGTAAGCGCGCGCTGATTTGTTTACGGTTTGTGTATCTGCAGCCTGGAGCGTTGGTTTCCCTTTTGAATGACGAATATAGAAGAATATATCTGCAGAAATAGACAGTTGTCTCATTTACACGCAGGCGCAGAACGCGCATGCTAGTTGACAGTCAGCTGTAGTTCTCTCGGTGTGTTCAAGTGCAGCTTTTTGGCCCAGACGCGGCTGACGAGAGGCGACAACACCGTCGGCTTTCGTCTCTGCTAGTTCTTTGATGTCGGGTTGGTGTGTCCCGGCCTTAAAAACATCATTGTCACTTTTTACCCAGCCGACCAATCACAGTTGAGGAGGGGCGGGACAAATACAACACGACCAACCGCCACATTCTGCGTGTACGACGTCAACAGATGACAACAACAAGCATAATAACATAAAATTATTTAAAACAAGAGCCAGAGCAAATACTTTACATTGTATCAGCATTTTTATATAGAAACAATACAGAAACAAACTATCTGTGAAATGAGATACTAGTAACACTTCTGCGGATATTCCATATCATAGCAAGCAAAGCGCCTCTACTGAAAAAAAACGCTCACAAGCGCTGACAGCTAGGCATTTTCAGCTGGCTAAAAACGCTTTGGTGGACACGCGGCCTTAATGAAGGTTGTGGTGTCAAATACAGTCAAAAATAGGGATTAAAAAAATAGGGATAAATATTTAGGCATTGTTTTAGCAAAACAAAATTCGATCTGGCTCAAATTATGTCTCTCACTTGTTGAATATCCCGTTTCTCTTGAAAATATGGCAGATTACAAAGTAAAATGGCTTGTGAACAGCAAACCGTGTCTGTAAAAATAGGAGGCCCTGCGTTAATATTGTCTGATTTTTCAATAGAATTTTGAAACTTTTATTTCAAAAGATCAAGGAATGATTTGATTCCTCATGTATGACCCTTTAAAACAAACCGGCACGCGCTGGCCAAGGAAACATACATAATGTTAGCTTACAGATCTGAAACAACCACCAAAAGAAAAGAAATTATAAAATCAAAGAAAAAAAATGTGATAAATGAAAAAGAAACAGGGATAAAGCGCATATATAACATCAGTTTCTGAGATAAGCTTTAGTGTGGTTCTATGAGTCGCATTAAAACAAAGGCTTGTGGGTCTCTGCTACAGATTAAACCTCTCCTGGCCACAGACACTATTCTCTGTGCTCCATTGGACAACCACTTCCTCTAAGGTTTATTAAAAGCAGTCAGTTTCAATCCTGCAGAGGCGTCTGGTTCAAATTCACAGCTAACTGCTCCATAAATTAAAGGAGTATTGAGACAGAGACCAAAGCAGAGGAAAAGAGGGCAAATTTTCCGCCCAACAGCAGGAGATTCCATTTTAATGTTATTATCATTGTTATGGCTGTTTTATGTGGTGGAGGGGTTTTAGAGTCTATATGAGTCCCATAAGTTAACAGTTGAGATCAGTTGTTTGAGGGATAAGGCTGACTAACATTAGGAGCAAAGCCACTGGCATTTCCTACACTACATGAATAAAAGTGCTATTCTAATGCACCATAATAAAGTAGATATTTCAAGTTTGTCCATTATTGAATTTATCTAGTGTTACAAAAGTTGTTCATCTGATAGGCCACTTAAAAAAAAACACAAGTTATTGAAATGGCCGTCAGGCCTTGATAATTCACTGTACTGTATTTGACGTCATGATCTCATATGACAGGTTTTCCCAAAAAGAAAGCAAAAAGAATCCCAGACAAGACCTAAATCATGATGTCGAAAATAACTTAAAAAAATCTAAATCTAAAAAAAAAATCTGTCACTTTAGTCTAGTACTTGAGGTTACACAGAATTGTTTACTTAAACATAAACTGTGGTTATTTACTCACCCTCATGATGTTCCAAACAGCATCATTTCCTTTATTATGTGTAACAAGCATTTCAGTAAAAAATGGGTAGCGCTTTGTACAGAACACACCATTAAAGTTCCATAAAAGTGTGACTGAATTATTATTGACTGAAACATGCTGTGACAGAGGGGGAAATTTGAAGCGAGCAAGTCCGTTATGGTCTGTTCATCAAGCAAGCTATTGTATGGCTTCAGAAAACCTGGAATAAAGTACATTAGTTTCATTATGTGTTTTTGTTCATTTTGTTGCTTCACAGTGTGAATCATTTTCCATTTTCATTTTGTGGAAATAAATTGTGCAAGCATTCAGCATAGCTGCTTGTGTCAAAAGCAGAAAATGGAATGCACACACACAATTCAAAAGTTTGGGGTAAGATTGCAAAAGGTTCAAATTGATTTCAAATGGATCAAAAGTGATAGTAAAGACTGTTAGTTACAAAAATTCTAAATTCTATTTCAAATAAATGCTGTTTTTTTAACTTTCTATTCATCAAAGAATCCTGAAAAATATATATTACGGTTTTCACAAAAATATTTAAGCCGCACAACTGTTTTTTATTTTTTTTTAACTTTGATAATAAAAATAAATGTTTCTTAAGCACCAAATCAGCATTAGAATGATTTCTGAATGGTTATGTGACTCTGAAGACTGGAGTAATGATGCAGAAAATTCAGCCTTGCCATCACAGGAAATATTAAAATGGTAAAAATCAACTAAAACTTCTCTTTCAAAAACATTAAAAAAAATCTTGTAAACCTGTAAAAATATATGCATACACACACCGATCAGGCATAACATTATGACCACTGACAGGTGAAGTGAATAACACTGATTATCTCTTCATCACGGCACCTGTTAGAGGGTGGGATATATTAGGCAGCAAGTGAACATTTTGTCCTCAAAGTTGATGTGTTAGAAGCAGGAAAAATGGGCAAGCGTAAGGATTTGAGCGAGTTTGACAAGGGCCAAATTGTGATGGCTAGACGACTGGGTCAGAGCATCTCCAAAACTGCAGCTCTTGTGGGGTGTTCCCGGTCTGCAGTGGTCAGTATCTATCAAAAGTGGTCCAAGGAAGGAACAGTGGTGAACCAGCGACAGGGTCATGGGCGGCCAAGGCTCATTGATGCACGTGGGGAGCGAAGGCTGGCCCGTGTGGTCCGATCAAACAGACGAGCTACTGTAGCTCAAATTGCTCAAGAAGTTAATGCTGGTTCTGATAGAAAGGTGTCAGAATACACAGTGCATCGCAGTTTGTTGCGTATGGGGCTACATAGCTGCAGACCAGTCAGGGTGCCCATGCTGACCCCTGTCCACCGCCCAAAGCGCCAACGGTGGGCACGTGAGCATCAGAACTGGACCACGGAGCAATGGAAGAAGGTGGCCTGGTCTGATGAATCACGTTTTCTTTTACATCACGTGGATGGCCGGGTGCGTGTGCATCGCTTACCTGGGGAACACATAGCACCACTGGGGAATACATAGCACCAGGACGCAATATGGGAAGCCGGCGGAGGCAGTGTGATGCTTTGGGCAATGTTCTGCTGGGAAACCTTGGGTCCTTCCATCCATGTGGATGTTACTTTGACACATACCACCTACCTAAGCATTGTTGCAGACCAGGGAATACCGTTTCCATGAAAGGGTGTACATGGTCTGCAACAATGCTTAGGTAGGTGGTACGTGTCAAAGTAACATCCACATGGATGGAAGGACCCAAGGCTTCTTTCAGCAGGATAATGCACCCTGCCACATAGCAAAAATGGTTCAGGAATGGTTTGAGGAGCACAACAACAAGTTTGAGGTGTTGACTTGGCCTCCAAATTCCCCAGATCTCAATCCAATCGAGCATCTGTGGGATGTGCTGAACAAACAAGTCCAATCCATGGAGGCCCCACCTCGCAACTTACAGGACTTAAAGGATCTGCTGCTAACATCTTGGTGGCAAATACCACAGCACTCCTTTCAAGGGTCTAGTCGAGTCCATGCCTTGACGGGTCAGGGCTGTTTTGGAAGCAAAAGGGGGACCAACACAATATTAGGACATAATGTTATGCCTGATCGGTGTATATGAAATGATAAAAAAAAAGCCTTCTGATAAATAATAAAAAAATAACATACAAAAACTCCCAGCTGTAAGATTCTGCTTTTCTGTCTCATGCACATCTGTGCCTTCAGGCTTACATCATAAGAATGTGACAGTCACACGCATGCAAACATCAAAGAGGACCGTGTCATCTCAAGTCTGCGTAATAACATACTGAGAGACGTACGTGTGTGTGTGTGTGTGTGTGGGCATAAACAGGTTGCGCTAGGACATGTCTAATGCATATAATGACACGTTTTGGTAGGTGACTCTACTGTTAGCATGCTGTGCATTTGTGTACGGGTCTAGAGTGTCTACAAGAGTGTCAGGTGATGATAAGTAGTTACGATGCACAAAAGATAAATTCCTCCTGTCACTGGCTGTCAGTCTGGCTCTGTGACATGGTAAACATTCAGGAAAGCAATTTCATTGTTGGAGTGACAGAAATAGAGTGCATATGATGGCTGTCAAATCACATTCATCTGCTTTCATATAAATGCTGCTCTTTAATCCACCTGCGTAGACCTCCTACAGTGCAGCTGAATTAGTGCTGTGAGGTTAAATCATACAGTAATTAAGCAGCTCTTGGGGGGGATGTTTCCAGAAGTTTGAAATAGAGCACCATTTATCTACTCACCTCTTTATCTTCTGCTCCAAAACTGTTTTAGAAAACGAGCCTGGATTTAGGCTGTGAGGAATGTTGTGTTTGAAAGGGAGTCAACTGCACAGCTATACGTTTTCAAAATCAAGATAATGCATGACATAACAATGGTCTGCAAACATAAGCTTAAAAAAAACAATTTAGAGACGTGGCCTGGCGAGTAGTGTGCACACTATTCCACTCGACTACCTATTCTGTCACTATCATAAACAATAAATAAATAATAATTGCCAATAAACATTTTTATTTAAAATAATTTAAAATGTATTTTAATTTTTGATTGTTTTAATCATTTTAATCAGGTTTATTGGTGCACATTCATCAATTTATTAAATATTTAAAATGTATAAAAAAAAAATATATTTTTATATAAATAAATAAATACATTATTTATACAAATATATTTTGTTTATCTGCTCTGCCTCAGACACAGCTTTTGTTTAAGTTGTTTATATGAGCCAATCAAATCTTGATTAATAAAAAGTACTTATCCCAATAAAAAGAAATGTCCAATTCTACATTTTTTTCTTCACATTGAACATCCCCTTTTGTTCAAAAATGTCATATTATAGTATTTAAAATAAAACGTGATCAGCATTTTACAATTACTTTGCATTAAACATTTACCATGCATATATAAGTTTGAAACAAACTGTTTGCCTTCACGATACCATAACATTACTTTTCGCAATCTAAAATAAAAGCACAGAGCCGTAATGGGTTGACATAGTTGATAGCGACATTGAAACCTCTTATGTATCCTGGAGCTCGGCAGCGTCGCTTATGATGTCTTCGTTTGCGAGTGTGTGTTTGAGATGCACACACCACAATGGGATAAGCCGGGGTGTTTGGTTTGGGCTGTTTGGATTACTGTGACTGCTTGAGTCATTCCTTATACCCTCACGTCAACAGATCTGCCCCTTTTGTTGTTGGAAAGTGACCCTCGAGGGAGTGAGAGAGGGCAGGGGTCCTGTTCAGTTAAATTCCACTAACACACCCAATTAGTAAGAAGTAATGGCTGTCAAATGTGTTATCACACGCAAAAACATGTGTAAAGATGCCTGAGATGGACATAGAATGCTTCTTGATTATTAACTATTTTAATCAGAGCTATAGTGTAGCTGTTCCAGATGTTGTGCTATGGTGCTTTGCAGGTTCAAGTCCAGTCTACAACATGCCCCATTGAGTGAGTCCTGCAGGGTTGACATATTCTTGTAGGCCAAACTCTGGAAATGATCATTTTAGTATGTCCGGTTCCATTTCCAAGTTTTTTGATTATGTTTTTGGTTAAATTCCTGAAAAATGGTCTGTGGTGAACACAAGCTCAAGATATTTTCACATTGTATTCGAAGACATTCATCTGTGATGCCCTCTTGTGATTTTATAAAGCTTTTACTTGATAAAGGTGACTGCTAACAAGTGGCAAAATGGGACTACAGAGATTATGAAATGTCACCAGACATTTAATGTTATTACGCCAAACAGATAAACTCATCCACTTACAAGTCCGCTTTCATATCCTCATTTATAATCATGCTCTTGCAACCAATTCTAACTCAAACTTTCAGGAAAAATGTTTTTAGATAAAGACTGAAAAAGTTGTCGAAACTCAGTCATCCAACCATCGTGCAGTTTGTTTATAGCCTACATTTAGCTTTTTAACTTCTGCTGATTGCATTTAGGCTTCAAAATAAGTAAATAAATATTATCATGATGAACGTGTAAGATCATAAACTTTTGTTAGTCACAGAGCTTATTTACTGCATAATCCAAAAGCCAATGAAGGAAACCAGTGTGATGCTAATCTGAGGATTGGCCTACAAAAATGTCATTACTGCAGAACTCTATTCCTTGTCTCTTAGCCTAATAATATCCTGTCACTCACAACAATCTGTCTAATGATGAAGAAAAAAAACAACTTCTCTAAAACAGTTTAACATGGTAATCTAACAGCATGAAGAAGTTGCAACTGTAAATGCCTCCACTTTGCACCCAAAGCTAAAAACCAAAATAAATGAGTCAGCCTCACTAATCATCTAGTCTGTTGGTGGATGGATGACCATGCTGGACCATCCTTTGTCAGCAGTGGAGTAAGACGGGAGGAACAGAGAGAGGCACACCTACACACACTTGGATCAGGTTACACAGGACAGGTGCGCGAGCGGCTGGCCAGCGCTACAGATATTAGACAATGGCGTATAGTTTCTGATATGGCAGGCTCAGCTATACACAAACACTGGGCTATGAGAACAATGTAGAGAGTAAATGATGTACATAATGAGAGTAAAGCCATTTTATTCTGCAGTGTCTCTTTACACATATCTAGGATGCGTGAGCTGCCTACCTAGACAACATTTTTAGAACACCACAAGCATGTTTGAATTTACATACAATGCTCAAAAATGCAGTCTAGGTAGGATGCTCACTAATTTTTTAAAACTGCCCAAGAGTGAGAGACCGGTTTTGAAGGGTCTTACCTTATCTGTCCTCTGACCAGAGGTCTGTTTTTGGTACGATTCATGTTTGAGTCAAAGGGCACCTCGAAGTACTGTTGGGGGAAAAAAAGATGAAAATTACAACACAAGATACATTAACAGCACAAAAAGCCTCTTTAAAACAACCAATCGTAAATGTGCATATCCCTCTCTTTTCCAATCCAGATCGTTTAAAATCCAAGTTAAAGGGGGGTCTAATGCTATTTCATGCATTCTGACTTATTTACACTGTTAAAGAGTTGGATTCACATGCTAAACATGGACAAAATGTAAAAAAAAACGAGCTGGACATATGACAGAGTTTTTCTGTGCCAAATACACTCCTTCAGGATTCAAATAAGTTTCAGAAAGTTTTTTTTCAAGTATGGCCCTGTATGAAGTCATAAAGGGTGGAATTCCTTGTATGTGCACTTCTCTTGGATGAGCGTGTGCGCACATCAACCAGAACTAGAGCAAGAGCGTCAACAACGAGCTTCGTTCGGGTTACGGGAGCCGTCGGCAACGCTGTCATTTTGTTTTTTGACCATGAAATCAACAATGTCACTAAAGAAGTGTGTTTCAGGTTGTGAGGGAAAGATAACCTTGTTCAGCTTCCCAAATAACCCAGCGTTAAGGAAACAGGATGCAGTTTTTCCAGAGCAGCAACGGAGTTCTGCAAGTGTGTTTGTTTGTTCCCAGTCATGAGTCGAAACCGCAGGCGGTGAGTGAAACTGCATCAAATGTCTGTGTTTTGTTGGCAATCGCTCACGTAAGTGCATATAAACGTAAACAACATGAACGTATAGTGAATCGAAAGTTATCCAGGGAGTGTGTGTGTGTGTGTGTGTGTGTGTGTGTGTGTGTGTGTGTGTGTGTGTGTGCGCTTGAGATTCTTTAGCTCCGCCCACTGCATGCCTTCACGAGTTCGGCTATTTTCGGAAAGAATCGGTACAGCGTATATCTCTCTTTTATAAATATGATAAAACTAAAGACTCTTCGGACATATGAAGGATGCAGTACTACTCTATAGGTGCTCAAGATTAACATGAGATTGGCAGAAACTGTGTGTGTTATGCCCCCTTTAAACACTGTCATTCTAAAATACCTTAGACAGAAGAAACAATATTTTAAGTATTTTTGTTTTTCCACATTAACTTTTTATGATAAGGTGAAATGTACTGTGGCATTACGACAATACAGACTTGATTATTTCTATTTTAACACGATCCAAATTCAGAATGACCTCAAAATATAAAATTACACAACACACTGAAGTCCAATACAGAAGACAGAGAGAAAAAAAGGCAAGTAAAAAAGCAATCCCACTACACTAAAGAATAAATTGCAATATTGTATTGTGACCCAGATATCAAATATTACATAGTGATAGTATTACACTTATTTTAAGCTTTGGTGGAGAAAAACACCAAACACACTACTGTTCAAAAGTTCGGTATGATTTTTGAATGTTTTTTAAAGAACTGTATGCTCACCAAGGCTGCATTTATGTGAATAAAAACAGTAAAATGGTAATATTGTGAAATATTATTACAATTTAAAAGAACAATTTTCAGTTAACTTATTTTTAAGAGCTGAATTTTCAGCATCATTACTCCAGTCTTCAGTGTCACATGATCTTTCAGAAATCATTCTAAAATGCTGATTTGGTGTTTAAGAAACATTTCTTATTATTATTTTCAAAGTTGAACACTTTTGTGCTGCTTCATATTTTTTGTTGAAACTGTGATACTTTTTTGATGAATCTTTGATGAAACGAAAGTTCAAAAGAACAGCATTTATCTGAATATATATTTTTGTAACAATGTAAAAGTCTTTAGTTTTTGATCAATAAAAAAAATCCTTGCTGAATAAAAGTATTAATATCTTTAAAAAATGACCCCTAACTTTTGAAATGGAATAGGCTGTATAATCTTGGTTACTGAAGTGTTTAAAAAAAAAAAAAAAACTACAGCTAATAATTGTTTGCACTTTTCTCTTTGTAGCATACAAAAAAACTTTAAACACATTTCTGAAGCATTTTCTCTGAAACATCTGCTCAAGATATCGAACAAAATGCATGAAATTCAAACCCTTAAATGGATCGATATGAATGCATGTGTCTGAGACAGAACGACAGAGATTGCTTAGGTGCAACGGGGACGATTAAGGTTAAAAAAAAGAAGGTTTTGTGTTTTATGGCCTTCTGCAGGGGAGTCTGCACAAAATTCACCTCGGGGAATCTACAATGTGAGACTAAAACACAAACACATGGGGCGTTTAAACTCAGGAACCGGTTATTCAGTCTGTGAGAGACAGCACATGCACCTAATGAAGAAAACAGATAGCTCACTTTTCAACTGAAGAATTTCAGGACTCATTTCTCCTAAAATATGGCCCCCATAAAATAACTAATAAACAGATAATCCATTTCTCTTTTCCTCTCTTAATTTACTGTCCATTTGACATCGAAAAAGAGTCCACGCTTAAAAATGTTCTCGTGGTAGGTAATACATTTCACGCAGAATACATTTATATTTTGTTAGATACCTCAGAGAACGGGACCGTACAACTGCGGAGGACAACGGGGGGAAATACATATTATCTGTGACGGTGCGTGTCTGTTTGGCCTTTCTAAGCGTCCCCTCGAGTTTAAAGAGGAACCCTGCTAGTGCTATTTGCAACAAATAATAATATCCATCAATTATATGATACGTCCCAGCATGCATTTTTACATAAGGATAAGGACAAAAAAACCCTGAAAGAACCTCATATTTAGACTAATGTACGACAAACGGAGAGGTCAATAAAACATCTCAAGGAGGTAAAAAAAACGAACTCGGTGACAAACGTGTCTAAAAGCCGTCACAGAAGATTGATGTTTTTTCATTTTGTTTCAGCTATTTTTGGCAGCGTTTTCAAACTCGGACCAATGTCATCCAAAGTGATAAAGTAGCCTGATACAGTGCAGAGGAAGTTGAAGCCCAAAGTGTGTTGTATAAAGTTGAGTGGAGGGTCTGCTGAGTCTCAAATTTATTCTCTCTGCATTTAGTGTTATTGCACTTGAGATCCCGGACGAGGCAGGGCACAGATGTGGCCGTTGCTGAGGTCCCTGCAGTTTTAGGGCCGAGGTGTTAATTCTATTTCCTGGGTCAGGAAGTGCGTCAGATGGTCGCCACAGAGAGAACTGGAGTGAATTTCTAGTGCTGGAATAGTCTCCGAAGTATTAACCGGATGCTAACACGATTGTTGCGGAGTGTATCTTGGCTACGACTGCACGTTTTAGACCTGTGAGATTTCTGAAGTCTTGTTAACCTGCAAAAGGACAAAGTTTACATTAAAAGACTCCCAATAGTCAGTATAAATGCAGTCTGGGATAAAACACTAGCTTTAGAGCAATCATAAGAGTAAGCAAACTGACAAAACACATATTCTGCGATACTGAAAAAGCAACCAGGGTTTTGAGTGTTCAAGATGCTTTCGTTTCCTGTCAGAACCACTTCTCAGTTCTCAGGCATTGGCTTATTTCAGATATTCAGATATAAAGATATTCTTATTTCTTAATACATTTTTTCCCCTCTCAGACTGGTACATCATCTGGTTCACATCAACACCCCAAGAACCCTGCCACTTCTGCTTCAGTACATTTATTGCTGGTAAAAATCATGCTTTTTAAAAAAGGAAGGTGAGTACAAGTGTAAATGAATATGAAGTGCATGAGATTATGGGCTGTCACATACATAACTAAGGTCCTTTAAGATTCTTTTATTGTTTCTTCTGTGGATCTGCGCTCATCAGAATATTAACATTGTTTCTTCAACAATGAATAAGGCTTCATATTTTTATGTACAATACACTGCAAGAGTAGATCTGTTAATATTATTACAATGTTAAATAAAATAACTAGTGCTGTCAATCGATTAAAAAAAAACTAGATTAAATCACACATTTTTTTTATGATTAATCGTGATTAATCGCAATTAAAAACACTTACGTTTTTATACGTTTTTAATATATTTTATAATATAATAATTTCAGTTAATCTCCAAATGAATGTAGAAAAAACAAATACAGTATATTTTAAATATTTGTTTAATGGCATCTTTTTATGAATGAAGGCCAGTATCACTGACACTAATACTGATACTGATGTCTCTATGAAAATGATTTTTCCCCCAATTTTAAACATTAATTATAGCCATTCAACATTACAGTGTAATTGAAAGCTTTTTAACATTTATTAGGCTTCAAAAAATATAGTGACTTTTCATTTAAGTGAACTTAAAGGGGGGGTCTAATGCTATTTCATGCATTCTGACTTATTTACACTGTTAAAGAGTTGGATTCTCAATGGATGGACAAAATTTCAAAAAACGAGTTGGACGTATGACGGAGTATTTCTGTGCCAAATACACTCCTTCAGGATTCGTTAAGTTTCGGAAAATTTTTTTTCGAGTATGGCCCTGTATGACTTCATAAAGTGCGGAATTGCTTGTATGGGCACCAATATCAATGAGCTTCGTTCGGGTTACGGAAGCTGTCTGCAGCGCTGTTATTTTGTTTTTAGCCCACGAAAATCAACAATGTCACTAAAGAAGTGTGTTTCTGGTTGTGAGGAAAAGATAACCTTCTTCAGCTTCCCAAATAACCCAGCATTAAGGAAACATGGATGCAGTTTGTTTTTCCGGAGCAGCAACAGAGTTCTGCGAGTGTGTTTGCTTGTTCCCGGTCATGAGTCGAAACCACAGGCGGTGAGTGAAACTGCATCAAATGTCTGTGTTTTGTTAGCAATTGGCAAGTAAGTGCATATAAATATAAACAACACAAATGTATAGTGAATCGAAAGTTATCCAGGGATCATGCCATGATGTATTGTGTGTGTGTGTGCGTGCGCGCTCGTGTCTCTTTAGCTCCGCCCACTGCACACCTGCACAAGTTCGGCTGTTTTCGGAAAGAATCGGTACAGCGTATCTTTCTTTTATAAATATAATAAAACTAAGATATGAAGGATGCAATACTTTACTTTAAGAGTTTAAATATTTTTAACGCGTTAAAACTGGAAAAATAAAATAAAAAATTTGCATGCGTTAACGTTGACAGCATTAAAAATAACTAAACTAAAATGTGAAATAACTGTTCTCTAATTGCATATATTTTAAAATGTAAATTATTCCTGTGATGCAAAGCTCAATTTTCAGCATCATTACTCCAGTCTTCAGTATCACATGATCCTTCAGAAATCATTCTAATATGATGATTTAAAAAACATGTTTTTTTAGGACTCTTTGATGAATAGAAAGTTCAAAAGAACAGCATTTCTTTGAAACAGAAATCATTTGAAACATTTGAAATAGCTTTATCAATTTAATGTGCCCTTGTGAATAAAAGTATTAGTTTTTATTTTTAAATCTTACTGTCCTCAGACTTTTAAAGGGTAGTATATATTTGGGTTGCATATAAAAAAATAAAAAATTAAAATAGATGCAAATTAAATTAATAAAAAAATCAAATGTGAAAAATGTAAAAAAGTTAAATAAATAAAAGTGTGCAAGTGAGAATTTGCAGTGTCAGCACAGAGCAGATAGACTGCCAGGGAGAGCACCACCAATCAATGATTCTTTGGACAAGAAGGCCATCTGAGAGGTCAAATAAGTGGACATAAGAGGGAGGAAGGCAGAGGGCAGAGAACTAATGTCAAAGTCCAGGCAATTTTTTTCTGACTGTGACCAAATTCTGGCATCAGAAGTCAAATGTCAATTCAGTCATTAAGTTCTTCAAGAAAACAAGTTTTTGAGCATTAGGACATTCAAGTACAGAAATATTTCAGTATCATTTACAGTATTGACAGTATCACAGGTCTCATATCTTGATTCAAAATATGAGTTAACTGTTTGCTGACTGCATACTTTCAAACTTAGGGATGTATACTGCAAAGCGATGTGTTACAGCAAGGTGCCAGTGCATTGCGTGAGTGTATAAAGGAACCGTTGCATTTAATCCTCATTTCATTCTTATCGACACCACAGAGTTCCAGTATATTTATAAAATTGCTACATCAGCACAAGAGTGATACTGCAGAGTTCACTGTACTCCCAGTGACAGGGCTCTGGGTTCACTCACAGTGACTGCAGCAGCGTGGCAGGACAAAGTGACACGCACAGCAAACAAACGCTGCCTGGACTATGAGACCATACTAACTAATGCTGATGAGAAACTTACTGTAACAGAGACAAGTGTTTACTGAAGGGAAGTGCATCTGAGGGCAAACACACTTACATAAGCATGCAAACAAACACACAAAATTCAGCCTAAATATTCTCACGAAGAGAAACGCACGTGTATTTACTTGGGCTCCATGCACATTTCCAACGCAGCTGCTTTATATGAGAAAGACGTCGGCGTTGATCAGTAGAACTTGGTCAAAGTAAACACCACCTGCTCAAACACCTACTCAGCACCTTCAACTTTTTTCCTCCACCTTTGCAAACAAAAAGTACAATCCAAATTCTCAATCAGCGCTGTGTACATTGTAAGTACATGCATTCAAAGATAATTCCTCATGCTGTCAAAGTCCAGGTGCAGAACCAGAGTTCAGGAGTTGAAGATGTAATACTCTATCGATTTAACAAAATTACCTGACAAATTTCTAAAGAACAGCAGCAGAAAACTTCAGCTGCCAATCATCTCAAGTGCTTATGAAAGAGAAATTCCTCTTTAGTGACAGCGACCGTTGAATCATTGCGGTCCAAGTTCAACTTGAGCTACGTGAGTTTTGCCGGGACCCTGCAGAAACTGTTCGCCAGACCACTACGTTCGGCCATTTAGTAATTATACAGAGCGCCTCTGAAAGGACCTCTGAATTCTTCATTTATGATTACAATCATTCAAAAAATCAGCTGCATGGACTTAGTTGAATCTTTACCTTCCAGACACATCTGAAGAAATGATGTAAACAGATGAATCCTACATACACAGGGATGTTCATGATGCTTTGGTGTCAGCTATTAGGTATATTTTTGTGTTAATCTATAGCAAGGAAAAGAATGCCTTCACTACACGTGAACTACAAAGCTAATGGAAACACATTTTGACAATCTTAAATTGCGTTTCATATCCAAATCAGGACAAGGTCAATCATTATGTTAACATTCACAGTTAAAATCAAGCAATAGTGTGTTTTTGCGTAGTTGAGGTATGATATTCAGATTTGGCATATACCAGTAAGATAGTTATTTTATTTTGCAATAATTAAAATAAATTAAAATTCTGTATTATTTTGTGTAAAAAAATATAAAATAAAATACTCTAAAATAAAATAGTTTAATGGTTCAAGTGTATTTAGACATCACAACATTATAATTAGTATAATGACAGATTTCATTTTGAGATCTGCGAAAAATTAGTGTTTTTTAAAAGTGCTAGATGATGTTAAAGGCAATATAAATGTAAAAATACTAGTGGAAATTAGCATGTAAATTTTAATATCCAATATTCTGATTTAATTATTAATAAAATATTTTAAAATAAAAAAAAATAAAATAAAAAACTAAACGTAATATTGGCAGATATGGTGCTGATATATTGTGCATCCCCATTTTGGGATAGCATGCACAGAAGACAATAAACAGTTTGAACCAAAAATTTGTTGGATGCATGCATCCTGATTTAATGGGGTTGGCAATCATCTAGATATCTAGCAATGCAACTTTGAAGTCCATTGACACTAGGCTTATCCTGAGGCCTGTTTAATATCCCTACTCCCTGCTATCTCCACACAAGAGCAAGGATGCAGGTCCTTCTCTCCCAGCCTGGTATCCGAGCTGTGATCATTTGGCCTCTCCAGCTTGGAGCACTGCAAGAAAACTGGCAGTAAGTCAGCTGGCACAGCGACAGGCTTGATTAATGGCCCGTGCAAAGCAGAGTTGAGTGCTAAACTGTCCACATGCTAATCAGCCAATTATGAATGTTCTGCCCTGCTCTAGCGCTGCCTCAGAGCAAATCAATGTATTTAGTTCTTTTGCCAGCAGGCAAAATAGGATAGGGAGGCTGAGAATGCTTAGGGATGCTATCCTGAAGAAGAAAGAATAAAATAGCATACGGAAATCTATGCATCATCAGTTTAATCAGACTATAAAGACTTGCGTTTTGGTCATGTCAGCCACTCACACCCAGGAAAAGGCAAAGGCGCCATGATCTGCACTGTAGCCCTTCTTTTTCCAAAGCATCTTGGTTTGGTTCCAGCACTACCATTCGCAGATGTTTTTGCAACATTCCTTCCAGTTATAACGACAACATTAAAAGGTATTTCATGGTGATGACATAAGATGGATGAGTGCTGTCTAGGTCAGTTGGGAGTTGAAGACGGAGGCTAAACCGGTGGTTCTAGCAGCCGAGAACCTCCTGTGGGAATGACGAGCTAGTTCATCATCTTTGGCCCAGTGTCAGTTCACATAACCCAGACCATCACGGTGAGTCCATAGTTCGCCGTCATGATCCCACACCAGAGCGCCTCCTACTGCGATAGGGCTTCAAGTTACAGAGCAAGAGCCCGAATTGCTGATGATACTGGTTGCGGGGAAATAAGACAACTGTGATGGATTGAAATTTAAACAATTTCATTATTGGTCATGCATTTTGTGCTACAACAAAAACAAGACCTCCCTGAAAAAAAAAAAAAAAGAGGCAATTATAAGTTAATCATGTCATTTAAAACCAAGCCAAAACAAGCCTTTCTTCAAAAGATCTGGCATATAAGGAACAATCAAAATAATAACTGGCCTAAAAATTTTAGGCAGCCTTTTTAAATTTGGTGATTTGAGCAATTTTTGTGAGTTACGCCAAGTTCTTGTTCATGATGTTAAATGAAGAAACTGCCCTGAAGTAACAGCCATGCATAGGCATGTTTATGAACAGAGCTTTCTACTAAGAACCCTCATTTATCATGACCCGATAATCAAAGCTCAATTTAAGTCTCTGGCAAACTAAACAAAGACACATTTGAGTCATACAATTATTTTTGCTGAGGACGCAAACATACTCAATGTGCCAACAGGCCACGTTTCGCTTTGATAGGACTGGCTAGCCATATGTGTGATTTACCTGTGATATATTGGTAAAGATTAAATGTTGACATTCCCAGATTACCATTAAGACCATGAACTGTTTGTGCAACTGAGTCGTTTAATATCAGCATCTGTGAGGACGTCAAGTAAGCATGTGTTTATACAAGAACGCATGAGTGTGTGTTTAGATTATATCTGGTGCCTCCAGCTGTGTGTGACAGCAGAAGGCACATGAGAAAAGTGGTCTTGCAAATGCACGACCCTAAAATGCTCGCTTACTAAGTGTTTACATACAGACCTACAGTTTATGTCTTTATAGAGGTTGAACTCCATTTCCTACCACCCCAATTCCATTGTGTTGAATTTGTCGCCATCAACAACCTGTGGCAAAAATGCACTTTTCTCTAAACATTCTTGCCAACAGACATCTAAGTTTACTTCTCAAGAGGCTGCCTCACTTCAGATGGACACGGTTTGCTTGAACTTTTAACATTCCACCTCAACATAAGTTGAAAAGATGTGACATAAGGCTAAACATTCTTCATTAAGCCATCTCAACATTGGACATCTGAAAGAAGTGGTTTTCTTATCAAAATGTCCATGTCAGCACCCTCTCCCATCTACATGATCCATGAGGCAGGGATGTTAGATTTTGAGCAGAAGAGATTTTGTGCGAGACAAATATTCAGGAATAACAGGCAAAGCATACACACATTCCTAGTGCTATTTCACCTATAGAAACTCTTTTCAATGTCTAATCTGCCTGTTTTATTCTCTTTTCTTTATCTGCAGTTTGCGGTAAGCGCTTAGACATGTCTGGACATGGGTCATAAGATCTGTTTTCTCTGCTGCAACTGCATCTATCTTTCTGTGAAACCACAGGCTGCCGTTAACACCAAGACCCCAAACAGTGTTTGCATTCCTTAATTAGGACTCCTTTTCACATCCCTACACTTCTGTCTGTCTGCAAACTTAGAAAGGACACCAAGAAGGAAGATGAAGGAACGAGTTGATTGCAGGCAAGAACAGATATTGATTAGAGTTGATTTAGAGTTCTAAACTTCTAAAATAGTCGCTGGCGAAGGTATCTAATGAGGATGCACTGATATTAAAATTCTGGTCAAAACTGATAAGATAAAGATTTTAAAATGTTATCCTATCTTGCTTATAAATAACTATAACTGTAAAATATAAAAATCATACAAAAAACTAAAATTAATCATTTTAAATGCTAAAAGTGAGTTTAGGTGCAATTAAAAAAATAAATAAATAAATCAATTAAATTAATAAATATATACATAATTATTAAAATAAATTAGAAGAGGCACCAATATTAACATGTTAAGCAATACATTAAAATAAAATAAATAAATACAATTTTTATTTATAAAGTATATCTCACCAATACATTGTGAATCACTAGTATCCAAAATATCCAGCACACTGAATTTACTATTTACACTATAATTTGCTGGGACAGGATGACAGCTGAGCTGCTCAAGACTGCCATTCCAATCTGATTTAATGCATGTAGACACTTTGGTTGAAGACCAAATAATGAGAGAAGAACATATGTATTCTGTCAAAACTGGTCTGTACCAAGTAAATATCCAAGAAACCGGAGGTCTAGACATGAAGAATTGTCTTAAGGGCTCTAGCTCCAACAAACTTGGATTTGATCACCATCCTCCCCAGCATTAAAGTTGGTAATTACAAAGCAGACACTAATTGTGGTTTTTCAAACCAATATGACAGGGTGCCGAGCAGCAGCATCCATTGAAACCAACCCTGTTATTAGCCCGAAGGCTTCTGACAGATGGGGCATGGATTGAGTTAAAGATGCAAGTCTTGTTTTAATGGGGGCCTCAGATTAACCTCTGTATATAAAACATTCAGATTCAGACCAATTCTGAAACCATCAAGGCACCAGTGGAGAAGCGTTTGAATTATTCATGCCTGAAGAACTTTGCTTTCTATACTAACAGATGGAAGCAGGATGATTTTGAAGAGCTTGACTACGTGCAAAGTTCCTGTCAACCTCTGTCCACTCTCGCTTCATGCCTTCGGCCCTCGAGACCCTTTCCGCTCTTCTTCTCATCCCCTAGTCAGGCTTGTCGAAAGCAATGTCAGGCTGTTAGCTCTGCTGTCAAGTCCTCTGAGTAAGTCGTCAACCATCTGTCGCCATTAAAAGAAGCAAAATGGCTCCTGTCAGAGAGAAAAAAGATTAGCAGGGATGACAGAATGACGCTTCGCTATGGAACAATGGAAGGAAACGGGACCAGCCATAGGACAGTGGGGAATAAGAATCAGAGAAAGATGTGAAAATGGTCAATATGGCATATGAAAGAAATCAGCTGCCAGGATGCTTGGTGGCATTGTGTATCTCCCACACGTTCTGAGGTTAGCCACCTTTGGGCTTATTTTGGGACTCAATTAATGGGTCTGGTGGTTAAGGGACTGGAATTTATGCTCCATAAACCTCAAAAGCTCAGCCACACACAGGATATGGTTAATCTGCAAATCATAAGCAGAACAGGCATCATAATCTCAAGGACTCAATTTGGTGTGTTGCAGAACATGCCCAAAAAGAGACTTCATACCCAGTGGTTAGCCAATTAATGCAAACTACAAACCTGGACTTTGATTTCAGCCTTGTAGTCCCTGCATTTTTTTCTGTAATCTGATGTAATGATCTAATATTCATCAAACAGGCTTTTTTTTTTACTAATACCACCGTCATGAAATAAATGAGCAACGCGTTGAAGAAGCGCCAGTGGGAAGATTCCAGAGATGTGAGGAAAAGCACAGCATGGTCGATCCCCCCGATGGATGGAGAAACCCGAAAACGCTTTCATCACCTGCCTGTAACGAGAGCAGTGTCCTGAAACCAACGACAGCTGGCTGTTTAGTGCTTTTGTGTTCTCCGGATTAAGTGAAACAACAGATAAAAGACAGAAAACCCTTCAAAACGAGCAAATATAAGAAATGGCTTGGCACTCTAAAGCCTCTCGGCTTTGGAACGAAGAAAGTGGTGGATGGATTTCAAAGAATTAAACTCAAAGAAACAGTTGCCAAATGAATTCTTAGATACAAAACATGAAAAAGGAAAATATGGTAAAAGCTGTTAGGTTCTTAAGTGTCATCTGTGAATAAGAGGCAGAAAGATGATAAATACAAGAACACTGCCTTTACTTCAAATAAAAGACACGAGAAACCAAAAATGCAACAGCCAATGCATCACACTAAAGAGGGCGAATACATCTGCATGACATGTAGTTGGAAAAAAACGTCCTCCAAACACAGTGAGATGAAGCCGATCCTGCTCAGTGTCATGCTTTAATCCCAAAGAAGCTTCATGAAGTCACATCTGCAAAGATCACAGGAAGGAATTAGCACATGCACAAGTTAGCAAAGAGATGAAAAAAAGAGAGCAAGAGATGAGGAAATTTTCTTGAGAAGATTTCCTTTCAAATCTCTAGATAAGAGAACAGTCTAGTTGCATATAAGTCCACAAAGAATATAGAAGCTGTCTGAAGAAAAAAAAAAAAAAAAATAGGAAAAAGAAATGTTTGTAAATTAGAATTCTTATTTTAAACCTAGAACAACAATTTGAAAAGGAGGAAGCGATGGTCTAATTGCAGAAACATTTATTGAAGCTGTAGGAATAAAATTCCCCCCTTTCAGTTAAAACCATCTTTTTGATAGTGACATTGCACATACTACACAAGAGCTGAACCAGCCTGACAAATATGCAATTTATGGCATGACTGACAATTGGACATTGTAAATATTGAAACACATTTAAAACTTCAGACTTTAAAACTCTGGATAACCTCTTTAATAATTGAGTACATTTTAAGATGGTCAAGAAGGAATATTGAGTAGTAAATACCTAGCTATTATAGTATAGTATATTGAATGGGACATATTTCCTTGTTTCTTATAAAAAGCTTTTCCTTTAGGTAATAATAGTTCAGAGTGGCATGTGAGAAACAGACATTGACTCAGAGCTTGTCTGGAGTCACAAAGTATCACCACAGAGACAGGCCAGCAGGTGAGTCATGCACTAAAAACAGTTTAACAACGGCCTCTTCCGCTGAAAAATCACTACAAACCTTTTAAGCCACTTACACAGACAGTAATCAACAATTATACTACTCAAGTCAGTCAAAAGAGACAGTTTCGTGACAAAACATTGCATGTCAACAAATCACCTGCACAAAAAAGTAACGTGAGCTTTAACAGCGGATGTCAAGCTGATGAGGGAGACCGAACCGCATACAGGTGGCTTTTGATCAATTCAATCCCTAAGAGTGTGCATTTGCAAATTCTTTAAATGAGCTAAAAGGATGCACCACCTTTAAAATTAGTCAAGTGTTGTTTGAAGCAGGATAATTCAGTGGTTTGACACCAAGAAAGAGTCAAGAAGATTAGCAGGAACTCTACTCCTTTAAAGCTGAGAGCCACAATTATTCAAAAAGCTTGCTTTCGTAAAAGAGTGTGCAAAACAACAAACCAGTAACTGTAACTGACAACAAAGTGTGCAATTATAACCAAATGTAAGCTGCTACCACTTCAAGAGCAGAATCATTTTTAACAGCTCATCACAAAAACAGCTCTTCAATATGCTGATCCAGGACACTTGCCTAGTGGAAAAAGTGCAATAAAAGGCAGCCATTAACAATGAACAAATGTAATATTTTTAGAGGTAATTGTTTTTAATCAAGTTTCTAGACCAAACTAATCTACTCCTGCTGTGCACACTAATGCCACGGTGACACTTGGACTGTTATATACGTTATATACTGTCAAGGGAAAAATTACAAAATGTAAACTTACATTTGGAACTTCAAATAGGCCTGTAGCAGTTTCTATAAAATCTAAGAAATGTGTGCCTAACAGTCCCTTTAACAGTTCTGTTGACATCAATCCTAGGTTTTACTAATGGTGTAAGGTGCAATCTCAACACTACACTTGAGAGATGCCTAGTCGTCATATTACAGTGCAGTGTTGTGGCATTTCGGCAGTTCTCTGCATGCAACCAACTCTTGCAAGTTAAAATTAGCATTCAACACTAGCATGTGAGCACGGTGCTAACAGGGCTGCTTTTGTTAATTAGTTACGCTTCCCAGTACTAAACAAAGTGTTTCTATTGCTGTTGGCTGCTACATCCATCTGGGTTCAAATAAAAGTAGACTTAGTAAACATCTAGTTAAGCAGCTAACAGTGGAGAACTCCTTTGAAATGGGTAAAAAAAATCCTGAAGGTTACTAGTTTTGGCAGACGATAGTGCCAATAAGTACTATGCACAATACATAGGAACTAGAGGTCGACCGATATATCGGCCGATATTTGTCTTTTTTTATATCGGCATCGGCCGATATCCGTGTTTAGTAGCGCCGATTTAAAGTCAGGCACGTCCGCAGGCAGCCCCGTGTTATTGGTGCGGTGGAACGTGCTGCTGCCGCATGTGAAGGACCCCAAGCCCCAAAGATTCAACAACAGTCCTGGAGGCTTAAATTCTGATATTTCAAAGTCCTATGGCCATATATTTACTACATATTACTAGTAAACTATGAAGTGTTGCTTCACTTAGTGAAAGAAAAAACGAACTGGCATAATGCTACAGCTGGTTGAAGGTTCGCTTACTTGCAGTTAACTTTAAGGACTGTAGTCGAAAACTAGCAGCAGCTTGCTTGCTAACATATTAGCCCCAATGTTATAAGTTCTGTTTTATTTTTCCTGTATCGGAGTCTGAGAATTTCACTCTGTGCCTTGGGTGGAGAAGGCGCCAGCTCTCACAAACACTGCAGCATGATTGAGGGCTACGTTACTCCGCCCCGCTCACAGACAGCACCGTGCTCGGAGACACAGAGCTGTCCTGAAGGCCCAATGATGCAGGCCCGGTTCTATGGGGGTGAGGGTAAGCACCCTCAAACGCAAGCAAAAGCACCCTCAGTTGATACTGTAATAATATACTGGCGAAACAGATTGGGCAGATTTGGAGAGCGCCAAATGCATCTATTTACAACGTGTTTTTGCAGCGGTGAGTGATGTAGCCAGTCACAGATATAGTTGTTGATCTCTTGAACGCGATCAGAACAGTGTTGCCAACTTAGCGACTTTGTCGTTATATTTAGCGACTTTTCAGACCCCTTTAGCGACTTTTTTTCAAAAAAGCGACTAGCGACAAATCTAGCGACTTTTTGGACAAACGTCAGCTATTTTACAAATGTCGCCAGTACTGTCGTGTCCGTCACACCTCTCTCTGTGTCTACCCTGTTCAGTGAATGGCTGAGAGGAGCAGCAGCGCATGCCGGTGAACGCACACACCAGCTGACAGACATGAATGATCGAGCTGCACGAGCACACAGTGTTGCCACGGATTTATCACTTATCTGCTTCCTTTGTTTTATATTTAAAGAATTTAGTTTGACCCGTTATTTCCATTCTTCTCTTGTGCTTATCAATTATATTACTTACTATCACAGAGATTTAGTTCATCCAGTTTCTGACCTCTCTCAATTCAGATTATTTTACACATATAAAAATGTAGTCATTCACTATATCATACTCGTTCTATTGTATGACAAAAAGATATAGGAAATGAGAACATATTTATTGGACAGTCGGATGTATTATATTTTTTTAAAATACAGTATGTGAGCACGGATTAGGAGAGAAAACACATTAGGCAGGCAGAACACAAATACGACGCGGTGACGTCACAGATATGCTAATTGACGCATGACATCATCTAGCGACATTTAGCGACTTCTTGGGCAGGCTTTAGCTACTTTCCTTTGAAAATAGTTGGCAACACTGGATCAGAATCTCACCGCTCAAAACGGCAGAGTTTTTATTCAGTGCTGAGTTAATGCAGGCTCGCGAAACTCAAGGCTATACAGTCTATAAAATCCATTGAATAAAACTATTGTTTTTCATGCTGCTAAGAGGACCGACGGCCAATTGCATGCTGCAGAGTTTCGGAAAAGATATCTAAATATAAATGCTGGATTCACTCTGCACGAGACAGAAATATTCTGAGACCCAGAATAGAGGTTTTGCCTCTGTAGAGGACATTATATTTTAGTGAATTTCTCTGACAACACACACAGTTTTAAGTCTGGATATTCTTATGAAATTCTTATGAAAATATTCCTTTTTATTACTCCCATTATTACACGTCTTTTTACATTACATATTGTCCCAAAAACACATTACTATGCAAATTAGATATAGTGTATAGATGCATTGCATAGAATGGGAATGGCATTTATGGCCATGTTTATCATTAATTATTCTGGCGTGCAGTGCACAAAATTAAGATACGAGAGATGGTTCAAGTCAGTGTTCAATAAATGATGATGTTAAGTTTAGAAATGTTGTGCATCCACTTATTATTAGTGTGACATTTTAGCATGCAAATGAAGGGGAAAACTTCAAGATATCAGCACATATCGGCCATCGGCTGACCCTGACCTCTAAACATTGGCATCAGCTATAGAAAAACCCATATCGGTCGATCTCTAATAGGAACACAATAAGTATGTAAACTTAACAACCTTATATCCCCTGTTGAGATGAAGAAAAACAGTTGTATTTAAGCCAAATACTGAAGCGCCAAATGCATGCACCCTAAAAAGTCTACATCGCCTGCTTCGCCTCACCACTGATCATCTTACATCAATTTAAAGAATGTTTATCAGAAAAAGACAGGTAACAATTTCATTAATAAACCTCTCACACCAAGAACACTAGCATACTCAAATCATATAAATGATGTAAACAAGAAAATGACTGCCAAGATTACTTATTCCTCAAATGACAAACGTCACTACCCTTCATTTCAATTTCCTCCAGTCTTTTCGCTGCCCACTATTACGTTAAATTACAGTGTTGTTTAGGTGCTCGGACCAGCATACAGACTACAAATGAAACACATTTTTTTAATCATTTTGGTCTAAGCAAGAACATTAGATCCAAATGGAAAAAATCACGAAAATAGCAGCAGCTAATTTAGACATATCCACTATCTGCTCTTCTGCTAGTACACAAGGAAGATGTAGTTCATACAGGAACAGACGCAGAGGGGACTGATGGCTGTATCTTTTTACACAATTGAGAAAAAAAAAGAATATTTAAAAGTGTGATCAAATATAATTAGAAAAGAACAGTCTTCATTATGCAACATGAGTATGCGTTATTAATACTGAGTTTTTGCACTGAATTACTCACCCGAAAATGTCAATTAAAGGGGTCAACAAAAAGTCAACAAAATTCACTTTTATGAGATGTTTGAACACAGATGTGTCCACAGTGTGCAAACAACCAGCCTATAATGGTAAAAATCCACCCAATACTTTTTTTTATAATCCCCATCAATCATTATCAATCTCTCATAACACACTGTTCCAGATTTCCCCCTACTCCTACGCAAGAGTAGGGAAACCCCGCCCATGACTGTTGATGATCTGCCCTTTTAGAACAGACACACCCGAGTGAGAAGCACAGAGACCGCCATTTCTGTTTTCTCGCTGTATCAGCTAGCTAGAGTATTACAGTGTCTGCACCAGTATCTGACTGTATTCACAGAGACTAGAGCTATGTCGTTAGTTTTATTCCGGAAACGCTCACCGTCTGCGTAATTCATAAACGCACATTTATTATGCATCGTATAGTCGGGTGACGGACTTGTTACGTTCCCACACAAGCACCTATACAACAATTTATAGATTAACATGACAGTACATGCTAGTTGATGAGTTGAATCAACGTAACTCCACAACTACTAACATTATATAAATGATCCACTAACCATTCGGAAACTTCCAGGTGCAGTCTAAAAGTTGCAACCTCTTCCTGAGTCTCTCATCTGTGTCCGAATCCGGTTCAAACATGCACTCCTGGTTATTTATGACATTTTGGCTGAGTGAGATTCATTTTGTTGTTGACGTTGTATCCGAAGCTCGTGTAAAAGAGCCGCTGGAAGGGGGCGGGGAGCAGCAGCTCATTTGCATTTAAAGGGACACACACAAAAACAGCACGTTTTACAGTGTGTTTTTGCTCACACCCAAATAGGGGCAAATTTGACAAGCTATAATAAATGATCTGGGGGGTATTTTGAGCTGAAACTTTACAGACACATTCTGGGGACACCACAGATTTATATTACATCTTGTGAAAAGGGGCATACTGTGTCCCCTTTAAGGAAGAGGGAACTAAACTGAAATGTTATTATGACATATAGCATTAATGAACTTTAGCCTCAAAAGTGCATAACACAATATTCTGGTTGATCAAGAATGGAAAAAAACTTGCCTTATACTCTTAAAAATAAACTTTTTTATAGGCATCTATGGTTGCATGAAGAATCTTTAACATCCATGGAGCTGTTCACTGAAATGTTCTTTGGGGAACCAAAAATGTTTCTTCTATGGCCCTGCCACGAAAAACTCTTTTGGAACATTTATTTTTGAGTGTAGCATCAAGAATTGCATAATGGACAAATTTGCCCAAGGATCTGCCTCCGTATCTACCTCCGCATTTGTGGTATTCCTAATCACCAGAGACTGCCTTACGTAGGAGTTTCCCCTGAATTTACTGAGATCCACTGAATGTTGATTAATTAGTCAACAAAAACTGTGCAATAGAAGCACCATGTCTAGACCTGTAACCTCTGCTAATATGTACAAGAACCGCCTGCCAAGCTCTCCTCTGTATTGATGTGTACTCTTCTGAGAGGATTGTGGTAAATAAAAGGATGATAAAGCGATGAGAGCAAGGTGAGACATCTCGCGTGCGAGGGTGCCGGCACTGTGTGAAAACCCCTTTGATCAAACGCGCCGATGATGCACGGCTCCATCTCAAGGAGCGAATCCCCTGGGGAAGGTTTGTTGTCTTTCCTTTGTCAAGATCCCGTCTGGTTTTGACTCTACCTGTGTGGCTGGTGACATGTAAAGTCAGTGAAGCCTCAGACATGCAAACAAGTCTTGCAAGGGTGAATGCCTAAACCACAAACACAAGGACCATGAGAAAAGACATAAACCACAAGAGTACCAGCAAACCCACAAATGCTTGAAAGTCTGAATAAATACACAGTAGCCCAAGGCTGACCAAAAGAAACACACAAAATTGTCCATTGCTCAAGACAACAAAACCCACCATGACTAGCACTCCATCAGAATGCAGACAAACCCTGTATAAATGTAACATGCCTGAAGGTGAAAGGCAATGGTTATTGCACAATACAAGCCAAAGGAAAAAAATTATAATTTTTTGGCCTCAGCCTGACCACAACTTGAGACTTCAAATAAGGTCAAAGAATATCAAAACTGACAGCAGTGGAGCAGATTATTCTTTCCAAAAGAAAAACTGTGATTCTGAAGATGTAAACAAATTTGTATCTCTGTGACATGATATTCATTTGGCATCTGCAAGACCTTTAAGCAACCCCTAACCCACAAAGAACTTTCATCAAGCCACGATAAACAGGCTGCAGTATGCATGACGTGCAATGTTGATATTTCCAAGGCGTGATCTGTAACATTACATTATATTTTATTCATGTGCTTTTTGAGAAAAGTTATTCTTGGAAAGCTACAGGGGTTTCTGGAGGGTTATCATGGGTTATTTAGTGCCTGACAGTAATGTATAGTGATGCATACCGTTATATTGGTGAAAATAATATCAGTGCATCCTTACTAATGCATGCATATTCAAAGAAAAAAAAGAGAAGCAAAGGTAAAAAATTATGTGCAAAATCTTTATCTTGTAGTCTCTTCCATAAAACAGCCTGGTTGCCGTTAGTCTCGCGTAGCCAGACCTGGACTCTATCGTAGCTTTCAATGGCCAAGGACCGCCCAAGAGGACGTTTGACTGACATGTAACTCAACCAATCACAGTTCGTTTTATTCCGCGTCAAGTTTAGGGGTGTGAAAATGTTGTGCAAGTTTACAACAACAATGGAGTCGCGATTTCCACATACTTTTGAAAATCCAGTGTTTAGTTGATCCTGGTAAGCGCTCATTGTCACAGCTGTAAACACGACGGCGTTCTTCTTCCACAAGGGAGTTTGGTGTCAGGGCATTTCTTTCCAGGCGGACCGTTAAAGAACGTGACATCTCCCGGACATCCTGTAGAATTTAACCAATCAGATGACGACTTCGAAACTCCTGAAGTGTTTCCAGAAAAGTGTGCCATATGCATCAGACGTTCAGCCAACGGTCCGTGGGCATAACATCTGAGGCTGAGACTAGGTTGCCGCTAACAACACAAAATGAATGTAATATCCTTCATATGCTTCTCTAATTTCAATATGCAAAAGAAAATGAAACCCAACCTAACTGGAGAAGAAATTAAGGTATCAAATTCCATGTGATGATACCATGTTTTGTAGCTGACATTTACTAGAACAATGCCACATCTCAAGCACTTGTGTCCATATGGAGCCTCTAGCGTAATATCCCATAGTGTACAGTCTGACATAGATTGACACCCTGTGTATCGCAGAGACTGGGGAAATTAACTATTAAACGACTGCTTCTGTTTAAATATTCATTCTTATCCTGAACACCATGAAATAGGCCATTGAACAGCCTGTGTGCCACCGTGCCATCTGATCAGAGATCACCCACTGATTAAGAGTCTGCCTTTTCACGCTACCCTCCCCAATGGATTCAAAGCTTACGGCAGAAATGAAAGCGGAGGTGGCTCATCCCTATTGTTAAAGAAGAAGTGTTAAAACAGGCACTTAATTTAAGCATCTATTAAATGGAGGGATCACCTTGGTGTTAATTCCTTCCTCAGACACGTTTTCACCTCTAAAAAAAGGTGGTCTCGCTTTGAGCGCTTATTCAACAGGATGGCAAAAATGCACTTTCAAGGAGCTGGTCACATTGTACGGTGGAACTAATGTGATTACCGAAGGAAATAAAAGATTCATAAATAATTGATAAAGTACAGCATGAACCCCTAAGCGAACACCATTGACGTTGAGTTGTCATTGACGTTTTGGAGTCCTACCATGTAAGAAAAAACTAAAACATTAAAAAGGAAAAAGGATTGAACAGGACGTCTTTATAGAGCCGCTCTAATGCCAGCCGGTCTTGCTTTGAGGATGCAGTGGCAGTAAAACTACAGACCACAATGGCGTCATGCCGGTGGAATTTGCAACCCGTTTGAAAATGTATCATCTGTCACTGCATCTCATGGGGCAACAGATAAAACTGCAGGATGGGGCTCTTCAAAATGAGACGGGCTGGTGTGATGTCTTAGGGGGCATCTGGTTACAACTTACGGTTCCTCCAGAGGTTCTGAAAAGCAGCGCAAGAAGAACTAATGTGAAGAACGATGGTAACACAGGTCCTAAGGGACAGAAAGAGCTGTCAAGAATGCCAGAGCTTTAACAGATGGGTCCAGAGAAGGAGGGATTTCGACTGGGACAGATATCCCAAAGCTTTAGACATGTGGCCCAAATTAAGATTTGAAAGATGCTGTCAGCTAACATGAAATAGATTTCAATAGTAATGGGTTAAATATTTATTAAATAAATGTAATATATATACAAAAATGTATAAATATACACTACAATGCAAAAGTTTGGTGTCCGTAGGATTTTGTCGAGTAAGGATGCATTCAATTAGGGCTGCAGCTATCGATTATTTTAGTAATCGAGTATTCTACCGATTATTTCATCGATTAATCAAGTAATCGGATAAGAAGTACTTCTTTATTAAAGAGCAATACTAAATATACAAGAGAAAATAAGACAGGTATCTTAAAATTAACAACTAATTTGTTTCCTTTTTAGAAAAATTTAAATTTTTATTGCTAAAATTGCATACATTAATATCTGTGAAAACTAAACCCATTTAGTGCATTCAATTGCCATATTACATTCAAAATGAAAATACAAATATATAAATTTAAAAAATCATAAATAATAAATAAAAATATAAAAATAAATTTCAAATTACTTTAAAAAAGGTAAACATAGTACAACTTAAAACTAAACCTACAACCTATAAATCAAATAATTCTAATAAAAATAATAATAATGCCTAAACATTGCATTTATGTTGTGCAACTTAACTTTCAAGTTTCAGCTTCAGCTCAAGCATGACATAAGCCTTTACTGTCTTCTTGGAAGGCTTTGTAACTTTTGTAAGAGGCAAAAATTAGTGGACAGGAAGGTAACTTGGAACAAGAGTCCATACTAGAGATGCGCGGATCAGCTCTAACGTCACCCAAATCCGCTGTTAAAAACAAACCATCCACCTATGTATACCTATGATTTTCTCTGATTTAGATATCCGCACCCGATCGTCACATTACAATTATTCAAATTCTCAGTGTTAAGCGCGATGCTATCGTAACATATTACACTGAAGTAGGTTGCTTTAAAAAAAATCTTCTTTGACGAAATTACATTTCTTAAATAACCTAAACCAGGGGTCAACAACCTATATAGCACATGGAGGAGTAATTGCTGGAACGTGAGCAAAAGAAGAGATGTGTTTATTTAATTCAGATAAAGTACATCGCACATACAGATCTAAATTTTGAGCTAATCATTCATCATAGTAACACATCTTGTTTTACTAAGTAAGGAGCTATAAATATGATTAAAGGGTGAGATTTAAATTAAATTTAAATTATGCAAATCAATGAAAGCACGCAGCTCTGAAAGCAGGAGCGCACACAAAAGTTACAGCTTGTTCTGCTATTTGTTGCGCTTAGCTTTGAGAAAATTTTAATGGTGTACATTTCGGAGATATCAAGTACATATAAAGTCCCATTAAACATATCACATACACATCACAATGACGGTGATGCATGTGCAAACTCCGTTCAGGCTGGTCGCTTCATGTGTTTCGAGTGCTTGTATCTCTTCAGCTGACGCGCAAACTGCCGCATATGAAACTTAAATGTTCAGCGTCACATCCTGAAGCTCAACACACATTTAAAAATAGTGAGACTAAATTATATTACCAGTGCTGATGCCGCTCTCTCTCGTATTGCGGTCTTTGATCTTGAAATTAGATGAAAACGAAAGTTAAAGAATGACACACGTTAATTGCGTTTTACCGTGAAATGAGAGTTCCGCGTCTTTATTAAAATCAACACATTAATGATTCACCTCTCATCCACCCGCAATTTTTGGAATGTTATTTTTATTACTTTACCCACCTGACCCGCGGATATAACCGCGAGCCGCGCATCACTACTCCGAGTCCTTACACACAAAATGTCTCAGCACATTTATCTGCAACATGACCGTGTGTAGTTAATGGACTGAACAAAGCTTTGAGGCAAATAATTTTGCCTCTATGATTTTTTGTATTAGAGTTACTCGAGGAATCGTTTCAGCCCTACATTCAATTGATCAAAAGTAACAGTAAAAACAATGCTGCTTGTGTAAGTGTTCGTTGATGACCAAATGCATACAGATATATAAGATGCGTTTCAGAAAGAGCAATTTCAATATGCAAAACATATTTCAGACTAAATGTTAGATTTTAATGATTGTCATCAAAACAAAGCCGTTCATTCCTCTTAAAGATCATCTTTTACGTTCCAGTATTCCCTTCCAATTTTCTCTCTCGCTCTCAGTCGGTTACAGTACATTGCTTTTGAAGCAGCCACCCTACGCATGCAAATATGGATTTTAAAAATGCATGGAAACTACAAGCAGGCGACAATCACTGTACTGTCTATGCCACACAAGATTAAGGGTGAGATGCCTGCAGTCAGAACAAGAAGCCTCATGGGATAGTGGTTCCCCTATCTACAGGAACCCCTATGCAGGAGAATATTCTGTGCTGTCAGATATGGAGATGTGATTACTTGGTTTTCTTCTGATGAGTTCTATTCTTGTTGATCCGTTGATGTTAGGTCGTCCCTTATCCAGGATGTTTTTCTTTATAGATTATGCATTAAAAATTCATAGCAGGCATCCTTAGAGAAGACACAATCAGTCTGAATAGGTACAAAAACATAACACAATGACAAGCCAATGTAAATCATTTTTGATGAAAAACCAGTAACTATTACAATTAACATTATTAAGGGAAGCAGAAACAGGGATGTTGAGCACTTGTACAACCCTGATCAAACGCAGAACACAACAGGAATTAATGTTTTACAGAGCCATAAATTACTTCAAAGGGTGATTTGATATGCTGCTTCTCAGAGTCACGCATTTAAATTTGCATCTGAATATCTCTCGAGAGCTTCTCAATTGAAGTAGAAGGTGCAAAACCTCCTGAAGGTTTAGATCATTTTATATAAGCAGGGAGTTTCCAAGATCATTTCAACATGGAACTCCCAGAATTAACTATTAACGCATGTTTAATGTTTTTAAGATGAGTAACATCATTGAAAAAAAGGGCCACATCAAAATATAAGCTACTGTGATGGGATGGGGCTATTAAGATGATTAAATAATCAAGTATAATTACACTCAGGTTTCATTCTGCTCAGTTCTTCTAATTCAACAAAGAGATGAGATCATTAACGATCATTAACTGTACAGTGTCAGGATAATTCTTAACAATACAAATCACAACTATTTGTAATTAGGCTTGCTGCGATAGTCGGTGTTGCCGGTGTTACCGGTGTTCAGGCGCAACACCGGTTACATCATTTGCCCACCGTGGCACCCCCCCCACCATCGTTTTATTAATAATTAATAATAATAATTAAAAATATTAATAAAATAATTGAGTTCAGTTAGAGAACAGACACTACAAATAAAAACTGAACGTGTCTGCTTAATACAGCGTGAGACGAACGAGAGTCGCAGCACAGACCAGCAGCAGGAGTCAGATTTCATTTATCACCAAAGAGCGAGGAGCTGAATTTAAGTGAGTTTGTCATTGTACTGTTTTGTTGCTGTGTTTTTCATTAAGAAAATAGGCTAATGAACCCACCATTCAAGCAACCCGCCCCCGAATTGGCGCTAATTCTAAACCGAAAGTAAAATGCGCACGACTGCACTGTCATTCATTCACGGCCGCACAGTGCACACGCATTTACGGCCGCACTGTCATTCAAGGTGCGTGTCACTGGCGTGTCTTCAGCTCATTCCTATGGAAGCTCAACTTCCATAGGAATTCATTGAAAACACCCGCTTTGCTCCGCTCCGTTATGAATGCCCGAGTGGCCATGCGCATTTTACTTTCGGTTTAGAATTAGCGATTTAAAAGCCCCCGCTGATGATACCGTTATTACCGGTGTTGTCACACGTCGATTAACCGGTGGAAAAATGTACTCACCGTCACATCCCTATTTGTAATCCTAAAAGCATACACCTAAACAAACTTTTTTTTATTGCTATACCAGAATCTATGGCTATTTTCATGGCAAGATCTATGCATTTTAAAAGAAACAAATAGTGGTAACATACGCTACTCAATAGTATTGAAAATCAAGATATTTCATTTCAATATTTGATTAAAAAAAAATAGGATTATTACTGGTGAAAAAATATATTTTCAACAAAATATGTTTTATAGACAGAGGAGTCTGACAAAAATTATTTAGTGGTACAGCAATTCAAATAAATATAACAGAATAAAACTTAAATATAGCAATAATATATTATTATTATTATTATTAAAAAGTAATTTCATAATTCATATATAACCTATATAACAAAAATGATAAATAAAAAATAAATAATAATAATACTGCATTATTTACAACTGTATTATTAATGTTATAACTTTAAGAACATAAATCTTTGCAATTATACAGCGTTTAAGACTGTCTTGTTGACTAGTCTTTCAAACAACCCACCCACTATGTAATAGGTAGTTTTGCACATACCTACAAAAAGACAGGCAACAAAAGCGAGGTGAAGCATAGAGAAGGGGGTCAGGGAATTAGATGTGTTTTTCTTCGGCTTGTCAGATGCTGTTGATGCTCATGTGTGCATGCCATCCTCTGGCGACCCACCGCACACTCACACCCGTCTATCTCAACAGGGGATATGACACAAAACCACCCCTCAAATACCAGGACAGGATTTACAAAAACAACACTGAGTTGACACCTCACAAAAAAGGCGGTGGGAAAAATGTGATTGTGTCCTCGTTGGCAAGAGGCTGCGCAAAAAGTATTTTCTTTGCTGTGGCCCCTTCACCCGACTGCTGATTTTCAACCTTTAGCTTGGGAAAAAAGCCTCTTTGGACTCAATTATCAAATTAAGTGGAATTCAGGGTAAAGCTTTTATAGCAATCAACAGAACACCCATGAAGCTCCATTTAGGCTGACCTCAAAGCTGCATCATCACAATAGCAGATTGAGAGTGTGCTGCGTTAAAGGGATAGTTCACCCAAAAATGAAAATTACCCCGTGATTTACTCACCCTCAAGCCATCCTAGGTGTATATGACATTCTTCTTTCACACTTTTTTGGGATTCAAATTTTGGGCTGCCATTTACTGCCATTATAATGCTTGGATTAGACAGGACATTTTTTAATATAACTCCGATTGTATTCAACTGAAAGAAGAATGTCATATACACCTAGGATGGCTTGAGGGTGAGTAAATCATGGGGTAATTTTTGGGTGAACTATCCCTTTAACATAATTCCACAAAATATTAAGCAGAACACACGTTTTCAACAATAAGAATTAAAAATATTTCCTGAGTAGAAAATCATCATTTTAGAATGATTTATGAAGGATCATGTGAGAATTTAGCTTTTCCATCACAGGAATAAATTACATTTTAAAATATTAAAATAAAAAACTTATTTTAAATTGCAATAATATTTCACAATATTACTATTTTTACTGTATTTTTTAATCAAATAAACGTAGCCTTAGTAAGCATAAAGCCGGGTGCACTGTGCGATTTTGGCCGTCTGAGACAAATTTTGCAAATCCTTAAACATTCCTCTGATCCTAGGCTAAAATCTGAAGTCTTTGATCGTTAGTTTGACATGTTCACCGACAGCCGCGATCAAATTTTACCTCAGACAAAATTCTGGCAGTGTCAGAAGACAGTCCTGCAGTGTGACTTCTCCTATGCCTTCTCCTATGTCTTCATTTTAAAGACAAACTATGACCAAAATGAGCACCAGAGATTTCTTTGTAGCCACCATTTCAATCCCGCGTGTAATGCAGCTCACTGTCCCCGAATGCGTCATTGATTGATGATATAAAACTCAGGACGAGTTTTCTTGCGTGCGTCCGTTTTTAACGAGCCTTGACTATCGTGTTGTTTGACATTAATGACAACTTAGATCTTACAGTGTGACATGGCTTACAGCGGGGATCATGTTTGTACAGTCTGACAAGGAACAATCATAAAGGACTATTATAAATCGCAGTGTGCACCCGGCTTAAGAGACACGTAAAAAAAATTACTGACCCCAAAATTAATATAATGGAAATATAAAGGAAATGACAACCAGTTTGACCATCCATTAAAGGACAGGGGATGCACCTCAATTTTTTTAAAAACACTTCTAACATTTTCTTTCTAATTATTATTGCATTTCTGTTTTGCGCCACTAGTGCTGCAGAAATTACTGTACCTTCAAAAATTAAACATTGAAAGGTCCAAAGCCAAAATCACAAAAGACGTACCTGTACGTGACATATAGAGATACAACTGAATACTGCATCCCTAGGTGGAATGCAGTATCAACTTTGGCTGGCCATTGTTAGGGGTTTCTGTGTTTTTACAGCATTCCTGACAGTTCCTAAACAAGGTTACACTGAAATAAGAAACCACAAAATTGCAATGTGACTTCAGGAAATACTCCAAAGAAACAAAGGCTAAAAGCTACAGCCACTAATTCCCAGGCTTGTCTTTCTTGTCTCAAAGTAAATCTCATCACGATCACAAGTAAACACAAACGGAGACGAACTCGACTGGCTCCTGAGATACCAAAAATCAGCTGCTTGGTGTTTGATGTTCAATCCACAGACACCAAAGCTTAACAGGATCCACCTTAACTTTGATTTGTTTGTCGTATGTTTAGTGGACTCTTGAAGCTTGAAAAGAATCATCTTTGATCACGGCAAACCGCACGGGGGTGGCAGTGATGTTTTATAATGGGGAAAAAAAAAAAAACTGGCACCACATCTAAGGACGTCATTCTTCTTTTATTTTCCTCTCTGGAGTTATAAAAACCAAAAGGATGAGTTAAGAGCGGGGATCAGTTACCGCCAGGTATGGGTGTGCCCAAGACCTGTCACATTACACAAGATGAGTCAGGACTAGGAGAATGAGATCAGAGAGTTACTACAATGACCACATGGCACTGATTTGTGGCATTCAACCAGTTGCTCGGACGGTTTCACAAAGCCACCGAGAAAGAATAGTGTTTATCGCATAGACGGCACCCCAAATAAATAAATCACCCCAATTAAATCAGAATGACTTTCATTAGACAAGTGTAATGCAAAACTGTGTCAGTAGGGTATAAACACCAGGAATTTGTTTTTGTACGAGCTGCTACCAGATATGATGACAATCACGTCACAGTTTCTGCATGCACTCAGAGCTCTAAGACTTCAAAAAGAGCTTGAGGCTTCAGAAACAAAGAGACAGACTGTATACTATATCTCTTGTTCTGCTGCACTGTATTTGAACAGCGTAAACAAATCTGCCATCAGGTACCCAGTGTGATTTACATCCAACTTCCAATTTAATCCACACTTACAAATAAAACAATACATTCTGCCTTACATTTATTTCTAGTGGCAGATGATTTTATCCAATGCAACTCCAACAAGACGTTTTACCAGTGTTTTCTCTGGGATTAAAACCAATGACCTTGGTGTCGTTAGTGCCATTTTCTACAGGGTCTGATTTACAAAATTCTTGCATATGATTTTTTGGGTGGTATAACCCTATGAATGTGTCAGCTAGTAAAGGTGTTGCTAAACTGGACTGCTTTAAACATTATTTATATGCAAAGGTAACAATGAAACATGGAGTAATAATGTGAAAATACAAAGCAAGATGCATCAAAGTAAAGACAAGAACGAGTCATGTAATTATGTACAATGGAAAGTGGAGTTTGTTTGTGTACAGTTGGCAAACAAAACCTGCAACATTGCATCAACACAGAATTCAAATGACTTATAGGCTATTTTAGTGCCTTTTTTGAAAAAGCCAGTCATCCAATCAGAATTCAGAGTTGAAATTGTTAAAATATTGATATTTTACGGTTTTGAGTCTTTCATTTTTAACTTTATTCTGTGTAATTATAATATAATTATATTATAATATTAACATGATGAAGTGATATGATTTTCACCCTTACAGGCTACTGACGCACTACTATGGTTGCAATTAAATTTCTATGCATGTACACGTCAGCGGATGCGAAACCAAACGACAGCTTTGAGTAGGAGGTGAGACAGAGGGGCCAGACATAGTCTCTTTCCATACTGTAACGTGTGGAGTGAAGACTTCGTGCAGATGCCAACCGCTTGCCACAAGAAAGCCTGCTCCACGGCCTATGGATTAAATGTCCTCTGAAGCCACAGAAAACCTATTAGTCTCAAACTGAACCTTCAGAAACACTTGCGGAAGTCACAAGGCCATCTAGACAGTACCAGAGCAAACCAAAGTATGCATCAGAAATACCCACGTTCCACTTAAATTATAAAACTAACATCTGATACCTGCGTTCCAACATGTTTTTTGGCATATAAAAGCACACGTGATTGATGGGCCTGTTCTAAGTACTCCATCCCTCCTCACTGTTCCTGCTCAATTAGAACTTCAAAAGACGGCACATCAAACACAACAAATTTACAGAGCGCCCATCTGTCCGCCTTCACTCGCGCCATATTCGGCCATTACCTCAGCCCCTTCAGTCTCTTGGACCTTGTATCAGTTTCACTGTTAAACACACTTAAAGACCAGGTGAGCCCTGATTTTGAACTGCGCAAAAACGTCAATTATACCAAATCAATCTTTTCCCTGTCGTTATAACTTCATAAAATTACTTGGAGAATGAGATATCTTTAAACCTTTCATGCCTATCCAAGTTTTTTCCACATGTTTTTAACTCATCTATGAATTACTAAATTAGCATCAATTCAAATGTGCAGTGTTATTCAGCATAGTAATCAACAGGGTTCTGACACCTTTTAATCAATGAACTATTGAAAACTTTGAAAATTCTGGATTATTAGATAAGGATTTTAAAAATTATAAGTGATTACACTAGACAATTTCTGTCAAATAAAAAAGTAATAGTTTTAATTTTAATATTATATTATATAATTTTAATATTATATATTTAAATAGGCTTCATTTTCTTTAACAAAAATATATTTTTTGAAAACAATATAAAAATACACTAAAATGGCAAAAGTTTGGAGTCAGTCATTTTTTTTAAAGAATATTTTATTCAGCAAAGATCCATTAAATAGATCAAAAGTGACAGTAAAGACTTATACATTAAAGACTTATACATTATAACAAACAAAAAAATTTCCACGAAAATATTAAGCCAAAAATATTACGTTTTCAACACTGATAACAACAAAAGTTTCTTGAGCTACAAATCTGCATATCAGAATGATTTGTAAAGAATCATCCAATCATGTGACACTGAAGACTGGAGTTATCGCTGCTGAATATTCAGCTTTGCCATCACAGGAATAAAACATTTTTAAATATATTAAAATAGAAAACAGTTACTTTAAATTGTAATAATATTTCACAATATTACTGCTTTTATGGTATGATCAAATAAAAGTAGGCTTGGTGAGACTTCTTTCAGAAAACGTTTTTAAAAATCTTACCAACCCTTTTGGGACTAATCAGGTAGAAGTGCATAATATAAACATGTCAACCAAACACACACCTACGCGATGCAGACATATCACAGAAAAAGGTTAGCAATCAGTCATTAAACAAAACCCAACCCATGAATGCCCAACCTGAGGAGCAAATATTTGCTTGTTCGTTTCTGCACCATCTAGTCCACAGGTATGAAAGGCCACCAGCATATGACACAATGAGGTCAGGCTAATCTAACGCCACGGTAATGAGTAAACACACTGCAGAGACGCCACTAAAAAGTAAAAAGGCCAAGTGTAGGATCTTCCTGTTAAAAACAGGTCAGCAGGTGAACGAGTCAGTGGTGTGATCGTGACCTTCAACAAATTACAGGTCACACCTGTGTTTTGGTCAAGGAGCTGCAGGTGTTGAAAGGGGTTGATGTAACAGCCTTCAATTTGGCTAATACTCTTGAGTCATGAAGAGCCTTACTGCACAAAACATGCTCAGCTTTGAGCAGAAACCTGATTACGGATGGAGCAAACCAGAGCGTATACAACGTGCGTCTCTCGCTCTCTGTTTCTTCTCATTCTAGCTCTGCAAATGCTTTCATCTGAAAAACATCAGAGCAACACAGCTAATCTTGCCTAATGCATTTTTTTAGATACACAGCAGGAGTGGAATGCAAAAGACTCTACAATTGGCTCACTTAAGCACTGATTTCTTTTCTCCCTCTCTCTTTAAACGAACGACAAAGTGCACTGTGAGAGCCCATATCGAGTGTTTGTGTCCTATGTTTGTGTAACACACAATGAAACTCTGCTGGGCATTGCGGGACTCCCTGAAGTCAAGCCAACGCTGCAATGAGACTTCATCCATCTAGCTGTACACAAGCAAAACAATAGAAAAATCAACAGACCGCCAAGTAGGCAATTACTCTGGCTGGAATGCTTGTGCAGAGTCGAGGTTAAGTACCAAAACTAGCAAGTAATACATTTCTAACCATCTACAACAGGATTTGTGTGGTCTGCCATGGGCCTGCATTATCACATCTAGCCAAACTCTGGTCATCCAATTTTTACATGTCACATGGATAATAAACCAATGTAAAAGCCACAATGAAAGTACATTTATGTTACTGTGAAAGTAAAGGCCACTGCTAGTAGTCAACAGAGATATCTAGAGTACAAAGAAGTTCTTCACAGTACAAGTCAGTAGGTTGATTTCAGAAATTACTGATCCATTGACAGAGCTGTCAGTACACCATCAATTGGGTGAATCTCATGAAAATGGAATCTCAAGAAATGTCCAGGTCAGATTTCACTAACAACAATAAACATATTTTGCATAAGGTATATGTTTTCTACTATTAGGCCCTATAAATGCATTATAATGCACTGTAAGATTATTCAAATTAAGCAGATTTTACCTCCAAATTCTCATTACTATAATGTGTCTGTTAGTGTAAAAAATATTTTTAATGATGATTCATTATGGCATTATTTTTTAATCTATTACAGTAAAATCTATGTTATTGTTTTAATTAAAAGGAAGGAGTAGAAGGAGGAGGAGTGAATGTAACCTGAACACCCCTTTGTGAGATTGACCCAGGTAACATTTATGTTAAAGGAACACTATGTAGTTTTTTGCCGCTAGAGGTCGCCTATTCAAAACAAAGCAGCAGTCACGTTCTGCTGAGTGTGCAGTTATTTTATGAATGTGCATGGGGCGACTGACCTGATTGATGGAATTGGCTGTACAGGATGAGAGACCTGTTCCGATTGAAGCCATCAAAAAAGTGACAGGGTCAAAGGGCACTGGAGCCATGGCATAGCCAGCAGCTGCCGTAGTAACCACAAGAGCTACGGACAAAAAAAGAACGAGTGAGCTTACAAGATAGTTTATCTATTCGGATGAAACTGTTTCTACAAAAAAAATGTATAACAGAAAATGCATAAATAAAGCTTTTGGCAGCATTTCATTAAACTTTCCAGTTGTTTGGCCTAATAGGCACTTTGCAAAAAAAAAACCCAATTCAACAACAACAAAAAAAGAATAGTGTCTGCGATTCATCCTCTAACTAATAACTAAAGAATCAGGTCAAAAATAGGTAGTACAATGTTGGCTAGATGCAATTAGGCTATACATCGGTATATGTTCAGCTCTCTCTAAAAATTGTCAGAAATACAAATCTCAGCATATTAATTATGCAGAGCATATAAGTGGGCTTCACACCACAAATATAATATCATTTCGAAAAATTAGAAAATTTAAAAGGACGAAAACTACTTAATGGGCTAAGACAAATTTTAAATGATTACATGATTAACCATAGGAAAGCAATTAAGCTTAAAAAATAATTACTAGTCAAGTCAGTGCTGACTACTTTTTTAGATTAAGTATCATACATTGAACTTTCCATGAAATTCAAGATCAGCAGTTTAGCTTTGATTACTGCAAAAGTCCTATGGTCAACTAACAGTTCATATCTTGTATTTCCATATGACACAATATATCATGCAAACAAAAGATAAAAACATTTTATACCTGTTAATTTAAGTTTGGAGAGCCGTGCGTAAATCCCTGGTAAATCATTGTATTCAACCCTCAACTCCTTCCACTGCCGAGCTTCCAAGCGGGCTGCTCTGGTCGCCTCTGGTTCAACCTGGATGCTCTCTGAGTCACATGGCGGCACCACAGTACCTGGCTCAGGCTTTAAGGCTGGGATCTGCTGAACCTGTCCGACCACCAAATCATCTCGATCATTCAGTGCAACGGTCTCCTGCCTGGGTCTCGCTCTCTGGCAGAGACCACCACTCTTCACATACTGTGGGAAGAGGGAAGAAATACTCAAATTTGATGGATCTCAATTTAAACGGTTAATGCTCTTAAAACATGATTTGAATATCCCTAATTTGATTTGCAATAATTTAAAAGGAAAGTAAACAATATTACAAAAAAATAATAATCCTCCTGCAATAGTATTATGGAAGAGCTGACTCAAAAAATAATGAGATAATATTTTTAAATGTCTATAAAGTCTAGAAATATATAATATTTGAGCAGAATTGTCTTGGTCAGTGTATTTCTGATTATGCATACATAAGGACAGCACTTCATAGCCTACCTGTCTCTTTAGAAAGCAGAGATGCTGGAACGTGAACCATTCTGCTTGATTCTTCCTGCAAAGTTGAACCAGACTCCTGGCACTCATGTGACTCCTAGATGCATTTGCAATGAGCTTCTGCTGCACGTTGACACCTAGCAAACCTTCAACAAGAGAAGATATAAGTTAATATTAATCTTTTTTTTTTTTTAATTAACACATATTAATGTATATTCCTGCATGTAATGTATATACAAGAACAGTAGAAATACAATGAGAAACATTCTTTCAAAAGCTTGCCTTGTTTAAAATAACAGAACAAGAGGAAAAGGGTGCACTTTGTGCAACAATACCATACTTGCAAAGAATGTTTTAAGGTCTAACTGCCTTTTTACCTTTATAAAAATAAAACATAATAAAGTTAAGTAATTTTTAAAGTGAGAAAAAATTGGTTTGGAGTCAGACCAATTCATTTTATGAATATGAAAATTTCCCATTAAAATTGATTATGCTTTATCAATCCAAGTGGTCATTAAAGTGTATCATTTTGTCTTAATCATTAACTTAATCTTCATCTACATATATCTGACAACCTCCCCGTGACGTCATGACAAACAACAAATGGCATCATCTCATCACATGACTCCTGCAGCACTCAAGACACAATACATCAGTTCTTCATATATAATTCATATATAAACAATTTGTATGGACAGTATACAGATGCAAATATACACACACACACACACACACACACACACACACACACACACACACTTGTATATATGAATATATTAAAATATGTCATATAACGGGCAATGTAAGTCAAATGATAACTTGCAGCAAGCAAAATATACTGCAGAAAACGTAATTATACATCAATGTCAGAGCATTTAATTAATGGAATTTCTTGAAAAACGGGTTTATGTCATGTAAACTGTGATGTTATTTTAAGGTCATGCTGCTGCAGTAGCGCTTCAGTGGCTAGGCTAACCGGCTAGCACTCTTTTAAAACGTCCCCCCGGAACGAACGAAAGATCACATATAATTCATTAACATGGCATAGTTATTAATACCACATGGAAGACATTTCCAGACTCCCGCCAGTCTACTACATGGTGTTTTGTACATGTTCTTCAGGCGAATGACCGGCTACAGCTGCGCTGAGTCCCCTTCACATGCTGCGGTGCGCCATCTTGACCTCGCTTTCGGAAGCAAAGTGTTTCCTCTGACGTGTGTCCTGTCCTGCTGTAGAGAAGCATGAGCACGCGCACGGAGCAGTGTACAGTGTGAGGCTACTGTTACAGGCTTTTGACAACCCTAGAAAACTATTTGAACGGTTATTAGTAATTAAAATTAACCAAATGAAGTAAAAGACATAAATGAACGCTTACATTTGGTTTTAGCTGCGTAAATGACAACAGTGTGGGAATTATTCTGCCTTGTAATATTATAACTTATCTTAAATCTTTTTTTTTTGTGTGTGCAAAAACGAGGGGAAAGTTATATAAACTGTACAGTATGTATCTATAGCCTAAACAAAATAACTTTAAAAATAAGTTAAGCCCGAAAAATATTCTCTAAACTAAAATGTGTAACAATTAGCCTAGCTCAGGTCTGCTTTTTTATCATATATATATTGTTTACTTCTAAATGGTCCTCTAATTCAGGGTCTGTGCCTCTCTTCCCTTCCCTGTCCTTCGTACAGCAGCTTCTATGCCTGCTCCATTATTTATGTTTGTGATTACACTATAGTGGCCAGAACTGCAATAGACTTATCTTATTGCACGTCTCATGTGTGATTCATAATTTCCCAATACCAATACAGTAGTTTGCAATATCTGACATGATTCAGCATCCTTTGTAGAAGCAACAGAGATACTGCTCATAATGTCTATCAAAGATCTACTAAGAAGATCAATTTCCATTTTATCAGTAAATACACTCAGACGTTCCTTGATTATCTTGGATATCTTCCTCCAGTATTAAAGGCCTGATGGTTGAAACACCGCATCCAAACCCATTTCCTTGATTCATCTCATTCATTATGGCCGCTTCCTGGCCAGCCCTCCCATCCTCTCCTAGCAGATTACATGATCTAATCTCACCCCCCTATCCAGATGCAGCTCTGATGAATGTCAGCAATGCCCAGCGGTATGTTCTAACAGCCACAGATCATGAGCTCTATTCAGCTCCCACAGACAGGAGTTGTGCAACAAGACGGGATTGCAGCTTTGACCCTGTGAACTTTTTGAGACTGGTTTAATTTGAGATGCAAGCAATATAGGTTTTGTGTATATGAAAAGACTATATGAGCCTGGAGCACTTTACAGTAGTACAGTCTGGTGCGTGTGTGGTCCAGGTAAACCCTACATTATGAGGACAAAATGTCCTCACAAAGATGTCAATATCTGAAATCATTGTCCGTGTGGGGACATTTTTTGTTCCCCATGAGGAAAACCGCTTATAAATCAGACTAAATAATGTTTTTTGAAAATGTAAAAATTCAGAAAGTTTTCTGTGATGGGTAGGTTTAGGGGATAGAATATACAGTTTGTACATTATAAAAATCATTATGTCTATGGAAAGTCCCCATAAAATATGAAAACACCACGTCTGTGTGTGTGTGTGTGTGTGTGTTTTTAGCATTGTAATCATAGAATGTTATTTTATATGTGATTTAGATCTTGTGCATGTGTGTACATGCATATCTTGAACTAATATTCAAACCAGTCTAATAAAAATAAAAGTTGCACAATATGACACAATCACAGCCAATCAGAACCACTTTGATGTTTAATAATTTGTAGTTATTAACTGGATTTTTCTTTTTTAATGTAAAGTTTTTATTAACCAGACACGATATTTGAAAAAAAGAAAATCTGAAATGGCTTTATTACAAATAATAAAATCACATTTAAACTAATATCAGTTCACTAAGTGTCTCTGTGCTAAACTTATTTGACCTTTCTTGATGAAATACAAAAAAGTCATTCAGCCGAGTTTATTGTTTTTTTGCTCCACGATTTGCAGCAATTCATGTAATCTGATTCCCCAAGAATAACATAATTTGTGTGCTTGTTGATAATGCATTGAATGGAAAAATGAGGATGAGAAAATAAGATCAGGAAATTGTTTGTTTATTGTAATAGATGTCCATAGTGACCAATCTGATTGGACACTTGCACATTATCAGCAAGAAATATTCATCATTTATAAGAAGAGACTGGAATTTATGTTAAAAAAAAAAAAAAATTATTCGCTTATGCGTTAAACCAGAGCTGACTGTGAATTGCCTTCACAGGACAAGTATGGTAAACATGTGGTAATGATTCTCACTGTGTCTTCAAGTGCCATTTGTAACCAAGGATGCTAATCAAGTATGCTTACACCCTTTGTTCTTTTAGACTTCTTCTAAGTGCTGCCCTCAGCCTACAGAATAGACACCTACAATGACTATTGTCATATAGAGGTGTGTGATAATTGAATTAGATGCTCCACAGGGTAAAGACTTAAGATATAGAGAGGTCATAAAGCTAGACATGTCTCCACATCCTGCTCACCACAAGGTTTTCAGCATTGACTAACCTGAGAGGCAGATGGCCTGAAGGGCTTCAGAACAATGCAGCCTGATTGGATGGATCTGCTTAACACACGGCACTTTTCAGGACACACAAACAGAGGTCTCATCCACTGTGGTGGTCTTTTATCATGGCAGAATGTAGCAGATGAGATAGACTGTATTCTTTCAAGGCAAGGAGAAAGAAAAGAAGACAGAGATGAACAAAGGGACTGTGACTGAAATATATTGACGGGTTTCTGTCGGGGTCATGCACTGATGGAATAGATATACTATATGATGTAAAAAAAAAAAGAATTGTGTCCATGTTGGAACAAATAAATATGCTATTTGCTATTTCACAGCATTAATTGAAAATTAATAGCAGTAACAATTACTAAAAAAAAAAAAAAAAGAGAGAGATTAGCATGAGCTGTATTCTCTATGTACAACATATCTTTTGTAGACAACATTTTTGTATTGTCCCTGTACAAATAAACTATTATATATAGATTTATATAATTATTAACTTTTTAATTATTTATGTTTTAAATAACACTTATGCTTTTGTAGAACGCAAAACAAGATTTTTTTAAAAAAAAATAATTTCCATTCAATTAAAATAAATGTGGACATAAAAATATCATTATCATAGTAATATATTTATTATTATTTTTTTATGTTTTTAGTTTTCATTTAAATTTTAGCTTTTTTTCATTTATTTTAGTTTTTTTTTTTTTTACATTTTAGTAATTTTGTTGTGCTTTTGTCATTTTACCAGTTTTTTAATATTTCTATTTAGTTTTAATTTTTTTTTTATTTCATTTTAGTACTTCAAATTCAACTTCAACTTATTTTATTTCAGTTTTTTGCCAAGACAATATTTCTAATTTTCAGTTGTTTCTGTTGTTTTATTTCAGCTTTATTTCAATAACAAAAACTATTTTTAAAACGTTTTAGGGGTTTTAGTTATAGTTAACAATAACAATCCTGCATAAAACCATCATAAAATAGTCTATACAAAAGTTGTCACATAGACACAAATATAGCACATCAAGATTACATTACAACTTACATTATTCCTTTTGTTTTCCATAGACCTAAAAATAGTCATATGGGTTTGGAAGACAGATGGCAGATCCATTTTTAATCAATAACTGTAGATAGAAATTAGGTAGACTGATGCAGGATTAAATCTGTAAGTTACTATAAAATTTCAATTGTGTATCTTTGAACCAAACTCACTATTTTTTGTTAATATCAGCACATGACTTGGTGTTTGTTGATGCAATGCAATGGTGACATGCTGAAACAATTGAGAGCAACCATGGGCCCCAGGTTGTGTAAGCCGAGCCCTAAAGGGCCAGTGGGAACCCATAAGTCCTCTTCGCAAACTTGTCTGCACCCCTTTTTAACCAGTCAAAGTCATTTTTTATGATTGTTTACTTGTTGGGAACAGGAGGCCGGGCAAAGCAGATGCAATGAAAAACACCCCAACTGCTCCCATAAACTGCTCATCCCAATAAGCAGTGGATGCCATGACCTGTCATCACTCTAGCTCACCCGTTCATGATTTACACCCTCTGTCCCTGTGGGTTTAAAAACTCGCAGTAATCCTTCAGAGATGGCCGTTTGAACCACAGTAGAAAGCTGCCCAAAGAGAGGGAGGATAAAACTGAAATCCAAGACAGACAGCCCCACAAAACTGCGAGCAGAAACAGATGCAGGGAAGCTCCTGTGTTTATAATTGATTTTCAAGGGCAGCGTCTTGTTGTCAGAGTTTGTCTAACAAGCTTTTGCCTGGCGCCCTGGTGCTCGTCAACCACGGGGCGTCAGATGCACCCGCCCCTCCTTTCTTCAGTCGGGATGGAACCATCCAGAAATACCAGGATCAGGCTGTGGAATGAGATTATTTTAAGAGATACTCTTGAAGTCTCATCTATAGATAAAATGAAGTGTTAAAGGGATAGTTTGGATTTTTTCGGTCTGCTCATTGAAGCTGCGTTTGTCAAATCAACAATACACTAAACTGTAATATTGTGAAATATTATTACAATTTAAAATAACTGTTTTCTTTTTTAATATATTTTAAGTATATATATATATATACTTAACATGTTGCAAGGATCTGTACACAATTCCTGGAAGCTGAAAACATCCCAGTTCTTGCATGGCCAGCATACTCACTGGACATGTCACCCATTGAGCATGTTTGGGATGCTCTGGATCGGCGTATACGACAGCGTGTTCCAGTTCCTGCCAATATCCAGCAACTTCGCACAGCCATTGAAGAGGAGTGGACCAACATTCCACAGGCCACAATCAACAACCTGATCAACTCTATACGAAGGAGATGTGTTGCACTGCGTGAGGCAAATGGTGGTCGCACCAGATATTGACTTTTTTTTTGGACCCCCCGGGACCCCCCCAATACAGTAAAACTGCAAATTATAGAGTGGCCTTTTATTGTGGCCAGCCTAAGGCACACCTGTGCAATAATCATGTTGTCTAATCAGCATCTTGATATGCCACACCTGTGAGGTGGATGGATTATCTCGGCAAAGGAGAAGTGCTCACTAACACAGATTTAGACAGATTTGTGAACAATATTTGAGAGAAATAGGCCTTTTGTGTACATAGAAAAAGTCTTAGAGCTTTGAGTTCAGTTTATGAAAAATGGGGGCAAAAACAAAAGTGTTGCGGGGGGGTGCGGGGCGAGCCCTTCAACACGAGCCCTCGTTTTCCTGCAGAAAGTGGTCAACGCCAACGGAATCTCTTCAAAACTCTTACCGCCTGCATCTACTTTGAGTGCCAAAGAAGTAAACTGTTCAATGTACGTTTATTTCTTTGTTGTTAGTTTATTATGTTGCACCCTACTTGTAAAATCGCCCTTTTCATTAGATATTTTTGACTGTACTACTTGACGCGAATCGCGTGTTGCAGACAGACAGACAGTTCTCAACGGGTGAGTCATTTCACTAGTCAGTGTTCTCCAAACTGCGATTTTATCGCTAGGTTTGCTAGGTATAGGAATAATTGACCACGGGCCGTTGAATTATTAAAAAAATAATGCACTTCAGAGGTTGTAATGCAGCCAGACTCGAAGCGCAATTCAACGGCCCGTCGTCAGTTATTCCTCCTCGGTTACCACACTCAATACATTGTATGTTGTATTTTAAGACATTTGTCAGGCCTAAAACGATCTTGTGTGTAATTATTTATTAACTTACATATCTCATCCCAAGCCTCCGAGCCAGTAACAGAGCGAAGCTGTAACTTAAGTGCTTCTAGAAACAGCGACATTGCTACATCGCAACTGAGGGATGTCATAAAGCTTTTTAATTGCAAAACTATTTAATTGATAATGTATCCATGTATTTTCACATCTACGTGCGAATGCGTGTCAGAACTGTAAGTGTGTGCGTTTGTATGAGATAAAGAGCGGGAGAAAGAGAGTATGCGTTCCATAATAAAACATGAAAATAGTTCGCCATTGTTATCCTGTTCGTTATATTTATTTGCTTGATCAATTTCTTTGTGGGTTTTTGGTTCTTTTGCTGTTCTAGGCTCTAAGGACCTTTGAGATAACTGAAATCATTTGGCGAAGTGATACGGAACTGTAATGCGGTCAAATAAACTGTCTGGTCATGTCTTAGCCCCTGCTTCTTTTAAGATGATATTTTGTCTTGTTTTCTCAACTGTAACAAACATACACCCTCATTTATTTACTTTATAAATTATGTTCATCTACTAAACAGTTAATTTTCTGTTTCATTTAAAAGTGTGTGCAGTGTTGATGATAACTGTCTTTTGCCATGTGCTATATAGTCACTAACATTTTCTTAATGTTTTCTTCTCAGACCTGGGCGTGTTGACCAGTTTCATCAGACCTCATGCCAGATCTATCCAAAGTTTTTGTAACGTGTTGACTTCTTAAGGTTTTTTCACACACTAGTTCCTCTCATTGGACTGTGCAATTTACACTTTTCTCTTTGCATTGTTTTTTCCTCTTAAAAATGTTATACTGTTTAAAAACAAAGTGCAGTATAGTTTTAAAAAATAAAAATTCTCATTATTTACCTGATGCCATCCAAGGTGTATATTACTTTATTCATCTGAACACAAATGCACATTTTTAATCTGGAGGAAATTCAAGCTCGCGTACAATGCAAGAAAATGGGTTCCAATTTCCACCATTGTGATTTAATGTAAGAAACAAATCAATAAGTGAAACATTCTCAACTTTAAACTAGTGCTTCGGACCAGGGCTCTGATACCGGTTTAAATGTCTGAACTTTCATGTGACGTTCATTCTTCTATTGCAATCAAAGTATAATTTTCTACTTCTCACATGAGCATGCCAACATACTTGCGTTACACAGCTATTGTCTTTATACACAGCTTTTATACATCTATTGTTTTTCTACATAAGGCCTTAATTGATCAGGTTGTGAATGCATTACTTTTGGACTTTCCAAATGATTTCAGTCTTTCATTTTCATGGTATGCATCTACAGATCTCAAATTTCCTTCTAAAGATGTTTGTGTTCTGCTGAAGAAAGGCAGTTGTGCACATCTGGGATAGCATCAGGGTAAATGAATGAGAATTCAGTTTTGAATAAAGAATTTGTGTTGGTTAAAGCAAGTGCTATTTTCTTTTTTCTTAACTTACTGTTTGTATTTATTCTGAGATTCAAGGGTTAATTCACCCAAAAATGTAAATTCTGTCATCAATTCCTCACACTCATGTTGTTCCATACCCATAAGACCTTCATTCATCTTCAGAACACAAATGAAGACATTTTTGATAAAATCCGAGAGCTCTCTGACCCCTCCAAAGACAGCAATGTAATTAACACTTTCAAGGCCCAGAAATATAGTAAAGACATTGTTAAAATAGTCCATGTGACTCCAGTGGTTCAACCTTGATATTATGAAGTGACGAGAATACTTTTTGTGTGCATAAAACAAACAAAAATAACGACTTTATTCAATATCTTGTCTGTGTCAGTCTCCTACACTGTTGACGTAGTAAATACAGTGCAACACTTCCGAGTTATGGCAGAGCTATATGTCAGAACAGCGGCTTACCATTGGCCGACACTGTTCACATGAGCACCAAGACGCATACATGTGCTGACGCAGGAGCTGGCCAATAATGAGGCACCGTTCTGCCGTAGAACCCGGAAGCGCTGTACTGTTTTTACTACTGACAGAGACAAGATATTGTTGAATAAAGTCATTATTTTTGTTTGTTTTATGCACACAAAAAGTATTCTTGTGGCTTCATAACATTAAGGTTGAACCACTGGAGTCTCATGGACTATTTTAACGATGTTTTTACTACCTTTCTGGTTCTTGAAATGTGGTAATTACATTGCTGTCTATGGAGGGGTCAGAGAGCTCTCAGATTTCATCAAAAATATCTTCATTTGTGTTCTGAAGATGAATGAAGGTCTTACAGGTTTGGAACGACATGCGTGTGAGTAATTAATGACAGAATTTACATTTTTGGGTGAACTAACCCTTTCATTTTGGTCCAGTTTCAGCCAATTTGTCAATGCTTGTTTTTTGCCTGTCTTTTAATACATAGCAAATGATGTACCATAATCTATTTCTTCTTTATTTATTTTCTCTCCATCTAGTGATAAAATAGTTTGACATGTCGGTATACATTATATACTACATATACTAGAGATGTTTATTATGTATTGTTTATTAGGTATTTTTTATGTAATGTACTATTTTTTTTTATATTGTAGAAATATAGCTGTAACCATTGCTGCAAATACAATGTAAAACAGTATTGAAATGGTAAAATAACAGTAAATGGCTGGAACCACAGCTGCCAGTACTTTACTGTGAAATTACAGTAATGCTGTAAAATGTAAAACAGGATTGGTACTGTTGAATTACGGTAAACAGCTGGAACCACAGCTGCCAGTACTTTACTGTGAAATTACAGTACAGCTGTAAAATGGAAAAACGGTGTTGAAACCGTAAAATTACAGTAAATTGCTGGAACCACAGCTGCCAGTATTTTACTATAAATTTACAGGTAAATTTTTAACAGTGTATATTTCAAGATTTTTTGATGAATACAAAGTTATTACAAAGTTGTTATTGCAAAGTTGAAATCTTTTGTAATATAAATGTCTTTGCTGTAACTATTGATCAATTTAATGCATCCTTTCTGAATAAAAGTATTAATTTCTTTCCAAAAACGTTTGAAAAGTACTGTAAAGGTAGCGTCAAATGAATCCATATGACTTGACTGGTATAGATAGAAATTTAAACCCTTATTCACTTGCAAATCAAATCAAAATATTGATCAACGCATGCATGCAGGATACATCAAATATAGCATCAGGTTTCTGTCACCATATATGAAGTAGCCTTTGTATGTGTGTGTTGAAGAATATTTAGATTTTATGTGAGAGGGATGATACTCCAGTACAGACTGATTTTTTAGTAAGAACACTTCCATATTGTCGAGACACAGGTATTCCCAGCCCCTGCGTCTTTGTCCTGTGTTTACGTCCGAGCCTATGCTTTCTTTGTGAGATTGAGGGGCTAAGCCAGTAATTGGCCATGGATCATCAATCTTACAAAGCTTCCCAAAAGCTTTTCACCCAAAGTTGTGAGAAGACGAATGAAAGTGAGTCGCCTCCCAGTTGCCAGTGAGCAGGCCCTGGGTGGAGCGATCAAGTAAGCCTGTGGTCTTTGAGAAACCACAATGTCGGGTCCTACTGAAGAGTCCATCTGGTTTATGTCACATAACCCGTTCTTTGTGTCAAATGTATATGAGACACTTCATGTCCCTTTGAGGATGCATGGCAGGCAGACAGACAGGCAGGAACATTATTTGCGTAGGGCTGGGTGGAACGTAGACCTGTCGCGATCATCAAAAGACTTTCTCCCTGCTTATATTACACAAATGTCTTTAGTATGGTTTCTGTGCTGTGAAAGAAATTGAAAATGTCTTGAGAATTTCCATGTGAAGAAAAATGACTTCAATCCAGTCTGCATTTATGGTTTCCGCTTATTGTTTCTGCCTGATTTATTGACTGAGTTAGAGTGTTAGGCAGCGTTGTCTTTCATTTTGCGTTTTTCTTGCTTAATGGATTTGAGGCTCTTGTTGGTAAATGAAAAAGAAGGCATTTCATTTGTCAGAAGTCATATAATACAAAGCTATCAAGCCATTTAGTCCAGTGTGAGGTCAGTTGAACCCTAACATTTGCTTTCAGACTGTATTGGGTTTGGCTGAACTTTGGCTGTCCATGGTTTGGCCTCCTCGGAACGCACAGGAAGACTCACAAATTTGTCAAAATGAGAGGGATGGAGTCAAGCGGTTCCTAGAGCAAGTGTGGTTTCTGGGGTCATGATAATGTCTCTGCATTTTTCGTCGACGGAGATACAGTATGGGTTTCCCATCAGTCTATGTATGTTATTTATCGACTTGAGCTCGTCCAAGTTAGCCTGTGTGTGTCCATAAGCGAACCCCGGTGCCTCTGCTCGGGGACAAAGACCCAAATCTAGGCCCAGGGACTCAACCATGCTCAGTCCAGATCTTAAAGATGGAATGTGGTGAAAAACAAACTGTGTCCATTTCTCCTCGGCGTCCGAAAGTAATCAGTGGTGTCATTGCACCCGTAAATCTCCTGTCCGGCAGTGGCTGGAGTCCCAGATGGGAACACATCCTTCTACGTCGTAAATCATAGCATCCTTGCAGAATCAGACTTCAGCTGTATATTTCTCAAAGTGAGGGGCGGGTGGGTGCAGAAATACTGCAGAACTGTGGCCTTCGAAGTCAATTTGCAAAGTGGACCGCATTTATATTCCTGTGCAGAGATAAAAGTACATTTCTCCCTCTTATTCTTTCAATATCTCTCTCACTCTCCCTTCCCCTTTCAAAGCACTGAGCATGCTTTCTTGCAGCTCTGTTTCAGAATGCTGTGAAATTTGATTTAAAATAATCCTGTTTATGTTATAGCAAAGTGGCTTCCTCCTGTGCCTAGTCCTGGGAAATGACCTGTTGTTGAGCCTAGGACACACACACAGAATGACAGACATAGTAGTAAGTGAATGAAAACAGAAAAAATATAATACAAAAACATAGGCAGGAAAAAGTATGCTGCTAGTCATGAAAGCACATTGAAAAACATTCAAACACAACGCCAAACCTCTCTGACATTTATTGCTGTTTTAAAAATGTAAGGCAATTTTCAAATTTCCTATCAATAAAAACAGACAAGAAACAAATTCTTATCTTAGTCTGGCTGACGGAGACATCTGTTTTCATCTCCATGACTGTATATATTCCACAGTCAGGCATTGATTTGGGATGTGAAACTCAACTCGATCGAGTAGACGTGCAGCCTTTTTTTTTGCTTAATTTCAATATCAAAAAACAAGCAGATGTTTCAAGTCTGTGTGCCAGATTAAAAACAGCACATTTCATGTGGTAAATAATATCGTCTTTCCAAATCACTAACATGACATCTTTGAAAAAAAAAATGCCATCAATGCTATAGAGCAGAGGTGCCCAAACTTTTTACTACTAAAGGGCCAAAAATCAAACATGATTGATTGAGAACTGTGAGCCAAAAGTAAAATTATGCATTCTACTTTAAAAAAATATATATATAATTTTAATATAGTTGGATAATCAAATTAATATATTCTCTATGTTTCATTGAAAACATAAAAAATATCACGTGACTCAGATCTCACATCAAACTCACATCTCAGCAAGCAATTTTGCATTTAAAAGAGGTCTAATAGCCATCCAAACACAGCCTTGGTGTTTAGGCTAAAACAAGGTAAAATTTGGGCTGTCAGTGAAAATAGATTTAATAGATGTCTAACCATAGCCCAAGAATAGACTAATCATCTAGAACATGAACATGTCAACCAAACGATGAAACCAAACACCTTGTAATCACTGTTGACTTTGCTTACATGATGGAATATCATACATCTCACAAGTTATTTTGGCAAAAACGACATGTAACCAATTTCAAGGTTATTTTGGCTAGAAGTGGGTTAGTCATAGCCAAACTATATCGGGTCTAACGAGATGGTGAAATGACGGCTATTGCGTGCTGGGATGTGACTCAGATCTGTTTTTCTCATGACAGTGTGAACAGCACAAACCACATGGAATCAAATTTTCAATTCCCATTTGTGTCACTTCCATTTGTGGTACTAAATTTAATACAGTACAGATGTTTTGCAATGCGACCGCAGTCTGAACAGTCATATCGGAACTTTTTATCACTTTATGTCACTCTAGAGCAACATTCGTCACAATTCTGCGCTAATGGGAGTCACTTCAAAGATTTTACATACCCAATGTTATCAAGACAGTTGCGAAAGTTAGTCAGTGAAGGACAGTGATGTGTCAGAGCTCATAAGTATAACACCGTGTCTACACCGGACGTGACCGTTGACACGGCGCATGGCGCCGCAACAGCTAGAAGATGTCTACACTGGATGCGACAAAGCAACCATTGCAAATCCATTTGTCCTTCCTATGAGGAAGTATGGCGAGTACTTGGGGTACGTCATAGATAGAACGAGGCATCAGTTTACTGTCTGGGATTTGTCATGTCGCGTCGCGCCGCATCCAGTGTAGACAACATCACTGATTATGATGGGTTCTATTGTCTTTTGTCACGTCGCATCGATAGATTTTTTTTTCATATCTCCTAGAGAACTACTAAGAGCTACTATTCAGGTTCATAATTAATGTGAATAATGCATCATTTTAATGTATAATTGTATAGTTAATTCTAAGTGAAGATGATGGTAACCCACACGCAATGACTCAAGTATTACCAAATCTTTCAGAAGGAATTATTAATTATTTGGATCAGTAGATCAGTGGGAGGTATGAAAAAAATAGTAGTTACTGATTAGCTAATAGTGAACTACCACATTCGACTAAGCACTATTACTTACTAATTTGTTAATCAGATTTTCTTGTTAGTTAATAGTAGCTAGCTAATAATGTGTTACTCATTTGTTCCTGTGTAGTTTTTCATTAATATCGGAACAGTATTCTAAAGTGTTACCACACTCTGCTCTTTTTTTTCGCCGTCTTTGTTTTTTTATATTGCCTACGCATACTGAATATTTGCTGGCTTCCGCGGCAGATCACACTATAAATAAATGTGTAATATAAACGTGCTTATTCTAATGTGTTTACTTCCTTATGACAGCGTGCTGCGTGACATCTTTTTATCGTTCTTTTGCGCATGCAGGTCAGTTCAGGACCATGATCTGTTTGCACTGGAATCTGATATTGGCCACATGTGAAGAATTATACAAAAAGATCTGGGCAATAAATCAGAATTGAGCACTGAGACTCGCAGTGTGAACATAGCCAAAGGTCTTCACAGGCCAACTTTGACCCGGGGACCCGGGTTTGGGCATCGAGGATCCAATAGTTGCTTAAATTAAAGACATAGTTCACCCAAAATGAAAATTCTGTTAACATTTACTCACCCTCATGTCGTTCCAAACCTGTATGACTTCATTTATTCTGTGGAACACAAAAGGAGACTGTAAATAATATCTTTGCCACTTGAAAAAGTGAGGCTGTCAAGCTCCAAAATGACAAAAAGCACCATAAAGTATCATAAAAGTAACTTTTGCTCTATATCTATATAGTCATACGATAGCTTTGAGTGATGAACAAACCGAAATTCACAGTACGAAATCTGTCCTTTATAATGTCATACAAGTTTGGAACGAACTTAGGGTGTAGTAAATAATAGCAGAATTTTTATTTTTGTGTAAATCATTCTATTAAATAAAACATTCGCTAAGTATGTTACACTCTCAGAAAAAAAGGTACAAAAGCTTTCACTGGGGTGGTACCTTTTCAAAAGGTACACTTTTGTTCCTTAATATGTGCACTTTAGGTACTAATATGTACCTTTAAAGGGATAGTTCACCCAAAAATGAAAATTCTATCATCATTTACTCACCCTCAAGTTGTTCCAAACCTGTATGAGTTCCTTTCTTCTGCTGAACACAAAAGAAGATATTTTGAAGAATATGGGTAACCAAATAGTTGACAAGGCCCCATTAACTTCCATAATATGGAAGAAAAAAATACTACGGAAGTCAATGATGACAGAATTTTTGGGTGAACTATCTCTTTAAGATACCAATATGCACCCGTCAGGTACAAAAGTGTACCTTTTGAAAAGGTGACAGCTTTTGTACCTTTTTTTCTGAGAGTGTAGTGTCACATTGGGATGGTTCATCTCACTGTCCCTGGTGTTTTTGAGATCCTTCAGGCAGTTTGGCTGCTGGACACAATGGACAGGAGGGCCCCAGCAGGACTGTTAATCATCACACACACTGAACAAGAACACTGAACGAACGTACTAATGAGACACCAAGGTCACTGTCTGTCGTGTGTGAGGAGTGATTCCCAGCAGCTGTGATACATTAAAAAGGTGGTGTCTTACTCTGATGGTTTGCAGGCATATTAAATAGACCTTTCTCATCTCTTGTTATGGCCTACATGTTTAACTGTAACCTTTTATAGTGACACTAGCTTGAAATAACATGATTTAACTACGCAGTACATGTTCAACCTAGAACCTAGAAACAGTTATCAATTAATCAATCAGATTTTAGGATTGAAGATGTTAAATATATCACTTTTTCAGATTTTAAGCTTAGGTTATTCTTAGGACTATGGATAGGGTTGCTCTAGGAACAACAAAGGATGTTCATCCAGGAACAAATCATGTGAAGATTCAAGCTACTTGTCTGTTAACAAAGAAAGTGAAAGTTCAGCATGATGCCAAAAAAGTCTCAATCACATATCAGAACATATTTTATGTTTTATGTAGAATGGAGATTTAAGACCAATGAAATTTCAGTAGGGGTGGGACTGCCAAGAATAACGCTGCAGAAATAGAAAACAAGCAGCCTAACTGCAGTCGAGGACAAAAAACATGGAAAACATTTTAGCGCTCACTGGTTCATCTCGTCTGGCCTTGTTCGGACACTATGTAATGCACACAAAACAAACATGCCTCTATCCTATAATATCAACTTTCCAAAGATCCAAAATCACAGACAAGATTCTACCTGAACCAAGAGTAGAACAATCCCCATTTATCAAGAAACCCACCAGCGTTGGTGGTCTATATTATTTTCTGCCCTCTATTTCGTTAGACCTATGCTCATTTTTCCAGTCTCCTTCCACAACCCCCTTCCTGTCTCAAATGTGCCAAAATGACAGAGTGCAATAAAGGAGCACGGTGGCACAGAACGCACCAATCCCATCAGTGCATGACTTTAATTACCAGGCCACCGGTTTGGCATAATGGGGAAAAGGTGGATATGCAAAAGACTTTAATAATTCATCCAACTTTTTCTCATTTAAACTTCTCTACATTCTCCTCTCCTTCATTTTGTTCTTCAGCTCATTTCTCTGAAGCATGCCCAATAATTTCCTTTTAACAAAAAACATTTGCATAAGCGAAATTATCTGCGCACAGTGTGTCACACAAAGAATGAGCTGAGCACAGGAGCACAGGTGGCTGAAATCAGACTTTATGGCTCTCTGTTGCTTTCTCACTCTCCCTTTCCGTTTCTCCCATGTGCTAACTATCTCTCTCTTAACTATAATGGATATCAGTGTGGCAGCATGGTTACTCCCCGGGTGTTCATGACTAGAGGACTAAAGCTGGTGTTGCTGCAGTCTCTTTGAAGAATGAAAAATGCTGTGGGCCAGATTTCATCCATCTAGAACAGACCCTTGAGTCAATGCCTCTATAAAGACTTGGCTACAGCTACCCATTACATTAAGTTCTAATGTGATGTACGCCTGTCGCCCATATGTTTGCATGACAAGGTGGACATGTTGTTTTTCGAGATTCGTATCACTAAATATGACCTTTTAAACACATATAGGAAATGATCTGAATCAATTAAATGACACATTAAATTACTAAGGTATTGTTAATTGAGACAATAAATTTAATTTAATTTAAAGTGCCCCATTATGCTATTTTAAAGTCTCCAACAACAGGTTTACATGCATCAAAGGTCAAAAAACAGTTTCATTTTCTCATAATATACATTGCACATCACCACAATGTTCAATTATTCTCAAACGACTTAATGGATGAATCAGTCTCTCTAAATCCCTCCTTTCCGCGAGTCTGCTCTGCTCTGATTGGTCAGATGGCCCAGTCTGTTGTGATTGGTCTACCGCGTATAGCGCGTATTTCGGAAACAAACGGCCATTACCATAACTGAACACCAGCTCCGTCCGGCGTCTGGAGGCTTCCTAAAGCTTAGTAATTGTACACACTGGAAAGACAGTAACGATGACGTCGATATTACACCAATCCCAGCGCGAGTCCTAATCGATTAAACATCGGAAGAACTAGTTATTAAACCCGAACCTTGAGCAGGACGTTTCTCAGTGATGCTACTCAGTTTGAGGTACATTATGAGATGTTTCAACTGTAATTCCTCACCATCAGCATTAACAAGTGTGCGTCCATCAACAAACCCATGTGTGTCTGTGTGTGTGTTTCTAATTTATTGTGGTGCACGTGAGGGAACTGTATCAATAACAGCACATGAATGACTGATGTAACATTAAAGTTTGCAAAACAAATCTTGCTCCATCCTTTATCTTTACTCAAAGTAGTAAGAATGACAGACAATCTGCATTAATAGACACAGTTTTAGGTAATACTGCAGCCCACAGCTGATTTACAGTAGTATTTCAGTAAGACAGTAATAATGTGAGTTAGCCGGTTAGCCAGATACTTACACAATATGAAACACAATAAACACATTGTAGAGCACAGCGTCTTTTCAACATGACGCTATCCAGTATCCGCTGCAGTGTTCAAGGTTTCCCTGGTCTCTGCGTGCGCGTGCAATAAGTGGACGGGCAATATGCTAATGTTTCGTCTTGATGTCACAACAAAACGGGTTGCGATTTGTTTAATTGACTCAGAGTCGACTCTTACTTTTGAGAGACAATAACTTTATATACGCTGCACTTTCAGATTTAAAACTTTGCAGGATGTTTTCATTCACTTAGAACTGTTACACACTACATGAAAGGTAATTTTCGAATAATAGGGGCACGTTTTTTCCCCTTCAAATGTTTATTATCATTACAATTAAGTTTCAATAAAATTTTAATTTGAGTGAAAAGTTTAACATAATTAAATATCTAAAATATAATAAAATAACAATTTTTTTTATATCGAAGATAACATAATTGAATTATGTTTAGAACTTGTTTATAATTTAATTATGTTTAACTTTTCACTCAAATTAAAATTTTATTTAAATTTAAGATTTTATTTAAATATATATACACCGACCAGGTATAACATTATGACCACCTTCCTAATATTGTGTTGTCCTCCTTTTGCTGCCAAAACAGTCCTCACCCGACTCCACTAGACCCCTGAAGGTGTGCTGTGGTATCTGGCACCAAGATGTTAGCAGCAGATCCTTTAAGTCCTGTAAGTTGTGAGGTGGGGCCTCCATGGATCAGACTTGTTTGTTCAGCACATCCCACAGATGCTCGATTGGATTGAGATCTGGGGAATTTGGAGGCCAAGTCAACACCTCAAACTTGTTGTTGTGTTCCTCAAACCATTCCTGAACCATTTTTGCTTTATGGCCATTTCCATGAAAGGGTGTACATTGTCTGCAACAATGCTTAGGTAGATGGTACGTGTCAAAGTAACATCCACATGGATGGCAGGACCCAAGGTTTTGGGTCCTGAACATTGCCCAAAGCATCACACTGCCTCCGCCGGCTTGCCGGCTTGCCTTCTTCCCATAGTGCATCGTGGTGCCATGTGTTCCCCAGGGAGGCGACGCACACGAACCTGGCCATCCACGTGATGTAAAAGAAAACGTGATTCATCAGACTACTGTAAATATATATATATATAGTGGAACAAAATGTCGTGCCTCGCAGGACCATGGTGCTACATATTTAAATATAAAATAAATATAAACATAAACAGTAAGTATAAACAAGTATAAACCTACACATAGCTAACCTACTGGAAGAAGTAATCTAACTATACATATAATATATTGTCTAACTATACATATAAAAATACTACCTACACGGATACTAAATTAACTATACATATAAAGAATCTAAAACTATACATATACTATATACAGTACATAAATACTGTATACAGTGGGGAGAACAAGTATTTGATACACTGCCGATTTTGCAGGTTTTCCTACTTACAAAGCATGTAGAGGTCTGTAATTTTTATCATAGGTACACTTCAACTGTGAGAGACGGAATCTAAAACAAAAATCAAGAAAATCACATTGTATGATTTTTAAATAATTAATTTGCATTTTATTGCATGACATAAGTATTTGATCACCTACCAACCAGTAAGAATTCCGGCTCTCACAGACCTGTTAGTTTTTCTTTAAGAAGCCCTCCTGTTCTCCACTCATTACCTGTATTAACTGCACCTGTTTGAACTCGTTACCTGTATAAAAGACACCTGTCCACACACTCAATCAAACAGACTCCAACCTCTCCACAATGGCCAAGACCAGAGAGCTGTGTAAGGACATCAGGGATAAAATTGTAGACCTGTACAAGGCTGGGATGGGCTACAGGACAATAGGCAAGCAGCTTGGTGAGAAGGCAACAACTGTTGGCGCAATTATTAGAAAATGGAAGAAGTTCAAGATGACGGTCAATCTCCCTCGGTCTGGGGCACCATGCGAGATCTCACCTCGTGGGGTATCAATGATCATGAGGAAGGTGAGGGATCAGCCCAGAACTACACGGCAGGACCTGGTCAATGACCTGAAGAGAGCTGGGACCACAGTCTCAAAGAAAACCATTAGTAACACACTACGCTGTCATAGATTAAAATCCTGCAGCGCACGCAAGATCCCCCTGCTCAAGCCAGCGCATGTCCAGGCCCGTCTGAAGTTTGCCAATGACCATCTGGATGATCCAGAGGAGGAATGGGAGAAGGTCATGTGGTCTGATGAGACAAAAATAGAGCTTTTTGGTCTAAACTCCACTCGCCGTGTTTGGAGGAAGAAGAAGGATGAGTACAACCCCAAGAACACCATCCCAACCGTGAAGCATGGAGGTGGAAACATCATTCTTTGGGGATGCTTTTCTGCAAAGGGGACAGGACGACTGCACCGTATTGAGGGGAGGATGGATGGGGCCATGTATCGCGAGATCTTGGCCAACAACCTCCTTCCCTCAGTGAGAGCATTGAAGATGGGTCGTGGCTGGGTCTTCCAGCATGACAACGACCACACACAGCCAGGGCAACTAAGGAGTGGCTCCGTAAGAAGCATCTCAAGGTCCTGGAGTGGCCTAGCCAGTCTCCAGACCTGAACCCAATAGAAAATCTTTGGAGGGAGCTGAAAGTCCGTATTGCCCAGCGACAGCCCTGAAACCTGAAGGATCTGGAGAAGGTCTGTATGGAGGAGTGGGCCAAAATCCCTGCTGCAGTGTGTGCAAACCTGGTCAAGAACTACAGGAAACGTATGATCTCTGTAATTGCAAACAAAGGTTTCTGTACCAAATATTAAGTTCTGCTTTTCTGATGTATCAAATACTTATGTCATGCAATAAAATGCAAATTAATTACTTAAAAATCATACAATGTGATTTTTTTGGATTTTTGTTTGAGATTCCGTCACTCACAGTTGAAGAGTACCTATGATAAAAATTACAGACTTCTACATGTTTTGTAAGTGGGCAAACCTGCAAAATCGGCAGTGTATCAAATACTTGTTCTCCCCACTGTATATAACCTGGATATATATACGAACACAGAATTTCAAATATTTCTTATAGATTTTGTCTTTGTTATAAAATTGTCAAAATCCTAAAACTGTTTATTTTCACATTTAAATTAGATTCCGAAAGCCAGATTTTCAGACTTTTATATAGAAAAAAGACAGCTGTATACATGTCTCTGTATTTAGTTGATTAGGATGATTTCTGTGACTTAATGAGCACCATTCATGGTGATTTAAACTTCCAAACAATGTGTCATGCAAACATATGGACAACAGCTGATGAATCAAGTTACTTGTCAAAAATCTATTCCCAATCACACTCTATGATAAGCTACAAGTAAACTGTGAGAGAACACTGTCATTTTACCGTCACTTTGAGACGTTAGAACAACAGTCAGAAGTGCCAGCAGCTCTTGTCAATCTTCTGCTGGTTGTTCCTTCTCTTAAACGCTCCACTCATTGCGCTTTGGCTCCAGTTGACCTTATTATAGATAATAAAAACCTTCATTAGACTGAATTCCAGCACTTGTTATAATAAACACAAGCTGTCAGAAAACTAGCCTTTCAGAGGAGTCGAACAGCCCATGTGTGGCAACACGGCTCAGTCTGCTTGTACGTTAGAGAGAGAGTGAGAGGGCAAAGGTCAGCATTTGAAACAACCTGGGAGCACATGTCTGTCTGTTTGTTCAGAATGAGGCGCTACTTTCTCAAGCAAAGTGAAAAGCTTCCTTATGCCAAGTGTTTATCTAAAACTTAAGAATATTAAACAAGCCTGAGTAAAATGTGTGAACACAGAAGGTGTAAGAGATATTTGAATGAATAGGTGCTCTTACTTATAAGGTCTCTGGCCATAAACTAGCTTGTACTGGTTGGAATAACCATTATCTCCTGTTAAGGAGGAACATTTTGATGGCATTTTAAAATGTTCAAACTATGCAAGAGTAGTTTAGAGTCAAATAAAACAGTATGATGTGAAAAGTCAAAATATTGTTTCATATCCTCAAAAGCAGTTTGCCATTAAAGCAGCTTTGCTATGCTGGCCCAGATGTTCCTGGCAGACTTTGATCAGTAGTAAAATCATTCGTCCACAAAAACCATTGCATTCCAAGACTGCGCTTGAATAACAACGATGACACCAAAAGATAGACATTGAGCGAGAGGGATAATTGTTGGAGAAAGCACTTCTGTACAAGTCTTTGAAGTGATATAGCACATTCTGGCATCAGTAGTAGGCTTGAGGATCGAGGTCAACATTAGCATCTTTCATTCTTTCTATGTCTCTGTCTTAATCTGCATGCCATCTACAATCATACTTCTCATTTTCCCTCTTAGACCTTCCCAGAGGAACATTTTATCACTCAAAGGCTGGTCTTTCATTGCTCAGGAGACATAATGGAGTTCCCAGTTAGGTTTTATTTAAGCATTGACTTAATTTCTGATGCTTCTCTTAAAATTCCTAAGAAAAGAAAAAATAGAAATAAACGAGACAATTGTTGGCATAGTAGTAGAAGTATGATAATATTGTGGCATTGGAAGAATTTGACAAGAAATGTTTGAGCTTATATTGAGAATTTGGACACAAGCATTAGGGGGGGGGGGGGGGGGGGTAACACACACAGTTTCAGCTAATCTCATGTTAATCTTGAGTACCTACAGAGTAGCATTGCATCCTTCATATCTCAAAAAAGTCTTTAGTTTTATTAGATTTATAAAAGACAGATAAGCTGTACCGACTCTTTCCAAAAACAGCCGAACTTCTGGAGGAGTGCAGTGGGCGGAGCTAAAGAGACACACACACACACACACACACACACCTATGACAAACACACGCACACATAATACATTCGTGGCATTATCACTCCCTGGATAACTTTTGATTCACTATATGTTCGTGTTGTTTACATTATATGCACTTACTTGCCGATTGCCAACAAAACACAGACATTTGATGCAGTTTCACTCACCGCCTGTGGTTTCGACTCATGACCGGGAACAAACAAACACACTTGCAGAACTCTGTTGCTGCTCTGGAAAAACAAACTGCATCCAATGTTTCCTTAACGCTGGGTTATTTGGGAAGCTGAACAAGGTTATCTTTCCCTCACAACCAGAAACACACTTCTTTAGTGACATTGTTGATGTTGTGGTCTAAAAACAAAGCGCTGCCGACAGTTCCCGTAACCCGAACGAAGCACATTGATGGGCACGCTCTCACACGCGCTCTTCCTGGACAAGTGCCCATACAAGGAATTCCACCCATTTTGACATAATACATGGCGTAATACTAATACATAGCATGAGCATCCAACTCTTTAACAGTGTAAATAAGTCAGAATGCATGAAATAGCATTAGGCCCCCCCACCCCCAAAAAAAGTCCTTATTTCTCAATTTAATTTAATTGCTGTCTAAATATGAGATATAATTGCGATATTAAGGAGATTTCATGTTCTTCTGAATTTTTCTCTTTCTCTCTACCAATGAGGTTAATGGATCCACCATGTTCATAAAGCGAGGCTATAAATAGATGTTGGGTTAATTTGATTTAAACAGAAATGGAAACATGCTGTGACCCTTAAATTACAAACGGCTGCCAGCCAGGCCTGGTAGACACCTGTGGGCATCTGCATGCTTAAATGTCCTATCCATGTTGTATTTTAATTGTCTGAATATTGTAATGCAATCATTCTCTGTAAGGGGAAATTGTGACATATGCTCTGAAGCAGTGGAGGTGGTTCCACTTAAACATCAAATACTCCCTCCACCCCAGGATAACTTTTTTAAAGAAATGAATATTTTTATTCAGCGAGGACGCATGAAATAGATCAAAAGTGACATTTATAATGATACAAAATTTCTATTTTAATTAAATGCTGTTCTTTTGAATTTTATTTATCAATGAATCCTGGGTATACTTAATGTTTTCAACATTGATAAGAAATGTTTCTTAAGCAGAAAATCAGCATATTTGAATGATTTCTGAAAGGTTATGTGACACTGAAGACTGGAGTAATGGCTAAAATAAAACCATTAACCAAGGGTTAGTTTTTGCCAAAATGTTTATCATGGAACGGTATATGCTATATATTATATGCAACACTGTATGTTTTTCTAAGCATAATGCTTATTTTCAGTATAATTTGCATTTACAAAGCCCACTCATACTGCATGTGGATGATCTGCAAGGGTATCTGAACATGTTGAAAGACCATTTTATAATATAATACTGATATTTCCTGTGAACCTGTTTCCCCCCAAATCTACACCTATGCTACGGAATCAGTGATCTACAATGAAATAGACCCAAGCTTTTTATCTGTCTGTGTGGTCCACATGGACACACATCACTGGTGTGTATGGGAAATCACTCTCCAAGGGCCGTGTCTACTCTTGTCTCTCTGGTCCCATGGGACAGAGCTCCACACAAGATGGAGTCAAGAGCAGTTTTATGCATTTTTCATGCTCTGATTCAGCTTCTGCCTGCTGGACAAGGTCTGTCTGTCTCTGTGTGATTTATCCAGCTCCAGGAATGCTCTTCTCATGCTACCAAAGTTTGTATTTTTTTGCTTTTGCCCTGAGTGATGGTATCAATCATTCCCGGAGATGTACTCAACAGTTTAAAGTGTCTGAAAAAGCCTCTTCACAGAGGCTGCATTTTCCATTTCCTCCAACTGCTGATCGAAATCTAAACATAAACTCTTAAAAATAAAAGTTCCAAAAGGAAAGTTTTCACAGTGATGCCATAGAAGAACCATTTTTTTGGTTCCCCAAAGAACCTTTCAGTGAACAGTTCTTAAATGATTAGTTCATTTTAAAATGAAAATTACCCCATGATTTACTCACCCTCAAGACATCCTAGGTGTATATGACTTTCTTCTTTCTGATGAACATATTAATAAATATCCTGACGCTTCCAAGCTTTATAATGGCAGTGAACAGGGCCCACGAGTTTCAAGCTCAAAAAAGTGCATTCATCCATTATAAAAGTAATCCACACGGCTCTGGGGGGTTAATAAAGGCCTTCTGAAGCGAATCGATGGGGTTTTGTAAGAAAAATATCCATATTTAAAACTTTATAAAGTAAAATATCTAGCTTCCACCAGAACGCCTTCCGTATTCAACTTAAGAAAAAAGCTTAACTGGCACGACGTATGACGTCGGGCGTAGCGTAAGCGTTTTGAACTGCGAGAGGCGTTACACTTTCTTCAAAAGTTGAATACGGAAGTGGTCCGGCGGAAGCTAGATATTTTACTTTATAAAGTTTTAAATATGGATATTTTTCTTACAAAAACCCATCAATTTGCTTCAGATGGCCTTTATTACGTTTATATACGTTTTTGAGCTTCAAACTCGTGGGCCCCGTTCACTGCCATTATAAAGCTTGCCATTATAAAAACATCAGGATATGTATTGATCAGAAAGAATAAAGTCATATACACCTAGGATGGCTTGAGGGTGAGTAAATCATGATGTAATTTTCATTTTAAAGTGAACTAAAAGAATTTAACCTTTAATAGAATTGTGTTTTTCTTAGTGTGAAGAATATTTCAATAATCTAAAGAAGCTTTTTTTTAACTATAAAGAAACTTTTGTAGGTTCCATGGCTGCAGGCACGTGCACAGGTAGGGCTCAACCTGTGCAGAACACATGCCCTTTTTGCCCTTACTCTCCGAAGTGCCCTTTTTTTGGTGGTGGTGTATTTTTTCCTTCTTCAATAAATCAATGCTATTGGTCCCCCTTTACATCTGTCTGTCTGTTTTACAAATATTTAGCCAATGAATGGTATTAAAAAGAGCTTGTGACTAAATCTTGTTGGATCCTCAAACTGTCAGTAAACTGAATGAACTGAAGTTTGACAGCAGCTGAACAAAGTCTTGCAAGGGTAAATAAAGATCTTGTTGTTTGAATAAGTAGGCTACAGCGTTTTATTTATGCAAGAAACATTGTCACATCATAGCCACTAGCCTAAACTTAAATAGCCTGTGCATACAGTAGCATTTCATCTTTTATAAAATGAGATGTTGGCCAAATGTATTTTACAATAGGACAAACTGAGCGCCCATATAGCTACAACAAACTTTGTAACTGTTGATGAAAACGTAATGTAATGTGATGCCGCCGTTTCAATGACGGACAAAATGCACATTTGCATACATTCGCTGGTCAAAAACCCGTAACTGCATTTGAGTTTGACTTTTGTAAAATGTTAATAAGATATTGATAAGTAATACAACAACATTTAATTTGTTTTTACCATCGGAAAATCATAAATAAGCACAGGTGCGCCCCGCGCTGTTTCGTACTGGAACTTACACAAAGCGACTAAGTGATCCTCGTCACCTAGGTAAAATATATTTCTAAGAAATTTGTTCTTTGATTTATGATTGAAGATACACTTAATTTATTAACATTTAATCATATTATGGTCGCATGTTTAATTCATGTTTACGCTGTTGCTAGCTAATTTTTGAATCTAGTATTCTATACTCTCCGCCCGTCTTCACATGTATAAACGTATATATGCATAAAAGTAATGTTGTCGTTTACATTAAGTGCAAATAGGCCGCCTTTTTCACTGAAGGTCTTGTTGGGCCAGCCAAAAATACGGAAGACACCAGTTTATTCACAGCAGCAATAGCGTAGGCGTAAAGTACATGAATTTTTGACGCAAATCGACCTGAGGTTCGACTCCGCCTTTTGCTACTCCCTTTTCCCATCACATAGAAATTCGAAAAGGCTTTTTTTTTTTTTCAGTAAAAGTGGAAATAAAGCATCTAAAGTGTGTTTAATAATAAAGTGCTTATTATTGGTTAGGCGTAGGTAAACAGACATGCAGTTGCCCTTGGGGTGCCCTTTTTCAGTTTCAGCACATGCCCCTCAAAAGGTCTGTGCACGGCCCTGCATGGCTGTTAGAAGTTTTTCATGGAACCATAGATGCCAATTAAGAACCTTTATTTTTAAGAGTGTACTGTATGTATTTTTGACACTGTATTAGAAATCATATTGATTAAATTCTCTTGTCCAAGTATTGACAAAGTACTTTATTCTACTACTCTTCTAAATAACCTCAGCCTCTTATGTAACCACAATAGGGCCCCCTTAAGAAATCCTGCCGACTTCATTGAATTGATCCAAGTGAGTTTACTACGGTCCAATCAGAGAGCTAATTAAAAGGTTAACATGGTGCTGATGAAAAGGAAACAGGGAACCTTACATTGCTGTGGTTGAAATCGTAGCGGAAGCCCTCCACACTGGCCCCTGAACCCTTCCGCCAAAGACGAGCTGGAATCTTCCAAGTATTGTGCGGGCAGGCTGTCTTCCAAACTGGCTTCCTTTCTTAAAGGCTTTTCAAGAGGATGGGAGAATGAATGAATAACATTGATAGCGTGCACTGCTTTTTAAGACACAGACTGAGAACGTGGCACAGTGCCTAAGCAAACCCTAAAGCGGTATGCCCCATTTCAGCATATCCTGACACAATGCAACATGTAACAGAATGCCTTGTCTGAAGTCTAGAAAACAATAGCTTTCTTTGAGTATTATCAAACTCATTGTTGAAGAGCTTTCAATCCCAATCGTATCGCCATGGCTGAAGGTGTACAGAGAGGTGATTCCCTCCTCATGTTGAGACTCTTTGCAGTGAAACTGGAGACTGCAAGCATCTGGCACAGAGCTTTGGGTGTTCAAAAAAGAGTGCATGAGAGGTCTATGTCTTTCCTTGCCTGTGTGACACAAGTGAATTGTATTTTCAAAGTACTCAGCTGATATCAGAGAAATCCCTAGTTCGGTAGGGCTATGAGGGAGATATTGTTAAGAGTGAGGGTGGATTTCTGTTGACAGCTCCATGTGAGAATCTCATCTGTGGCTCCGAGACACTTCATACTTAGCGTTCTGACAACTAGAGTTCCCATGGAAATCCAAGAGAGGCCTCAGGGAAGACCTGTGTCAGATTCTCCACAGGAGATTCACTGCTTCTTACATCAGTCTCCTATTCAAAGAGAGCACCTCAACCACTTTCAGAATCAATACCATCTCTGCTACATGTTACCTTTTGAAGACTAAACAGTGTATATATTGGGGTCAGTATATTTGGGAAAAAAAAAAAAAAAAAAAATATATATATATATATATATATATATATATATATATACACACACACACACACACACACACATTTATTCAGCAAAGATGCGACCATCATATGTGACAGTAAAGACATTTACAGTGGGGAGAACAAGTATTTGATACACTGACGACTTTGCAGGTTTGCCCACTTACAAAGCATGTAGAAGTCTGTAATTTTTATCATAGGTACTCTTCAACTGTGAGTGACGGAATCTAAAACAAAATTCCAGAAAATCACATTGTATGATTTTTAAGTAATTAATTAGCATTTTATTGCATGACATAAGTATTTGATACATCAGAAAAGCAGAACTTAATATTTGGTACAGAAACCTTTGTTTGCAATTACAGAGATCATACGTTTCCTGTAGTTCTTGACCAGGTTTGCACAGACTGCAGCAGGGATTTTGGCCCAGTCCTCCATACAGACCTTCTCCAGATCCTTCAGGTTTCGGGGCTGTCGCTGGGCAATACGGACTTTCAGCTCCCTCCAAAGATTTTCTATTGGGTTCAGGTCTGGAGACTGGCTAGGCCACTCCAGGACCTTGAGATGCTTCTTACGGAGCCACTCCTTAGTTGCCCTGGCTGTGTGTTTCGGGTCGTTGTCATGCTGGAAGACCCAGCCACGACCCATCTTCAATGCTCTTACTGAGGGAAGGAGGTTGTTGGCCAAGATCTCGCAATACACGGCCCCATCCATCCTCCCCTCAATACGGTGCAGTCGTCCTGTCCCCTTTGCAGAAAAGCATCCCCAACGAATGATGTTTCCACCTCCATGCTTCACGGTTGGGATGGTGTTCTTGGGGTTGTACTCATCCTTCTTCTTCCTCCAAACATGGCTAGTGGAGTTTAGACCAAAAAGCTATATTTTTGTCTCATCAGACCACATGACCTTCTCCCATTCCTCCTCTGGATCATCCAGATGGTCACTGGCAAACTTCAGACGGGCCTGGACATGCACTGGCTTGAGCAGGGGTGCGCTGCAGGATTTTAATCCATGACGGCGTAGTGTGTTACTAATGGTTTTCTTTGAGACTGTGGTCCCAGCTCTCTTCAGGTCATTGACCAGGTCCTGCCGTGTAGTTCTGGGCTGATCCCTCACCTTCCTCATGATCGTTGATGCCCCACGAGGTAAGATCTTGCATGGAGCCCCAGACCGAGGGGAGATTGACCGTCATCTTGAACTTCTTCCATTTTCTAATAATTGCGCCAACAGTTGTTGCCTTCTCACCAAGCTGCTTGCCTATTGTCCTGTAGCCCATCCCAGCCTTGTGCATGTCTACAATTTTATCCCTGATGTCCTTACACAGCTCTCTGGTCTTGGCCATTGTGGAGAGGTTGGAGTCTGTTTGATTGAGTGTGTGGACAGGTGTCTTTTATACAGGTAATGAGTTCAAACAGGTGCAGTTAATACAGGTAATGAGTGGAGAACAGGAGGGCTTCTTAAAGAAAAACTAACAGGTCTGTGAGAGCCGGAATTCTTACTGGTTGGTAGGTGATCAAATACTTATGTCATGCAATAAAATGCTAATTAATTATTTAAAAATCATACAATGTGATTTTCTGGATTTTTGTTTTAGATTCCGTCTCTCACAGTTGAAGTGTACCTATGATAAAAATTACAGACCTCTACATGCTTTGTAAGTAGGAAAACCTGCAAAATCGGCAGTGTATCAAATACTTGTTCTCCCCACTGTATAATGTCACAAAAGATTCCTATAGACCTTTATCACAGTCCGCATGTCGTCATATCCTGCTCTGATTAGTAGCGTAAAGGGATTGCCACCTGCATTATTGTCAATGGACAAACGCCAGTTTTGAGAAGAAAATTAAACTAATTTAGTTGAATTTAACAGTGAACTTCAATATTTAAAACTGTTATTTAGACTTACATAATACCTGCTATGTATGTCATCTTTTATTTTATTGTGTTATTAACATGATCTGAGAGACGCGATCATCCGCGCTGCCGGTGCTGCCAGTCATCATGAGATTAGCACGCAGCTCAAATTACTGCCAGAGCACTGATTTAATTTTATTTTTAATGTTATTTTGTTTATTTTTGCATTATATTACCACCCGTTATTGTCTACAGTACAATGCTATCCAATCATTGCACTCAAACACTGAGGATATAACTCGTTTATGATGATCAAACCAGATTTTTTTGAATAATCGAATTCGCGATTGCATGTACTCTGTGTGTGGGGAGCGGCGGTGCTGAGTGCGAATTCTACAAGATAAGACATTTATCTGACGCTTAGGCTCTGTTGCACAACGAATCCTCCGCCATGGTCCTGTCAGTCATCTCGCCTTGATCGTGATCAGTGAACTGTGATTCCTGCTGCACTGAGTGCGACTCCATAGCTTGTGCTGGATGAGCAGAGCAGACATTTACAATAGTTTACAATTGAAGCGACTGTTATCCAACTGAATTAAATTTTTAAAAAAAAGCAATTCAACACTAATTTCACCATCATGCTCTGTCATGGTGATATCGCGAGACAGCTTTTCACCACAACGAAACATCTTGTCACATTTTAATATTGTGGCACGAGATCTTATCACACCCCTATGTAAAACCAATAAAAAATCTTACCAAAATCTGAAGTAAAGACCACCAGATCAGCCCGAAACTAACACAAACCAGTCTGGACCAGCAAAACCATCAATTCTTCATTTTTAAACTCAGCATCAAATGGCATTTGCGAAGCATTTGAGTTCAGTACTCTGAAATATTTCTGAGTAAAAAAAGGATATTAAATGGAAAAAAATATGCAGGACGAAAATTGATTGACTTGTGTAAAAATGGCCATTCCATACCAAAATGACAAAATGCAAAAGACCAAAAACATAAATATTTAAAAAGTACTGTTGACTAAACAATACAGAATATTAATTCATTTCTAAACCAACACTGCTCTCACTATAAAATACTAAATCATTTTTAGGTTCCTATTGTAGAAGAACATCTCTTGAGGGTCGTTGTTCTTCTTTGTTTTTGTTAATAATTGTTGCTGGATGGTCAGAGTTTAGGTTGGACTGAAAGATGTGACTAATGTGCAGATATTGTTCTGTGTGGGTGGGCTTGAACCTCAAGGTAAGCTCTGCCTCACATCTGCTATAAACAACAACAGGGAATAAACTGAAATGTGGTTAAAATTTGGCTAAACGTCACCATGGAGGACTACTCATTCAGCACAGGTGTCATGTTTAATACCTTTCATATATCAAGAAGTGAACAGGCAAATAAAATAGGAGCGCCATATGGGTTGGTGTTGGGGGGGGGTGTTCAGTTTTAAAAGCCTCTGTTTCTCCTCTATGGGTCTTGACGCCATAAAGTGGATACGATTACTATGGTGCCATACGGTTCTTTGGACACATCAGAAGGTCAGTGAACATTTTTTATTACACTCTAACCTTTGGCCAGAGAAAAATGTCAGCACATGGGTAAAGGAATGGAGACAAGAAGGAATCTTTTTTTTCGTTTTTGTTTTTTACAGATTTCTCTCATCTCTCTCACTGTAATTATTCAGTCATGGTTAATTGTTTTTTGCTCTAGTGTGAGGTCTAGGTGAGAGAGAAACAATAAGCCCTCCATTTTTTTTCTTTGTGAAGCCAAATTGCTTATTTTTCTTCGGTAAACAGAGAGAGCTATAGAGATACAAGATGACCTCTTGGAGGACGTCGGAAAACCACAATGTCTAATTAATCTCAACACTTGGTAAGCCTGTTCTCCTTGGGTTTGCATGCAAACAATCGCAATACACACACATATATGTACAGTATGCATGCACATACACACACGCTAACATAACGATTCACCAAAACAATAAAGAGATGGCCATTATAAAAGACGCTTTCTGAAACAAATGACGATTGAATAGTGCAGGAAATGTGGTGTAGTTCATTAAAAGGTGATTGATGATTAGCGGACTGCGTGACATATGCTAAATGGGTGGATGATTATCAGCTGAAAAATTAAACACCTCTTGTCCTTGAAACCGTTAAGCTCTCCTCCCGTGCTTGTCTGTTTAAATCCTCCCTGGCGATAAAGCCGTGTTTATTCTCTCTCATTATGGACCTCAGAGGCTGGGGAACGGACAAAGGGATTCAAGTGCCTGTGAAGTTTCTCATTTAAGCACACACACACACACACACACACACACACACACACACACACACACACACACACACACACACACATACAGAATAGTACAGATTTAAGATTATGGCTGTCTCAAAACCTAGAAAGCTGCCTTCCTAGACAACATTTTTTGCATAAACATTGAGAACACAACCTACGTATGCAGCTGTATTGTAACTAAACTAAACTAAACTAAACTAAACTAAACTAAAATAAACTAAAATAAAATAAAATAAAATAAAATAAAATAAAATAAAATATCAGCAACAGATAGAGCTAACACTACGTTTTTGGTCATGAAGATATCGTTTTGTTTTTTTTTTGTTTTTTTGTCGAAATGATATTGCTGTATCAATGTAATTGTTATACACCTCTAAGGTGGGACAAGCCAACATTTTAACCCATTTTAAGGGCAAAAAAAGACATTCCTTGGGTTTAAAACTTTTTATGCTAGGATAATTCTATGTTCAGTAAATGTCTAACATATCTTAGAACATAGGATTTGTGCCTTTATTCAGTAAATCCCAGCAAAGACAATCAACATTGTCTTTCACTTTCATTGCTCATAATACAAGTTGCCTGGCTGTTATACAACATACCTTCATTTACAGTATATTGAACCTTCTTGAAATCCCTGGATTTTGGAGGAGACTGAAACGCCACGTCTTTGTCTGGGCTTTTCGTTCTGCCTGTGAAGAGGATGAAAGGATTAATCAGAGTGCCACTTGTCTGTTTAATGTTAATGATTTATTGTCGACTTGCCCTTCAGCTGACTGTAACTGACAGACAGATTTTGACAGGAAATTGCTTTTAGCTGACTGTCTCTCCTGTGTCCTCTCTGTGTCTGACCATCATTTTTCATTCTGTCCCCTCTGCAAATGAAATTGGAAGACAAAGAGAGAAGGAAAAAAGGGAAATACTTCAGAAAATTATGGAATAAAGGAGAAATATGAGCTTCAGTTGAGGAAGCAAGAGAAAAATCATCAAGAAGAGTTTCTGCTAAAGACCTAATAATACAAACAACCCTCATTTTGAGATTTAGTTGTGCATCGTAACTTACTGATGTTTGTTTTCTTAAAAAATAATACACCGATCAGGCATAACATTATGACCAGTAAAGTGAATAACACTGATTATCTCTTCATCACGGCACCTGTTAGTGGGTGGGATATATTAGGCAGCAAGTGAACATTTTGTCCTTAAAGTTGATGTGTTAGAAGCAGGAAAAATGGGAAAGCGCAATGATTTGAGCAACTTTAACAAGGGCCAAATTGTGATGGCTAGATGACTGGGTCAGAGCATCTCTAAAACTGCAGCTCTTGTGGGGTGTTCCCGGTCTGCAGTGGTCAGTATCTATCAAAAGTGGTCCAAGGAAGGAACAGTGGTGAACCGGCGACAGGGTCATGGGCGGCCAAGGCTCATTGATGCACGTGGGAAGCGAAGGCTGGCCCGTGTGGTCCGATCAAACAGACGAGCTACTCTAGCTCAAATTACTCAAGAAGTTAATGCTGGTTCTGATAGAAAGGTGTCAGAATACACAGTGCATCGCAGTTTGTTGCGTATGGGGCTGCATAGCCACAGACCAGTCAGGGTGCCCATGCTGACCCCTGTCCACCGCCGAAAGCGCCAACAGTGGGCACGTGAGCATCAGAACTGGACCACGGAGCAATGGAAGAAGGTGGCCTGGTCTGATGAATCACATTTTCTTTTACATCACGTGGATGGCCGGGTGCGTATGCGTTGCTTACCTGGGGAACACATGACACGTTCCACCTACTTTGACACGTACCACCTACCTAAGCATTGTTGCAGACCATGTACACCCTTTCATGGAAACGGTATTCCCTGGTGGCTGTGGTCTCTTTCAGCAGGATAATGCGCCCTGCCACAAAGCAAAAATGGTTCAGGAATGGTTTGAGGAGCACAACAACAATCCAGTCTGACAATATCAGAAAGGTGGTCATAATGTTATTCCTGATCGGTGTAAATTACAATTACTTTCATGATGCCACTGGCTTATTTCAAGTTTGATTCACTATAAAGGAATTTTGCTGTGTTTGCTAATAAATCAAATAGAGCAAATGAGGGGGCTGAAAAAATCATGTCCTGAAGTTTAGGTTACAGCATTGATTGCATTCCCATTGTTTTGCTGGGGGAAAATTCAAAATATTTCAATGGTCCACTTTAGACCACAAGTAACTTTTAACTATAAGTAATTTTGCAACTGAAAACTATTTTATTGTTTACGACTATTTTGAACTTTCATTAGAGTATTAGTAGACTGCCTGCTTAATATCTGCTAACACTTTATTTTGATGGTCACCCAACACATTCTACTACTGGCTACAACTTACTAACCCGAACCCTAACACCTAACCCTAAATTAACAGTCTAACAGTCTACAGTCAACTGAGTTAGCTGACATGTAGTTGCAAAGTTACTTGTAGTTAATAGAATGTCTAAAGTGGACTATCAAAATAAAGTGTAACCCCCCAAAAAACAAAAACAAAACAAAGTTGCATTTGCAGCCATAAACGATCCAGAACACTCCTGATATCTTCAATATTCTCTCCCATTGTACAGTAACACTATTCTGACAAAATGACCAATATAAAGCAGCATTACTGTCTGAGATTTTTTTTTTTATCTTGAAGTAAATGTCTTAATGTGACACTTTAAGCTTCAGTTGTTTGAAATAAAACTAGGACTGAGAAAGTAACAGTGATGTCTGTAGTTATTATCATGAACTAAAATAAAACATTGAAATAAATAAAGCTGAAATAAAACAGAAATATTAGAGAAATGTTGCCTTGTGAAAGTACTGAAATTAATAACTGGAAAAAAAAAACTAAAAGCTAACCCTAGAACTGAAAAAAAAAAAATCTAAATAGTAATATTTAAAAAATTCAAATTACAAAAGCACAAGACAAGATTACTAAAAAGTAAACTATTAAAATGAAAACTGAAAAGATAAAAATAAAATAATAGCCAATTCAAAATATTAATGAAAACTATAATAGTATGTAAATAATACTAAAATAATAGTGATTATCGTTTGGTGGTCGGCATGGATGAGGCAGGTATGTATCATTCATCGCAAACACAAATAAATCCTCCACTTTCCTCAATGTTACAATGAGTCTGGGTGAGAAATGAAAATGATTCAGAAGAGAAATATTTGTACAACGAATTTCATATTATGATCTGATAAGATTCACATTTAGCATAACAAATACTGACTCTGATATTCTCTTTGGACACAGACTGTCACCAATCACAGGACAGACAAAGTTCAAAGTCAAGTTCTTTTTGGATCCCTTAATCAACGTGACTCTCCCCAGAAAGCCAATCAAAACAATGAGTCATTCATCCTGCAACACATTTCTTGGTGTCCGTCCTTTAAAAATGTGCAAAACGTTCTCCAACAAAACCCACCAGATTGCCGGAAACGGTCACAGATACTCCCGATGCCACATCGGTGATCTTAGAAGGATATGGACTGGCGTTTTTATGCAGCCCTCTGGTTACGACATCATTACAGCGCTCTCCAGGGTTCAAAAGCAGTCCAACTACAGATTCTCAAATTTTCAAAGTAGTTTTTCACAAAGCTGATGGAAATTTGAGATTAAGTGTAAAGACTCCATTTTTAAATAAAGTGCTGATATTGGCAGGCTTCCCTCATACAGTACATTTCTCTACCCATCTCTTTACATACAGTAATGGCTTTACTCATTTCTGTCCACCGCCCTATGAATCATTCATTGTGCATGCTCGGTTATATGTTTATAGGTCTGATATGGGTGTAGTAGAGTCCATCTGCAGGAAACCTGATGTAATCCTGTGGAATATAAGCATGAAAGTTACTGTGAATGAGAAATGTCAAACAATGTGAGTGCAGTTTTGACAAACCAAGAGTCACTGAGACGTGCCTGAAGGTCGTACATCATATCTGTCAAAGATAAACTGAGAAGTACCGGTGTTCCAAGAAGTCATAAAAAATCTGAAATATCTTTGCCGAAAAACACAATTGCTCAGAGGTTGCTTTTACACAGCTCAGAAGACTAAATTTATGTTTCTTTAATGTATAAATTTTGCATCAAAGATGTGTCTCACTCATGAAATACTACAGGAGAAACAAAAACACAAACAAATAAGACAATTATTAGCATACAGTTAGAATATAGAGCTATAAAAATATGTGGATTTTAAAACTAATCTGGTTTTCAAAAAATTCTGGTTTTGTAAGAATTGGCAAAACTATCATTCAAAACCTGCATGACTTTTTTCATTTGTGGAACACAAAGGAAGATATTTTGTAGAATGTTTTTTTTTTTTCATACAACGAAAGTTAACAGAGTCCAAAACAGTATTGGGAACAAAATGAACAATAAAACATTAAGACATGATTAAAAATATGGTAGCGGCTATTTGCAAAAAGTGAAACTATCGATAGATGTTATTTACCCTAAGTGAAAATAGCAGTATTTTCTTTGTTAGATGCTATTTGTACTTAGTGCAAATAGTGACAGATATTGTAGCATATTATAAAACACCAAAATAACACCATGTTTATGATTATATTTTTCAAAATCATAAATGGATGCCGCCTCATTGGGACATTAATTGTCCCTGTCACTAAAACCCACCCCTACACCAAACCCTAAACACTTAAACCCTAAGCACCTTATTTTTGAATATTTTCTTAATTTTTATTTTAAATTATCTCCTCTCTGAACTGATATGCAATGGGAAAAGGGTCGGAAAAGGCGGATTCGAATTTGGGTCGGTCGTGTCAAAAGTTAGTGCCACCTGCATTGCGCTCCACAACACCCGTCCCGTTATCAATGGGATTTGTTTTTTTAATTTTGTCTGGCACAATCATACTATTGGTAGGTGGAGTTAGTGTAAATAGCATCTGCCAACAAGGCAGGCTTTTATAGACACTCCGTATAAAATATCTTCTTTCGCATTCCATAGAAGATAAAGGCATACAGGTTTAGATAAAAATGATGAAAGACAGTTTTGGGTGAACTATCCCTTTAAGAGTCTGTTGTATGTCCAGAAAGTTTTTATAGAACACTTTAAACATCCTTCTAGAGTTTAATCTCCATTGAAGAACATCTGACTAATACTGGCTTATTTCAAACAACACTTCTCACTGTCATTCATGGATGGACTCCTGGTGTGTTCAAAACATCATTACAGCTAATAACCTTCATTTCCTGAGCAGGATTCATTATTTATTTGGATGTTTATCCATAGCTTACTTTATTTTTACAGGTTGATAATTGGACCTAATTGGACAATTTCTATGATTTTGCTCAGGTGAAAGACGTCTGCCAGTACACAGCTGGGAACGCAAACACTCAGATGCGACCTTTGAATGCTTTCACATAAGCTGTCAGCATGTCACTGTTGATGACTGAGAAATTGCTTGTGAAACTGGAGGAATTTGTGCAAAATATAAGAATAATTTGCTTGGAGAATTTTCACTTGACCTGACTGCGTTGTGAAATGCATGTGACCAAAACAGACATGCATACTATGAGCTCTGGAGATGAACGTTATTTAATTACTGTTTGATGAACTGAAACAAAGAACTTAGTGGAGAAACTGGTATTTTTCCCATGTTTGGCCAGAAGCAAAGGATAAGAAGGGCCTATTTGAGGTCTGGCAGAGGCTTCCTGTCCAGTCCAACACAACTACAAAAAGTTATTTTAAAAATGAGAAATAGACTGAATCCCAATTTGCATAACAACCATCTAATTTAGAATATGGAAATGACTCCCCTACGGCACTTCCCTTATATATATATATATATATATATATACACTACCAGTCAAAAGTTTGGAAACTGTACTATTTTGATTGTTTTTGAAAGAAGTCTCTTATTTGATCCAAAATACAGCAAAAGCAGTACAGTATTTTTACAATTTAAAATAACTTTTTTCTATTTGAATATATTTTAAAATGCTATTTATTTCTGTGATTCAAAGCTGAATTTTCAGCGTCATTACTCCAGTCTTTAGAATCACATATTCCTTCAGAAATCATTCTAATATGCCGATTTGCTGCTCAAGAAACATTTATGATTATTATCAATGTTGAAAACAGTTGTGTACAATTTTTTTTCAGGATTATTTAATGAATAGAAAGTTCAAAAGAACAGCATTTATCTGAAATATAAAGCTTTTGCAACATTATAAATGTCTATACTGTCACTTGATCAATTTAATGCATCCTTGCTGAATAAATGTATTAATTTCTTTAAGTTCTTTCCCAAAAAAAAACAAATACAAAAATAATAATAATTCTTACAGACCCAAAACTTTTGAACGGTAGTACAATGTTACAAAAGCTTTCTATTTCAGATAAATACTGTTCTTTTGAACTTTCTATTCATCAAAGAATCCTAAAAAAAATGTTTTACACAACTGCTTTAAACATTGATAATAATCATAAATGTTTCTTGAGCAGCAAATCATCATATTAGAATGATTTCTGAAGGATCATGTGACACTGAAGACTGGAGTAATGATGCTCAAAATTCAGCTTTGCATCACAGGAATAAATTACATTTTAAAATATATTCAAATAGAAAACAGTTATTTTACATTTTAATAATATTTTTACAATATTATAGCTTTTTTTGTATTTTTAATAACATAAATGCAGCCTTGGTGAGCAGAAGAGACTTCTTTCAAAAACAATAAAAATAGTACAGTTTCCAAACTTTTGACTGGTAGTATATATATATATATCATATCATATCATATATCACATAAATCCTGCTCAGAAATCCCCAAAACAAAAGTATCACAGCACAGTTTCCACAAATATAGTAAGCAGTATAACCATTTCCAAATGTGATAATAAGAAATGTTCACCAAATCAGCATAGTAGAATGATTTCTGAAGGATCATGTGCCATCAGAGGAATGAAACATATATTAACATTTTATTACGTTTAAATATATAAACAGTTTGTAACAAATTGGTTGTTTAACAAATTGTTGTTTGCCAAAGTATGTAACACCTATCCCTTTAACTTTAGTTTAAGTATTACATGTAATGAGGGACCAAACAGACCAATTTTGCTCATGAGTCAGATGTATTAAGTATAATTACATAGAACACACAGATTTAACATAATACAAATACTTGCTGGTCAACCAGTTAGAAACAGAGAATAACAAAATATACAAATTGTAATAATATTTCTGTTTGTACAGTAAACAGAACTGTATAGGCCTTAGTGAGCATAAGAGATTTCTTTCGAAATCTCATCCACACTGTATATAAATATGTATTATGTTTTATAATAAAAGTATACATTATTAAATTATAAATGACATCAAACACTAGATTAGGATTAGTACATCCTAAATCATATTTGAAGGTGCCTGGATGGTGTACTATTTCTGATGCTTTTTCAAAAACTTCAAAGGACTTGTATTCTTGTGTGTAAAGTATGTACTTTACCATAATACCTTAGATCACCTTGCATATTAAGTATAAGCTTACGAATTGGGATTCAGTCATATAGGTTTGAGAATCGATTTAAAGTTCTACTACCCTATTTTATTAAAAAATTATGTCTGCATCCGAAATCGCATACTTCCCTACTATATAGTAGGCGAAAAACAGTATGTGACAAAATGAGTATGACCGAATCCACAGTACTCATAAAATAGTAGGCAAAAAGTGTCTGGATGACCTACTTTTTCCGGCGAGATTCTAAAGTGTGCATACGATGGACACTTTACTATCCCATGAGGTCACGGGAGAGGATTTTGTGAATGGCAGTGACGTGACGTGGCGCAACTGACACTGGTCACATGATAAGGGCAACATGCCAAATGTAGTACGTCTAAATTACATTCATACTATACAGAACATACTTTTTTAGCATTGTTAAATATTCAAAATAAGTACCTACTCATGAGAGTATGCGATTTCGGATGCAGCCCATATATATTTCTTTTCCTCATAGCTCCACCAATCACTAGGTGGCATCAGATGGTACCTACAGCGGCTCGGGTTTAACATTGGCACAACATGGGTGCGGTTCTCCTGGCAATGACATGTGGCTCAGAGCCTAATAGAGACATCTCAGAGGCTATTAGCACAGATGGTTGTCTGCAAGTGTATGCAAATAAGGTGCACACTGAATCAGGCATCCCCATCAACACCACCTGTCTGCCTCTAACACACACACACACACACGTGCCCCTCGCCTTCCATCAGAACTCCAGCTAAAGAACAAGACTGTACCTCCCTGTTCCTAATCAGCTAGCGCATATTAATTAAAGCAAACACATTACTCTTCATTCGCCGCGTTTGAGGAGCACAATATCAGAGTAGATGAAGAGAGAATGGGAGACACACAGAGAAATTCAGAGAGGAAGGGAGAATCACACTGTTTTTTTTAAAGTGTGTCCTTGGGAAGATGTGTTAAAGAGGTTGGTGTGGTCAAGGAGGACAGCTCTGTCTCTGTGTGTGACATTGCTGGCAAACGTCCCAGCAACAGAGGGGGGTTTAAAATGTCCCCAGTGAGTATTTGCATGTATGCTACACCACATTTACCTACAGGAAGAAGAACAGTTGACTACAGTCTTAAATTAACAGTGTTAATGCCTGTCACAAACATATCTGTTTGCTTACCCAAAGGAAAACTGTATTGCTCAGAAGTTGCTCAGTTATAGCTTATGAGATTTCTGAGTTTTAAAATATCAACGTTGTCTCAGATGTCTCTTAAAATTTCTAAGGGCAAATAATACACGCATGTTGACATACTGTTGACATACAGAGTAAGAGTACACAGCTAATAAATGGAAGTAGCGAGCATAGTGCACATCAGTGTTGTTATTGCTAAAACTAAAACTATTAAAAACATTTCCATTTACTGGAAAAAGCTGAATATATAAGCTGAAAATGCTGCCATGGGAGCTAACTGAAATAAAATAAGTTAAAGTTGAAGTACTAAAACTACAAAAAAAAAATAATAATAATAAAAAAAATAAATAAACTAAAAGTAAAAAATAAATAAATAAAATTAAATAGGAAAAAAATAGGAATAGGAATAAAATATACATATTAGAAGAAAATATTGGAAATGCTACCATGGGAGCTAACTGAAATAAAATCAGTTAAAGTTGAAGTACTAAAACTACAAAAAAAAATAAACTAAAAGTAAAAATAAAAAAAATAAAAATAACATTAAATATAGGAAAAAAATAGGAATAGGAATAAATAGGAATAAAATATACATATTCTAAGAAAATATTGGAAATGCTGCCATGGGAGCTAACTGAAATAAAATAAGTTACAGTTGAAGTTCTAAAACTACAATAAAATAAAAATAAATAAACTGCAGCTCTTGTGGGGTGTTCCCGGTCTGCAGTGGTCAGTATCTATCAAAAGTGGTCCAAGGAAGGAACAGTGGTGAACCGGCGACAGGGTCATGGGCGGCCAAGGCTCATTGATGCACGTGGGGAGCGAAGGCTGGCCCGTGTGGTCCGATCAAACAGACGAGCTACTGTAGCTCAAATTGCTCAAGAAGTTATGCTGGTTCTGATAGAAAGGTGTCAGAATACACAGTGCATCACAATTTGTTGTGTATGGGGCTGCATAGCCGCAGACCAGTCAGGGTGCCCATGCTGACCCCTGTCCACCGCCGAAAGCGCCAACAGTGGGCATGTGAGCATAAGAACTGGACCACGGAGCAATGGAAGAATCCCACTGGAAACTAAAACTACAATAAAATATAAAAATAAAAGCTAATTCAAAATATTAATGAATGCTACATTATAGTACATGAATAATACTAAAATAGCACTGGCACATATTAATTCTGCTTTTTTCTGTAAGAAGAAAATTTGGAGGAGCAGGAAACTTCATCAAACATCTCTCTGTAAGATAATACAGAGATCTCATTAGGGATTTTTCTTTACTATGGTTAAACAAATTCCCTCTCGCTCTCTTATATAAAGCAATGGCTTTAGTTAATGCGATAAGGGATCATTGTTTTCATACCATCATTTAACTGTTGAAAAAAGCTGTCGGTTATAATAAACAGAGACTTGAGTATAGCATTTTAAGTGCAGTCGCCGTACCTTTTACTTTGCAGTCTCTAATTACATCAAAACACTTGTTATAGAAAAAAGCGCATTGTTACCACAGGGTTTTGTCATTTTTGTGTCTGACCTCTCTCTTGTGCTCCAGACTGGCATCTGTGGTAAAGTTCAGAGAGGAGGAATTCTGTTTTGACCAAACAGAAATGGCACTGCCTAAAAATAAAGCATAAGGAGACTCAAATTTTACTGGTATTGTGTTTAATTTCCTCCTGTTGCCGTGGGTAGACTGTCACAATAGGAGTTAATTAAGTTTGAGGTAGCTGGAATTTGATGTGTCATCAAAAATAACAGCAATAAAACAAAAGCGTTGAGTGCACAATATATAATTCTTACTCCAGGGCTGATATTTCATGCACAATTTATATTTTTGCATTTTATAAACATTGGAAAGGCTTTTCAAACTTACGTAATTTAGCCAGGAGCATTCCTTGATAGACGTGGCACAGCTGTGCTATAAACTCTGCAGTTTAAACTAAAAAGCCTGTTTAATCCTCAGAGGGGGAAAAGATGTTGCAGAGATACTCATCTGGCTTATTAGAGGCCAATTACTCCTTGACCCCAGATTTGCATTATTGACGAGTGCATAAACACTTTTGTTCTATATTGCTGTAAACACAAAGCCATGTCATAGAGGAGGCGTGGTAACAGATGGCATCCTTAAACAATATAGTGTGCTGTCACTTTCTTTCCTATTGAGTCTACTTAAAGTCTACTATATATATATACACTACCAGTCAAAAGTTTGGAAACTGTACTATTTTGATTGTTTTTGAAAGAAGTCTCTTCTGCTCACCAAGGCTGCATTTATTTGATCCAAAATACAGCAAAAACAGTATTATTGTGAAATATTTTTACAATTTAAAATAACTTTTTTCTAATTGAATATATTTTAAAATGCAATTTATTTCTGTGATTCAAAGCTGAATTTTCAGCATCATTACTCCAGTCTTCAGAGTCACACGATCCTTCAGAAATTATTCTAATATGCCGATTTGCTGCTCAAGAAACATTTATGATTATTATCAATGTTGAAAACAGTTGTGTACAATTTTTTTTCAGGATTATTTAATGAATAGAAAGTTCAAAAGAACAGCATTTATCTGAAATATAAAGCTTTTGCAACATTATAAATGTCTATACTGTCACTTGATCAATTTAATGCATCCTTGCTGAATAAATGTATTAATTTCTTTAAGTTCTTCCCACCCCCCCAAAAAAAAAATTCTTACAGACCCAAAACTTTTACAAAGGTAGTACAATGTTACAAAAGCTTTCTATTTCAGATAAATACTGTTCTTTTGAACTTTCTACTCATCAAATAATCCTAAAAAAAATGTTTTACACAACTGCTTTCAACATTGATAATAATCATAAATGTTTCTTGAGCATCAGATCATCATATTAGAATGATTTCTGAAGATCATGTGACACTGAAGACTGGAGTAATGATGCTCAAAATTCAGCTTTGCATCACAGGAATAAATTACATTTTAAAATATATTCAAATAGAAAACAGTTATTTTACATTTTTATAATATTTCACAATATTACAGATTTTTTTTGTATTTTTAATAACATAAATGCAGCCTTGGTTAGCAGAAGAGACTTCTTTCAAAAACAATCAAAATAGTACAGTTTCCAAACTTTTGACTGGTAGTATATATATATATATATATATATATATATATATATTATTTGAATGTTACTGTATTTCTTATCACTATAAATGGTCAAACGTTTGGGGATGTTAAATATTTTAAATATTTTAAATAACATTCAAAGTAACATTTCTTATTATTAAGTTGTGCTGCTTAATATTTATGTGGAAATTTTGATATTATTTTTGGATTCGATGAATAGAGAGTTCAAAGGAAAAACGTGAATTTTTTTATTTTCGAAAATTCGAAAAATGTATATACTGTATGTATATATAGTATATTTTTTAAGTGATGGCGATGGTATATTACTTCTCATATACATTATATATATATATATATATATATATATATAATGTATATGAAAAGTAATATATATATATATATATATTTTTTTTTATATATATATATATATATGAAAAATAATATACCATCTGCATCATTTAAAAAAACATGCATATCTCTAAATGTGAAAAGTTTCCCACCATTTTTTTTATTTAACTTTTTGTTTTAGATGATTCAATTTTGCATGCAACCCATTTATGGTAAAATAATAATTATCAGTTTTATTCTCAATATCTGGAAAACCCTTTATATCCCATCATTCCTGCCCACGTCAAACTACCAGCATTACTGCCTTGACTGCCTCTATGCTTTGCCTCATATCACCACACCATAAAACTCCACAGCGCTGCAGGGTCATTACAGCCCATAACGACAGGCGAACGTAATGTGTTGTGCCCAGCGTCTCCACCCACGAGGGCCATAGCTATGTTTAATATCCCATAATGCCGACAACAGAGGAAAAGCACCCGCTAATGACACATCGCTCCAACACGATTTACTAAAGAGCCTTGCCACCCAGCAGGTAAGGGGCCACAGCTGAGGAACGAATCATGATGTCCCAGGAGGCCTCGGTGACTAGAGGCATATGTGTTGAATGAGAGAGCCTGCAGAAAGCTCTGGTGATTTATGTTTCTGCATTATCAGCCTTGTTCCTGTTGGGTTCAGGGCTGACCTCCCCTCCTATACCGCTTAATTTTTACTGTTCTGAGATCAGAAAAATGTTACTTAATAGCTTTTGCAGGGGAAATATGGCTCTGAATCAATGAACACTTGTTGATGGTCATTTTTTGTCTTGAGCAATCCCTTTGGATCACTTTTATTCTCCTTTTTTTTCAAGGAATTAGAACAAGTTAAGGTTAATAGACAGAATTTGTGTCATAATGTTGATTGCCAAAAAATAATTTTCCACTTGTTCATCCTTTTCTTTAAAAAAAAAAAAAAAAAAAGCAAAAATTGAGGCTACAGTGAGGCACTTACAATTGAAAATACTTTCAATAGTATATCCACAAGACGTAAACAATAAGCACAATTTTAGTGTGAAAAACCCTTACTAACCTTTTCTGTGTAAAGTTATATCCTGACAGCTAAACACTGTAAACCATAAAACAGTACAAATTATTTAAACCGCTTTACAGCTCAAACATTGACATGAACTTCACATTTCTTCTGTTAAACCTTTAAAAAAATGTCCCCTTTTTCTCCTAATGAAAGTGTCTCAACCTTGAGTGGAAATTATTCTTTGTGGCAATCAACATTATGCCACAAATCCTGTCGAATGAGCTTAACTTGTAATAAACCCAGAATATTCATTTATTCCTTAAATGTGCATTCAGTACGTTTTTGTTTATGATTGTCTAGCTAATCTCCACCATATTGACATTTAAAGAGAAAACTGTAAATCAAGGAAAACAATGTATTCAAATTTAATTGATTAAAGTGCCCCATTATGCTATTTTAAAGTTTCCTAATTTTGTTTTGGAGGTCTCCTAGAACAGGTTTACATGCATCAAAGGTCAAAAAACACTTTCATTTTCTCATAATATACATTGCACATCACCACATTATTCAATGATTCTCAAACGACTCGTTGGATGAATCAGTCTCTCTTAAATCTCTCCTTTCCATGAGCCTGCTCTGATTGGTCAGATGGCCCAGTCTTTACAATTGGTCTACCGCTTACAGCACGTGTCGGAAGCTAGGAATTGTCGGAATTACTGTGTAAAGACAGTAATGATGACGTCGATTTTACCATATCAATCCGAGCACGAGTCCGATGATGAAACATTGGAAGAACTTATTCTACCCGAATCTCCATCACAAGGACGACTTGAGCAGGACGTTTCTCAGTGATAAGCTACTCAGTTTGAGGTACATTATGAGATGTTGCAGCTGTAATTCCTCACCATCAGCATTAACAAGTGTACGTCCATTAACAAACCGATGTGTGTGTATAATTCTAATTTATTGCGGTGCACATGTGGGTATGTATCAATAATAGTGCATACGTTAGCCGAGCACTAACATGAATGACTGATGTAACATTAAACGTTTGCAAAACAAATCTTACTCCATCCTTTATCTTTACTCAAAGTAGTAAGAACGACAGACAATCTGCATTAATAGACACAGTTTTAGGTAATAGTGGCCCACAGCAGATTTGCAGTAGTATTTCAGTAAGACAGTAATAACGTGAGTTAGCCGGTTAGCCAGAGACCTACACAATATAAAACACAAAACTACATATTTTGAACACCCGATAGAAAATATATACATCAATAATTATTCATACTTACAGGTTGTGATTCTGAGAAGCAAGCTGGTCCAAATAAACTGGGTACTGACCAATCTTTAAAGAGCAAGCGTTTTATGAATCCCGTGTTGAACTCGGAGATTTGAGAAGCTGTCATCAGTAACATGACGTGTTTGTGGGCGTTACAACATAGGCGGGCATTATGCGAATGTCTTTTCTAGTGACGTAGAACTGTCACGCAGTAGGATTCGAAACAGAAACGACTTGTATAGGCGGTTCAGAGTCGATTCTTTCTTTTGGGAGACAATAACTTTATTTATCGTGCACTTTCGACTTTACAACTGTGCAGAATGTTTATATTCACAAACAGCTATATTACACACTGCATTAAATGGAATATTTGAAAAACCATAATAGGGGCACTTTAATATTTTTCAAAAGCGCTATTCATTTCTTTAGGTGTAAACGTTTTAAATGAGGGGGGCAAAAAATTATTCAGTCCACCTTTTAAAACATGAGTACAAACCCTGTTATTTGACAACAACAGCTTTTGACACTGCAACCAAGATTCGAATATAGTAGAGAATAGACCAGCTGTTAAACTCAGATTGTACATCTACCCACAATATCACAGGTGCAAGCTCACTGCGGTGTGTCTGCCATCTAAAACTCTCCGCTGAAACCACAGCTGCGTCAACATGTCACAAGTACGCAGCACGCAGGTGTAGAGATCCCTCTGCTGCAGAGCTATGGTCAGAGAGGAGCGCTTCAGAGCCTGAGGAATGCGGAGTCATATTCAGACCAAGAGGTCATGGAGACAGACTGCTTTAAATTCAACTCCGTCCCTAATCACAGTCGTCATTATTTGTCTGTGAAATCAGCTCACCTGGTGTGCCAAGTGCAAATTGTTGCTTGATTGAGGCCTAAGCCATGGTGTGCAAAAAACAATGTTATTCTTCCCGTTCCCAAGAGACCTCAATCAATCGTTGTCCACTTAAGTCAGAAATAACAGTGATCAAATTTGTCGATCTCAGAGCTTTACGTGTAAGACCTGATGGTTATACTTAGCTTCAGTCTGTGAAAGACATTAAATCAAGAGTTAAATTAGGACAAGCGAATGCCAGAACTGTGGCGCAGTCAGAATGCTACTCACGTAAAGTATTTCAAGACGATTGTATTACACAGAAAAAAATCTTTCCATAGTGAATGGCATTATATGTGATGTTTAGCAGCCTCCAAATGTATCATTAGCACGTTAATCGCTACTAGTCACGTCACTTATTGCAAAACGCCCAACTAAGCATCAGCATAGTGACAAAACTAAGCTGATTTGATATCTTAGGCCTGTGCATATCATTCGCCAAGGCTCAAAGCAGTTTCTTGGCTTAGTAAGTTGGACTGAAGGGCTGCCTTTCCTCATTACTCCATCTGTAAGGCTTCTAATGACATGACAAAGACCAAGAACAAAAAGTGCTGCAAGGTTTTATTCATTGGGGTCTGAAGACAAACACTCCTAATTTCTAATGTGGCCTAATTTCTCTCAAATGTCTCTTAGAGGCAAATTGACTTTGTCGCACTGTCTATCCGAAGTGTTCCTCGCATTTGTCACGAACAGCATATTGCCAGATGCGTATTCATAATGGGTGTTTGTGCATATGAGTGCGTGTATGACAAGCAAAAGATTAATGGCCACATGAAAATAAGCAAATTTCAGTTGAATGTGCTGTCTTTTTGTATAAAAGACAGTGTGCCCAAACAGACTTCAAGCTATTTAAATTCCACCCTCTGTTTCTGTTATATAAACTAAGCAATGCCAGTGAATGCCAGGAAGAAAATGTCATTTCAAAAGCTTTAATGCACATCACACCTCTTCTTAAAAATGGAATAAGTCTCATTTTGGCTTTTATAAATGAAAAAAAGAGAATTTAGATCATGCAGTCAGTCAGTGCGCTAGGTGTCACAGAGTTATTGATATGCCATTAGAGGAAATTTCTGACTAATAGCCGTGAGCCTGCATTGACCTGTTGTTGCGCTAATGAAAAATGACAATCGCCTGTAACGGCTTTGATTTATTACAGCAGGCAATTACTGTCTTAGCGATGGATGTTGTGTAAAAAACAACTGCCATACAGCGAGATGGTTTAATCTACCAGCGGATGTGTGCTGGAGGAAACTGTATATCAGTAAGCCACAGTATTCCTGCCTGTTGAATCCCACATGATGAGACTGATAGAGATTCCTGTCCAGGTCTTGCCCAGAATAGGATTTGATTATGTAGCCAAAAGCTTGGAAAAATATTGCTCTACCAGTCTCCAGTTTAACTGTAGTTGAAGCACTGCTCCAAAAGAACAGGATAAAGGTTGGGAAATGCACACTAACGTTCAAAAGTTTGGCATTAAATTTGTTTTTGAAAGACGTGTCTTATGCTCATCAAGACTGGATTAATTCGATCAAAAATACAGTAAAAATAGTAATACTGCGAAATATATTTACAATTTAAAATAACTGTTTTCTATTTTACTATAATTTAAAATAGAACTTATTTCATGCAATGGCAAAGCTGAATTTTCAGCAGCCATTACTCCAGTCTTCAGTGTCACATGATGCTTCAGAAATCATTCTATACCCAGACAGCATGGTAACATTGATACAATGTTGAGTTTTGATCCAAACCATCATTTTGGTTGAGATTGACATTTCAATGTTTAAAGTATGTTGGATCAGCATTGAAATTGTGATGAAAGTCAACGGCACACATGGGTGGAGACAGTTGATGAGCACAAGATCATGCAGGTGTGTATCTCTGCAGAACACTAGTGGGTGTTTCCCAATCAGTGGGGCGTTTTCAAACCACAATGGGCATTTTCAATCGCTTTATCTGATTTGCTCTAATCCACTGGGGGCTTGGTTTAGGGGTGGGCCTTCATGAATTTAGCAAGTCTGTTGAAAAATGGTTGAAAAACATCTATTGTAGTTTGAAATTGGCCACTGATTGGTAAATGCCCAATTTGGTTTAGCATGTGTACTTCTCAGTAGCCTAATTGATGCTTCTTCATTAGAGAGAAAACACAGGTGCATCCTATACAGAAGTCTTGTGTGTTGAACCACCTGACATACATGACTTCTCTTGTACAATTTCAAACAATGCTCCATCTCCCTTATTATTTCTCTGTTCCTTTATTTTGCGTGCTTCTTATTTGCGTTTGATTTGTATTATTACTGACTGTAATTAGAAACATTTTTCTACAAGGGAGATGAAGATGGACAATTTAAAAAATGTGAAGCACCCTCCTAATAATGCTGACATTGATTATAAAAAAAGGGTCGTTCGACTTGATGCAGCGATGCGCCGAACGATCGGCGGCTGACTTGAAGCAGTGAATACCGGTTAGAAATTTTGTCCGACTTGAGACAGCGCCGACGCCACGTGACAGTGACGTATGGCATCAAAGTACCGCGAGAGCGATTCGAGAGCAGTCGGCCAATACAGCCGGTGCAGCTTCTCTAGAGCGGATGCACGAACTCTGATGACGACACAACTGTTCCACAATTGGCCGGATTCACTGCATGACAGTGATCACGTGTGTTTCGTGTTTATTCTAAAACCTTCAGCTCCACTAATGCTCACAAATAAGTTTATAACGGTAAAACCTCTTTTCATGTAGTCGCGATGTTATATTATGTCATGTTTATCAAAATAAAACTGATTAAAAACGCAGACACCACTTCATTGATAGTGTAGGCTTATGTTGAACTTTATTCTTATACAAACAGATGCTGTATTATGCAGTACATAAAGTATTGAATGAAAATTTCTCTGAAACATCTGTGTATTTGACAAATATTTATTTAACTTAAGCTGTGATAAAGTATGCAAATATAGCGCGAGCATCACTACGGGAAGCAGAAAGTGTCCGACTTCACGTCTCCGTTTGCAGCTCCTCCCCGCCTGCACGCGGCTACTCTCGCCGATCGGTTGCATCCAGCCGCAGCCGATGTCGAACACACCTATTGAGTTATTGTCGACAGCATAATCACCTGACCTGTGCCTTATCTCCTGCTCCCTTAATTACTAATCAGGTAATTATTCATATTCCTGAATCACTATTAAATTTAGGGAATATAACCGATCTCCATTCAGTTTAGCCTGTTTCCACTGAAACACAAATTATAAAAAAACATCTTGTGTTTATTGAGAAAGTGACTGACATGGGTATTTTGTGATATTTAAAGAGATTAAGGTCTACATAAGGTGAATCTGCAGACAGTTGATGGCAGCCATTGACATCCATAGTATTTTTTCCTACTATAGAAATCAATGTCTACCGTCAACTGTCTGGTTACCAACATTCACTAAAATATCTTCTTTTGTGTTCAGCAGAAGAAAGACACTCATACAGGTTTGGAACAACTTGAGGGTGAGTAAATGATGACAGAATTTTCATTTCAGGGTGAACTATCCCTTTAAAGAATTTTTTTGTTGAAAAAACCTAAGCTCTTTTATTCTTCAAGATTAACTTGTTATTTGAATGCTATGTAGTTTCACAGAAAATGAACTGAGATTTATGTAATGGTCTATGGTCATAGCTCAGAGGTGTTTATTCCTCTACATGTTTAGCTCCAACACACCTGCCTGATGTTTTCATTGATCCTAATGACCTTGATTCGCTGCTTCATGTGTGTTTAATTAAGGCTGGAGATAAACTTGGTGGGAAAAATCAGACACACTTTCTTTTGATATTGAAGCATTAATAGATTTTAGAAAACTAGAATAAATATACAGAATTTAACGGTACTATAATCATATTTTGTGTTGACTAACTTTTTTTTTTTTTTTAAGAGAATCATTTTGTGATTAGTATATTAACGTTCTTGAACGTGACTGAATTGACTTGTTCTTAAGTAATATCATGCTTTCTTTTTCAGATTTCAGAGAACCCAAAGGAAAAGAGACAGTAGTCTGATGCAAGCCAGATTCTTAAAACCTGAACCGTTGGACCACTTGTAGTTATGACATCAGACTTCTGAAACTAATTTTATTTTTAAAGGTTGTAATGCTTTTGTCCTATTTTCCCCCCTTTCTTTTTTTAAAGAAGGATCTTTTATATCTTTTTTGTCACTGATTGTGGTAAACTGTTAAATAAAATAAATTGACTCAACTGCTGAGAAGGTGTCATTTATATTTTAAAAGGTTTTCTCCAAATTTTGAAATGGTCCATTGAAGTGTAGTTGAAATATTACTGTTGTTTCAACATTAACTTGGTACATCAGATGGCAACATTGTTTTATGTTGTCATTACATTTCAGTTGTATTTTCAGTTTCAACAAAAGTGATCTAGAATCAACATCACATTGTAACATTGATCAAACAATATTACCATTGATTCTTTTTGTTAATTTCAATATTGATTCAACATCAGTTATGTAGAATCCATTATAGTGTAATGTTGATTCAGTAGCATTACCATTACCATTTTTATTTCACCATTGATTCAACATTAAATGTGGGTGCAAACGTGACATTGAACTAACATCAGTTCATAATGTTCATTCAATGATGTTACAATTGATTTTTTTTGTTGAAATCTCAACATTGTTTCAACAGTAACTGAGGGTGCAAAAGTGATGTTAAAAAAATATCACTTTGTAATGTTGAATCAACGGTATTATCATTGATTTGTGGTTGAAATCTCAACATTGTTTCAACAGTGCCAAAGAGCTCTTGAAAAAATATCACTTTGTAATGTTGAATCAATATTATTACCATTGATTTGTGGTTAAAATATCAGTATTGCTTCAACATTAACTGAGGGTGCAAGAGTGATGCTAAAGCAACATCACTTTGTAACGTCAATTCAATGTAATTGGCATTGATGCATCAACACTGACTCAACATTGTTTCAGTGATTACATGCTATCTGGGTATGTAAACCGTGCTGGCACAATGAGTCGCAAATTTGCAAAAATTAGAGTTATTTTCACATTCTCTATTAAAAACCCATCAAAATGATGTATGATTTGTTTGAATCTGACAAAAATTGAATGATCTGTTTGAAGTCGATAGAGTCAGCAAAGTTAATTTTGAGAAAAATCGAGTTGAAGTTTCTGATGGTTCTAAAACAAAATCACCTAGCATTAGCAACCACACCTTAAAATCCCTGGTAATAACACCAAATTTGGCACACATCAAGTCAAAACCAAATATCTATAGGAAAAATATATATTCAACTTATTTTTCCATGATAACACAATTGTTTGATTAATATCAATGAAACAGACAGGCTATATTAAGACCTACTGATGTTTTATAATGTTACACATCAGATGCTTTTCCACAACAGTTAACCAAACGTTCACATAAGACATAACAGATAATGTTTGCGTGAATACTCGCCAAGATAGATATTCTGAAGTACTGTAATTCTGTGTATGTGTGTATATTGTCTTTGTCTGCACGCATCGGATCTGTCAGTCAGCGCGAGTAAGATCTTTTTTAATGGACAAGAGAAAGGTACTCCTCTCCAAAAACCTACAAATAAAGATCCTTTTAGATGTTTTAATAAAATTATCCTGTGCGCATTCCGACTCATTTTACCAGCACGGGTCACATATGCTAATTTGCTCAATGATCTCAGTGTTGAAAACAGTTTTTATGGAAACTGTGATATATTTTTTTCAGGATTATTTTATAAATAGAAAGTTCAAAAGAACAGCCTTTATTTGAAATAGAAAATTTTGTAAGAAAATTATCATACGGTAATATTTAAAATGACCTTTACAGCTATAGATATTGCTAATAACATTTCTAGATCTAGCCGAAAGCACACAGACTCATCCAGGATTTAGTGCTGAAGACAGAAGACAGAGTTCTAGTCTCCATGGACTAGAGCCACGCAGCCACTTGCTAGCCATCACAGCTTTGTGATTTAGGAACCTCAAGGGTGGCATCCTTGGCTGCCCTGTAAACGCCCTCATCAGTCCTGCCTCTATTCTCAGCCCTGTTGCTTTTATAAGCTGTCCTGATATTGGTTCACAGCCTTCGGGGATACTAAATTCTGCTGAAGGTGCTAAGCGAAAGGAGGGGAAAAAAGGAAAAGAGAACGAAGGAGAAAAGGCTCTACTGCCCCACTGATTTACAGCTCGACTTTAATTGGGTTGTAAAATCAAATCCAGTGTTGTTTCAGGAATGCCAAGATGTGATTCCTGCGATGTTTACAGGAGGAGTCAGACAGTCAAGGACGCTGGGAAAGCGCGAGAAAAAAGATGAAAAGGAAAGAAGAAAAGAAAAGAAAATGAGTTTTTCTTATATTAAAGTGATACAAAGAACCACAAAATGCTCCCTCACTACTGTATCATTACCACACAAGCCATTATTGTTTTCTTTCTCATGCCAAAATATTTTGTGCAAGTCCTTATGGACAGGGCAAATTACTTTGCTAACAATCTTGATCATAAAAGTTCAGTCCAACAGAATAATAATAATAAATAATAACATCAAGAAAAAGGTTCTTTTTATCAACCGGATTCTTCTGAGCAATTACCTATTGCAATAAACCAATTTTAAAAACAATCTAATCTAAATGCACTTACAAAGCTCACGGCAACATTTTGCACATCCAAAGGAATCAAATCCATAACATTTGCGGTGAACTCCCGAACTCTCATTATGCCTGTAGAAAATCACATTCTCCATAAATGCTGCTCTCTCAGCAATAAATTACATCTGTGTCTGAGATACTGCAGCATTATCTCACTCATTATTCTGGAACGGTGGGTTAGGTTGAATTATTAAAGGCAGTTTATCTAATTGGATGCAGGGCTATGAGGGTAATCCCATCTACAGAGTGATATACATATACTGTAAATGCATACTGCACTCAAATGAACCTCACTTGTAATTATAGGGATGTTCTCCATCTCGTTTCAGCTCTCTCTCTCTCGTTCATGCTCACTCTGTATCTGAAAAAAGAGAGAAGAGAAAATGGAGAAGATCACCAAGAGATTGTAAGTGGAGTACATTTCAGGCCTGCACTCCTGCAAATAAAGCTTCTTTAATGGCTCTTACAAATACCTTAGGTTCAGCAAAGAATCCTCTTCTTATTTGCCCTTATATTCGCTTTATGCACTGTATAGAGTTCTCAAGTTGGGTAAATGGCTATTGAGGGAGTAAAAAATTCATTGTTCAGAATTTATTTGAAATAGAAATGTTTTGTAACAATGTAAAAGTCTTTAATGTCACTTTTTATCAATTTAATGGATCCTTGCTGAATAAAACTAATACTTTTACTGACCCATCTTCTGAATGGTAGTGTGTGTATATGTGTTTACTAAATAATAGGCCAACCTATTTAACAGGAAATTAGCATCCATATGTCTCATAATGAATTCAGTTCTGAGCTAAATGGATGCAAGCCGATCCGTGTTAACCCATCATTAATCTAATAAATTGAAATATTATAACTACTGTGACCATTCACATCGCTTATGCATTAAGAGTAAAGTAGTGGCTGAACATGTAATGGGATCTTTTACACAAGTCTAACAGGTAGGCTTAATTTAATGTACGGCTCTCCTTCCTTTTGCTATCACAACAGAGGATAACTCCTGCAAAGATAGATGAAGGAGCAGAGAGAAGGAAAGAAGATGGAAAAAATGAGTGCCAGTGCTGCTAATTAGCCATGCAAATCCTCAAGCTGGCGGATTGAGTTTTGAAATGAAATTGCTCCTTTGAATCTGCAGTGCGTATGTTAATCTCTAAGCATTTGCCTGGTTGAAGGCAGTTTGTCGTTCTGAACAGAGGGTTCAAGAGGTTTCTTATTGCCGTCTCTGTCCTTCTGACTGAGCCTCTGCTGAACATTTATCCTCCACAGACAGCCCTTTCCCCCTCCTCCATATTCATCAGCCATTTATAAATTATTCTCATCTCCTCTATGACGACCAGATATGCCACTGTCTGCCAACGATTGCTGTGCAGAATTGGACTTTGCATGATAAATAAGCTATAGTTTATGGAAAGCTAGTAGGGATGAACAATATATTGGTACCATATTGATATGGCTAAGTATTGGATATTTAATTGTGCAAGCTCATTTCCCCTATTTTTAGATTTAGATCAGGTCCACCGCCAGGACACATGACAAGAAGGACAAGATTCCTTCTCTTCTCAGTCAACCAGCTTAACCAAAAAGACCATGGTGATCAACCAACCAGGATTAACAGCTAAGTTTTGCTATCTAAACCAGTGAGAATGTATTGGTCTTTAGCTTTAGAGATGCAATGGGTGGCTATGCTTGTCCACCAGCTAAACTTGCCAATAGACCAGTATGGAAATTCACTATACAGGTCTTTTCAAACTACCATATTATTTGGACACCAACATTATTCCGAAACAAAGGTTCCCACATAAACAAGATTGCCATGTGACACTAAGCTCCAACTGCTGTCCAAAAAAGCACCAGGACACTGTGAAATCACTCTGGAAGTTTCATGAGATCAGAAGACGAATGCATGCGGTGAATTCCAGTTCAGTCCCTCCTTCATCCTGATGAATGTCCATTTTTTTCTCCACCACTAATCCTTTCACTTCTCCATTTTAGCTCTGACAGCTCTTCAGACAAACCACATACTGTAGTGGAAAGAGACCCTGAATATGCTGAGCTCCATGTTGTTGCCCACTCATAAGGGCTCCAGATGTAACCAGAGCTGTTTGCATCCAGACCAGCCAGATCAAAAGGTCAGCGACACGTGTACTAATTCACATGTCAGGGATTAGCTGGCTTGGACATGATGTAGGAATGTAATTTACAACACAAGAATTCATCAGTGATGTAGTCACCTCTGCTCTTCTTGGCCACTGCCTGTTCAGAAGGATTTGAAATACTGCACCTAATGTCTTGGAGACATCAGCCAAAGGCTCCACATGTTCTGTCCAAAGTTTCATATTCCTAAAAGCAAATTCAGATGGATTGGAGCTTATTAGAGCTCTAAATATATATTGGCTTGAGCAGTGAGTATTGTATTATATGCTGTGACATAAGCAAACACAAGAGATGAAGTTTAGCTGGAAGCAACAATTATTGAAAAAAATATGGTTGTCATTAGCTCATTAGCTTTCAGCTGCTATTGGAGAAGGTTACAAAATTAATGATCGATTGAAAAAAACCCATAAGGACTCAGGGCCCTATTTTAACGATCTAAGCGCATGATCTAAAGTGCACGGTGCAAGTGCACTTAGGGCGTGTCCGAATCAACTTTTGCTAGTTTAACGATGGGAAAAATGGTCGGCGCACCAGCCACATGGTCTAAAAGAGTTTGTCCCTATTTACTTAATGAGTCATGTTGTTTTAGGCGTAACGTGCAATAAACCAATCAGAATCTTATCTACCATTCCCTTTAAAAGCCAGTTGCGCTTGCACCATGGCGGATTCGCTATTTACATGGCGGAATATAGACACCCTCAACCTGACGAGTCAGTTTAAATACATGTGTGTATTGCCACGATTGGTTAAATAAGTAGCCAATTTCATTCGTCATTACTGCAAATAGGTCATTCTGATACATGCAATGACTATCCATTATGACATGTAGGCATTTTTATTTTCATGTACACAATAATAATCTTTTACATTGTAATCCTTTTATTTTTAATATTTGGCATGTTTGTGTGCTGCTGCGTGTCCCTGTGTGTGTAATAAGCAGAGTGTACGCGCGTTGTGCACCCGCCTATAGGCGCATGTTACTAACGCGCCCTTTAAATAACACAAAAAATACTGCACTATTGACTTTAGACCACGTGTTTGTAGGTCAATGGTGCAGTAGTTTTCAGTTGCCTCAAAATAGCAATGCGCAAACAATGCGCCTGAACACACCTAATTTTCAGACCAGCAAGCCCATGGGCGCGCAAATGCATTTGCTATTTAAACAATGTGGCGCAGGACATGAAAATGACAACGGCAACACTGAAACTAGCAAAAATCACTTGCCTCGTGCCTGGCGCCGCATTTCGCCGGGTGTATGATAGGGCCCTTAGACTGAAAAAGTGTACAATTCAATGCTTTTTGGATAAAAGGTGGCACTATATAAATGACAAAAATGAACTACATTGCATACAATTAATGTAAGAAATGTGCATGAATTGTTAACAAATAATGGGATAATGAGCTAATGACCTAATGTTTATACACTTGCAGCCTTGGTCAAACTTGCACAAGTTTCAAAATGAAAACTATAATAATAACAATAATCCTGACAATAAATCAGGTTTATAACACCTTCCTCTCAGTCTCTAAAGACAGATAATGCTTCTCTATCGCTGACAGTGATGGGGGAAAGCTGGACCTAACACAAAGCAGCTTTGATGGAAAAGCTTTTACGATTGTTTAGGGAGAACTGACATCTTTTGAGTATCTCCGTGCCACAAGATGTGTAGTGGTGCTGGCTGAGTGCAATGCTTTTTGTGCATAAAGATTCTGCAGGGAGACTGGAGATAAGATGGCCACAAAAATGTACTATTTTCGTCATAGTGCTTTACCAAAGAATACATTCAAGCACAATGGTGAAGACTTTCCTTTGACTTCTGTTGCTTTTATACAGAGCTACGATATTTTCTAGTCCCTAACCCCACTCAAAACTCTCACAGACATTTCTGCATTTTAGGATTTCATTAAGACATCACGTTTACCTCAGAACCATCTGCTGGTCTTCACAATGTAGGTGATTGCAGGTTTTACTATCTTTCTGGGTACATTTGGCCTCCACAATGTAGACAAAACCTGACCCACATAAGGAGCACACACCCATACGACAGAGTTTGCAAGACACCTAAATCTAAAACCAACAATGTTCCAGCCCTTTTTTACAAACCCTAGGATAAGAGAGAACAAACAAGCTTAGTTCATACACAAATGTATTAATCTATGACCTCATATTAACAGACACATTGCAAATGTCAGCATAGGTGTGAGTGTACTGTATTAACAAGGGCGTCAGGAAAATCTTTCATGTGATGGACATCATGTAGCAACTCATAATTTAATAACAAAGCATAATGTAATATGTATTATATTAATAATGCAATAAAATGTTTATAGTGTAATAATTTTTGTCAAAATGTAATAATATCTTGAGCTCATAATGTAATAACGGTTTTCCAATGTAATCACATAATGTAATAGGTTATTGTATGAGAAATGTATTACATTATGGGGTCAGTATTAGGGGTCAGTAAGACTTTTAAATGTTTTTAAAGGAAGTCTCTTATCTTCAACAAGGCTACATTTATTTGATCAAAATATATTATTACCAATTAAAATAAACTGCTATATTTTAATATATTTTAAAACATAAATTTCAGGAGCCATTTCTCCAGTCTTCAGTGTCACACGATTCTTCAGAAATCATTCCAGTACGCTGATATGGAGCTAAAGAAACATTATTATTATCAATGTTGAAAACAGTTGTGCTGCATAATATTTTTGTGGAAACCGATGCAAAAATTATACTTTTTTTTTTAGAATTCTTTAATTAACAGAATGGCTAAAAAAGCATTTATTTGAAATAGAAAACTTTTGTAATATTGTAAATGTCTTTACTGTCACCTTTAATCAATATAACATGTCCTTGCTAAATAAAAATATTAATTTCTTAAAAAAAATCATACTGAACTTTTGAATGGTAGTCTACATATAGGGCCAGATTAACTAAACAGGGCAAATAGCATGAGAGAGCAATCCCATAAAAGATGGGAGTGGAAAGTTCTGCGCATGATCTACTGACGACGCGCAAATTAAAGAACACAGACACAACCGGATCATTTCCATAATAACCAACACAATGGCGCAAACACCTGTAAATTGACTAGTGGAAACCTTGGTAAATCACCTTGCATGATTCATTTAAATACTCTCCTCCCATAATTTTTTCATCTGAAAGGGAAACCCCTACAAATGCATAAGCACTAAGGTCAGCCGCAAAAAAATAACTGTCCACGCCTTTTTAGAGCTAATTTTCCACTGCATGTCTTAAGTAAATCCTGACATTTTTTTTTATGACAAAAGAGGGTTTGCGCTGGCACAAGCTGTTAGTAAATCTGGCCCCTAATATCAAGATATCTTATCTATCAACACAAACAACACTTCATCTTTATGTTCTGTTTTACAATGCATAGCCTAGTAGAAATGACCCAAAAGGGTCGTCTAAGTCCATGTATATAAACTCTTCTCTCTGCAGCCTGCTTAAAAAATGTAAGAAGCCCTTACAGTAACCACATATGTCTTTAATATGCATGGCGATTGTAACTTTCCTAAATCCACAGAACAAAGTGTCCCTGTCACTGTGCTTTAGCTGGCATTGTTAGGTATGGGTCTCTAAATTTCCTTTCATACCATGATTTATGCTCTGTTAAATTCACAATTCAGCATGGTTTTTGCTTTTCATTATTTCAAATGCCACGTTTCTTACATTTGCCAAAGGTTTCTTTAAAGAGTTATAATACCAAAAACAAGTTCTGTACTGCAGATCAGGCCAGAAACATGCGCCACTGGAGGGTTCTGTAAACCAGAAGGGTTTGGCTGCGGAACAAACGAGTTTTATTAGGAAAACTAAAAAACACAATTACTGCCTTGTCACAGGGAACTACATATCAAGCTTTTGTGAACTGTTCTTTTACTCCTTGTACTGTTTACACAGGTCAATACAACCGGCGGCAAGTAGAGTGTCATGAAAAGTGCAACCCAAACAAAGTGTGAATGAGCCATTCCAACATAAACTCAAATTGCCATAAAAACCAAGCATATGATATACCCAGGCCTTAAAAGCAGCCCTGCAGCCACTCCGGCCAATCCACAATCTAATCATCACTTACTTTATGGACAAGTCAAGCACACTGCAGGTGACAGGCTCTAAACCACTCTCGCCCCGGCCAGACCCCCAATATAACACCTCTTCTGTTCCACAATTTCAGAGCCAGGCATTATGGCTGCCCGTATACTTCCAGACAAGGCATTAAATAAAGCTCAGGGCCTGTGACAGCTGGGATGTGGGTGTGCTACAGGAGGCTAGCTGGGCCAGGACATTGTTAAATATGGCTGGACTGGTTATCGGAAAGTTTTGACACATAGTCTGAAAGAGTTTGTACGCCTTGTACATTACCATTTAAAAGTTTGGGGTCTGTAAGATATCTTTTTTAAATGTTTTTGAAATGAGGCTGCATTTATTTGATTAAAAATACAGTCAAAACAAACATTGATATTGTCAAATATTATTACAAATTAAAAGAACTGATTTATATTTTAATATATTTTCAAATTGTAACTTATTCCTGAATTTTCAGCAGCCATTAGTCCAGTCTTCAGTGTAACATGATCCTTTAATCATTCTAATATGCTGATTTGGTCGTGCACAACATTTCTTATTATTATCATCAGTTTTCAGTAAGATTTCTTATTATTATCAATGTTGGAAACAGTTTATATATATATATATATATATATATATAAACTATATGAATTATATAATGTATAATTTATTTATTTATTTTTGGAATCGGTGATACTTTTTATGACTAAAATAATGGCATTTATTTTAAATAGAAATCTTTTGTAACATTATAAATGTTACAAAACTTTTGATAAAGTTTATGCATCATTGCTGAATAAAATTATTAATTTCTTAAAAAAAAAAAAAAGTACTGATCCAAACTTTTGAATGGTAATGTATGTTGAAAAAATACATTTTCACTTTAACACATCATTGGGTTCATACTGCGGACATACGTTAGGTTATGCTAGCCTAACCACATTTAACCCCACAGTAACATAAAAAGTTGCTTGTGATGTCTGGTATGTCTGGAATGCTCTCTGTCTTGACTGCATTGTCTGTAAGCTGGTATTTTACTTAGATACAGGGTGTTAAAACAGACACGAACACAATCTTATCATGAGCCAACAACTCGTGTAATGTAGAGTCTGAGCCATAACTTCTCAATATGGATGAGGCCTAATGATAAACCTTTCAAACTAATGCCAAACAACATCCATTACACAGAGACAATGTACCTCAGTCTGTACGTAAAGGGATCAAACTCAATATCCCTGGCGATAATGATTGGAGTCACTCTGTCTTATTGCCCTGTACATCTACTTAACTCTGATTATAAACTCTTTACAGTTTGAATGGGTGTAATTTACAGCTTTAGATGCTTGTTGTTTAAAGAGAGAACAGATGACTATAGCGGATAAGTCTCTAAGCTAATGATACTAGTTGCATTCATCTCTGGTGTCAGGGAGCTTCATGTTAACAATGTGTATTGCCAGTTTAGATCTGTGCCAGTTTAGATCAATAGCCAAGTATTGCTTAGAGAGAGAATTCACCGTTGGAACTTGGCATAGCGGTGCGTGGCGAAAGGTTTGCTTGTATGAAGCTAAATGTTGTTCTAGCCCAACTGGAGCCTTTATAGACCAACCTGACTGCCTCCACATGGCAGGCGGTCTCTGACCCTGTCGTGGCAACAATTAAATCTGACTGACACGAGAACTCTCAAAGACAATCCCATTCAATGTGCTACAACCGCTTGACAAAACTGTCAAAACCGGGAAGGTAAAAGCAGCCATGTTTGATGACTCTACTGGCAAAACTTCAACAGAAATAATGGTATTAAAGCAGATTATGAATGCCTTTTGCCTAATTGATAACATTTGTCAATGAAAAGGCATGCTTGATGTAGTCTGAAAATCAGCAGAGCAGTACTTATCAGCAGGCAGCCATACCAACCAGTACATGTAACCCTGAGTTCAGCAGGCAGGGACATTAATCAGCTCGAACAAATAGGTCGTCTCCTGCTATGCCGAGGTCTTTTAGCCAGCACACCTCCATACGTCTCATCTAAACATACTGTGACATGAGCTCCAGAGATTTCCAGGTGTTCACCGCCCATGACATCACCGTTCTCGGCACAAAGGGAACTTTGAGAGGGGCAGAAGAGAAAAGGAAGAAAAAAGAACATTGTCAAAAAAAATGGCAAAGAGTGAATAATTGTAAATACAGGCAAAGAGGAGGGCAGTGTTGTATGTTAACTAATAATTTTAATTATTTTATCTTTTGAAGAAGAAGTCTAGATTTCTAGATTTCACATAAATGCTTTTCTTTTGAACTTTCAATTTATAAAAGAACCCTGCATCAGTTTATACAAAAATATTAAGCAGCACAACTGCTTTCAACACTGATGATAATGAGAGAAAAGTCAGCACATTAGAATGATTTCTGAAGGATCATGATGCTGAAAATTCAGCTTTGCTATCACAGGAATAAAGTACATTTGAAGATTATTTTAGTTATTTTAAATTGTTATAATATTTCACAGTATTACTGTTTGTGTTAACTCTATTTTTGATAAATAAATGTAGCCTTGGTGAGCATAAGAGACTTTAAAAAAAACATTAAAAAATCTTACTAATCCACTTTTGAACATTAGTATATGAAATGTTTAAATATTTGGGTTAAATTTGCACTTCATTAGCTAAAATGTTATTGTCATTTACATGCCATTTCAGTCACAGTAAAACTGACTGAAATTTATGAATATGGAGGAGTAGGAAGGGGAAAAAACTCAATCAAGTATTTCAAGTGCTGTGAGCATGCAAGAAAAAAAAATGTATTTCTCCCCAAAGCCACCCTGTATACCCTGTGCATATACCCAAACTTCCCCAAACACCAGTGCACAATCTGTCAGCCGAAAGCTTATTAAAATGTCATTGACCCTTAAACTGCATATTTATGCTGTGTTAACTAAGCTAATGCCAGAGAACTGCACACAGACTCATTGTCACTGAGCCGGGTTGAGTCAGACAGACTGTGGCAGTCAGAGATAAGCTTTATTGCACAATGTGTGCACAGGGTCCATTTGATTGATGCTTCTCCATTATTATTACGCCAATGCGCGGTAATACATTCTGGGGTGTCATAAAAGCCTGGGTCTAAATTAGTTGTGTCAAATTGTGGTGGCGGCCCCGTCTCCCCTATCGCACCATCAAAATGAGGTGGCACTGACACAGCAACGACGGGGGGAGCGAGGGCAGCGTCAAACGGTACTCAAAACACAGCTCAGCGATTGCTACTGGTTTTTCTCATTAAATATTTTTTTTTTTTCTCTCTTTCTCTCTGTCTTTGTAGAACGGTGAATGTTTGCCGTGCTGTCAAAAAAGGCAGCGAAAGCAATTTGGAATAGGCAAGGGGGGTTCAGCAGAAAAAGAGCTCACAGTTGCTAATCTCTAAAGACAACGCTGTATTCAACAAGAGGCTCACACCGGTGCCCGAGCCATCCTCCCTTCAAATTCCCAAGCAAACAAATGTGTAAATCATCCTGGATAATTAGTGTGTTCAAAGGGAAGGAGTCCATTCTGTGTCCCAGCTCTCCCTTTTTGTGCTCATTAAAAGAGATGCGGGAGGATGAGCTGGATGGCCAGAGTCCTATTTTATCACCTGCTTGTCCCAGGGGTGGTAACATGAGCGGTGAGGTTACAGTCCGGTTCTGTACAGATGAGGGAGGCTTTTTCAGCGGAAGCACAGGGAGGAAGGAATGCTTGCCATTTGGATGTTTAGGGAGGACCGGAGGGAAATAGAGGTGTGTGTATATATGTTTGTGTGTCAGAGCGAAAGAGAGTGAGAGAAAGAGATATGCGAGAGCGTGGGAGAGGTTTGACTCTATGCCATGTATTATCATGTTTATGTTTGTGTCTGCTTGGTGGGAGGGGGGTTTGGATATAAAGGGGGACTGAGAAAAGGCATCATACCTAACTGTATATTCAGATGTGCAATTAATTTTGTCCTCTGATCCATTGATTTGGACACGTTGGACTGCTCACATATGCGTACCATAGGAAAGACTATGAGAGAGAGAAAAAGAGACTCTGTTGGTTTGGTGTATATATTGGCACTTGTGCATTCAAACCACTTGTCTATGCACACACACACATGGTTTCCATGTTTTATGGGGACTTTTCATAGACATTCCATAGAATTTTTATACTGTACAAACTGTATATTCTATTCCCTAACCCTACCCCTGAACCTATCCATCACAAAAAACCTTCTGCAATTTTACATTTTCAAAAAACATCACTTAGTATGATTTGTAAGCTGTTTTCCTCATAGGGATCAAAACAATTTGGATATTGCCATCTTTGTGGGTACATTTTGATCACACACACACACACACACACACACACAATCAGAGAACAAGAACAAAAGAAAATCAAAAACAGAAATGTCTGTGAGAAAGATGCAAAACAAAAATTAATTTGGAAAAATGCCCTATACCTCAGGCTAGTGTGAAAGAAACCAAATAATTATCTCTGCATACCAAAAGCATAACTATTACCTAAATAGTTTCACTAATTTATTTTATTTTTTTATTTTTTTATTTTTTAAAGGACTAGACTTAATTGAGCTGAACTAAAGGAAAAGATTTGTGCTTTAATGATGTTGAGAACATAGTGAACAAGTAACAAAATATTTGTCTCCAATTACTATTTTTAAACACAGATATCTTATCAGTTAGCCCACACTCATACAAACACACAACCTATTTATCTACTTTCTTGTGCAACGTGTACCTTCAAAAGCTTTATCAACCACCCTGGACCCCACCCAGAGTCACTAAGTAGAGTCTGTCGCCTTTGAGTCTTCGCCAGACTGTACTTTTTTGCTTAAAAACAATGCTTCATGAGACCAACAGGTCAGCACAATTTTGCAGAGTATCAATTACACTGCTGCACTAAAGCAAACAAAACAGAAAACCCTGTTTCCATTAGCGCCTCCCTTAACATACCACTTTAGAGACAAGTGGAGCTATTCAGGCACTTGCAAAAACCTTTAAGCAGTGCTGGAGGTGTCTGATGTCGCACTCAAAAGTATTCTTAAATGGAGTCGCTCCTTCTGCAGTTGGGAACTTTTCTCTAATTATCCTTTTTACTTAAGGGGTACTAATTAGGATGATTTCAGTCTTTTTAGTATTAGATGATTTGAATAAGCTAAATTTAAAAAAACAGATGTGAGTTAAAGTAGACAGCTGTGAAAATATGAAATATTGTAATACAGTAAATGATACAGCCAACCATAACCAAACATTTCAATTCAGTCTGGTTGCCCTAAAGAGCCATTGAGCTTTCTGTTGAAAGGCAAGGAAGCCAAAAGCCAAAAGACTAGCAACACAACTCGTTCAACCTTTCCCCAGATGCAAAATCAGTACAATTTGTCATCACTTTTTGATTACGCAGTGTGGCTAACAAGGTATCTTTCACGCTCTGGCAGATATTAACAAGTCATGGATGGTAGAAATTTAATTATACAGTTTGGGTCTTGTAAAAAACTGCTTATGTCCTGGTTAATTGAATTAGGCTAGAAACTGACATTAACAAATAGTGTTCATTACGTATTTTCCGTGTGACCGGGTCAGATCTTCCGGTATGTAAATATCAGTGGGGGAGGAAGTTCATGCTTAAGGATGAAAAATGCTATAGTATGTGATTGCAAATGATAACTGATTGTCTATCAGAAACAATAATAAAAAATATCCTTGCTCTGTCTGCATTACATTACCTTTGTTTTTTGGGAATCTGCATTTCAGCTTTGGTTAGAGAGCATTCTAAGCTCCTCTGACAGTTTTTCTTTCTTCCCACACTTTTCTTTCCCTCTTTCTGACATTTATGACACCTATTTGAGATACTGTTACAAATAATACTATAGCAAATACAACAAATAGCACACCTTTTTTTCCCATATCTCAAACAGAGGATCAGCGAGTCAAGATGAGTGCCAAAAAGCAGTTATTTCTACATCCAGATGTCTCGACTGTCAAAGGCTCATGAGAAGGCAGGGTTTCCACAATCTATCAAATTAAAAAAGATTAACTGTTTTGAAATTGATGCAGATACTGTATACTCAGGTGGCTGACTGGGACGCCAGCCTTCCCTAGAACAGTTTAAGCACTAACTCAGAGATCTTAACATGATGGGATAAGCAGGGTGCAAAACCAAAACTAATTTTATCATCTATCCCTTGAGTGCCTCAGATGGAACCTTGGACGGTCATACTGTAAAAGAGAAAAATGAATAAAAACCTGTGTCACACACAGTGCTCCCCACCTCATTAATAAACTTCTGTATACTTGGAAACATGTATAAATGCACATCGCAACCAGTTTCACCTATATGCAGAAGCATTCAGTCGTTTCCTCCAGACCTTTTTCTTAGGTCTTGTGGACAAGGCAAGAGTGAGGAGATCTCTCCTGCTTTAGCTTGCAAACTATGCAGACCCTTTGAGAGAAATCAGAGAACCTGTCAATCAGCAGATATTAGAATGGCGTGCTCCTATATTTGTGGTACTTTAATTTATATTCTAACACATTAGCAGTGAAGAATGACATCTGGCTCAGCTCAAAATAATTATGGAGGAATGTAGTAAGTTCAAGAGCTGGAATGGTTTAAAACAATGCTTCTCTGCTTAGTCCCTCAAAAATGTAGACTGATATAAGAGATCAGCTTTTAAGACAAAAAAATTTATATTGGAATTATGTCCATATTTTATATAATATATACACTACCAGTCAAAAGTTTGGACACACTTTCCCATTCTCTTTGATGGGAAAGTGTGTCTCAACTTTTGACTGGTAGTGTATATATTTCTATATATATATATATATACAATTTTATGTTATGTTATTCACTTCACCTGTATATACCAATATATACCAATCAGGCATAACATTATGACAGGTGAAGTGAATAACACTGATTATCTCGTCATCACGGCAACTGTTAGTGGGTGGGATATATTAGGCAGCAAGTGAACATTTTGTCCTCAAAGTGGATGTGTTAGAAGCAGGAAAAATGGGCAAGTGTAAGGATTTGAGCGAGTTTGACAAGGGCCAAATTGTGATGGCTAGACGACTGGGACAGAGCATCTCCAAAACTGCAGCTCTTGTGGGGAGTTCCCAGTCTGCAGTGGTCAGTATCTATCAAAAGTGGTCCAAGGAAGGAACAGTGGTGAACCGGCAACAGGGTCATGGGCAGCCAAGGCTCACTGATGCACATGGGGAGCGAAGGCTGGCCCGTGTGGTCCGATCAAACAGACGAGCTACTGTAGCTCAAATTGCTCAAGAAGCTAATGCTGGTTCTGATAGAAATGTGTCAGAATACACAGATCATCACAGTTTGCATAGCCGCAGACCAGTCAGGGTGCCCATACTGACCCCTGTCCACCACCGAAAGCGCCAACAGTGGGCACGTGAGCATCAGAACTGGACCACGGAGCAATGGAAGTATGTGGCCTGGTCTGATGAATCACATTTTCTTTTACATCACGTTGATGGTCGGGTGCGTGTACATCACTTACCTGGGGAACACATGGCACCAGGATGCAATATGGGAAGAAGGCAAGCCGGCAGAGGCAGTGTGATGCTTTGGGCAATGTTCTGTTGGGAAACCTTGGGTCCTGCCATCCATGTGGATGTTAATTTGACACATACCACCTACCTAAACATTGTTGCAGACCATGTACAGCCTTTCATGGAAACGAGCATCTGTGGGATGTGCTGAACAAACAAGTCAGATTAATGGAGGCCCTACCTCGCAACTTACAGGACTTAAAGGATCTGCTGCTAACATCTTGGTGCCAGATACCACAGCACACCTTCAGGGGTCTAGTGAAGTCCGTGCCTCGACAGGTCAGGGCTGTTTTGGCAGCAAAAGGGGGACCAACACAATATTAGGTCATATTGTTATGCCTGATCAGTGTATATATTTGTGTTATCATGTTTTGAAAATGTAGCTTTTATACTGGGGGTCAGCTGAGATTCTGATTGGTGGGTCTCTGACCTCGAATTCAATTTCCTATTTTATATACAGTATATTCATTTTAAAAAACCTTTAAATTAATGAAGAGACATTTAATGGCAAAATGAAATCACACATTAGTATCGCTTTTTAATGAACAGTTATACTCTGCCTGGCCTTTAATGAGCTGAGAGCGCTTGTTTGGGTCTCTACACTGATATCACATGATTCTGGTCCCACAGCAGAGTAACAGGGCGGTCGGGAACACGGATGACATTTGTTTATGTAAGAAAGCAATCCATCTAATGACTGAGTCATCTTCTCAAAGGGCCTCTGGTAGAGGAGAGCTCAGATGAGAGTCACACAGGGAGGTTGCAAGACTCATCTCCAAAGCCAGGCCCATTAGTGTGATCAATGTGAAAGAGAGAGAGAGATAAAGAGACAGTCTGACCAGTGCATTGTATTAGAGTGATATACACAGGAAATCTAACAAGTTTCAATATAATTTCTATCGGCTAGAATCTCTATTTTGTGGACTGGATATGTGGAAGTCATGTATCATGTTTCCATGAGTCCATTTGAAGCATTTAAGAATCTTCTCATATTTTTAAAATAATATGATTCATGTTTTACATGCACTAGTCATTCTCTGGATGACCCCCATCCCATCTCTCCCTCTCAATTCTGCCCATCAAAACTTCCTCAAGTTGGATTGAGTCTTGCTGCCTCTTAGAGGTTGGAATGTGTCACACCCTTATCACACAAAGATGTGGCACACACACAGTTAATCACATTTGCACTTAATTAGGAATTTCAAATCGTATTAATGAACACTGTCACACTTTGAAATCTATTTTACATTTAGGGTCTATTGTTGGCACTCATAAAGGTATAAAATCTGATGTAAAGAAGCCACGGGCGGTTCTTTGCAATCAATCTTGATCTAAGCTTTAAGCAGCATTTCAGATCTGATCTTAATTTGACTAAGAGCATGATTTATTTGCATTTCCGCAGTTCAGAATGAAAATCCTTCCGGAAAAACACTTTGCTTGCATGTCTGAACCACAGATGTGTTTATGTACATACATTTCCTAACTATTTGCTTAAAATTTTGTGTAAATCCATGTATTACAGGAAAAGTTCACATATATTGTATAAGGCACACTAATCTATCTATTTACCTAATTATCTGCCTTTCTGGAACAGGACTTGCCTCGTGTATAAGCAATCAGAGTTTTACTGGACTGTTACCTCACATGCCCTTCTGTTTCTTCTGCTGTTGTATGAGTGAGCTGTATTACCTGCCCTGTATTTTTCCGACAGCACTTGCCGTAAAGATGTCTCTTTCATGCTGAGATGTCCCAAATCCACACATAAAGCTGTCCAGAGAAAACTGCAGCATGCCAGGGGGCCCAGGATTCACATTTCTGATGCATAAGAAGTCTTTCTGTGTACTTGAGGTTATGCTTGCTGCTGACCATAAAAACACTGTAGATCCTATTAACAAAAACAAGGAAGAGAGATAACAGCTGTTCACCTAACAAAAAAACGTATTGCGTTTCAAAATGGATATATCTGAACTCTCTAAACAAATGACAACAGATACTTGCAATTATTTGTTGTAAATCCTTGAGTCTGTTTTGCAATTCAATACACTCTATGTTAAGTATCCAGAGTAAATATAACAGAGATGAAAGGGAGTTATCTATTATTTGTATATGCTCTTACATTTTTTATTCAAACCAAATCCACTGTATAATTATGCGGAGATTTCCTCGTTTTACTCAAGAAATGGAAAAGGCACATACTTGTGCAAAAGTTGCAGTAACAAAACTGCACTTAGAGAAAGACAGAACCCAAAAATACATAAACATTGGCATGATATTGTGCAATGAAAAAGTTGTCTTAGCCTGTGTTTTGAATTTCAGTGGACTGGCCTGTCCACTCAGCAACAGAGTCTCCGCACATTCCTTTATCATGAAATGGTGGTGCAAAAACATTTGACCCAGGGGGCATCACAGGAGGACGGCCCGACTATGGTTGTTGCCTCTTCTTTCTCCCGGGATGGCCGAAAGGACCAGGGTGTGATTTGTTAAATGCGAGTCAGCCCTTTCATTGTGTCCTCATCACAGGGACATCTGGCACAAGCAAGCCGGTGTTTTGACTGAGGTCTCCATCTCCATTCTGAAGCAGTGGGCTGTACTGCATTGAAACACTCCTTTGGCTTTCTCATGGTAATGCTGCAAACTACAGGAGCAGATGTGAAACATTTGGTTCTGTTCTTGTTCACTTGTAAAGAAATAATGCGCTGCTTTTATTTTCATTTCACCATGCTGTGTTCTTCTCCTTATTAAAAAAGAAAGAGAATACGGTAACAACGGGGGGGTGGGGGGGGGGGGGGGGGAATCACGGTCGTCCTTGGTGGCCTGAAGTTGACTAAGTGTAAGAATGACGGATTAAGGAAAATGAAAAAAGAAAGAGCCAAATGTTTACGAAATCTGTCAGTGACATAGGCTGTCTGTGAAGAAATTAGATAAATAGGGGTGAAAACTGTGATAGAATGAACAGATATTTTTTCTCTCTCTCTTATCCATCCACACAAATGAAGTGCACAAAACATGTAGATTTGGAGATAATGTTTATAGGTTTAGTCATGCAGTAATGCATATCTGAAATAATCTTATTAAACCATTACCATGACTGTTTAAACACACATTTGCACAAGAGATCAAACAACATATCAGTTTCATACTACATTTTTCCTCTATCCAATGGCTTATCATATGTTTAGAATTAGTTTAAATTCTATATAATATTTCCCAACAAAATGACAGAGCATTTTGGCCTGATTTCTAATTAGATTTAGGAAGGAATTTACTGCAAAGTAATGTTTAAAATCTTAACAATATTATAAGATTTATTAAGTCTTAGCAGTGCAGTTACTGTTAAATTTATTTATTTATTTGAGTGAATATGCTGGTGTTATATTCACAAACCATCTCTCTTGAATTCTCTACAACCACCTTGCGCAAACAACAAACCTACATTTGTTTGGCTGTGTCCACAGGCGCTGAAAGTGACATTTGCTTTGAACACGAGCGTGACCGTTCCTCAACAGAACTGACAGGTGGGCGGGGTCTGTCCTGCTCTTCCTGCATCCTATTGGTTACTGCAATGCAAATTACACTCGCTTGGGAAAGGTTTGGGGAACCTGATTGGGCCGCGGTATGTCAGTCACTTCAGGTGACGTCATTCTGAAGTTAGATACAAGGCACACACGTGTGAGCTACTAGTGCTATGAAAGTTTATCAGAATTTCACAAATCATTTGAAGAAGGACGGATTTTAAAAAAGACATTTATGTTTTTTTTTTTTTTTTTTTTTTACACTTTTAACTCATTGCGGTTCTTTTGGATTAAAACGAACTATTAAAGGGATAATGATTCACGCTTATAACATAGTAATTCAAAAAATCTCACTAATCTAATTCTCAGAATAATAACAGTACAACGACAACGAGCTTCACATATGCGCGAGGGTTTTTGGAGAGCGGCGCGTGCGAACTCTAAACCTCCGTTGATGCTCTCGAGCTCCAAACACTGCTTTATTTTTTGATGGCAAGACCGAATAATGCCAGTCTAGCATGGCTGTCTCTCCAACTCATGCCACCCGTGGACCGACATGGCATTTAGCCGCGTCTTTTCGGACCCTCCGTCCAAGAGCATCTTTAAGACCTTCGCAGTCATGTTGCTGTCTATACTCGCATCTCTGTACTTTCTCCACTGCCTCACGGATCGATGCGGGACCTGTATACCCACGGAGAGGAGAGATACGGGTCCGACGGAGGAATTTTACGCCTCGAAACTTAAAGATTTTGGGTCGCTGAGGAGAAAGAGACATTTTCAGAAATGGACCTCCACGAGACCTCTGGTGATGAGGCACAACAGATTGATCCACCGGCTCGAAAGTGTCAGTAAAGAGGATTTACCTGAAAATGAGGCAGAGAAACACATTTTTCAGTCAAACGTACAGCTGTCAGACTCTTTGGACGTAGATTTGGAGACGAGGGGCTCGTATTTTGATACAGGTAAACTGAGTTCGTTAGGTGAGGGGAGTAAGAAGCTGCCTCAAGCGATCATCATCGGCGTAAAAAAAGGCGGGACGCGCGCGCTGCTGGAGTTTCTGCGCGTGCATCCAGATATTCGCGCTGTCGGAGCGGAGCCGCACTTCTTCGACCGTAACTATGACAACGGACTGGACTGGTACAGGTAAGTTAACTTATGATCAGTGATAATGATGTGCCCAATATACACAACAGTTTAAAAATATATACGTTATCATTGTTTTCCCCAATGACTAGAAGAAACATTAACATTATCATAATTATCTTTTAAACCTAATTTAGTTAAATGTAATAATGTATTGTATATTATTTGATGTAATCATAATATAACTTCGTATTAGTAGTAATATGATTATTTATTTATTATTAATAATTAATTCATTAATAGCGCTGTATTTAGCTTTGTCAGTTGTTGTGGATGGTCAACAAGTTAATAAAAACCACACACACAAGCCAAATCTAAAAGTAACACTATAAATATTTAATATGTAGCCTAGCCTATAATAAAATATAATTGATAAGATTAATAATAGCCTATGTTAATTTTGGTAGCTAATAAAAAAACTATTTTTGGGTTAAAAATATATATTCAAATAAATGGAAACGATTAAAAAACATGCAAATAAAATTGCAAATAATACCATCTCTTATGATTGAATACTTCTGTATTAACAGTTTATTAATAATATAAATGCTTCACACTAATCCAAACTGCTAGCTTTTACCCAACCAATTGGTAGATCACATGCAATACTGTACAAACAGCCCAGCTATTTGATTTGCTCATTTTCTAATCCATGATAATCAACTCCTCACTGTCATTATAGGAACTAACTTGCTAGGGTATTCTGAACTTAATCAAATTTCATCAAATTAAAGGAAGCATAAGCTAAAAAGAATCCTCACAACATTACATAATGCAAAATTGTTTGAGGTCAATATTTGTTTCTAATTAAATATAAAAATGAAATAAAAAAGAAGCTATTATTTCAATCACTAGAAGAAGATTTCTCAAGAAAACAAATCTCTTAAAAAATATGTATTTCCATCAAACTTTTTTACTATATAAAAAGTTTTATGTAACTGTTTATTGGCCACCATTTCTCACTAAACTTTTTAACTAGGAATTAAGATTACATGATGAAAGTCTATAAATTGTGAGACACTGAATGAAAGTGTATTTTGTCATATTTTTTTTTATGACATACTAAAGAATATAAGAAAAGTTTTTTGTGTTGTACTTTTTATATGTATCTGTATGTTTTCTGCATTTATATGGTGTGTGTGTGTGTGTGTGTGTGTGTGTGTGTGTGCGTGGTTCTTTCACATATCTTCAGGCTGCTGTTAGAGTTTAACAGCAGCTTGTCTTTTGCCGTTCTGTGTAATGGGGCATATCAGACATCACAGCTCTGTTATTAAGAAGGATTATGATCGTAATGAAAGGTTACCTGTCTGTCTCCGCAAGGTATATTTCACCACCAGATTTAGTTAACATACCAGGTCATGCAAAATTGCAAAGACAAACTTGCCCGAATACTCTTTCTCCTCCAATGGATCATGCCTTCTAGTACTTTCTGTCGAAACCAGATAAAAACAATAAATACACAATAAATAAATCCTTCAAAAACACTCACTCCCTTTATCAACGTGCAGTCTCTCTTTCTATACACTTCTATTCATCCTTTGTGCTTTGTTATATCCACGAGGATCCCAACCATCCGAAAGAGTTGCCAGGATTCTTGGGAATGCGACACAAGGTTCGGAAAACAGGCCTGGTATTCGTAAAACCCAGCCATCCTTTAGAAAGGGAAGGGCCCTCAATGTAAAATAACACAAGAAAACAATAACTGCAACATCAAAATTATTTGCTAGAAATAACAGCATGTGCCAGATTTCTCGTCCATTACAGTATCAACAACAAGTGTGTTTAAAAAGTATTGGGAGGTCCGTCAGTTAAAATGAACAAAAAGTGAGTGGAATAATTAGGCTAATAGAAAACGCTAAGAATTGTGCTTTACTTGAGCTAAATCACTCTGGGATGGGTGTCAACTTTCTACAAGACAGGAAAAAATAAAGAAATAAACTACATGTTTTTCTTTCACTCTCTTTTTTCAAATGAGCTGAAAGACATTTCCTAAATATATGCACAATGCAGGACAGTTTGATGGATCTGTGCAAATGTCTTGCAAAAAAAGAAAACATACATAAAATTACTTTTGCGGCATAAATTCTCACCCTTTGTCAAACCCTCTGGGAATAATTGCGTTTCTCCCGACTGCTGAAGTTATGAATGGGCTCTGTTTTTTTTCTCTCCCTGCACTAATCACTGTGTCCAATTTGCTGGAATTATGTGACTCTTTTCAGGCTAGGCTGTGAATGTTTAAACACAGAAACTTCCATCTGCAGGGATGAAGGTCCTTTGTATGTCGTAATGGCTGATACGGACACTGTGAAGGAATCACACAACTTTGCTTCTCTGTGGGAATGTGAGACGTGTGTGTGTTTTGTCAATTAAGTTGCTCGTGTTCGGTTGGTCCCATTGGTGGTGCAAAAACTCTCAAAGTCTTCGACTGAGCATTCTTGCTATACAGTTTTCAGCAGTTTGTAACAAAAAATACATAACGAAAAAGTAATTGCAGTGTTGCCAGACTGCATCTGTGCTACTACAAATATCAGTGTTGTGGTTGCTTGTCAAAACATTACGCACCCATCTGTGAATAGTGAAATCAGACACGCAGCCAGAACATCTGTGAGAGGTAAAACATTGAGTATTAGATTATATATTATGAAAGGCACGCTATTTATTTGGGCTACCAATGAAACCCTTCTTTTAATAATTGACAGAGCTCATCGGCTTCCATTTTGGAGGTTTTACACAAGTTTACACAAGCGCTACACAAAACTTTCTCTGTCTTGTGCTGAGACAATCCCACTTAAACCCCGAAGCTTTTATTATGGAAATCTGTTCTTTGAGTGCAAAAAGAGATCATCTGAAAGACTTGATGTAATGAGTGGTCTTTGCTTAAATGAAAGTCTGTTTCAATCTAATCTTCTGAAATCAACCTTCCAGAAACCTGCTGTGTCCAGGGGTGTATTTTATTGATTAAATGGCTAGTTGTGTTGCATCTCAGAATCTCTTACCATTGGTCTCAAACATCTGACTCTTTCAGTAGATACTGTATTCCATACAGACATTTTAAAAAGTGAGAAAATGTTTAAATATAGTAAACTTTCAAGTCACATATTACCTTAGTATTAAGGCCCATTCACACCAAGGATGATAACTATAACCATAACGATAAAGATGTAGTTCTAAAAATTCTAAATAAAAAAGAATAGCAGAGTCCACACCACATCTAACGATAATTGCACAGAGAAACTGTATAGTTGGAATTACTTTCAGAGCATGTTTTTTTTTCCAGCTGATGAACGATAAAAACGTTGACACACAATCAGAATCCATCTTGCATTAAGAGCTCGAGCATTTAAAGCGGCAGACGGCAAAACTGCAGCACGCTTAACGATGTGTTGGTGTGGACACTAATATAGTTATCTTTATAGTTATCTTTATAGTTATCGTTCTTAGGGCCAGATTTACTAACAGCTTGTGCCAGCGCAAACCCTCTTTTGGCGTTAAAAAACTACTGTCAGGATTTACTAAAGACGCGCAGTGAAAAATTAGCGCTGAAAAGGCGTGAACAGTTATTTTTGCGGCTGACCTTACTGCATATGCATTTGTTTCCCTTTCAGATGCAAAATTTATGGGAGTAGAGTATTTAAATTAATCATGCAAGGTGATTTACTAAGGTTTGCGTTAGTCGATTTACTGGTGTTTGCTCCATTATTTACTGTCTTAAACCAAGTAGTAGATTGTGTTGGTCATTATGGAAATGATCCGGCTGCGTCTGTGTTCTTTAATTTGCACGTTGTCAGTAGATCAAGAGCAGAACTTTCCACTCCCATCTGCGTTTTTTTTGGAATTGCGCTCTCACGCTAATTTGCCCTGTTTAGTAAATCTGGCCCTTGGTGTGAACTGACCTTTAGTGTCTTCTATACTGTTCAAAAGTTTGGGGTTGGTAAGATTTCTTTGGAAGTCTCTTATGCTCACATTTCCTATTTCAATATATTTTTAAAAAGTAATTTATCCCTGTGATGGCAAAGCTGAATTTTCAGCATTATTACTCCAGTCTTTGGTGTCACATGATCCTTCATTCTAATATGCTGATTTGCTGCTCAAGGAACATTTCTTATTATCTATGTTTAAAACAGTTGTGCTTAGTATTTTTGTGAATACAATACTATATATTTTTAAAGATTCTTTGATGAATAGAAAGTTCAAAAGAACAGCATTCATTTGAAATCAATTTTGTGTAATAATGTAAACGTCTTTGCTGTCACTTTTGATCAATTGAATGCATCCTTGCTGAATAAAAGTATTAAATTCTTAAAAAAAAAAAAAAAATCCTGCTGACCCCAAATTGTAGTGCATTTAAAGGGATAGTTCACCCAAAAATGAAAATTCTGTCATAATTTTCTCACCCTTATGTAACCAGTCAGTTGAAGTTAGCCATTTACTTCCATAGGAAAAATCAGTGGCTTCCTTCGACTGTCTGGCTACCAACATTCTTCAAAATATCTTATTTTGTGTTCAACAGAAGAAACTCATACAGGTTTGTAACAACATAAGGGCGAGTAAATGATGAAAGAATTTTCATTTTTTGGGTGAGCTATCCCTTTCAAGTTTCACATTGTATTGACAACAAAAGGATCTGAAATATTTTTTCGTTTTTTTTTGGTATTGTACTAATAGTCACACACTGAATTTGTTCATGAATTATTTGGGCCACTATACTTGTGGTAAATCGCATACTTCCTTTTAATTATAGCACTGTTTTATATGTAAGGAAATTAAGTAATTACACATCTGGAGAGCTTGTGCACTTTTGTTTCTTTGCACTCTTCCCCCTCGGTAGCCCCTGCGGTGAGGGCTTCTCTCAAGTGGATTCAAGGAACGCATATCAAAGCATAGCCATTCAAACTACATTAAAACCTCTTTAAAAATTCAGGCTAGAAAATGTGGAAAAAAATCCTAGGCCACATGTCTGTAGAAACTTAGGACATTTTTTTCTCCTTAAACTATCCTAAGCTGAAGTTTGCATTGTGCAAATAAACCAGCCAACAAAATCACAAGCTCTGTCGACTCCAAATGTCTGTGAACATTAATAGTATTCTCAGCAACAGGGTTTGACTTGTAAAGTTAGTTTGTGATTAAGTGAGTAGCAGGCTCTTAAACACGGCTCTGTTTGGAGCTGGTAGACGCATCTCTCATCACAGGTGTTGTGGAGAAGTTTTTGGAGAACCTGTGGAGAGGTTGGCTGGCCAGTTGGCAGAGGGTAGTGTGAACTTCACTGGAATAGGGGGAATGTTCTTGAGTGATGCATGGCACAGACCGAGTTCCTTGTACACAGAAAATGGTGTTCACTTCACACCGACAGACACAGCCTGTGGTAACTGGTTTACAGTGCAGTGGCAAAGTTCCTGGGATAATAAAACCCCTGTGTTAATGGAAATATAGATAGATTCACATGAGTACAGTAAAAATGGACTGTCAGTAATATACATGTGCATTCAACACAATATTTCACATTCGGCCTGGTGGAGTATTTTTTCAAAGAGTTGTCTCAACCCAGCATGATCTCAATTGTATTCACAGATACAGTGGCAAGAAAAAGTATTTGAACCCATTGGAATGAACTGGTTTTCTGCAGTAATTTGCCATAAAATGTGATCTGATCCTGTCACAACAATAGACACACACAATGTGCTTAAGCTGATAACACACAAACAATTCTAATTTCTTGTCTTTACTGAACACACAATAAACATTCACAGTGCTTGAGGAAAAAGTAAGTTAACCCAGCATGATCTCAATTGTATTCATATATCTTTATGTAAACTCTTAAAAACAGAGGTTCTTTATTGCCATGTATGGTTCCATGAAGAACCTTTAACTTCCATCACAAAAAGGCTCTATATAGTGGAAAATGGTTCTACAGATTATTAAAATGTTCTCCACAGGTTCACAGAAAGGTTCTTTGGGGAAACCAAACCGGTTCTTCTTTCGGTATTACGGTGAAAAACCCCTTTTGTAACCTTTAATTGAATTGTTTTTGACAGTATTAAATACTATTTAAGAATACTTAGTAATAATAATAATAATAATAAAATTCTCCAATATCAGCCAATAACAGATATGTTACCAATATACGATGCATCCCTACAAATTTATTTATAAATTAAATCAAGATTCATAATTTGCAGTCTTGTTTGGAGGAATTTAATTATCACAAAAGCTCAACAAGTTTGAAAAATCACCTACAGTTGTTGGGTTTCCATGTTTTATGAGGAAATTCCATAGACATAATGATTTTTATACTGTACAAACTGTATATTCTATCCCCTAACCCTACCAGTAAACCTACTCATTACAATAAACTTTCTGCATTTTTACATTTTCAAAAACATCATTATGTAAGATTTATAAGTGGTTTTCCTCATGGGGAACAAAAAATGTCCCCACAAAGACAAGTATTTTGGATATTGCCATCCTTGTGGGGACATTTTGTCCCTATAACGTAGTAGAGTATACCTGAACCACTAGACTTTTCAAAATACTAATGAGATCAAAAATGTTTTTGCTGAACTCAAGGTGCAACAAAACAATGAAAAACATTTATACATCTCATACACTAAGCTACACACTCTTATAGGGGTGCCTCGTTCACCTGCTCGCACACACACCTGCATGTGCTTTATTAGTTTATTAAAGTGTTTTCTACCTGAGCCAGCCTTGGGGCAGGTTGTACTGTAATGTTGTAGTGCAAGGATGACATAAGCCAGCTGGGACATGAGATCACACTGAACAAAGAGACCCCTGTGCGTGTGTGGAGGCGTTTGATCTGGTTTGGCTAGGGGCACCGCTGTGACGTTCGCTCAAGTTACCGCAAATATACAGAAAAACACTCTCATCTCTCTCTGCATTTCTTATGAAGTTCAGTAGACAGTTAAATAGTTAGACTACATAATTACAATTTTCCAAACACTTTTAGATAACTGTAGGTATGCTGATCGCATTTTGCTCAAAGCATTTTTTTTCTCCGGTAACAACAAGTTTAAAACCAGTGTAAAATTGCACATGTAAACACACCCCTTGAATAAAATTAACTAAAAGTGGCTGTTTATTTTGTAAAGCAAGATGCCAGCAACTAAACCTTGAGCCATGTTAGAACCTTATGATTTACAACGAGAAGCTGAGAGTATATAAATGTGCTTGTTTGTGTGTGTGTGTACGGACGTGGGTCACAGGAAGGTGCATAACTTTTATGTAGGTCATGTTTGGAGGTGAGAGGGGTCAGTAACTGGATCTGTAAAGTGAAGGACTTTGACTTGGCTTCAGGAGGGTGACAATTAATGTCAGGCGTACAACTGTGAGAGGGAACTCAAGAGGTCTCTCAACTCTTGTTCAGAGAATGTGTATGCATGCAATCTGATATACACATACATAGACTATGGCTGCGTACGCCCCAACTACCTCACAATACAATGGACATTGCGATACAGGTGCCACGATGCATCACGTCATAATTGGATCACGATTAAAACTGTGCCTAGCAGGAGAAAGTCTCACACAATTTGCTTCACTTTTGTCCAGTATGCCAATTTCAAAATTAGTGCTTATTTAGATGACAGGCTTCTATATTAATTGAACTGTAGGAAAATTAAAACCCAAAAACTACATTTACATGACATCTTGAAATCATTGTTTAGTTTTGTTTTATCTCTTACAGACATAAACCTATTAAATAATCTAAATGTGTTTGCAAGCCAAGTGAAATCTTGGTAATGGGCAACAATGAGCAATCGTGTTTTGCTTAAACCATAAGACTGTAAGAAGTAAAGAAGTTAAAGTGGCAACTTTTGCCTGTTAAGCATAATCAATGTTTTATGCTTAACATGTATAGCATGTATACACACACTCATTTCCCTCACAATACTGCTTTGATACATTACATCTTAGTATTAAAATTACATAGAGCTTTACTATCTTAGGGCTATCATAAAAATATATAGTAAATATAATATACTGTTATTTTTGTAAAATAATGCATTTATACTTTAGATTAAGCGACCTTGAGTTTGCAGAAAGGCGCTATATAGAATAAACTTATTATTATTTATTATTATTATATTATTAGATCATTGTATTAGCATGTATAATATAATTAATATAACAATATAAAATATAATTAATATAATATAATATGTAAACATAAAACACTAATACAAGGATCTAAAATATAATGCATTATTTAGTATCAAAATTATATAGGGCTTGACTATCATAAAAATATATAGTAAATATAATATATTGTTATTTTTGTAAAATAATGCATTTATACTTTAGATCATTGTATTAGCATGTATTATAATATAATAACAATTTAAAGTTTATAATTTTATAAAGTTTATAATAAAACACTTATACAAGGATCTAAAGTATAATGCATTATGGAAATCACAGATTTAGCGCAAGATAGTCATATACATACACAGTACAGCCACATATTTAAGACCACCCCACCCCGTATACATACATACATACATACACACACACAAACAAGGACACACACATATACACACTTACAACAAGTGTCTTATGACTTTCTCAGCAGAACACACATTGTGTTCACCTCCTCAAACACACACACACTCAAACCGCCTCTTAAGCAGCTGATCCCCAGAGCCGTTTGGGGGGCCAGGGCACAATACTGGCTGTCAACAGCTGCCTGAAAGGCATTCTGGGAATCCAGCCCCCAGTGGGCACTGAAGAGAGAGAGCAGGTGTAGACTGCTCCACAGACACCTCCATACACAAACACACACACATACACACCTGATGCCATTATCTGCCACAGCTACCTCACAATCTGAACACGGCTTAGCTGGACACAAATTTGCGACTTTTGCCACTAAGATGACAGCAAGCAGGCTTTGATGATGAGTGGGAAAAGGGATTGATAATTTGCAGATTACAGGTCACAGGGAACAACTCTAAAAGGCGGGAGATGTCTGCCATGAGTGTGACCCTCATGCAGACACAGATGGGAATGCAAGGGATCAGTTACTCACAAGTCGGGTGTCACCACTTGTTTATGTTGTTCGATTTGTGCAGCCTTTGATCACGAGAAAACTGTTAGGGCTATTTTTAACTACAGAGATGGTGTCTAGGCAACTTTTTATGTTGTATGGCACATCATCGAAGAGCAGAAAGATGCTTATGCGTCCAAAAGCTCCATCCACGTTACGTCTCAAAACAGGCTTGCAACAAATGATTAATTTTTCATAAGAAAACTTAGTTCATCTAAACTGAAAATTCTGTTCTTCTTTTTGATGTTTTTAAAAGCATTTTAACAAATTAAACAGAAAAATACACTTCTTTGTGGAAAAAAAAAACACTTCTTCTACATGTTTTCCTGAAGCTCAAACAGTGAGCACAACCAAAATCATGAGTTCGATTCCAAGCAAACTGAATATGAATGAACTGATTAAAAAAACTATGCCTTCAATGCAGTGTAAGTTTCTTTAGATAAAAGCATCTGCCAAATGCATAAATATTAATGTAAATACCTTTAGAGGGTATTTGAGAAACTGAGACAACAAAATACATCAAAATATGTTTTTATTTTGGGTCTGTGCAGCTGCCTTTAACCATGTGGGTCAAATTGACCCACAATCATAATAATCGTAATAGAAATTTTATATGCACATTCCACAACACATCAGTGTGTTGAAACTTTATGGGTATTTTCATGACCCCAAATGTGAGAAAGTCATAGATTACCCAGTATTTCAGACAACTCACCAGAAAAAAGGGTCAAACTGACCTACAACCTAATACAATGGTTAAAAGTGTTTCATGCAAGTAATGCACTATATTCCAAGTCTTCTGAAGTCGTATAACTTTGTGAGAAACAGATCAAAATTTGTTATTCTCTGAAAGTCATACAGGTTTGGAACAACATGAGGGTGAGCAAATCCGTTTAAGGGATTTGTATCCCTTTAAGTGGTGTTTACATTTGCAGCAATTCACAGTGACAAAGTGACTGTTTTCAATAAAAGTTGACCTGCGTCCGAAATCGTGTACTGTCCGAGTAGGTACTGCATTTGAATTTGAACTTACTTCGCGATCGTTAAAAAAGTACGTTCTATATAGTATGAATGCATGTAGTATGAATATAATTTGGACATACTACATTTGCCATGTTGTCATTATCATGTGACCTACCAGCGTCAGTTGCGTCCCTTCACCTCCATTCATAAATCCTCTCCCATGGCCTCATGGGATAGTAAAGTGTCCATCGAATGCGCACTTCAGAATCTCGAAGAGGGAGAACTGAGTAGGTCATCCGGGGACTTTTCGCCTACTGCTTTTCGAATATTATGTATTCGGACATACTACTCTGTTGGCGTACTGTTTTTCGCATACTATATAATAGAGAAGTATTCGATTTTGGACGCAGCGTTGGTGATTTTAGGTGACATGAGCAGCAGGTACTTGTGTGATCCACCTTCAACAGTTGGATACTCAAGAATAAATCTGTAGCCAACTAGCAACTGCAGTAGTGTTGTACTGCAACATGGTGACCTCCATCTAATCTCTGTCAGTGCAAACGCACCTTTACTGATTCTTTAACACGTGAATTACTGCATAGCCACACAAAACTACAGGAAGCAACAGGTCTTGGTAGCATACATTAACAACAGCTGCGTTTGCTCTATCTTGTTTTGCCAATGAAGAATATTTTCATCTAAGTGGAGACGTTTTATTGCCACAAAATTGTGAAACCTTCACAGATATACAGAGCAATTTATTCAACAAGCTCTTAAGGGCATGTCTGTGAATGTAAATTTTTGTTTATTCGCTTTGAGCATTGTCAAACTACACTGGTTGATGTTTTTGTATATTTTAAAGCAAACTAACCTAGGGCGATTCTCAATGTATCAACCAAAGCAGCTCAGACTTCAGCACTCGCAGCAATTTAGTATCATTTCACCTTCCTCTGCAGATTCCCCTCTTTCTCCTTAGAAAAACCTCGAAAGTGGTAGCAAAGCGTTATCCTGTCATAAAGAAGTTGAAATAGAACACCAAGCACTTGGCAGTAGAAGTGCATGTGGGTTTATGGTCATGCAGAGCCTGCAGGAACAATGCAAAGGGAGTCTTGACAATATAAAAGAGCCGCTGATGTCTGTGAACTAGACCCAACAGCGCTGAACAAAACTACCCACAAAAAAACAACAACTACAATAGATCAATCCTGCAAAAGATTGCATGTGAGCAAAGCTGTCGCTACAGAGAGCCAAAAGACGGTACCGAGACCAGACTCAAAGTGAGAGAGAGAGAGAGAGAGAGAGAGAGAGAGAGAGAGAGAGAGAGAGAGAGAGAGAGAGAGAGAGAGAGAGGGGTGTTGTGGGTAAATGATGCATGGTAAGAGCACATACGTGTTACGGGCCTCAATGGGGCGGAATGGTGGAATAAGCCCTTTCCGTCGCATGATGGATTTCACTTTCCCAGTGCACAGGCAACAGCTTTATCACAGGAGAGGGAGAGAGGGAGAGAGAGAGAGAGAGAGAGAGAGAGAGAGAGAGAGAGAAAGAGAGAGCAATTTTCCACCCTAAGACAGACATGAGAGAGAGACAACACTCGGAAAACCAGAAAATAGATCAGTAGTTCCTATTCAATCCTGAAATAATTGTTAAATTACAATAATGGTTAAAATTAGCAAAATAAACACTTTTCTGGTAAGATTATATTAATTAGTGACATTTAATATCTTAACCATCTGGTGAAAATGAACCATTATAGCCACTTCCATTCACGAATGCAGCACAAAGGCCTCTTTAAAATGCATAAGTAGTCTTTTTCTTGCATTTTTGGCATTACTTTGTTCCTCGACCACATTTGAAATATAAGAGCTGTTTTAAATTATTAGTTTGCACTAGTGTTGATGTGGTTCTTATTGTTAGGTGTTTAACGCTGTGGGTGTCCTGAGAGCTGCTGTGTGCAATGTGTGTGTTATCTTTCCATGTGACCCATGCCAGTAGTACAAACCATGCCAGTACTGTGGTGTCCCTATGCCACTGTGAATCAGAAAGAAAACAAGACAGAGAGGGAGAATTGCAGAGAAATGCCAAGTGAAAAACCCATTTTCTTTCCTTGTGCACTTCTGCCTGCAAGGCAAGCTCTGAAAGAACAACCAAATAAACACATTTAGAACAAATCTAGTGACAACTTACCATTTTTTGAGAGATTGATGGTGCGTCAGACTATAGATATTGAAAGACGGTTCACTCCTATTACTTATGAATGGGAGAATATGCAACGCGCAATATGGCGGAATATGTCCCGCCTTCTAAAGTAAAAGAGCCAATCGCTGATTGGTAAAGTCATTGCGTCATTGCTGTTAGAATCTCTGGTTCTTACAGAAACCTGAGACTCGCGTTTAGGACTGCACATGCGCATTGTCTGGTCTAGCCTAAAAAAGCTTTTTTAATACTATTGATTAAAAGAAACAACATTTATGGGACAGGTCATGTCAGATTTTGTTGCTGATTTGAAATATGCTATTTAATTGTGAGTTCGTCAAGCAGTTTTTGAGATTTCAGGATTCCCCCATTTAAATAGATAGGACTTGGTCTTGGATGCTCAAAACAGCTGCCCGGAGGAGTTGCAAATATGGCCGCCGAATGAACAGACTTTCCTTGGAAGGGACTTTGTGGTGCGTTCATATAATATCAGAATTACTCTATGACTTTCCAAATTAAGGTTGTCATGGTACCAAAATTTCAGTAGTTGGTACCAATACCAGTAAAATTTCTAGGTTCTCTGTACAAATTTCAGTACTGGAGCAAGTATTACAAAACTGAAAACAATGGTTTTCATTGTCAATCATCGCAGTTTCCGATTCAAACGAGCATTTAAATATGGATGTCAATCCAGAAACTTTGCAGTGTACTTAGAATGAAAAACTAAACTTGTATTCAGATTGTGAATGGTGATAAACAGAAAGCAAGAGAAGACCCTCGCTTTATAATCACTAAGGCTGTAAATCTCTACAGCGCAAGCTTACTGAATTCGGCACTCTCTGGAAAACTGCCATTATAATAATAATAAAAAAAAACCCTCTTAATTGTACAGTGAATCTCTTATTTACATCATGTTTGCAAGTGGAACTTACTGGCTAGCACCTCTTATAGGTCATTGGGTTCACGTGCTCAACAGATATGATTGTGATTGGCTACATTGCTCAATGCTTGTAAAAAGCATTAAAAAAAAAAAACTTTTGATGCTCAGAGTTGCTCAAACAAACAAGAGCGTCTAACGGTACTACTCGGTACTACCGGTACTGCAGAAATGCTGGTCAACTTTTTTTTATTACTGACTGGTACTGGTACGGGTACGTTTGACATTCCTTTGCCTCAAAATAACATTTTTTTATGAAAGTCTTGTTCCATTTGATAACTCACACCATACAAAACAATTAAATTGGCAGCAGCAATTGACAATAGCAAGACATATACCATTATACATAGTTACAGCTGATGTTATCTAATGTGCTTTCTTAGTTCAATATTTTGCAAGAAAATATGTTTAATAAATTCACTTATTTACATGCATGCATTTAGCAGATGCTTTTATCCAAAGCAACTTACAGAGGAACATAAGCAGTTCATCACAGAGCCAATAATATTCATAATATACAATGTCATGTTAATTAGAAAGCTAGGAAATGTATTAAATATTTATTTATTTAACATTAATTCATTTATTGTTTATTATTTTTATTTTCATCTTTCTGAAAACTAACAATTCTGAAGGCAATCTTCAAGTTCTCATAATTATGATAAGAACTCACTATAAATTCAGTAGTAGCCAGTATATTCGAATAACACATGGATGTCATCCTTGTCATAATTCTGCGGTATTTCCCAATCAGGCAACATAATCCACAATATGTGCACATATTGCTTTTATTTTTAGCCATTGATGTGTTCGTGTTCAAGGCATATTGTTTTGACTTTAGAAATGAATTTGGGAAATGTACCATGGCAGTTGCAGTCTAATCCAGTGTTACAGAAACATGCAAGAAGCCTCGCGCACACCACAGCTCCAGTAAAAGACACTTGAGGGTTGGCAGTCTCAGCACAACTGGGCTGATCTCCCACACAAACACACAAAACAGAAAGAAAGAGAGACGTCTGTGGTAAAGAAAGACATCATATAACTCACCTATGAATGCTGTATTCATCCTTATTCTTGTGGTTAAATCTCTCAGGTGGCCACCGTCTCTCTAAACATACAAGCACTGTATGGATGTTAAAGTCTGCACACGGTGCAATAAACCATGTTTAGGTTTTTAAGGTGTTAGTCTGAATATCATATAATCCCTACCGCAGTATACGTGGATTTATGATGCATAATTAGCAGGTTGAGATGTTCCAACATTCTTTCCTTTGTTCTTACATATTCTGCATGCATTTCAAAAGATGATCTCTGTTGAGATTTAAAGAGTCTCATAATTCCCAGAAGAGACACTGCACACTTTTTATTGGACTCGTTTCAGGATCCAAAAGATGTTCTTTTGCATATAATTCACAATCTAGACATATAACATGAAAAGTGTATGTGCATAGTATATGTTTGTTGAATTCATTCATCCTCTTTATGAATATACGTTCAGCCAGACGTAAGCTCACCCTACTAGTCGGTACGGCTAGCAGACAAATCAGTCATCAGGAGAGAGTGACCCGCTCTGGCACCGGAGCACTGACGAATGAAGCCTGCTGGCAGAGCTTGGCTCTTTTGCATAAAGATAGAGTGTAGGCCTGTGATGGATACTGTTACCACAGACTCCTCAGACGAGGTCCAGTAATTTAATGAGTCCCAAACTGAACACTTCTAATTGCTAATGGAACCAGCCTTGACTTGCCATTAAACAGTCTGGAGGAACCTTGACAGAACGTTGTGTCTAAGTGATGGAGGAGAAGCGCTTCTTTGCTTGTTTTGCTTTCTTGTTTGTGAAAAATGAAGCATTTATGGGACATCGATTATACTTGAAATCAAGTGAAAAAAGGTGCTGTATTGGTTTAAAAAAGAGCAAGGAAGAAAATACCAAAGGGAAGGATTAAACACTAAGACTGATTTCTACTTATTTTAATTACAGGGTTTCCACATTTTCTGACCAATGAATTTCCATGACTTTTCCAGTCATTTCTTAGTCAAGGATTTTTTTGTTTTGTTTTCAGAGATCATACTCACATACTCACAAAAAGTGATTAGACTATAGATATTTTTTTTAATTGTAAAAGCTTTTTAAAAATCATCTTATAGATTATCGCACTCACAAAGAGTAATTTCTAGAGCATAACAAGAAAAATATATATAGACTTCATGACTTTTCCATAACCTTTTATGATTTTATTCATTTCCATGACTTTTCCAGTCGCATTTTTGAAACACGCACTTAGTTTTTCAGGACCAATGGCCAGATTTACTAACAGCTTGCGCCAGCGCAAAACCTCTTTTGGTGTATAAAAACTACTGTCAGGATTTACTAAAGCCACGCAGTGAAAAAATAGCGCTGAAAAGGCGTGGACAGAGTTATTTTTGCGGCTGACCTTGTTGCATATGCATTTGTAGAAGTTTCAGCAAGCTGATTTACTAAGATTTGCGCTAGTCAATTTACTGGTATTTGCGCCATTATTTAGCGCCCAAAAAAAGCATGTCTTAAACCAGATGCTAATTTGAGCTGCTCTTGGTAGATTGCGTTGGTCTTATGGAAATGATCTGGTTGCGTCTGTGTTCAATGTGCACGTTGTCAGTAGATCAAGCGCAGAACTGTCCACTGCCATCAGCGCTTTTTTGGAATTACGCTCTCACGCTAATTTGCCCTTTTTAGTAAATCTGGCCCCAAGTGTGTAATTTCTGCAACACCAAACAAAATTGCAATGTTTTCTTTGAGTATCCCAACTTTGCGCAACATAACAACATGGGTCAGGATTACCTGTTTGTCTAAGCAATGTGAGACAAGGAAGTGTTCCTGCATTTCACTTTCAATTACTTGAACGGTTGTGTAGTTATAAACTAAATCTACACACAACTACATTAGATTGAAATTACATTTCATTAAAATCAATTTAATCATAATTTTTAACTAGTTCCTAATTTCTCAAAAATTCAAACAAAAAATCAAATGGAAACCACTAGCTTGTACGACCTCTTCACGACCTGGCCTACAAGCCTTAAACATTTAATAACACTAGTACTGTATCTATGTCATTCTTTTTAGAGTGAGTGTGACAGCATATTTAAAGAGCTTGGATAGATGAGACAGGAAGAGAGTGTTTTTAATGACATCCTCCTGAAACAGAATACCCTGAGAACTGCGATGCCTCTGAGGTCCTTCAAATCTCTCATTCCTTCATCCTCTTGAGAGACACACCCTTCAGCTACTGTCTCAACTACTGACATTTCCGCTGTCTCTAATTAAATACAAGTAGTTATTACTTGTATTTGTTTGTAGATTTTTTGACTGTTGACCACAATTCACTGTATATAGTGGAAAGTATTTGGACACTTTAGCCACTTAAAAAATGAATGTCATTAACAAAATATCAAAATATCAAAACAATTTATTATAAAGGAAAAAAAAGTATCATCTTATGGTTTAAATCAAAATAAACTAAAAAATAAATAAAATGTAACAATATTTATATTTTACCTTCTTGTCAGACGTTAGTTGAACACTCAAAATTGAAAATCATCCTATAATTTACCCTCAAGACATTGTATATGACTTTCTTCTTTCAGCCAAACACAATCTGAGTTTTATTAAAAAAATATCTTGGCTCTTTCAAGCTTTATAATGGGAGTGAATGGTACCCTAGATTTTGAAGCCCCAAAAAGCGCATCCATCTATAATAAAAGTAATCCATACGGCTCCAAGATGGATGGATGGATGGATGTGCTTTTTTGGGTTTCAAAATCGAGCCAGGAAATTTTTTATATAACTCAGATTGTGTTTGGCTGAAAGAAGAAAGTCATATAGGCTACACCTAGGATGACTTGAGGGTGAGTAAATTATGGGATAATTTTTGGTTAATTTTTGGGTAACCCATTTTTGGGTAAACTAACCCTTTAATGCGATAAAACTACATCTGCGATTACTTTTCTAGAACCGAAGAGGGAAAAAATGTTGGTTGTGAGAAAAGCTTGAGCTTTATTTGTTTTCAGATGCCACTTTCTTTGATATTTTGTTATTGAAAAAGGGTGAGAAATCAAAAGTGAGAGTCTGTGAGCCACTTGTTGTAAATCACCATGCTCTACTGCAGTGCTTAGAACGATCAACTCAAGAGGAAGTGGCCTTTTCTTATCCGCATTAGTTTATCAAACTCACATAACTCAAGTTATATTTAGCCATAGTCTTCTGGAAGTATACATTACTCCTCCTCATTTCATCTCTGAGGAGGAAGTTTGAAATCCTCCTTTTGTTCGGAGAAAGAGACCTTCGGGAAAACAGCTTGGAAAAAAGTGCTGTAATACAGAGATTTATGTCCTCTTTTAAAAATCTCACTGTCAGATCACTTCCTGTTTCCTCCCGGTGTTTACTGTACACAGGCGGACCATTGTGGGTGATTCATTTTCATTTGCTTATCACCTTAATTGAGGTCCCTCAGAGTTTCCGCAACAACCATAATTCCATTACACAAACTATTCTGAGACATTTTATTAACACAAATGAGGAATCAGGCCCTCCCACCACACCTCACTCTAAGCACACAACACACAACAATCCCACACATTAATGTTCCTACATCCGGACAGATCAGACCATGAGGTCCTTAATCACTTCCTCTGCTCAGAGAACGGAGACTCAGAAGTCCTGGGGTGCATTTCCCGAAAGCATCGTTAGCCAACTATGGTTGTGAGTTCCATCAATATTGGCAGAGTTCAACGAGACGGTGTTTCCCAAAACGATAGTTCTAACGAACATTCGCAAAACAGCATCGCAAAGTTGTGTGGTTGGTTGTAGTTAGAAGCATAGTTTCTAGTTTCTAGGTTCTAGTTTTGCATGACATGTGGGTTTAATAAACCCTTATCTTGACATTCAGTACAATCTATATCTTTTATTTCAACTATATACAAATGTCATTTACATCTTTTAGTTTGTCAAGAGATTTAAAGCACCATTTTTTAAGAGTGTGCATGTGCGTACATGCTCTAGTACTGATACTTACGAAAAAAGTGTAACTGACGCGACGTAGCGTAAGCGTTTTTGAACTGCGAGAGGTGTTACACTTTCTTCGTAATTTGAATACTTTATAAAGTTTTAAATATGGCTATTTTTCTTACAAAAATGCATCACTTCGCTTCAGAAGGCCTTTATTAACCCCCCGGAGCCGTGTGGATTACTTTTATAATGGATGGATGCACTTTTTTGGGCTTCAAATTTTGGGCTTTGCCATAATAAAGCTTGGAAGAGCCAGGACATTTTTTAATATAACTCCGATTGTATTCGTCTGAAAGAAAAATGTCATATACACCTAGGATGGCTTGAGGATGGTTTGAGTAAATCATGGGGTAATTTTCATTTTTGGGTGAACTATCCCTTTAAGAACGAGCCTATGATTGAATCTGGAAATAAAGCAAAATAACTGAAAAAAATGAGAATTACTCCTTAAATGGAATGTCTGTATTTTATAGCAAAAAATCTAGCATTAAATCGATCTCAAGCGGATTCATTAAAAGCAGTTATTACTCCACCACCCGCGTGACATCATTAACCAACGTGGTTGAACGACAAATTTGCATCAATACGTTTTCAGGAAACAGTTGTGACTAGCTAGTTGATTTCTTCAACGATGCATCTTACTATGGTAGTTAAGCAGTGAGTTACGTCGTTGTATGGGAAATGCACCCCTGCCTAGTTATTGGGTCTTCCTATCCCTATAACTTTGGCTAGAAAACCTCTGACCCTGACACATAACTTGTCCCACATTGTTTGTGCTATACAAATGAATATCTCAAATCATGCAGCTTCTTGCTTTCTCATGAGATCGGGCTGCACGCTGCACCAGATTTGACATAACAGATTTAAATATGTGGAAATGTGTTAATGATGTGGAGGATGTGTAGATGTCAGTGTCATTTTTGGGCGCTCATTTACCTGTCGTCACTTTCTCACACTAACACAAATACTGATGCGGAGCTTCTTTAAACTACAGCACTGAAGGATTTAGAGCTGGCAGAATGTTGATTTCCGCATAATTGCAAAAAAAGAAAAAAAAAACCTCCAACACACACACACACTTGTTTTTAATCTACTCACTTCTGCTGCCTCAAACTGCGCGTAAATGACCAACTGCCTCCTCTGCAATTTTCATACATCGTACTGCTCATGATAGCTCATGTATATGCAAATCAGATGCCATTATATATCAGATGTTAAATCACTGAGAATATGAATGCAGCTAATACGCATTTTCTTCTTTATATTTTGGCAAATGTTTTTTTCTTAAGCGATGCTCGTACAGTGATCCAGTCCTCATTATAATCCATTTCGATCTCTAATTGTTCTTTTCCCGCCCCGTTTTTATTCATAGACTTTGTTTGGTATGTGCGGGGCATTTGTCTTTCAAGCTTGGCCTCCTCGCTCCATCTCTCTCTCTCTTGATTCCCCAAAAATTCACACATTATCTTCCTTCAGCACTCTCCCATTATGCTAATGCATTTTGAGGAGCGATTGCATCAGTATAAAAAATAGAGTAAAATCTCTCTGATTGATTAGGCGAGTTATCATATTGGGACGGCCCACCCCAACACCCCTATATGCCATTATGGCCGACACAGACAACTGTTCATTTATAATCACTGCCATGAAGAGTGTAGCTTACAGGGTTGAATGTAAGTGTGTTTAGCATGAGTTATTTTTTTAAATAAGCACATTAGTTATAAGACAGATAACTTTGATTGTGTATAAATACACCACCAAAAGAAGCATCATCGTTCACATAGATGTCAGATGCTTTATGTCAGTTTGTGTTCAAATTACGAGTCCTTTGTTTTCCAGGACAGGCTCCATGACCCTTAAGCTTGCCAACATGCAAAATTTAAATTCTTCCATTGTTTTTCTTGTTTGCAAAAGTGGCTTATTTTCCAAACAGTCACTCTATCAAAAACCAATCTTTCTATTTTGTTCCAAGACAAAGGCAGAGTTCTCTATAGGTCTTTTGTTAAAGTCTTACAACAGCATCCTTCTGTAATCCATTCCTCATCTTCTCCTCTTCATTTAAATAACAGTCCCGTCGGAAACCTAACCATTGTTGACAGCTTTTCACAACACCCTCCGTCACACCTCCTATCAGCAAAAGGACCGTTTCTACTCAGCAGTATGGATTTTCCTTAACTGTAGGAAAAAGGAAGAGGTATTTCTACATGTTTCTATTCTCCCAGGACAGATATTTCTTTTTATCAGGGTTCACCGCATATTTTTTGGTTCTGTTGAATCTGGGTTCGAGCCCAGTCTAACCGCTGCTCAGTTCAGACACGTTACAAACCACAAAGGCTTTCTTCATCGCCCTCCTCATCTCTTCCCCTCTATTTCAATCTTCCTGCATATTAAACATACTAATTCAACTGCCGCAGATAGCTCCGTTCTTTCATTTTACCGTCACGGTCACCTGTACCGCATGATTCAGCCCCTGCAGGATGTGAACAAGCTCCATTTTTTCCTTGAGCTATTTACTTAATGGCTAATGCAAAAAAAGGATTCCAAAATGGAAATGGCACATTAACCCACCCCTTTTTTTCTCATTTTCTAGCCCTCCTGCCTTTCTTCACACTCCTCGTTCAGATAAATTACAGTGCTAACACATTATTTTGAGGCACATTACTTATTCCGCCCAATATGTAAGAGGAAAGGGGGACGAAATCCCATCAAATATTTAAAGCAACAAACTTCTAACTGACCTTGTGACGGGCAATGCACACTGCTGTTTTTTTGTTTCTGAACATGCTAGTACTGAGCAAGAAATCCTTGTCGAAGGAAGAGAGAGTATATGTATGGAGATTTTCATTTCCTATAGGAAAGGCAGCCAAAAATAGGTGTTTCAGGTAGAAAGTTTCAAGTAAGCTTAGGTTTAAAGTTTGGTTTTGCACAAATTAATCAATTAATTAAATAAATTAATCATTTTCTGTCTGCTGCACACAAGAATCAATGTGAGAAAGAAAAGAACAATCCTAATGCAGTATGCAAATACATGTAAGAAAGAAGACCAATTGTGATTCAGTATGCAGATATTACATATAGCGCAGGTTCAACATTATGACATTTAGTTACAATGCACTTAAAGGGTTAGTTCACCTAAAAATGAAAATTCTGTCATTAATTACTCTCCCTCATGTCGTTCCAAACCTGTAAGACCTTCGTTCATCTTCGGAACACGAATGAAGATCTTTTTGATGAAATCCGAGAGCTCTCTGACCTCTCTATAGACAGCAATTTAATTAACACTTTCAAGGCCCGGAAAGGTAGTAAAGACATTGTTAAAATCGTCCATGTGACTCCAGTGGTTCAACCTTAATTTTATGAAGCAACGAGAATACTTTTTGTGCGCAAAAAAACTAACAAAAATAACGACTTTATTCTCGTCTGTGTCAGTCTCCTACACAGCTTGCGTTGTTACCGCAAGTATGGTGGAGAACTAGGAAGCTCTGCACTGCGGTAACAACGTAAACTACGATTTGAGCTCTATATTATAATAAACAGATTATAATATATAATAAAATTATATTATAATATAAAAAGGAATTAAACCTCTGGCTCTTCGTAAACTACATGGGCCTCGAAAGTGTTAATTAAATTGCTGTCTATGGAGGGGTCAGAGAGCTCTCGGATTTCATCAAAAATATCTTAATTTGTGTTCCGAAGATGAACGAAGGTCTTACGGGTTTGGAACGACATGAGGGTTAGTGATTGATGACAGAATTTTCATTTTTGGGTGAACTAACCCTTTAAGAATTAATGATGTTGTGAACCAATGAAAGTCATTGATGTCCAACCGGCATACTAAATGTTGTATAGAAAATAAAATATTTATGTATTCATTTAAATAAATAAATAAATAGTTAATTAAAAACTTAAATTAAAAATAACAGCATTTAAAAATACATAAGGGTGATTAAATAATGATACAAATGTCCCTTTTATGTAGAAATAAAGTTTACAAGATAACCTGACATCTTATCTAAACAGCTACAAAATATATTTACAATATCTACAAAGTCAAGTCTTTATGTTAATCAGTTCAGGCTGCTTTAATTTCAGAAGTTAGGGCTTAAAACAAACCCCTAACCAGAATGTTTAAGCAATATTAATCTAGTGCTGCCTTGCAAGCACTGTAATGAGTTTATATGAAGCATGGGATAAAATGGCATTTTTAAACATGCTAATCTGAGCTGTGAAGTCTGTACGATGGCAGGCTGTAGCAGAGTTGTGAGTGGACTGGCACCATGACAGGCAGAGCAGGATGGGAGTTTTTTTTGTGTTAGCAGAGCTCAAAATTTAAGAGTCTTATGGAAAGAGAGAGAGAACTGATGAGGAACAGAGACTGAGTGAAGAACAGACTCAATTATAATCACATGAAAAAAAGCTAAGGAGGAGAAGAGAGAGCGACAGTGAAGTGCAAGTGAGGCTGACGAAAGAGCAGAAATTAAACAAGGAAGAAATAAAGATTATAATTTACAGTAAGAGAAGAAAAGTTTAAGACAGCCAGAGAGAGACTTAGAGAGAGAGCAGACTCTGTGTAATCAGCTTTGCTCCTCACTCTTCCATAAAGTGCTTGATGGTTCATCCCTAAGCCTTCTTTTTTTTCTTTATCATCTTCCCTTTTCCCTACTTTCATCCCTTCCCAAACCGCACTATTCGGCCTCTGCCTCCTTATATCCCATAGTTATTGGCCTAAATAGGTCAATAAAAGTGGTGCAGACATCAAAACGTCTGTATTATAATATAAAAAGGAATTAAACCGTTGGCTCTTGTAGAAATACCATAACCAGGTTTACCCGGCACAGCTTCAGATTATTTAAACAGGTTTTTTCAGTATGCTTTTTGTGTCCAAAATGGGCTAGACAAATATATTATATAACTCCTAAGGCCAGACATCCCAATTTGCATACTATCTATCAAAATAGTATGCAAGTTTATGGATTATACATTTCAACTTACAGAATGTTGAAAATAGTATCAAAAGGTGTTTTTTTTTTTTTAAGTTTTAGCAAACATTACTATGATTATTGTTCATTCTTTTGGTTCGGTGCCAAATTATATAGCAAAATAACTGCTGGGATTCTTAAAGGAATAGTTCACCCAAAATGAAAATTCTGTCATCATTTACTCACCATCAAGTTGATCCAAACTTGTATGAATTTCTTTCTTCTGCTGAACACAGAAGAAGATATTTTGAAGACTATGGGGAACTAAACAGTTTATGGACCCCATTGACTTCCATAGTAGGGGGAAAAAATGCTATGGAAGTCAATGGGGTCCATAAACTGTTTGGTTACCAACATGCTTCAAAATATCTTCTTTTGTGTTCAGCAGAACAAAGAAATTCATACAGGTTTGGAACAACTTGGGTGAGGGTGAGTAAATGATGACAAAATTTTCATTTTTGGGTGAACTTTGTAAGTGCACATATACTGCTTTACCATAATGGACACTAGGCTATTGGAGAGGAGTATTCATATTAATAAATAACAATTGGAACATGGAACATACAAACCCGATTCCAAAAAAGTTGGGACACTGTACAAATTGTGAATAAAAAAGGAATGCAATAATTTACAAATCTCATAAACTTATATTTTATTCACAATAGAATATAGATAACATATCAAATGTTGAAAGTGAGACATTTTGAAATGTCATGCCAAATATTGGCTCATTTTGGATTTCATGAGAGCTACACATTCCAAAAAAGTTGGGACAGGTAGCAATAAGAGGTCAGAAAAGTTAAATGTACATATAAGGAACAGCTGGAGGACCAATTTGCAACTTATTAGGTCAATTGGCAACATGATTGGGTATAAAAAGAGCCTCTCAGAGTGGCAGTGTCTCTCAGAAGTCAAGATGGGCAGAGGATCACCAATTCCCCCAATGATGCGGCGAAAAATAGTGGAGCAATATCAGAAAGGAGTTTCTCAGAGAAAAACTGCAAAGAGTTTGAATTTATCATCTACAGTGCATAATATCATCCAAAGATTCAGAGAATCTGGAACAATCTCTGTGCGTAAGGGTCAAGGCCGGAAAACCATACTGGATGCCCGTGATCTTCGGCCCTTAGACGGCACTGCATCACATACAGGAATGCTACTGTAATGGAAATCACAACATGGGCTCAGGAATACTTCCAGAAAACATTGTCGGTGAACACAATCCACCGTGCCATTCGCCGTTGCCGGCTAAAACTCTATAGGTCAAAAAAGAAGCCATATCTAAACATGATCCAGAAGCGCAGGCGTTTTCTCTGGGCCAAGGCTCATTTAAAATGGACTGTGGCAAAGTGGAAAACTGTTCTGTGGTCAGACGAATCAAAATTTGAAGTTCTTTTTGGAAAACTGGGACGCCATGTCATCCGGACTAAAGAGGACAAGGACAACCCAAGTTGTCATCAGCGCTCAGTTCAGAAGCCTGCATCTCTGATGGTATGGGGTTGCATGAGTGCGTGTGGCATGGGCAGCTTACACATCTGGAAAGGCACCATCAATGCTGAAAGGTATATCCAAGTTCTAGAACAACATATGCTCCCATCCAGACGTCGTCTCTTTCAGGGAAGACCTTGCATTTTCCAACATGACAATGCCAGACCACATACTGCATCAATTACAACATCATGGCTGCGTAGAAGAAGGATCCGGGTACTGAAATGGCCAGCCTGCAGTCCAGATCTTTCACCCATAGAAAACATTTGGCGCATCATAAAGAGGAAGATGTGACAAAGAAGACCTAAGACAGTTGAGCAACTAGAAGCCTGTATTAGACAAGAATGGGACAACATTCCTATTCCTAAACTTGAGCAACTTGTCTCCTCAGTCCCCAGACGTTTGCAGACTGTTATAAAAAGAAGAGGGGATGCCACACAGTGGTAAACATGGCCTTGTCCCAACTTTTTTGAGATGTGTTGATGCCATCAACAATCAACTTATTTTTCCCTTAAAATGATACATTTTCTCAGTTTAAACATTTGATATGTCATCTATGTTGTATTCTGAATAAAATATTGAAATTTGAAACTTCCACATCATTGCATTCTGTTTTTATTCACAATTTGTACAGTGTCCCAACTTTTTTGGAATCGGGTTTGTATGTTCAGACTGTATTCCTACTACAAACATGCATACTTGTAAAATGTATTCAAAAAGTAGATTCTTCATCAAATGTAGCACGTACTGTGACAGTTCACAATTTCCTAATTTCCAAATGTAAGCACATGCACATCAATAAATTAAAAACTATTCAAACACTAGTTTACTGTTATTATTACTATATCACATTTCAAAGCACAATTTTATACACTTTATAATCAAGAATGCAGTATGCACGTGCTATAATTATTACAGTACCGTTCAAATGTTTGGTGCCAGAAATGTTTCTTGAGCACCAAATCATATTAGAATGATTTCTGAAGGATCATGTGACACTGAGGACTGGAGTAATGGCTGCTGAAAATTCAGCTTTGCATCACAGAAATAAATTTAATTTTAAAAATATTTAAATAGAAAAGTTATTTTAAATTGTAATTCACAATATTACTTTTGTACTGTATTTTTGATCATGCAGCCTTGGTGAGCAAAAAATCTTACTGTCCCCAAACTTTTGACCAACCATTGTCCCTATCCTGATTTCAACACAGCCAGACAGGTTGTGGTGCCTTTAGAGCAGAACAATGGCTGCCTTCATACAGCTGCTGTTGTACAGGATCTTATATTGTGGGAGGACCAGGTGCCGGGAATTGAGTTGGGAATTCCCTTTCTTTACGGCATTGGTGATGTGTGAGTGTGTACCCATGTGCCATTTGCTGGCCCTATTTGCATTCACACAAGCATATGCCACATTATTAGTTATTAAGTCATATACTTACATCAGCTTTTATTACTTCAGTTTCACTGAAGCAGCAAACATGGAGTGATCCGGGAGTGAACTCAAAAGCAAATGGTGACATCAGTCTCGATATTTCAACGGATTAAAAAAATCCAGATGATGAACGAGCCTCATGGACTGATTTCACAGCCATAGGGCATTGGTTTCAGAACTGCTGGTCCATATTAGACAAGCAATGAGAGCACAGTGTCTAATTTATAGCCCTGTTACCAGAGCCATACACAAAAGAGGAGAGTTTGAGCACAGAGCAGCTTGTTCATGTCATCTTCACCCAGTTTGATTTATAGTGGCTCTGATGATTTTCTCTCTTTGGGAGAATGCTGCACCATCTCTTCTATGACAAAATAACCTTTTTTGCAAGTCGCGTTCATGATGTTCGCAATAGAAATGAGGCTCCCTGAAGCAGGAGCCTTTTGTTACGATGGTCTGTGCTCTGACACCAATTCTCTACATGACTACTTTTTTTTTTAATTGTCGACTATAGATTAAAGGAATAGTTCAACCAAAAATAACAATTCTGTCATTATTTACTCAAGCTAATGTCACGCATATGAGTTACTTACTTTCTTCTGAGGAATATAACAGGATAAATTTTGTTTTTCCATGCAATTACAATGGGGTTCAAAGCTTTCATGCTTCAAAAATGACTCAAAAGTGCCATAAAACTGTCTTACACATTTTTAAAAGTAGTCTATATGACTCATGCTAAATATATGTTAGAAGTCTTTAGAATCCATACAATTTTCATGAGGAACAAGCCAAAGCTGTAAGAAAAAAAGTAACAATTTGAAATTCATGACCAAACCATTCTTTTGAGTCATATCTTTCCAGTGAAGCAGTTGATTCTGTTCACAAATACAGCCTGAATGATCTATTCATGTATGACTAAATGACTGATCCAGTTTTCGAGTTAAACTCACTGACACAATGTTCTGTTCACAGTGGTTAACAGCTCACTGAGAGTGAATATTATCAGTGAATAATGACATAAATATAGGTCTGTACTTCACAGAAAGCTATTGTATGGCTTCAAAATATTCAATTATTTCAATTATTCACTGGTTGTTTATAACAATGTGTCTGTGCAAGCTCTTCCCACAAAGTGTCTGCTTCAGGGTACCTCTTTTATATCCAAAACGTCAAGAATTAAACTGGCAAAAAGTCCACTGAAAACTTATAAGCAATGGAGTTACGTTTTTCAACAGTACTGAACCAGGCTCATCTTATCAGAATTTAGATTTGGAACTCTAACAAAGGAAGAATCTGTTTTTTTACTTTGCAAACTGTATCTGCAGACTAGGGCTGGGTAAAAAAATATTGATTTCTCGATTTTAATCGATTATCATTTTTACGAACCGATCGATTCTTAAATCCCAAGAATCGATTAGTCATCCTGTTTTCAGTTGAATGAACAGAACATTGTAGCACGCCTCCCATCCAATAAATCGCAATAATCTTTGTGCTTTGTTACTACTGATATGAAACAAAGTCTCAGATTTCAAATTACAGTTGCAAGAAAAAGTATGTAAACCGCTTGCAGAATCTGTGAAAATGTGAATAATTTTAACAAAATAAAAGAGATCATACAAAATGCATTATTTTTTATTTAGTACTGTCCTGAATAAGATATTTTATGTATTTTTTTTTTTTACATATAGTCCACAAGACAAAAAAATAGCTGAATTTATTAAAATGACCCATTCAAAAGTTTATGAACCATTGATTCTCAATACTGTGTGTTGTTACTTGGATGATCCACAGCGTTTTTTTTGTTTTGTGATGGTTGTTCATGAGTCCCTTGTTTGTCCTGAACAGTTAAACTGCCCATCGTTCTTCAGAAAAATCCTCCAGGTCCTGCAAATTCTTCAGTTTTCCAGAATATTTTGCATATTTGAACCCTCTCCAGCAGTGACTGTATGGTTTTGAGATCCATCTTTTCACACTGAGGACGATTGAGGGACTCAAGCACAACTATTAAAAAAGGTTCAAACATTCACTGATGCTCCAGAAGGAAACACGATGCATTAAGCTGGGGGGTGAAAACTTTTGAACAGGATGAAGATGTCCAATTTTTTCTTATTTTGTTTAAAGATCAATTTTTTTTCATTTAGTACTGCCCTTCAGAAGCAACAGAAGATACTTACATGTTTCTCGGAAGACAAATTAAGTACAATTTACCTTGATCTTCAAAATCAATAAATTTTTTTACCCCCGGCTCTTAATGCATTGTGTTTCCTTCTAGAGCATCAGTGAATGTTTGAACCTTTTTTAATAGTTGTGTTTGAGTCCCTCAATCATCCCCAGTGTGAAAAGATGGATCTCAAAATCATACAGTCACTGCTGGAGAGGGTTCAAATATGCAAACGATGCTGGAAAACTGAAGAATTTGCAGGACCTGGAGGATTTTTCTGATGAACATTGGGCAGTTTAACTGCTCATGACAAACAAGGGACTCATGAACAACCATCACACACAAAAAAAAGGCAGTGGATCATCCAGGGAATGACACACAGTATTGAGAATCAATGGTTCATAAACTTTTGAACGGGTCATTTTAATAAATTCAGCTATTTTTTTGTCTTGTGGACTATATGTAAATATTTTTTATGTAAAATATCTTATTCAGGACAGTACTAAATAAAAAATAACATGCATTTTTATGATCTCTCTTATTTAGTTAAAATTATTCACATTTTCACAGATTCTTCAAGCGGTTCACATACTTTTTCTTGCAACTGTACGTCCATTTTATTACGAAATTCAAAAACATACAGTAAATACCGTTTTGGCGTGAGATCATTCTGGCGCAGCTCAGCTCAAGAGAAGCAAAAAAAGCAAGAGAAAATTCTCTTCTGCCTTAATACCAGTTACAGCGCGAAATAAACATGAATGAGCATCTGAAAGTGTGTTAAAAGACAGAGTACAACTTACTGAAATCCGTATCATGTCACATGGAATCGCTCAATCAGTGTTTCAACCGCGGAAAGATGTCAGTAAAACAGCTTGTGAACAATGTCACGTAACGTCACATTTACCTCTGTGTCCATAAACTTGTTAGTGAGCTAGAAAAATTAACTCTAGAGAGGAGCATTTTGCTAAATATATGCACCATATTACATATTCATTATAATTTTTTATGTTTTTCAATATTTAATGCATGTTTGAATAAATCCGGCAAGTTTTTATGACAGCCACCATTTAAATGTTTATATATCAAAAAACGAATTAGAGTAGAAATATGATTATGTAATTGTAAAGTTAATATTATAACTTTATTATTATTAAAAAAAACATCACTCAGTGTAATTTAAGTGTTTGTATACAAATCAGTTAATTTTTACCTTCAATATTATAGTAGGCTAATGTAGCCAAGTAGGCTGACCTCTGACTCCCATAGTTTACAACATTAGTTAAGAGATTTGTTTTCCTTGAGAAAATTTGCCATGTACTGTACCTGATATATATCCAAAATAATCGATATTGAATCGAATCGCAAGCTTGTGAATCGAAATCGAATCGAATTGTGAAATTTGTGTCAGTACCCAGCCTTACTGCAGACAGAGGAGTCAAAACCCACCGGCAATGATATTAGAGCCCTCACAGAGAACACAGAAGGGGTAAAATACCAAGCAAAATATCACAGTAGTGCCTAGAGCACAACTTGAACTAGCAGTCAGTGCAGGTTTCTCACCCACAGCGTCACAACTAACAGGAAGAACTCTGACATGTGGAGCGAATCCTCTGAGCCTCTCTTATAATAGAGACCATATGCAGGCATGCTAGAGGTCTGAAAGTCATTTAGAAGAAGCAAGTACCTGCAGATTTCACTGTAGGAGTGCCAGACTAATGATACTGTGAGCATCACCGCAGCATGGCTGCCATATGTGTTGGGTTTGATCACCTCAGCTGTAGAAAACACAGAAGAACATAATGTGGTTTCTGGTTTAGCATGGTTTTGGTGCAAGCATAAAAAAGGTGTGTATTTGTGAAAATATTTTTTGCTAATTAAGTCTAAGTTTATTTTCATGCATCCAAAAGCTAAAAGTGGCCAAAATAAAGGTTTCAATAAAGGTTTAAAATTTTACATCAAACATGAAAATGCCACAAGATAACTTGCCTAAAGCTGAGAAATGTACAGATGCTATTTCAATTATATCATTTAACAATAACTTTGATAGCACAAAAATACTAAAATAAAATAAAAACTACATAAACTATAAAACACTGAAAATAAAAACTGAATGTAGCACTGAAAAAACTAAGAAAAAAACAACTAAACTTTAACAGTTTAAGGGCCCTATTTTAACAATCTGAGTGCATGGTCTGAAGCGCATGGCGCGCTAAGCGCATTGTCCAAAAGGGTTGTACCTAGTCTCTTAATGAGTCATGGGTGTGTTTTGGGCGTGACGTGCAATAAACCAATCAGAGTCTCATCTCCCATTCCCTTTAAAAGCCAGTTGCGCTTACACCATTGTGGAATCGCTATTTACATGACGGAATTTGTGAGCGGAAAGACTGAACGCTTCTCCAGAGAGGAATCTTTTTATTTTAAATATATTTCAAAATGTTTGTGTGCTGCTGCCATGTGTGTGTAATACGCAGAGTGTATGCACATTGTGCACCCGCCCATAGGCACACATTACTAATGCGCCCTTTAAATAACATTTTCAGTTGCCTCAAAATAGCAACGCGCCAACAATGCGCCTGAACACACCTCGTTTTCAGACCAGCACGCCCCATGGGCGAACAGATGGGCGCGAGTCCATTTGCTATTTAAACAACGTGGCGCTGGACATGATAACGATAACTGCGTCGGGCTGAAACTATCAAAAAACACTTGTGCCGGGTGTATGATAGGGCCCCTAGAGTGGAAATGAAAAATTACACTACACTGAAAGGCAGGGTTGCCAACTTTTAAGTTCAGGTTGGAGTGAGATTTTATTTTTTTGGGGGATTGACACAAATATCGATTTCAATCTTGATTCGGTATCAATTCATATTTATATAGCCTACGGTACATATAAGAGGAAAAAAAATTGTTGAATGCACTTTGCCTTTTTTAGCACTATTTTAAACTTTTCTTGGGTTAAATTCAGTATTTGCTTGCATTCATATTCACTTGTGAGTGCTTGTACAAGTATCATTAAAAAATATTAGGATGCAAGTTATTAACTTTTTTAAATTTCACATTTAAAAAATCTAGTGTTTGATCATGTCTAAATATTCATTCAAATGCAAAACCTAAAAATAAGTAAGCAGTTATGACCTGCAATACTCATGGCCAGACTAGTGGATTTATTAAAGAGCCATACAGGCACCTAGTGGGTAAACCATGGCATTACAAATGACAATTATTATTTTTCTGTCCACAAAATGACTCTAATTTGCCTCTTTGCATTGGAATTTAAAACCCTTTTCCCTATTTTAACCTTAAATACTACACTAATTGTAATATAAATAATACAAAATATTAGAAAAAATATTATTTTAAGTGGTCACTAATGGACCATCATGATTGCACAAATAGTAGGCTATTTAGAAACAAAAAATCTCCTCAAAATATTAAATAAATATTATTGAACTAAAATATAGAACATTTATTTAATTGAACAATTGTTAAAGTGTATGGTCACATTTGACCACCAAGGAGTATGAGTGTGACTAATACGTAAGGAATAGCCTACCTGAGGGTTAAATACAAGAAAAACTTTAACATTCATGTTGCCTCTCCATCACTCTCCAGAATAAAGCGATACTGTAAATGTTGTCGACGTAATAATCAATGCACACTATGCTGTAATGTTTACCAAAAATTGCTGCAAATACCTGTATAGTGAAGCAGTTGTCTATCCTGCTTAAAGCCATTCAAATATATTGACAGCGCTGGTTTGTTATGAACCACGTGACCACGTGGTGGCGACGCCGGCGAGATCAAAGCATGTCGCAACTCTGTTTTTCAACGGCTCTGGCTTTAACTGAGACGCTACAGCGATCTGTTATGCCATACAAAATGGTATTTATTGTTTGAATTTCGTATTAAAACGTACAAAATTTGAAAGCTGAGACTTTATTTTCATATCAAAAGCAGGGTTGCCAATTTGGTGCGAGATTTACTTGGGCAGAGTGAGACCGTGAGACAGCGCATGAAAGCGTGTCTCACGCAAAATGCGTGAGAGTTGGCAACCCTTTGAAAGGGTAAAATGAAAATAAAATAAAAACTGAATTCAAACCTATAAAAACCCAGCCGATTACAGTGCACAAGTTAACAGTTATTGAGCTGCACGTACAAAACAATCACTCAATCGAAGCAGTGAACGTAAGGCCTTCTGTTCTGAGCCCGAATGTACAATCTTTATAGATTTTTCCAAAGGCTGACATATTACAGCATATCTAGTAAGATTCTGCTTAAATGTGCTACTAGTATCATCAAAAAGTACCTGGAACTAGCAGTATAAAAGTCAGTCACTAAGCAAAAATACACCAAGACAGATATTTTCACTGTTCAGTAACTATTTAAATATAGCTACAGTACATTGCTCTGTATACCTGGACCTTATTAATAAAGTTAAGGAGTTAAGGATACAAGATATTACTTTAAAATACTGTGAAATAAAGCAGTCTATAACTGGGGATGGAGTGATTGTTGTTTTGCAGAGGTCAAGTTTCTTTGTTATTTTTTTCCTTATGTGGTTCTTACTGGGGGATTTTTAATAGGTCTGGTGTAACAGACGTCTAATCGTCCCCAGCTTCCTCTTGAGGGATCGTATCCACGCCTGGCAGAAAGACTGAACCTGGCAGAAAATCATTGCCTCTTAACGGAGAGCTTAAATGGAAGAGGATATACTAAAGAATAGGCCGTTTAAAGTTAACTAATCTCTGCACAGCTCAGCCATTATTTTTTTTTACATTCAGTGCTGACTCTTAATAAACATGGCATCCTGCACCCTAGTGAAACAGATTAAGTTAAACACTTTCACTTGACCAATCATTTGACATGAATTTTCAGTACCTCACAGATGCAGATTTACTGAAAAAGTTGTTCCAATCATGCTTCTACATGGAAGAGTTAGAAGAACCAGCACCACTTGCTGATCTTCAGGGAATACAAAACCTCAAAAATGAGGCTTGGCATTAAGTTTAAGTGTCTTATCACTCTCAAGTTCTTGATATCCTCTTGAATATGCTGAAAAAGAAGAGAGAAAATGAAAAGAGAAAGAAGCAAGTTTTATCGTCTTTAAGAATAATTTTGTCGCTGTACACCACGTGGTGTCTGTAACTCCTCTATGACTGTGACTCTGCAACTCAGAAACAAGTGAGTCAGAAAGACATTAAAAAGTAATGCAGATGCCATGTTGAAATGTAGTTTCAAACCAAAGCCTTAAGCTTGAGCCTACCACACTAACACACACATATATGTACATACCCAGCCACACTTGGAAACACATATGCAAAGATTTATTTTGCATCTCGATTATCATAGTGACCAGGGGTGTAGAATCCATTATAATACTCCAATATATCTTAGGCAGTCAGATTACATAATGACTTAGGGTGTGTTCACACTTGGCATGTTTGGTTCGATTAAAACGAACCCTGGTGCAATTGCTCTGTTAGTGCAGCTCATTTGAATAAGTGTGATCGCTGCCATCCGAACCCTGGTGCACACCAAACAAGCGGACCGAGACCGCTGTAAAGAGATGTGACTCAGCCCGCTTCCAAACGAACTCTGGTGCAGTTCAAATGATATATTAACGCAACACAGACCAAAGACATGTGAACGAACCAAAAACGTGAAGATGCGACCCTAAAAAGGACAGAATGCTTACTCATACCTGTTTTTCTCATCATAGTCACGACGTTGCCCATCACAGTTCGGTACAGGCATCAGAACTGCGTCTCCTTGCAGTAGATCTTTGTTTGTGTGTGACGGAGGGATTCCTGGCGCTGTTTTGACTCCTTTACACACTTTATAAGCTCTTCACAAGTTCTCAGCTGGTCAAAATACCATCATATGTAGGCTACGCACATACAGCAAGCGCATTTAGCCCAGCACACAAGTCAAGTCAAGTCACCTTTATTTATATAGCGCTTTTTACAATACAGATAGTTTCAAAGCAGCTTTACAATGATTAACAGGAAAATAATGCAACAAAATATGTTTCGGCTGTACAGCCGCTCTGGAGAAAACAGTGATGTCATCGTCCAGCTCAGTTCAATTCTCATACAAAGGTATCAATGCAGGCAGATCAGTAATATAGTTGAATATTTAGTGTCCCCAACTAAGCAAGCCAAAAGCCAAAGGCGACAGAGGCGACGGTGGCAAGGAACCAAAACTCCATCAGGTGACAGAATGGAGAAAAAAACCTTGGGAGAAACCAGGCTCAGTCAGGGAGGGCCAGTTCTCCACAACATTGTTTTGGATGTTCAGTAAGTTCTGTCTCAAAATATAGGCTACGTCATAAAAGCTGGCCAATCAGCTTGTGTACCCCTATGCCTTTAGGTTCGGTGTTAAAAATGCCAATGTGAACACTAAGCGGACCGGGACTATGTTTTTTTTTGGGGTCCAGACCAAACGAACAAAGCGAACCAACTACAAGTGTGAACACACCCTTAAAGATATGCTAAAAATCACAGCGGTAATTTCTTTGATCATTCTGGAAATGAAAGGTCAAGTCAAGCCCATTGTATTGTGGCATACAGTATTCCAAGCAGTAAACTAGCTGTAACTCATTTTGGAAAATTAAGGGTATTCTATGCATACTGTACAGAGTATGTTATCCCGAACATAACTACATACACTTCGACAATTTTTCAGTTGCACACACTCACACTAATGCGTGAACTGCCTCTCTAGTAACCCGTGCTGTTTCGTCTGTTTCTGCGACGGCAGTGGGGTGGGGGATCAGGACTATAAATCCACAAATGTCTTCAGCCACACTCAGCTCATTTCAAGCATTCACTTTTCAATCCACAGCCCAGTTTAGCTGCCAAGAGGATCAGAGGAGCGGTCAGGGTTTTCCCTCAAAGCAAATGCAACATTAAAGTTTCCCATCTTGTAACGGAAGGCCGTAAGGAGAAGACGAGGTCTTCATGTCTGTGTGTGTGTGTGGATTTTAACCGGTGGAACGTAAAAGCATGTTCATCCTCTGATGGCACAGAGTGTGGTTTCTTTTGGTCTTTCATTCCAGCCCATCATTCTCTACAGTTAGAGAGGGTGAATAATTCACAAGAAGGTTGCCACAGAGATCCTGCTTATTTTTCCTCTCACACAATAAACTTGGGACTCACTCAAGGCACAGAGAGACGTAGACAGACAGAGCAACAGAGAAAGCCACACTGTGCTTAAAATGCTGCTGATATATTTATAAGAACAGACTGTAAAGCTAGCTCTATAAAATTTGTACTAAATTGTGCAAAGGTAGTTCATACAGAAAGGGAACAAAAACACCTGCAACACTCTACCACACTTCCTGTGGAAAGCTTTATTTGTCCAAAATAAGGTTGAATAAATAGCATTCAGTATACAGTATATTTATAGACATATAGCGAATTTCTGGCTTCCCCATCATTCCTGGTAAAGTGAAAGTAGAGCAGCTCACAGCAAAAAACTTTTTTGACTGGCCCAGTGTGAGTGAGTGAGTGAGTGAGTGAGTGAGTGAGTGTGTGTGTGTGTGTGTGTGTGTGCGTGCGTGCGTGCGTGCATGTGTGTGTGTCAGGTCTGGAAACTTTGCTTGAATGCTTAAATTTGATTTTATTGGATTATGACAGGAGTTTAAATCACTGACTGAATTAATACCATAAGGTACCAGTGAAAATCTTTGTGTGTGTGTGTGTGTGTGTGTGTGTGTGTGTGTGTGTGTGTGTGTGTGTGTACATATTCTTGAATATGTCATGAAATGAGCCATTTGTTTAAAATTTCATCTCCCATATTTAGTCTCCTTGAGAAATATGTCCCTACAGTTTTATCCAGTTTATTCGCTTTATGAAATGAAATATAGAAAACCTTTCTGCAGATTTCCCTGCATAACCTGCAGCTATAAATCCAAGAGCTCGAATTCCAGAGCTTTTTAGTTTGTTTTTTTTGTGCTAATTTTGCACTTTCCTAAACTCAGATTGAATTGTTCGGTCATTCTGTGTCATCTATTTATTATAATTAATGGTAAGACTTTACAATAAGGTTTCATTGGTTAACATTAGTTAACATGAACTAATAATGAACTGCACATCTACAGCATTTATTAATCTTTGTTAGTTAATTTCAACATTTACTAATACATTATTAAAATCAAAAGTTGTATTTGTTAACATTAGTTAATGCACTGTGAACTAACATGAATAAACAATGAACAACTGGATTTTTATTAACTAACATTAAAAAAGATGAATAAATACAGTAACAAAAGTATTGCTCATTGTTAATTCATGTTAGATTAACTAATGATAACAAATAAGACCTTGTTGTAAAGTGTTACCCAGTTAATAAAATATAAAATAAAAATGCCTTCTTATTTATATTATATAATTATATTTTATATTTAAAATAAAATTATATAATAGTATAAAATATTTTAATATATATCTTTTTATTATTTATTTATTTTGTGATAAAGCAAATCAAGTGTAGCGTTAGTTCTAACAGGACACGTCAGTGAAGCTCGCATCAGCTGATCCACGTCTACCTATAGGAATATGATGCCTATTACAGCCTGTTCAATTGTGTAATTTAGCAGTCATTATACAAATATTTGACTGCAGAATGCTGTGATTGACCAATCGGAATCAAGTATTCCAGAGATCTGTATAATGGTAGTGAACTTCCGTCACTCTAACACAATCTGCATTGCTTAAAGGGATAGTTCACCCAAAAATTACCCCATGGTTTACTCACCCTCAAGCCATCCTAGGTGTATATGACATTCTTCTTTCAGTTGAATACAATCGGAGTTATATTAAAAAATGTCCTGGCTAATCCAAGCATTATAATGGCAGTGAATGGCAGCCCAAAATTTGAAGCCCAAAAAAGTGCATCCATCCATTATAAAAGTAATCCACACGGCTCCGGGGGGTTAATAAAGGCCTTCTGAAGTGAATCGATGGGTTTGTGTAAGAAAAATATCCATATTTAAAAATTCATAAAGTAAAATATCTAGCTTCCGGCAGACCGCCTTCCGTATTCAACTTACGGAAAAAGCGTAACTGGCGCGACAATAGCGTCGGACGTAGCATAAGCGTTTTGAACTGCGAGAGGCGCTACACTTTCTTCTCAAGTTGAATACGGAAGGCGGTCTGGAGGAAGCTAGATATTTTACTTTATAAAGTTTAAAATATGGATATTTTTCTTACACATACCCATCGATTCTCTTCAGAAGGTCTTTATTAACCGCCCGGAGCCATATTGGGCTTCAAATTTTGGGCTGCCATTCACTGCCATTATAATGCTTGGATTAGACAGGACATTTTTTAATATAACTCTGATTGTATTCGTCTGAAAGAAGAATGTCATATGCACCTAGGATGGCTTGAGGGTGAGTAAATTATGGGATAATTTTCATTTTTGGGTGAACTATCCCTTTAAGCAAAAAAAGCACAACCGCTCACACAGAGATGTCACACTTTGCAAGTGCAAGACATTTGCTGAAAAGTCAGGGTGAAAAAAACACTACAATAAATGACATAAGACAATCTACACTTCTCTGCCACTAAACTGTGTGGATGTCAAATAACAAAAGCTCGCAGACATGTCACACAATAACAACTTGCAATGCTTTTGGCTTTCACAACAACCAGAGCCTTCTTGATGGTTGAGTGATCTTGGAGTGGAAACACATATCATTTCCAGCACTCACCTGCTCTGCTGTCCGTCAGCAGTGATTAGCTCTCACATATACTAGCAACCTCCGGGCCGCTTCGGGACAGGTGAACCATCGCAGCTACATAAAGTACTGGCTGACAGGGTCACAAAGTCAGACAGTTGTAGTTAATTCGTGTTATTTCAAAAACACACAGACTCGCACACGCACAGACTGTGACGGTCGTTGTAAATAACAGACACACTCCATTGACCTCCACTGGAGTTCAGCGGTGAGAAAAAGAGAAAGAATGAGAGAAAGAGACTGTCTGGCCAAAGGCTAGAAATATTGAGCCAATTAGATGACAATTATCTGCCCTGGTTGCCAGTGTGGAGTTGTGGAATATATTTATGGGTGCTTTACCTCTCTGTGGGGAGACATGAATCTACAGCGGTGTGGCCCCTGTACCCTTTTGTGATTACCGCCCGTTTGACTCGCTGTGCCCCCGTCTGTCCCTATACGCCACACTTGCACTACAGCAGGAAGACGTAAATCTGGTCTGATATGAAGAGAGATGCTTGGCAGCAGTTAATTTGCATTAAACACAAATGGAGCAGAATGCTTTAAGAAAAGGTTGAATGAATTTGTGCAATATGCCATAGTGCCTTTTCAAAAAAAAGAAGCTATTATGTTTTTTCATGCAGCTTTTAATAAATGCTTATGAACATGTTTTTTAGTTTGATCTTGATTTTCACATCAACATCCAATATATACATAACTGGCTTTGCTTAAAGAGAAAGTTCACTCAAAATTGATAATTTTGTAATCATTTACTCACCCTCAAGTTGTCCAAACTGGTATAAATTTCTTTTTTCTGTGGAGCACAAAAGTAGAGATGTTTTATTTTGCTTTACAAGCTTCAAAAAGGATACAAAAATCACCATAAAATATTCCAAATTAACCATTCACTATATTACACAACTTCTGAAGTCATACAATAGGGGGAAACAAACCAACAAAGCATTTGGCCGATATTCTTTAGTTGGATCGCTACGTGTCGGACCCTGCAATGAACCGGATGTGTTTAATGGCTGAGGCTTTCTGCCTGTATTAAATGGTTGAATGTGTGTACAGGGAGTCATATTCTTACAGCGTGAAGAAGACATCAAACACTGCTCTGAAAGGACTGTAAATCATTTGTGCTCGGAGGCAAAGCTACTTCAAGTGTTACATCATTTGCGCCGCCAATAAACATCTGTTAGAGAAAGCCTCACTTTCCCTTGCCAGGGAATGGAGGAAAATATTCTTTCACTAGCACCCTCCCTTTTATACGGCCCCTCTGAGAACGGTAAAGCTGTGAAAGCTGTCCATCTTTTCTCTTTCGCTCTGTCTTCCCTGGTCTCCCTTTCCCCTCTCTCTTGCTGCTATCATTTGATACTTACAAGCACACAAGAGTTTGTTTAACTTTTAAACTCTCTACGGGCTCTAATGTCTGAGAAATGGCCTTGTGCTGTGACAGAAAGAAGATTCATCCTGACTTCTGGTCTATTTCAAACAATCGCATCCCAAAAGATGATTCCGGTCTTTTACTTCTTGTACTTGTATTTCTAACGGTTAGTGCACTCTAAAAGGAATATTTTGTCATCATTTATTAATGGTGTTCCCATACCTCTATGATTTCCATTCTTTCTTGGAACAGACAAGGAGAAGGTTAGCAGTCTCAGGTGTTCTTTTCTGTAAAATGAAAGAATGTAACTGAAGCAATTCAGCTTTGCCATCACAGGGATACATTAGATTTTTACAACAGAAAACAGTTCAATTGTAATAATACTTCACAATATTGCTGTTTTTACTGTATTTTTGTTTGTAGCCATGGTGAGCATAAGAGACTTCTTTCAAAAACCTATAAAAATCTTAGCAACCCCAAACTTTTGACTGGTAGTATGTAATGAAGAATGACACCTGTATAAAGTTTCCATACCCACGATTTTAAATTAATTTGTGGGATAGTGGTACCTGGACTTACTTTCAGCATAACTATTTTGCCTTGACAACAAGAAGGATGCAACTTATTAAATATAAATGCCATCTTTGGACCAAGCTCATGTCTATTTCATAAAAGAGGTTGTCCCTGATGGCCCCAGAACCTGCAGGATATGATGCCACATCAGCAAGTTGTGCCCACCTGGCCATTGGGTATCTACCCGTCACAAACTCACAGGTGGAGCTCACACAGCTTGTTTATATTGTGTTGAATTCTTTTTAAACACCCCATGAATTATATATGCACATTTGTCTTTTTGGTTTCATAATGTACTGAGACTTTGCGGCATATTTAGAAATATTTAGTAGTGAATTTATGTAGTTCAGTCAAACTGTCAAATAAGTAATGAACAAACAAACTAATTTATGTCACATTTAAATGCAAAACAATATGATGAGACAATATACATTTACATTACAATACATTTACATTACATTACACTTTGTCAGGTTATACGCATAACTCAACAGTAATAAAGGATGCACATTTTAACACACTCTATAAATTAATAATAAAAAACTAAAAAGAAAATGACAGTACCTGGGATTTTGTATAGGTGGTGGGTTGTGTAGATGGTGGTTAAAGGGATAGTTCACCCAAAAATAAAAATGTTGTCATTTACCCTCAAGTTGTTCCAAACCTGTATGAGTTTATTTCTTCTGTTGAACACAAAAGAAGATGTTTTGAAGAATGTTGGAAACCAAAAAAAAAAAATTATACTATGGAAGTCGATGGCTACTGTCAACTGTCTGGTTACCAACATACTTATCTTATGATATCTTATAAATATCTTCTTTTGTGTTCAACAGAAGAAAGAAACTAACTCATACAGGTTTGGAACAACTTGAAGGTGAGTAAAATAATTTTAATTTTTGGGTGAACTATTCCTTTAAAACTCCTAGCTGACGACCACTGCAAGTTTAAACCTCACTAGATGCGTTCCATGAAATATCGTTATCTTCATGAGCAAAACACTTTATCCTAGGTTATTTTTTTGATACTATCCCTCTTATAAGCATACTGAAAGTCACTTAAAAAACTGGCTAAATGGAAAAACAAGTTATTAATATGCTAAAAGTTTTGCAGCGTGTTACATCACCACTTTAATTTGTGCCCCAGTAACAACTTCCGTCTGTGGGAGTGCTGCACACCCGACTCAATCAGCAACCTACGGTGTTCACTTGAGCGAAACGGCCCAGCTGCACAGCACATAAACACTCCGTGCCACATGCTGGAAAGTCGCTAGGCTCTTGTTTTTATCAGGAGGCATGAATTTGTGGTGGCATGTGACAAGAAATACAATTGCCAATGAAAAATAAGGGCCTTTTTCAGAGCGACCTAAAGGGCTATCTAAAGCCGCTGACCTCCGGCCCACTAATGCCATTACAGCCCATAAACTGCCATCGGGTTGAGGGAGGCCATTTTGTCAGGGCCTAAACCCCCTAGTGGAGGGAGATAAATAATTGAGGGCTGCATTCTGCACTTGGGCTGAATTTGAAGCGAACGGGCCTTATGAGGCTCTAAATGGAGTGCAGTGCTGTAAATCATTAATCCACTGCTTTTATCCTCTTTGGTTCAGGTCAGTGTCCTGAAGGCACTAGAGAGCAGTGGAGAAGAGAGAGTGAGAGCGGCATGGACAAACAGATTAGACTCTTTTCTTCCTCTTCAAGATCCGAAAGGGCTAGAATGCAAAGCACAAGAGAAAAATCACATGCCCCTGCTGGCTTGTAATGGAAACAAAATAAATGATTATTTTTCTTAAGAGCAGACTTAATCTTAAAAGCCAGTATGAGCAGAAACTTCTTTTTTGTCAGATATACTGTCTTGCAGTTTTGGCCGATAATTTGTCTTGTCAGTAAATGTGCTACAAAGGGAAAGAAACCAATATGATAGAAGACGGGGTCTAGGGTCATGTGATGTTCAGGTCACTGCCTGATGGTCTAATGGAGTCTCAATTAGAACTAAGAGCCTCTGAGAAAAGCAGTTATTCTCTCAGAAATGAACAGAGGTCAACTTTGAGAACAACTCTGAGTGTTAGATGCTGTTTTGGAAGGAGAGAACAAAGATTTAGATACAGTTTACCAATTGAACTACTGACAAAAAAAGTTGTAAAATGACAAAAAAAATATGCACCATGAGCCATGACAATATATAAATATGTATACACTTATGTTTTGACCAGTTGTGTATATATTGGTTGTTGGTAGGGGTGTGACGAGACACTTAGCTCACGAGACAAGACACGAGATTGGGTTCATGAGAACGAGACGAGATTTTTACATAGTATTTTTAAGAAATCCTCAATGATGAAATACATGACTAGAAAAATAGTCTGCAGGTGCATTTTGAAATGTTTTAACTAAAGTAATGAATGTCATTTCAGTTCTACTTTCTGAATATGAATTATCATATGCAGTAAAAGACAACAATACTCAAGCACTGTAAAAGGTTTTGCCACAAATTCAACTGGCTGGCTTCTCTCCTGTATGATTGTCTCTTCAGACCTTAGAACTGCACATGATTTATGAGCTTCTACAACTTTTGACCTCCTAACTTAACTCCTTTCCACAAATTGATCATAGATCAAGTGCAAACAATAAGTGCAACCATAATCAAAGTACTATCTCAATATTCAAAGTGCAAACAGAGACCGGATTTTTCTTCAAGCATGATACTGAGCTAAGATATGGTTAACTACACAGCCCAGCCTAAGATAGTTTTCATATTGGGAGATATTCGCATGCCTCAGGGTGTCGCTTTCAAACAGCGGTAACTTATTGAAATCGCGTTTGAATGCACGCTCGGGTTTACTTTCACTTTCAATTTCGCGATCGTGCGTACTCTGTGAGTAGGGAGCGGTGGTGCTGAACGCGCATTTTAAAAGATAAGACATTTGTCTGACGCTTCTGTTGCGCAACGAATCCTCCGCCACGGTCCTGTCAGTCTTCTCGTCACGTGATCAGTATTCAGCGGCAGTGCTGCGGTCGACTCGAACAGCTCGTGTTGGATGAGCTGATGGAATTGAAGCGAATGTTATCTGCTGGAATTAAATGTAAACGCTTTAATGTAAACGTTGCTGTGGCATATTCTATCATAACTTCACCCCCACACTCCGTCATGACAATATGACGGGAGTTTTTCACCTCAACAAGAAATCTCGTGAGATCTCGATACACCCCTAGTTGTTAGAATAACTGTTACTATAATTACATCACCTTATCTCTGTTTCTTTACAGAGACCTGATGCCTAAGACCCTGGAGGGCCAGATTACCATGGAGAAAACTCCAAGCTACTTTGTGACCCGCGAGGCTCCAGCCCGGATCTACGCCATGTCCCGCGACACCAAGCTGATCGTGGTGGTCCGGGACCCCGTCACACGAGCCATCTCTGACTACACACAGACAATGTCCAAGAAGCCTGACATTCCTACTTTTGAGAGCCTGACATTCAAAAACAGGACTACAGGGTTGATCGACACCTCGTGGAGCGCCATTCAGATCGGCATCTACGCCAAACACCTGGACAACTGGCTGCAGTTCTTCCCCATGAGTCAGATCCTGTTCGTGAGCGGAGAGCGGCTGATCAGCGACCCGGCCGGAGAGCTGGGACGCGTGCAGGACTTCTTAGGGCTCAAGAGGATCATCACAGACAAACACTTCTACTTCAACCAGACCAAGGGCTTCCCTTGTCTCAAAAAGGCAGAGGGCAGCAGCAAGCCCCATTGCCTGGGTAAAACCAAAGGGCGGACCCACCCAAACATTGACCCTGAGGTCGTGCAGAGACTTCGAGACTTCTACAGGCCATTCAACATGAAGTTCTACCAGATGACTGGCAGGAAATTTGGATGGGATGACTAACAGTAGACCATGAGATAGACCCTGAATGTTGGAAGAACCTTACTGTGACCTCACCAGCAACAGAACTATGATAACAGTTCTTGTGTCAGAAAAAAAAATAGACCAAAATTGGTCAAATCTAGCTGTGGAGAAATTGGAGCAAACGTATGGAGAAAAGTCCACATCCAACTCAAGTTGAACACAAATGTCAAAAACAAGAGTAATGTCCTCACACTGCTATTGCTGTTCCAGATTCTATTCAATTTCAGATTCCAGATTCAAATGTGACATTTTGACCTCTTACATCCTCATCAGGCAAAAAATAAAAAATAAATACAGACAAAAAAAGAGGGTTAAACATTGCCTTTGTTGATAAATAGTGTGGGCATTTATTTATTTATTTTTTACCATCAGGTTTTTGCCATATTTGTCATTTCAATAGCCACATACTGTACCATAAGAGAACCTAAGAGACAGCTGAAAGCTGAAGAGATCCATCTAGAACTATGCATTTGGACGTTGAACTGTGAATTATCCACTGTGTCTGGAGTTGGAGATCAGATTAGTCCTTCTGCCATATTTAATGTAGAAAAACAATAGCTGCTTATATGCCTTTGCAATTATTTGGAAGAAAATATCAAAAAAATAAAAATGTGTATTTTTTTTTTTTTAAATGTATTTATTTAAAAAAAAAATATATGTACACATATACAGTTTACATATTTTGAATAATCTTTACTAAACACCTCCCTTCACTTTTTTTTTTTTTTTTTTTTGCATGTGGAGGGTGGGTGTTTTCTTTTGTATTTTGAACCATATAACAATGCCTTTTCTAAAACTTTTAATGTGGTCTGAAAATGTACACATTTAAATGTTTAACATCCAGTTCACTGAGATTGCTTTTTATATATATTTACTGAAAGATATTTGAGTTATGAAACATTATCTCAAAAATATTTCTTGTGTCAATGGATCGAAGACAGCAATAGGGCTGCCAATGTGGTAAACATGCAGAATGCAATGGCATTTCCCCCAGGTTTGTTTTTTTTTTGGTTTCGCGGAGCAAACAAATGTTTGTCCAAATTGTGATTTGACTGGATGGCAAGCTAAGTCCATTCAAAGCTGTGTGTATGATGTGAGTGTGTGTGTGAGAGAAAGACACTGTTACAAAGCAGCAGTGCCTCTAAGACACTCAATAGTGTTTCAATGCCTCAGTTCCAGTGATCCATCGCGGTCATATTTGAACTCTCTGACCGACCAGAGTGAGCCCAAGTGAGCTTAGGCATCAGCCGTTAAGGCCCTGGAGCTCAGTGGCCCTTTTCCAACTGGTCATCTGAATCGATTTAATTCTAAGTTCCTCCGGGGCTGACCAGTTGGAAAAGGGCCGTGAGGGTGACTAGGGTGACACTCGATTTAAAGGTGATTTGTGTAATTTTTCAATGTTAAAATGCTTTAAAACCCCACCTTAAAAAAAAACCATCCATAGGTTGGTTTCCTCAAAAGGTTTGGGGTGGGTGTCCTTATTTTTTGCATTTCATTTTGGCGGTGCAGAAATTACACACATCACCTTTAAGTTCAGAGGGAGTGAATACATTTTTTCCTTTGCAATATTATCATTATTGACATTATGCATTTATAGTTATGTGTATTTAATTTGAATAATGAATTTTATAAAGCATACTTTTAATAAAAACATTTTTAAAAAATAGCATTTGTGATTCTATTTGCAATCCTACATCAATAAGAACCTAAATACAGGTGTTAGCCTACAATTATGACACTCAGTTCTTAGTTAATGCTACATAAATGGAATTACAAAAACCTAATCAAAATGCAGAGTGTTTTGTGGCTCCAGAAAGGCTCAAGACCATGGCAGCAGAGAGCAGCCCTCATCCTCCACTGGCTGCAGTCCTATCTGTCCTGCTCCATCCAACCTCATTGTCTTAGCTTATCTCTGTCCACGCCAGGCAGTTGTAGGATGCTTCGAAGCCCCCAGAAGATGCTCCTCATTGTGGGTTTATTATTTTCTGGATTGTGCATAAGCCTGTCGGGAGTTTGCTTTTCTAATTTGGCTGGTTAACGACCGTTTGTCGAGCACCACTGGAAACGGAGACGGCAAGACAAGGACAAAATGGATATTTGGATGGTCCACTTGCACTGGCAACCACATAAACCTCTTGAGGAGGAATTGGATTTTTAACCCAACCTTTATCTTTTGCTCGCTCTCTCAGTTTATCACTTGCAAATGTATCTCCGCTTTAAGGCTCTTGACAGCCACCAGCTCTCCACCATTTGTTTTCGTTTTCATCGCTGGCCTCTGTGCTCCCATGAGTCCCGTCGATCCACTCCGTGCGTTTGTTTAAAAAGAGACTCTGCAGCCAGGCTGGAATCTGACAGTGTTCATTATGAACTTAAACAGTGTGTTAACCTGACTCGCATCAAAATTAAATTCCACAGGTTGGGTTTCTTACAGACTCTGTTCCAGCTGTTCAGCTCAACCACATCACAATCCTAATCAAGGACATCTATATAAAGCTGTCGAATTTCAGGATTGAGAACTTACTAATGAGCCCACAAGTGCTTAAACACATGCAATAATCCATATGTCAAAATAATCATCTATCACTGTAAATCTACAATGCTTTGCATGATGTAAAAGTTTCTCAAAACACTCTTACTGATTTTTTTTTTTGAGTTCAGTCAACATTTCTGTAATCAGTTCAAAACAATTCCCAATCACAGACTCCCAATCAAACTTTTTGTAGATAATTTCAGGCTTAGTTCAGTTTTTAAAGTTCTGCATTTGAAAATGCAAGAAATCAAATTTGCCTTGATCTTTTGACATGTAGGCCTTTGTACCATTAAAGGGATCCTTGATTATGATTTCACATTTTTAACTTTAGTTAGTGTGTAATGTTGCTGTTTGAGCATAAACAACAAATGCAAAGTTGCGACACTCAAAGTTCAATGCAAAGGGAGATTTTTTCTTTGACAGAAATCGCTTTTTAAGGACTACAACAAACGGCTGGTAGGGACTATAACGAGATTCTTCCAGGGTTGGTGACATCACCAACCCTAAAATTTACATAAACCCTGCCCCCGGGAACACGCAACAAAGGGGGTGAGGCCATGTTGGGCTGCTTTAGAGAAGAGGAAGAATTGTTGTAGTAGAGCACATCTGGGAGTCTGCTCAAACTGTCGCATTCGTCTTTTCACATTTATTGCAATACATTACGTAACACAAATGCAATAGCATGTCATAAAAGCAAAATGACAACATGAGTTATAACCATAGTTAAACTAAACTATATCTGTTCTATCTTCATGCAGCATATATTCTCTGGCTCTGAAGGCATCTTACAACAGTTCTCACACAAGCGATTTGTAGAAATCATGACAGAATTTGCTTAATCGATGACTTGAAGATAGTTAACTCCACATCAGCTACATAAATTCAACCAGTCAGAAATGTCCTGTTGCATTCTACACGTTGTCACTTCTTATTGAGTCTCTCTATCATTGTCCGACTCAGGTTTGAACATAAAAACAGTTTCTAACATTTTCAGTGCATGTCTGCGTGAGGTAATCGAAGCTGTTAACACGAGCTCTTGAAGCTCCACCCTCTTCCTGAAAGGGGCGGGGAACAGCAGCTCATTTACATTTAAAGAGACACACAAAAATGGTGCGTTTTTGCTCACCGCCAAAAAGGTGGTAAATTTTAACATGCTATAACAAATGATCTGTGGGGTATTTTGAGCTAAAACTTCACATACACACTCTGGGGACTTCAGAGACTTATTTACATCTTGTAAAAAGGGGCATAATAGGACCCTGCAAGTTTCAGAGCTTAAAATGTCTTCCTTATTATAACCAAAGCAATTATTTAATCAAGCTCCAAAACGACTCGTTTTGATATTGTGGCATTTGTGACGTCTCACGGGAAAACATACTCGCATATGACTGCCTCCAGAGCAAGAAATAGAATAGATATAAATCAATGCAACATAGGCTCCGCCCACTGGCGTTCAGTTGCTTAACGAACAGACACTTGCCTACACCAGATGTGAGTGACACATCACGTCAAAAGCAAATGGAAGCCATTATAATCACTGGCGCTGTCTACATTAGACACAGTCTTAGGTATTACACACGATTGAGTCTGCCGACAACAGCACAAATGGAAGAATAAAAGAATGTAAACAGCTCATTTGCGTCTCTGTACAGACTTCATAAGGATCCCAGCATCAGAAACAAGAGGATGGTTTGTTTTTAATGGCACCCCGTATCGTGGAGGATTTTGACTGAAGATTGTTTTGTAAACGAGGCACAATGTAATGGAGAGTTTGCGAAGAAACTTTTGTTGACAGATGAAGCAGTCAGCTGTATTGGATCTGACAGCAGCTGTCACAAACCGTAAGTAAACGATTTTATATAATGCTTTGTCTTATATGGATAATGTTTTCAAAACACTTACTCATATGCAATAGCGAGGGGGTGTTGATACGTTTTCCTATGCAATGATGTTAGCCAACCATAACAGTGGCCGTTTACGGACAAGCCTTAAAGGAGCTGCCATATATGTTTCTCATATATGTGACCCTGGACCTCAAAACCAGTCATAAGAGTCATTTTTTTTATTGAGATTTATACATCATCTGACAGCTTTGCATTGATGTATGGTTTGTTAGGATAGGACAATATTTGGCTGAGATTCAACTATTTGACAATCTGGAATCTGAGGGTGCAAAAAAATCTAAATATTGAGAAAATTGCTTTTAAAGTTGTCCAAATGAAGTCCTTAGCAATCCATATTACTACTAATAATACATTTTTGATATATTTACGGTAGGAAATTTACAAAGTATCTTCATGGAACATGATCTTTACTTAATATCCTAATGATTTTTGGCATTTTAAAAAAAATTGATAATTTTGACCCATACAATGTATTGTTGGCTATTGCCACAAATATCCCCGTGTGACTTATGACTGGTTTTGTGGTCCAGGGTCACATATTTGTTTGTTTTTTGTGCAAAAAACGTTATTAGCATTATAAGTGAACCTCGCGTAATGGATTAAAATAATTTTTAAAAAATCCATGTTTAACAGATTTTATCATCATACGCTTGCCGATTTTGTAAACGGTTACAGAAAAAAAAACGACATGCACTAATCGACTGAGGATCACAGACTCCTTTCAGGTAATTTTGAACACAACAAACGCATGCAAATGCATGCATCACATTGCTAGGAGGCGTGTGACAAATGAAAACAATGTTTGTTCTTAAATCGGCTTAAAATATTAAATGCATTTGATATCTTCTGACTGGATGGAATCAGTCTGAAGCCAAATTCTGTATCATACACTATGCGATTTTTCCCCCCAAATCTGTCAACTCTGACTGCCAAAAATCTGCAGACTTACGGTAACTAGCGTCAACACGCCCAAACTAAAAATAGGGGCAAAAATCTGGGCAAAAGTTGTGTAGTGTATTCCAGCCTTTACGTTGCTGCTGATCAGATTTTAAATGCTGACCATTCTAACAATGATGTCATATTTGATTGAAGAAAAGAAAAGACCAATCTATTTAACCATCTAAACTGCATTTACATAGAAAAGACAGTGGCACACTGAGGCTCTGAATATGAAGGCCACAAACACACACACACACACACACACACACACACACACACACAAAAAAAAAAAAGACTATACCTGTCCCCAGCTGTCAGCAAGGGCCTGTGCCAACTCAACACTGGGAGGGTGAAGACACCTGTGTGTAGTCACTTGTACACAATTACCCCCATTCAGTCTCTTGATAATCCTGATAACACACTCATCCTGTCTCAACAAGACCATATGTTCTGCAATAAGACAGAGAGAGAAAATGGGACACAGATAGCGATATTAAAACTGTACAAACAATATTTGCTGCCTGAAAATGACTGTGATGGGCATTTTTTAACTTGTTTAGAGAATTTGTATTTTATATATATATATATATATATATATATCACACGTATATATCACACGTGTGTGTGTCAGTATATATATATTGTGACGGAACGGTTGCCTCTCCCTTGTTATCAGCGCCACCCCGTCCCTGAATCGTCGCCCTTCGCCAGGTTTCCGACTGGGGTGGGTGTGACAGAGAGGAGGGGCGCTGAAATACAGAGAATTGGTGGCGAGTGATGAGGCACACCTAAAGATAACCGCCGCTGATAACTGCCGAGCGCGCCTCTCCTCAAGAGACCAGTCTCTCTTTCTCCCCGTGCATGCACGCTGGTGTCCTCGTGGGTCCAGGAAGGGAGCGCGGAGGGACTCCCGCGGCGCCTTAGATGTGAGTCACCGGACCCGCGGTCCGGATAGAAAGCACGCGTAATGCCGCGGACAGGCTAGGATGCCGGGCCGCTATTCCCCTCAGTTACCGTGGCCTAAAGAGGACGAGCCGCCATGTCGAAGACGCCGCCCCTTACCTGGACCCATCCCCTTACCTGGACCCATCCTATCTGATCACTACCCTTCCTTCACGATTCCCTCGCACGCCGAGGACACCAGATCCCCTGTTTGTTTGACACTTTATTCCCCTTTTGAAATTTTTTTTATGTTTATTTATGTTAATAAACGCCTCCTGGAGGCCTGACGCCACACCCACTGTCTGTCGTTTGCTCCTCCCGCCACTACATACATTATATATATATATATATATATATATATATATATATATATATATATATATATATATATATATACACATACAAACATACATACATACATACATACATACACACATATATATAAAACTAAATAATTCTGACTAAATAAACTTTAACTGAAACAGAATAAAAAAACAAAGGCAACACTTATTTAGTTTAACGTGATGTACTAAAAAAAGTAAATGATAAAAAATCACAACACAAGAAAATGACTAAAACTTCAACTAAAATTAAAATGAAAACAAAATATTAAAATAAAAACATTCAAAATATTAATAAAAACTATAATAGTGTCTCAATGATAATGTATTTTACATTATATGCTCTATACTTTGTAACATCACCATACATTTTGATATAATTTCTGTTTCAAGTTTTGCAGTTGTGGGTGGTTTCTTCATGTTCATTTTTATCAGAGCTGCATTTAGTTTTATTTTCATCGAATAGCTCAACATTCATCAGTTCACCTCTGAGACTGAGATGAGTGTATAAAGATATCAGTCACTGCGGCATGTGCAGAGGTGCTAGAATTAAATATTATAAAAAATGTATATCAGAGAAAAAAACGTTCCAATGTTTTAAATATCGGAGGAAATTTTGCCGATCCTGGTAGATAAAAGGGCAAATATAGTTTTAAAAAGTGCACAAGGTTCAGGACAGGAAAATAAGGAAGAGGTATTTGAGACCGCTAAAGGCATCCAGTACAGATGTTGCGTGCACGGTTCATTAAAAAGGTCATGCAATGTAAATGAGAATGTGGAGGGGATCAGTGGTCACCTTTGATGCTGTAAAGTGATGGTGTTCTACAACTCACACATGCAACTTTTCTGACATTATATTGTGCATACACACACACACACACGGAGCAGTCGGCCATGCGGTTGGCCATCAGGGGGATCTGCACTTTGTTTTGCTGGATCTCAGAAACGACGCTTAATCTTCATAATCATCTGAGCAAACATGATTCAAAAGCATAGCCTAAAGCCTGTATTAATAAAAGAGCTTTTCAGCCCCGCGTCTCGGATGGGTTTTTAAACGGTTTTGTTTCATCTTTGTGTGAATGTACAGTACAGACAAAGAGCAAGTGATTTTCAAATGAGGCAGAGCTCAAGGCCAAACGCCCTGGGTAAATATATAAAAATCTGCGTTTAATAGACTCATTTGTCGCTGTCATGAAACAGACCGTTTCTTTTAAGATCTGATTAAGAGGTATTTTATGAACAGCTGTCACTCTGACTGGAAATATGTTGTTTACAGAGTGATTTCTTTTCAAGTGCCAGTCTGGAAAGAAAGTGGACAACATTGGCCAATTTGAGAGCAGGCGACTGTCCCATTATAACTCTTGAAATATTAACACATCTGTTCTGAAGGAAAACAGAAGCACCTCTTTAAAAGAACGTAATATTGTGTAATATCTTAACTCTCAAAGAAATTTGCAGCTTATTTTGGAAATATTAATAAAGATTTCCACCCAATGCCCAGAAAAACAAGGTAACAGTCTCCAAGAGAGCCAGGGAGGTCCATCAATCTCATTTTATTTCCATAATCAGATAGATTTATTATGGCATGCTATTCAGGAAATTATTGTATTTATAATATGAAGTTTGAGTATATGGAATGGAACTCTGAATATATGGAATGAAATTGAATATATGGAATGAGAGTTTGAATTTATGGAATGAAACTGAATATATGGAATAGAACTTGAATATATGGAATGAGAGTGGGAATATATGCAATGAAACTTGAATATATAGAATGAGAGAAACTCTGAATATATGGATTGAAACTTGAATATATGGAATGAAAGTGTGTATGGAATGAAACTCTGAATATATAGAATGAAACTTGAATATATGGAACAAAAATCTGAATATATGGAATGCAAGTGCAAATTTGACAGTACTTAATGAATAATGTATAGCTAGTTATATCCTTGTTATCAGAGCAATAGCCTTCAGAATTCCATGACTTTAAAATGGCATTCCCTGAAAAAATTTGTTGAAACAGCTGGTCATACTCCAATCAACACAAACAGTTTGGAGTCTACATCCCGTCATCTTGAGGATCATATTTTCATTATTGCAACATTCTTAATGCTTATGAGTAATCGAAGGAATATATGAATCTCTTAGGGAGATGTTGGCTAAAATAGCACTCCAGATAGAAGCTGATATACAAGTACATGGTATGCACATTTGGAGAGCACATTTTGTATCACTTGTAGATAGGGGCTTCTGTAGGTGCTCCCTGTGAGGTGGCAGGCATGATTCTTTCTGTATTAATGTTTGCCTGATAAGCAGGAACTTCCAGGCCTGTGAGGTTCACGGCATTCCGTCTTCCGTGATGAAATTGTGAATGAATTTCTTCACATCAGTAGAATGGTACTGAAGACGCCAAGACGGTTACCAGTATTTTGTACAGTACATGCATTACTGTAGCTCATCATTACTTAGGATTGCTGCTACATTGCAAGTTTCATTCCATATATTCAGAGTTTCTCCATACAGAATCTCTCCAGATCCTTCAGATTCCCAGCTCCATGTTAGTGCTTCTCCTCTTTAGTTCACCCCACTAATTTTCTATAGGGTTCAGGTCAGGGGACTGGGATGGTCATGGCAGAAATAGCATACATTTTATGCTCAGTGACACATGTTTGTGTTGATTTTGATGTTTGTTTTGGATCATTGTTCTGATGGAAGATCCAACCACGGCCCATTATAAGATTTCTAGCAGAGGCCGTCAGGTTTTGATTTTTTATCTGTTGGTATTTGCTAGAATCCATGATACCATGTATCTGAACAAGATGTCCAGGACCTCCAGCAAAAAATAGGCCCACAACATTAAAGATCCAGCGGTATATTTAACCGTGGGCATGGGGTACTTTTGATCCCTGTTTGCACCAAACCCATCTGTTTTTTTAGTTTCATCTGACCATAGAACCAGGTCCCGTTTGAAGTTTTGTGTCTGACAACTGAATATGCTGGAGTTTGTTTTTGGATGAGACCATGATTTTTCTTGAAACCCTCCCAAACAACATGTGATGTAGGTGCTGTTTGATAATTTATTTTAGGCTTTCTGACCCCAAGACTCAACTAATCTCTGCAATTCTCCATCTGTGATCTTTGGAGAGTATTTGTCCACTCGAACTCTCCTCCTCACCGTGCATTAGGACGATATAGACACATGTCCTCTTCCAGGCAGATTCGTAACATATTTAGTTGATCGGAACTTCGTAATTATTGCCGATGGTGAAAATGGTCATTTTCAACGTTTCAGCTATTTTCTTACTGCCACTTTCTAATTTGCGAAGCGCAACAATCTTTAATAATTTATAAATCGTTTACAAAAATTTACAAATCGTCACTTATAAATTGTTCACAACTTCACATCAAGAAACGTATTTTTTTGAAGATAAAAAAAGGGTACATTTTGATTTCAAGTTGACTTGATGTTAAGTTATTAAGTTTAAGAATTGATAACTTTTTGCTGGATTTACAATAAATCATGCAAGGAAGGCTATCAAAAAGGAGACCACGTGTACTTTTAAAACCAATTTCTAGTGAAAACTGTGTGACACTGATGTATTGCAATAATCAACTTTTATCACATATAGCGGGAGGTCTTACACTTGTGAACACGATGAAACCGTATCAGCCTATTGAAACTGACGAACACGAAACACTCAGTCAGATACTCCATCAAATATACATGCTGATAAATGGCTCGTCCTTGTGATAGGGACAGTAAGGAAGCGCAGCGTGAGACGAGTGGGACCATCTTGTTTTTTGGTGGCCCGCAATAAACGCCTCTGAATAAGTAATAAACAAGTTTGTCCATTCAGTAAGTTTATAAATTAATGAAAAGCTCAGTGTTTCCCCGTCCTCATTATAAAGGGCAGAACCTGAAAACACTACAACACATAGAGCACATTGTATTCACACACACACACACACACAGATGAAACCGCACATGAAAACACACGCGCACACTTAAAAATGCACACTCACACACACTTGAACAACACAGCTCAGTCAAGCAAGGCATGCGATGATGAAGATTATAAATAATTAACGCCATCCGAGTGCCAAAGTGCCATGCTAAGAGATGACATGCAAACAGACGGGGGGCAAAGTCAGCGGCTTGAGCGGGAATTATTCATGACCCCAGCACACCACGCGGGCCGCCAGATCAAGAAGCGACGGCAGTGATGGACAGGGTGCCACCTAAATAGTGTGCTTGTTTGCCATCCCAGTCAACATCACAAAGGACCACACTCACTGAAGAGCTGAAGAATGGTCTGGAAACGCAGTCTGCTCTGGATTTATTGGGTTCTGTGTGCTGGTGTGCCGACACATTCTGCCAGGGTGCTGCTGGATAAATCAAACTGTGCTCAGGAAGGTTGCATGTGGTTAAAATGGAAATTGTGGAGAGTACATAAATTCTACTCGGGCACGAAGAGGCCAAAGGGCAGCAATTAACCTCCTTAGAGAAGGTGAAAGAGACCATTGGAAAATTTCTGAGAGTGTCAGAGTGAATGAAATAGAGTAGGAAAGAAAGAGAACAATGTCTATTAAGCCCAGTGGAAATCAGGACATCCAACTATTTATATTTACTTGCCACCCTACTCCATCACAGCATGAGTTTCCTACTCCCATTACATCCCACAGAAAAGAAAAAGCACAAATGAGACCTTTCAAATGATTATAGCAGCACAAAACACAATGACCTAATTTTAAACAATAGGAAGAAACAACAGAAATAATAGGAAGTAGCCACGTTGTTCTGAATTCTTCAATATGCGTTGTAACGTTAGCATGATGTATAGTATTGAGGGTTTAATATACAATTTCTATATAATAATACAATCTGATTTATATGCACGTAAGCATGCAAATATATAGACTCAATTATTGATTTCATTGTGCTTGTTAATATCAGAAACTCTGCACTATTACACTTTATATACAATACTTTGATTTGCACTGATTAAAATGAACTGAATCATCAATTTACAGGCAATGTACTGTGACAATACTAAATGAATTTCGTTGTTAATTATATATAAGTGTTAATTATATATAAATATATTATTAATAATGGCAACATATCTTAATATAAACTCAATTTCTCATCAAATATTCTGAAACCCAAATTATCTGAGCTATGCTATTCAAATTCATTTTTAGATTTATAGTTATACTTTCAACAATCTTATTTGTTTCTATGTTAAAATTTCTATATTCCTAAGGAATTTAAGGAGAAACACAAACTTGATACTTAGGCTACAATTTTTGCGTTTCAGTTTTTGCGTTTTTGAAAAGTTTCACGTACAGACGACAACGTTGTCAAAACGATTCCCATTCACACTGATCCGTGAAAACGACTAAAACGCTGTATTATGCATGCCAGGCCAGTAGTTGGCGATGTCACTTTATAAAGAAACACTACACGCCTCCGCACACGCATTCTTCTAAAGAGTGGTGAGAAACAATCAACATGCACACCGTTTTCACAAATGAGCTTTTTTGTAGTTTACACAAAGACAATAACGGTATCATTTCAAAAACGTGCACTTTGAAAAGTTCGCATTTTCAGTTGTCGTGTAAATGAATGGCCAAAACACAAAACGTTTTGCATTTTTAGTTGAAAGCAGTGTCGTGTGAATGTCCCTAGATAATTGAGAAAGTCTCCTGAGCAATCTCGCTTTTTCTTTTTAATGTGTCATGCAATAACTTCCTCATTTATTTTTTGTTTCTCCAGCCGTGACAAATGTGCTGCTATGAAGTGCAAGTCTATAAGACCCAGTTACAGCCTTAGAAATATGGAAGTTTGTTATTTCTCCACAGGAGTGGGTTTTTCAAGGTCTCGTTGTATGATTAATGCATCTTAAACCGTGACGACAGTGTAAACAGGTTATATTACGTCTGAGCCTATGGTTGAGCCACACAAGTTCACACAGACATTCCATGTTTGGCTTTAGTATGACATGAAATGTGCCATTGTTTTGCTTTAGGCACCTTCTCCTGAGACATATACATGAGTTACATGACATACTGTACTTATTTATGGAATTTATTATGGAATAAGTCCTACAAATACAGACAAACTGGCTGGCAATTTGAAAAATCCAAGAAAGACATCAATTACAAGGCTGTATTTGCTCAGGTGACTGACCTCTTGGTAAACAAAGTCTATGTTGTTGTAGCACTTAACTAATGCACTGTATATAAAATAGCATGTTAAGCTAATTTTTATAGGTCTGCTTCATCTGAGAACATTGCACACAGCACTGCATGGTTAATTATGTGCACATGAAATCAAACAAAACAAACATTTACTGTAGCCCTTCTTTGGTTGAGGGTGATATGGGGAATATGATCCAGGTAAGTGTGGTGGCATCTATGTGTGTCTACTAGGGTCAGATAACAGAGTCCAGGTGGCAAACCAGGAGCACCCTGAGGACATGCTAGAGAGCTTTGTTTTGCATTGCTAATCCCTCGTTCCCTTTCTCCCTTGTTGGTGTCACCTGATCCAAGGTGAGGTGAAAAGGGGGATCGGATCAACACAATGAAGCCCTTTTAATTAGCAGCAATGCTGGGATTCGCTCGAGAGGAGCTGATGAATGACAAGCATCACTAGCACAGGCTGTACAGTAATTGCTCTGTGCTTCACGTTTTATCAGCTGATATCATTTGAGAATTTGGATTTGAGCCACCAGTATCAATTTCTACAGTCAACATGAAATCAAAACTGACCTTATTTGCTTAAATGTACATGGTGTATAATTTACCTGTGCACATTGTTCCAAGTTATTATTATTATTATTAATAATAAAAATAGTAGTAATACTTTCCTCAGCTTGCTCTGTAACTTTCCTTTTCAACAGACATCACAAAACTGAAAATAGTCAAAATGTCAAGGAGGTGTAACTCTACATACACTATATTGTCAAAAGTATTGGGACACCCCTCCAAATCATTGAATTCAGGTGTTCCAATCACTTCCATGGCCACAGGTGTATAAAATCAAGCACCTAGGCACGCAGACTGCTTCTACAAACATTTGTGAAAGAATGGGTCGCTCTCAGGAGCTCAGTGAATTTAAGCATGGTACCGTGATAGGTTGCTACCTGTGCAATAAATCCATTCGTGAAATTTCCTCACTACTAAATATTCCACTGTCAACTGTTAGTGTAATTGGGAACAACACCACAAAGTGGTAAGCTATATAAAAATCACAAAGCGGGTTCAGCGCACAGTGCGCAGAAGTTGCTAACTTTTTGCAGTCAATAGCTACAGACCTGCAAACTTTGTGTGGCCTTCACATTAGCTCAAGAACAGTGCGTAGAGAGCTTCATGGAATGGGTTTCCATGGCTGAACAGCTGCATCCAAGCCTTACATCACCGAGAGCAATGCAAAGCGGCGGATGCATTGGTGTAAAGCCACTGGACAGAGCAGTGGAGACGTGTTCTCTGGAGTGATGAATCACGCTGTCTGGCAAGCCGATGGACGAGTCTGGGTTTGGCGGTTGCCAGGAGAATGGTACTTGCCTGACTGCATTGTGCCAAGTGTAACGTTTGGTGGAGGGGGGATTATGGTGTGGGATTGTGTTTCAGGGGTTGGGCTTGGCCCCTTAGTTCCAGTCAAAGGAACTCTTAATGCTTCAGCATACCAAGACATTTTAGACAATTTCATGCTCCCAACTTTGTGGGAACAGTTTGGGGATGGCCCCTTCCTGTTCCAACATGACTGCGCACCAGTGCACAAAGCAAGGTCCATAAGACATGGATGAGCGAGTTTGGTGTGGAGGAACATGGCTGGCCTGCACACCCGATAGAACACCTTTGGGATGAATTAGAGCAGAGACTGTGAGCCAGGCCTTCTCGTCCAACATCAGTGCCTGACCTCACAAATGCGCTTCTAGAAGAATGGTCAAAAATTAAAACATTATAAAATAAACACATTCTAAACCTTGTAAAAAGCCTTCCCTGAAGAGTTGAAGCTGTTATAGCTGCAAAGGGTGGGCCAACTCCATATTAAACCCTACAGATTAATAAAAAGGCTAAAATTAAAAATGTAATCTTGTAAAATGCAATAATTTTAAGATTAAAAGATAAAAAAATCTTAATAAAATATTGATATCATTTCTTATTTCTATTTCCACAAAAAGTAACAAATTATATATTATATATATTTGTATATATATTTGTATGTATGTGTATATACACTCACCTAAAGGATTATTAGGAACACCTGTTCAATTTCTCATTAATGCAATTATCTAATCAACCAATCACATGGCAGTTGCTTCAATGCATTTAGGGGTGTGGTCCTGGTCAAGACAATCTCCTGAACTCCACACTGAATGTCAGAATGGGAAAGAAAGGTGATTTAAGCAATTTTGAGCGTGGCATGGTTGTTGGTGCCAGACGGGCCGGTCTGAGTATTTCACAATCTGCTCAGTTACTGGGATTTTCACGCACAACCATTTCTAGAGTTTACAAAGAATGGTGTGAAAAGGGAAAAACATCCAGTATGCGGCAGTCCTGTGGGCGAAAATGCCTTGTTGATGCTAGAGGTCAGAGGAGAATGGGCCGACTGATTCAAGCTGATAGAAGAGCAACTTTGACTGAAATAACCACTCGTTACAACCGAGGTATGCAGCAAAGCATTTGTGAAGCCACAACACGCACAACCTTGAGGCGGATGGGCTACAACAGCAGAAGACCCCACCGGGTACCACTCATCTCCACTACAAATAGGAAAAAGAGGCTACAATTTGCACAAGCTCACCAAAATTGGACAGTTGAAGACTGGAAAAATGTTGCCTGGTCTGATGAGTCTCGATTTCTGTTGAGACATTCAGATGGTAGAGTCAGAATTTGGCGTAAACAGAATGAGAACATGGATCCATCATGCCTTGTTACCACTGTGCAGGCTGGTGGTGGTGGTGTAATGGTGTGGGGGATGTTTTCTTGGCACACTTTAGGCCCCTTAGTGCCAATTGGGCATCGTTTAAATGCCACGGCCTACCTGAGCATTGTTTCTTGACCATGTCCATCCCTTTATGACCACCATGTACCCATCCTCTGATGGCTACTTCCAGCAGGGTAATGTACCATGTCACAAAGCTCGAATCATTTCAAATTGGTTTCTTGAACATGACAATGAGTTCACTGTACTAAAATGGCCCCCACAGTCACCAGATCTCAACCCAATAGAGCATCTTTGGGATGTGGTGGAACGGGAGCTTCGTGCCCTGGATGTGCATCCCACAAATCTCCATCAACTGCAAGATGCTATCCTATCAATATGGGCCAACATTTCTAAAGAATGCTTTCAGCACCTTGTTGAATCAATGCCACGTAGAATTAAGGCAGTTCTGAAGGCGAAAGGGGGTCAAATACAGTATTAGTATGGTGTTCCTAATAATCCTTTAGGTGAGTGTATATATATATATATATATTTATTTATTTATTTTTATTTTTTTCAATTAAACACATTTGCCATGTATTTTTAAATAAGGAACCTGATGAGAACTAAACAACCTTAAAAAAATGTTAAACTATATAAATGTAATGAATATTCACTTCCAAATAAATAAATAAATATACACATTTACAAAAAATAATAAATAAAAATAATCAACATGTGAAAAATTTGTGTATTATACTTTTTATGGAAATACAGATAAAGGCAGTCAGCAATGTTGGCTGGATGTGTTGTTTCTCATGAAGAGAAATGTTTTGAATCAATTACTTTGACGTTTAGCACGGAGCAGGCACGCCGTCACTTCTAACCTCCAGGTTACAGAGAGTCTGTATTTGTTTAAGCCTCTCTCTAGCCCACATTACTGAAATACGGCTTCTCATAATGAGCAACACACCATGGCTTCTTTCAACAGCGGAAGTCTGACACGCCCGCTTGGCCTTTGGCTCTCCATCTTCCAAGTTTAGCAGTCTGACCGCACTTACATCCCAAATCCTGCCCCCAATACTGTACACCACAGCACACGGGACCACCATGACAAATGAGTCACTGGAGCAGAAACAAATGCCAACAAAGTACAAATGAGGCCCCTCTTGAGATTTAGAAGTGAGGTGAGCTCACCTATCATCACAAGGATGTAGTCCAAGGTGACTTACTCTTGGCATTAGGTCACCAGACAGACGCACAGGTTCTCACAGAAGAAATAGAGGTGAGAGGTCAAGTTTGTTTTGATGAAGCCCTCTCTCTGGTCTTTCTCAGGCAGCGGTTCAGAATAGGAGTTTGACTTCGCCCCAGGGCCGTCTGGGGAACGGCAATCCAGGATGAAGGCCAAACAAGACATTGATAAGAGAAACAGGGTTGTGTTAAGTCACTCAGCAAGTTGTTTGAGTAGATTTTAAAGATGAATAATGGTAAAGAACGGGCAATACATCAACACGTTTCTTAATTTGTTAAAAAAAAGTTAAGCCAGCAATGTCAGTTGGACAAAAACGGAAAAAAATGGACCTTCCTTGTTTCTCGTGGAGCCTGTGGGATGTCTGAAACGATGATTATTTCAGCCGCTTCAATCACAGTTATATCTCTTTATGCCAGAGCAGGTTATATGGCCCATATTAAAAGACCTTTATTTCCTGGTTTCAAATGGTGTCCTCTCCAGGACACCATGGAAATCGAGTTTCAGGCCAAAAAAAAGCAGCAGCAGCAAGCCGTTAAAATCTCTAGACTTCCCTTTGAACACTAACCAGGCAAAACGAGGGAGGATTGGCTCTTCGTAAGAGTTATGGAAGCCCTGATCCCATTACTCGCCCCTTGAAGAATGCATCTGTGTGGCTCAGGCGCTTTTAACCTTTTGCTGCTCCTGGCTCTGGATCACCAGGGCAGTCCAGCCGCTTTTTAAAGAGTTGCTTTTTGTCAACCTGATGGGCCTTGCTCCTAAAGAGCATCTGTATTTCAAGGGGCTTCAGTTGGGAAGTAGTATATCCTCATTTCAAGAGCACTTGCCTCTGGACACATGAAGCAATCTTCAAGCAGAAGAGCACTGGAAATGGTATAAGTGCTGTCAGTTTAAGTAATGCAAAGATGTCAGAAATCATATAAGATGTGGGAGGGAAGTTAGGGTAACAGCAGAGGAAAAGACGCAGGGTTAATCAGTCATTGACAGCTTTCTGTATTAGACAAGATGACTGACTTGTGGGAAAAGATGAGCTGCAATAGTCTTGGGTTACATAAAAGGTTGTATTTGGTTTCAGTGTACAAAGAATTTTTTACTTGCAAATGGGTTTGTATGCAAAATGAACAAGGTGAGGAAGAATGGAAAGTGGACACTCCTAGGCTGGTTTATGCTGGTTAGTGATAGTTAAGAAGTCACAAAAACAACAACAACAACATATGCTGGTCTTTTCAACAGGATTACTGATAGCACAACTTGAGAAACCAGGTGCATCTATCTCATTCTCTCTACCACAAACATGCAAAACTCAAATGTGACTTTTTGGTAAGAACCAAACAAGACTACAACATTAACTCTTTCCCAGCCAGCGTTTTTGAAAAAAGTTGCCAGCCACCGCCAGCATTTTTGATCATTTTCACAAAGGTTTCATGGCATATTTTTTTTTATATTTTTTTGTATGAATATCTGAATATGCAATATTTCAAAAGAAAAAACAGACCCACAGCCTTAAAAAAAAAAAAAAAAAGGTTTTATTCTAGCTTCATGCATTCCTTTTTTTTATCAACACTTGAATGTGTGTTTCATAAAATAACAAAAAATCAACATTTTGAGCAAAAAGCTGAGAAAATCTTCTTTTTATCAAAGACTACATCCAGATTGGTTTCAGATCAATGATCAAAACATAGATGGAGTAGATTGAGTCCATCAACACCCCTAAAGCTTGACAGTCCTATAGCTCGTCCTGGGTCGACATTTCATTCAGTAACATTAGGCAGTTTTGATTTATATGCTGTTTAATGTTTGATGATCACATTATTTTACATATGCATCTGCTTACGATATCGCTTGTTTCTGCTTCTTCTTCGCCTGTGTTTTGATGAGGAGATACAGTACTCTTTCAGAAGATGCGTCAGAGCGCCACCTACCATATACCAGTGAAAACGCAGAAAGCCGGAAATTTTCGTCAATGGCGGGGAAGCATTGTCTCACAAATTACGGAAATTTCTGTCAATTGTGGGGAAAGTTCAGATAAATAGGTCTTCCAGTTGTTGCGCCCAATTAAAGTCAAAGACCTGATGTGATGCTCTGTTGTAAAAGTTAAAGCTATTAAAGCTTTGAGACTCTGAACTAGCACCAAATTTGGACTTACTCTTCATAATTTATCTTTATCCTCCTTTTGATGAGACAGGTGCAAGAGTGATGTGAATGTAAAATACATTCTTAAAACCATGTGCATATGCCAAAAGTACTTGGCAGATGCCAAGGAATGGATTCTTGCTGTATGTGAACAACATATGCTGGATGACTGCTTCCGTGAGGTGTGTGTTTTCAGATAGCCACTTAATGATTAAGAGGAATGGAGCTAAACTGTACGAAAAAGGAATAAATGCTGCAAAAAAAGGAGAACAAAAACTTGGAAGCCCCAAGTGACAAGTAAAGAGAGAATTTCTGAGGGAATATTACAAATGAATTTGGGAAATGTGACAAGAGAGTAGAGTGTATCATTGGTAGGGTTACAAAGTTTCCAGAAACTTTCCAGAATTTTTGGAAATTTTGGAAAGTTTCTGGAAATGTTCAGCCCCTTTGCAACCCTAATCATCAGCCACTCTTCTATTTGGTGCCGCAAAATATAAAATATCAAGTTTCCCAAAGTAGACGTGGTTTAATGTGTTACATTTGGTCTGTTTTTCCATCAGTACAGTGATAAAGACTCGTGGTTCTGCCTCACAGACATCAGTCCCCTGATTCACAAAAAAATGCTCAGTTAATCCCTGCTGTTCTGGGATTTTCCAGTCCTGAAATATAACAAAGTCATCCAATTCATCATTTCAGCAGGTGAGTCTGTGACCAATTCCTGACCAGTGCCTGAAGAGCTTTCATGGACCACATACAGCAGGTCAGGATTTAGTGAACTGGCAGGTTATGGATTGCCACGCAAAATGGTTAATGCGTCACAAAGTTATAGTTTTTTAGATTCAAAAGTTATTAAATTGGCCAGAGATCAAATAAAGAGCTGTATATCAGTAGCAAACCGCTAAATGCATCTTTTTAAAATATAGATCCAAACTTAATGACTTCCCGGAAAACAGAGGGCAAAAAAAAATCATGGAACATTATATTCAGACGCTCACATTCTCATAATGCCGTGGACACCCGTCGTAAATTTGACTCTATAGTTCATGCTCTTGGGGTTCCAGGGCTCAGAACATTTCATGCAGTTCTAGATTGTTAATTTTAATACAGGGAGGTAAAAGTCTAAGGGTAAGTGTGGAACACTATCAAATCTTGGTCAATGAAGCATCAGAATGAATTTTTAAGGAGGCCATTCTACTCATAAGCCCTGGTCGTCTTACAGACAAACTTGTACAAAATGGCTGCCAAAAGAAGAGTAAATGTACCAAATCTGTTAAAGCTCGCTGCTCCGACTACAAAATTTACAATGAGTTCAAAAGATATTTTCAGTTGTATCACTTTTCTTTTAGCAGTGGTTACAGAAAATCATAGAGCCATCATGACACCGCATTTTCGCCTGAGTGCCGATGTTGTGATACATTTCAATCCTTGTATTCTCAGCTCGTAAATTGCAAAGTGTTGACTGGTTTACTGGTATGGTTTCTGTGGTGACAAGTTCCTAGGTGACGGTTTGGTGCTCTTGGGGTATACAGTGTGTTTTATGAATGACCGTGGCTGTTGAGAGTTGATCCAGTGGCTTAGAAAAAGGTCTAGCGCACACTAACAGCACAGCTTGGGAACAGCTGTAGAAACATTTTCTCAGCCTGTTTTTTCAGCCAATGATTCAAAGAGTTATTAGCAGCTCCACGAAGAACCTTCAACAGGCGCAGTAGAATGGATTCCTCTGACAGAGACAAAAAGAAATATTTGGAACATAATGAATATGACTCACAGTAAGGAGAACGTATCCAGTCTGCACCAGGAGTTCGGTCTGTCTTCAGATCTACCCTCCAAAACCATTCCCCAGTCTCATCATAATAGATTTATGATTGATAATCTCATCAATCTGCTATATATCAATTGCACTCTGTCTGTATTCTAAATGTCTAAGATACCGGGTCAGCTGAGAAACACTGTCAGACATACTCAGGACATACTGTTGAAAGAGTGCAGATGTTAGTGGTGAGAGCGAATGAATGTTTAACTTAGTCGAATGTACATCTCACATGGACAAATGAAAAAAAAAACACTCACTGGTTTGACTTTTAGCAGACAACTTATAGTTATTTGCTACAAGCTTTCTAGCCAATACCACAGAGGAGGAGACAGACCATTTGCAGAAATAAGAAACAGTAGGGGTGCAACAGTACATGTAATTGCAGAGGTGGGGGACTCGAGTCACATGACTTGACTCGAGTCAGACTTAAGTCGCAAATTTTAGGACTTGAGACTTGCTTGACAAATATTAATAAAAGACTTGACTTTGACTTGATATTCTTGACTTGACACTTGACTCGGACTTGAGTTAAATGACTTGAAATAACTTGCCTTTTGTTTAATAAATATCTGTTTTTTAACACACCGCAACCTAACCACGTGATGCAGCAGGCAAGCAGAGAAAGCTAACGTAAGAGCATTGTCAGTCGTGACTGAACATGGAAGGCGCTACGCCAAGAATAATTAAATTCGGGTACCAGGATTATGTGAATTTCAAGTTTCCATGGTAATCAGTAACTCACGGGTCATGGCACGCCCATGCTCGCACCCACGCTGTATCCATCATTTTCTTACAAAGAGGTCGCGATGAGTTCAAAGCGGTAAAAAAAACTCTTCACTACGAAAACGTAAAGCACTGTAAGTTGACGTGGTATCCGAATTTTGTTGCACAATGATGAATAACTCTGCCTATTTCTCTTGTTGAATAATTAGCCAGTTTTGCTGAAGACGCCTAGCTGTGAGCGTTTCGGCAGCGTAGCATTTTGTGCGTGTGTGATATATGGAATATCCGCGGAAGTGTTATGTGACCGATAGCGCTAGTAGTGCGCCGTAGCTACTCTTTCTTTATGTATGTATCTGTGTCAGGATACACAGTAATGGACCAGAATACTAGGTTCGCTACAGAGGGCAAGAAATGAGGTAAATCACATTAACACAGAAACCAGACAGACCAGGAAAATGACTGTGAAATTGTCTCTTTCCCTTTAAGAAATGTAGGTTTTGAGCACCTTTGTAGTTACTTTATCTAGTTATATATATTCCTATTATTACTTTGTTATCTAAATAGTCCTTTTTAATATCTATTTGTGTTTTAATTTATTTAAATTCTATTTTAATTTGATGTCTCTTTGTAACTTCTATTTTCTTGGAGCTTTGTTTCCTATTACCTTGGTTGAATTAGAATCTTTAACCCACAAAAGAAAATACAATTACTTTGAGAAAAATAATTTAACTGAAAATACAAAACTTAACAGTAATTCACTGTAGATGAACAGTTCTCAGTCTGTGGAACAGGTGTGTTTGTACGTGTGCAAAGAAAAAGAGAAAATAGTCATTTGAATCCAAGTGACGAATCCAATGAATGCAAAAGTCTCTTGGTGTAATTGTTGTGCAAATGTCTGTGGTGTAAACGTTCAATAGTGCAACAGTCAGTTCAGTGCAATGTTGAGGTAATCGATGAGAAATACCAATAAGGCTGAATGAATTCCACTTGTGATAGCAGATAAGGCACTGATCACTTGATGAATCGCAGAAGTTCTTCTAATCTCTTTCAGGGTTCTCAAGCTGGGTGGCTCGCCATCTCAGGATCACAGCTTATTCCAGACTCTCAAAAAAAACCTGACCTGTTTATACAAACAGTGCCATGAACATCATAGACAATTAATATGACATTTAAACTCAACATATCTTTCATACATTAACTCAACTGGGTGGAAAATACTATTTGAGCACTCTTGTCACTCAATACCGAACAAATCATTTACATAAATGATAATACTCTGCTGATTAGCATTTTTAGCTCTTCAGAAATGCAACACATACAGTTACATACATTACACATACCATCTGAACAATAAATGCATATAAACTCGCATAAAACACTTCAAAACTCATTAACACTTCATTTTAGAGAATTAAACATTATATTATTGTGAAACTCACCAAATCCAGGGGATTTCAATTAGTGATGTGACGTTTGAACCGAGGCGTCGGAGCTTGTGTCGAGAATAAATGAATAAATGTGCGGAACAAAAGTGGGCGTTTCTAAATTTGTGGGTGTTTTCAAACTGATGGGTATTTATAAATCATGCAATGAAAATGATCTCCTTCACCTGACCCCACCCCTAAACCCTACCCACACTGTGACGTGGGCAAATCAGGTAACGCAGTGAAAAACGCCCCTCTGTTTATGGCCTCGCCCACTGATCTAGTAATTCCTATTACTATCCTGCAGAGACCTATACTTGGCCCGATTCGAGGCCTGTGTTGTTAACGGAGAAATCACGTGACCTATGACAAACGAGGCCTCGGTTTGTGTGGAATACGTCATCGGTTCGGTCTGAGTGTCGCTTCGGGTTCGAAACTCACGCCACCTTGTGGTTGTTGTGGTGTTTCAGAGAAGTGTCAGGAGTAGTAGAAGTGTGAGTGTCAGAGAGTTTTGTCATTGTCGTTATTGTGGTTCATATGTGTTAGGGCTATATATTATTACATTATACTACAGTATACTACATTATTACTATTAGGTTAGAGAGTTTTTCTCTAAGAGTTTTCCTCTATTATTAGGTGTCCTTTGACATCTGCTGGATAGCACGATTGATCACAGTGTAAATAAATAATTAATTAACAGTGTGTCTGACAGTTGTCTTTGTGCAAGTAAAGTCAGACAGAGAAAGATACATACTTTATTTCATACTCAGGCAATGGACAAATGTCTGCTCAGGTCATTGGCTCATTAATGGATTTGTCTGCTATTTCTTTGCACAGTATCTAGGTGTCACTAGTGAGCAATGATGAATGAAGCTTCGGGTAATAACCCTTTTGGTGAAGCAATGGGCTGCGAAGTCTCAGTGGTTCAGGAAGCCTCATTTTGCCATCACTAATTTCAATACAGAAATAATCCACAACATCAGATTCTACAGGGCTCACAATCGGCTAACATCCACTTCAAAATCATCAATCATCGCACTTTTAGTCTGCTTTGATAACACCCGCGATCTGCGAAGCGCGTGCTCTCCCTGTGATTATTGCGTCTCATCTCAGTGACGTCATACACAGCTGTTGTCTTTAAACAAATGTCACAATTTAATTATTAAAATTATTTTAAATGTTAATAGCACAGCAGAACAACTTTGATAACACATATTCTTTCAGCATTTTGAATGAAAATATAACTATTACAAATTATATTTATTTATTTTTTCTGAACAGCTCAATTCTGACCTGTGTTACAGTTACTAGTATTTCATTTACCAGTTTGTTTCTGTATCGTTTCTATATAAAAATGTCAATACAATGTAAAGTATTTGTTCTGGCTCTTGTTTTCAATCATTTTGCTCCGTTGTTATGCTTGTTGTTGTCATCTGTTGACATTGTACAAGCAAAATGTGGCTGTTGGTTAATGTTGTATTTGTCCCGCCCCTCCTCCACTATGATTGGACGGCTGGGTTAAAAGTCACTCCATCATTTCTGTGTGTGTTCTGCATTGAAGCTGATTTTTGACAAATTATGTAACAAAAAGTAATTTTTATAGTCTCCCATTGATTGAATTTATATAAATAAATAAAAAATCCCCCCAAAACTGTACAAAAACATTTTAGTAAAACATTATTAAAGTGAGTAATATTACATTTGTTAAAAAAAATTACATTATTATGTTAGACTTTTCTCATGCTAACATACAACCAGTATCATTCCAATTAATTTTTTTTTGTTTGTAGCGCTAGCAAATGTCAACCACCACATCAAGTCTCATGCCATTTTAGATGATTTTTTTATATATATTTTTTTATTTCAGCAAATGTCATTTGGGGTCAAAAAGACCCAGATAGCTTACATAAATAGCATATTAAGCCAATTAAGCAAAAAGATATAAGATTAAAAATAAAACCATCAATTAGACACAGGTCAGAAAAAAACTGGTATAACACTTGACATTCTGTCCCCCTCACTTTTGAAATGATGGCTCCTCCCCTGTTTGGACATGTAATTAATTACATACAACTGTGATTCATTATATTTTTAATAAATTCTTATTAAATAATTTTTACAAGCCACAAAATTAACACAGAATTAGTATAAATGACAGAAAACTGCAATTATTGTAAAAAAAAAAAAAATTGGTTACAATATTTTAAGGTGTCATTGTTACAGTGTTATATATTTATATATTTTTAAATTATATATTTAAGTACTGAGTAATATTAATTAACAACATGTACTTACTATAGGGTTAGGGTAGGATTAGGGTTTGGTTGAGGGTTAGTTCCATGTAGTTATGCATAATTTATAGCAACTAAAATTATAGCAGTAACTACATGTAACGTGTAACAAGAACACTGTAAAATAAAGTGTTACCTATTTTTTTAATCGATTCTCATCCCTAATTCTTTTTGCAAGCAACATATACTATATTTACATGTTCTATTGTATATGCTTACTAATGCACATATCTAGAGTAATTAGCCACATGTCATTTATCACTCAGGTGACTGGCTCAAAAATGCGGTGTGCCCATGAACAATGCTAACAGGTTGTGGTGCTAACAGTTAGCTCTCTCAAAGTCTCTAAAGCCCATGCATCCTCACACTCTTTCTCTGCTTCTGGAAGCTTTGGGTGCAGCCGTGGTTTCTTTTTGGCAGTGTTCAACTCCTCGGCAGCAATGCTACAACAGATGTGTTAATGCTGATGCTTTCTCTCACTCTCAGTCGTTCTTGTTCTTTCATTCCTCTTTCTTCAGAGACTGAAAGAAAACCCTCTAGAACAGTCCAAACGACAGGGGGTCTGTGTGCAAATATGATAAGAGCAAACAGAGATTGCCAAACAACAAACAAAGACCGAGCGAGACAGAAAGAGACATTTCGAAAGAGAATCATAGGAAAACAAAAGCGTGGAAAAGGAGTTGAATAGTGCACCGGATAAAAGGGCAAGCAGCAGCAGAAGTGATGGATGAATGAGCCAGGTTGTGTGGATGAGTGGAAAGAGGTCTGGATGTGGGATGGCACGGGAGTGAGTAGCGGATTTCCGAGCAGGTTGTGGGGCTGGTCCTGGCAGCCGAATACAAGCCGTTTGTTAACAGTGGAGCATTAATGACCTCCACGGTCTGCGCCAAAATACATGAACGAGCTTTAGTCAAACCGTGCCTGCATGTGTTACAGCTGTAGGAGCTCTCCAGAAAAGGGGGAGGAATTGGGGAGCCGGGCACAGGTTTGGGCCCGGCCAGTTGTGGTTCCTGGGATGCAGAGGTGGGAAGCTGCGAAAACAATTTGGGCATTTGTGTGCGAGACATATGTGGAGGAAATGGGAGAACATGCTGATTTTTTGAAGCGTGGGGAGAGATGGAGAGAGCATGAAGAACAAACACAGGCCTGGAATGGATTTTTTTTGGCTGGCACAGAGAGGATAGTAAATGTTAGTAAAGTCGTGACATATTGTCAACATTTCTTTGTTTTAAGGTACACTATACGCAGCATTTCTCACCTGATTTTTAGTTCAAATGAATGACTGAGCCAGTAAAAGAAGTGTTCCAAGAAATGGTTCTTACCCTTCTTATAAGATATAGTTCTAAAAATCGTTCTCAATATTAAGTCCACATCACAGCTATAATGATAACGGCACAGAGAAACGATATTGTTGGAATCACTTTCAGAACTATTTTATCCGGCTGATGAACGATAAAAACATTGACAACCAATCATAATCCATCCTGCTGTAACGAGCTTGAGCATTTAAAGTGACAGACAAGCTTGCACATAGAATAAACAGAACAATATCGTCCGCTGGTATGGGCGCAATATAGTTAACTTTATAGTTAACTTTATAGTTATTGTCCTTGGTGTGAACGGGCCTTTAGAACCATGTTCTAGGTCACTATGGTAAGCCTAAAATAATAAAATAATAATAATAATAATAATAAATGAAAAATGTATAAATGAAATGGATATGTGTGTATATATACACCGATCAGGCATAACATTATGACCTAATATTGTGTTGGTCCCCCTTTTGCTGCCAAAACCTGTCGAGGCATGGACTCCACTAGACCCCTGAAGGTGTGCTGTGGTATCTGGCACCAAGATGTTAGCAGCAGATCCTTTAAGTCCTGTAAGTTGCGAGGTGGGGCCTCCATTGATTGGACTTAAGCACATCCCACAGATGCTCGATTAGATTGAGATCTGGGGAATTTGGAGGCCAAGTCAACACCTCAAACTCGTTGTTGTGCTCCTAAATAAAACATTCCTGAACCATTTTTGCTTTGTGGCAGGGCGCATTATCCTGCTGAAAGAGGCCATGTGTTCCCCAGATAAGCGACGCACACGCACCCGGCCATCCACATAATGTAAAAGAAAACGTGATTCATCAGACCAGGCCACATTCTTCCATTGCTCCGTGGTCCAGTTCTTATGCTCACGTGCCCACTGTTGGCAATTTCGGTGGCGGACAGGGGTCAGCATGGGCAGCCTGACTGGTCACAACAAACTGCGATGCACTGTGTATTCTGACACCTTTCTATCAGAACCAGCATTAACTTCTTGAGCAATTTGAGCTACAGTAGCTCGTCTGTTTGATCGGACCACACGGGCCAGCCTTCGCTCCCCACATGCATCAATGAGCCTTGGCCACCCATGACCCTGTCGCCGGTTCACCACTGTTCCTTCCTTGGACCACTTTTGATAGATACTGACCACTGCAGACCGGGAACACCCCACAAGAGCTGCAGTTTTGGAGATGCTCTGACCCAGTCATCTAGCCATCACAATTTGGCCCTTATCAAACTCGCTCAAATCCTTACGCTTGCCCATTATTTTCCTGCTTCTAACATATCAACTTTGAGGACAAAATGTTCACTTGTTGCCTAATATATCCCACCCTCTAACAGGTGCCGTGATGAAGAGATAATCAGTGTTATTCACTTCACCTGTCAGTCGTCATAATGTTATGCCTGATCGGTGTTTATTTATATATATATATATATATATATATATATATACCTTATCTTATGTCTTACCTTGGTAAGTCAATGCGGTAAGCATAATAAATAAATAAATCAATTTTATATTCTAATTCATATTCCTGTTTCAAAACACTAAGCTTAGCCCAATAGTAGGATCAGCGATACATGATGAGAAAACTAGACTGATGAAAAGTTGCTTCAGTATCTGGTTGTACCCACAAAAATGAACTCAATGCCTGAACTCTGAATGAAACCACTGCATTACGTACTCTGTCACCTCCCACAGTGGTGCAGTGATATAAAAAGAAGGTCTGCAATGATTTTAATCATTGATTAATGAGACCTGCCTGCTGGCTACATCTGTGTCTGTTAGCCTGTTTGCTGAATCATACTGGTTCCTGTTTATAGAGACTTGTCTAAATAAACCAGGCAGTGTAGCTAATGAAATCACTGCTCTTCTGCTCCAGTGGGAGCAAGCCTTTGCGGCATCCAGCACAGCTGTTCCCAACACACTACAGCTATCTCTGCACTACACCTGTTAGTTTAACCTGGATAAGAGTTTCTGGGGCAGAGAGAGTTTAGTTATTTTGTAAGAAGCCCAAAATGGTCTCACAAAGTAAGCATTATGATTCTGGTTGATTCAAAGTTGGGAAATGTTCAGCATGAGATCATTATTAGCAAGGTAAACGTTACTATAAATTCTTTAAAAAAAAATTGTAAAAAGGACCTATATGAGCAATTCTGTTTACTTAAAGGAGAAAAGTAAACAGTAAACTTTCTCTGTTTGAATTATAGGTTGTCCATCTCTTTTCCTAGCTAACTTTATGAAATGCATCTGCTCACCATGGCAGTCTCACACATGAAACAAAAATTTATTGTGACTGTTTTTTCAGAGGAGATGAGCAGTGAGTACTCAAGCACTTTATGTCCAGGGTTAAGATTGGCATTGTGGTCACTCAACAAGTGAATATAAATACACATAAATATAAAGAAAACCAAAATAACTCAACAGTCGGCTCTGAAAGGTGTCATGGCTCTACAACACCCACTGCAGAGGCAAAATAGACTCAAATAAGAAAAAATAAATAAATACAAAAGCAGACAAAAGGGTGAAATTATATCGAATTTACCAGGGAGGTAAAAACAGCAGCAAATAAGAAAGACATCAAAAGGACATGAGGGAAAAATGTGTGCAGAGATGCCTGCCTCCAGCTATTTCAACAACACTCTTTCTGATTCTCAACACAGGACGCTGGACTTTATGCTATACCTCCAAACAAATGCAGCTTCTTGCAATAATTAGGTTGATTGGGACCACTCAAATGCTCACAATGATCCAGATCCAGGTCAGGTTAAAATACTTGCCCCGACCAGTTTTTTTTTACCAAACAATGCACTTACATTGACCACCAGGGAAATCAGGTCAGTGACTGGTCCAGCCAGTTACCTTCAGGAGCTCCTTGAGGGAGTATGTCAAGTTCAGTGCTCAGAGGAACACGTTTTCCTTTCCTGACAAGCTGTTTTGTGAATGACCACAACATCTTTATTCTTGCTATCTTTTCCTCTCTCCCTATCCCTCTCTCATCCCCCAACTCATGTTCCTTCTCTCCCAGTGAGGAGAGTCTTTGGCTCATGAAGAAAGGGAAGCCCCTCAGTTTAATTGGCAAGCTCCCTGTGAAGCAGATCTTTTTCACTACAAGCTTTCACAACAAGCTGTTAGACAGATTTCATCCATTATAGAGCCCGCAAAACAGCAAGGCCAGGCGAGGAACAGGGCATGAGTGGGCGTAGCTCACAAAAACACTGACCGTAATTTTGTCGCCAATTTTGTTCCCTTCGAAGTTCAGGAAAGGCTGTTCTTTAGTATGAGGTTATGGCTGAAAGTTACAGTACAGACCCCAAGGCCCAAGACAGTTGGTATGACGGTGTTTTCTGATGGAAAAATGAGAAAATAAGGAAAAATGGAAACAGTCAGGGGTTCAAGGTGCTGGCGAAGTGCTGGCTAGCCTCTACTTCACATTATACGGTTTCCTTTGTGGTGGCGGGACTGTCACTCTTAGTGATTGAAAGGTCTAGTACCATGCTCCCAATGCAAACAGTAATAACATTCTATGTTCCCATGAGCTTTAAAATAAAGAATGATTTCATTCTCTTCTTTAAATATGATAATAATATACAGAGCAGGATAATAATCTCTAGCCTTCGTTTACCCTTGATATATTGTCACGCTAATATAAACACATTTAACAACTGTGTTCAACGTATTTAGTAAAACAAACCTCAAATCTCTACTCAATCAAACTAGGAAATCAGAATTTTTTAACAGTGTCATGTGTGCCAGAGTTATTATGCCAAAGTGGAAATGATTAATTACAAAGAAGCTCGTACAATACATTTTAAAAGGCATAATTAAGCATGAACATGACTAAAGGAAACATCTATTTGTTAAACAAATTATGCCACCTAATATGATTCATATTCTTTATTATTTTTAAATCATTACAAATGCAACGCAAAGGAAAATACAGGCATCGGTAATTGGTATCAGCAAGTACAAAAAATCATAAAATTGTTCTTGACCAGTCCAAATTATGACTGACAATATAACACATTTAATTTAGTGCAACTAGTTAAAAATAATGTGATAAATATATAACAAAAAACTATCATATCCCCAGACACATACACAAGTGCCACAGGAATTTTTCTGTGATCGGAGCATTTTTGAACTACAACTTAAATTCAAAGTATAATTTTCTAGGGATGCTATATTAACATTTTTTTTTTTTTAAAAGATTATTTTTATGCTATGTAAATGGCTGATATTATAATTCTAGTGTAAAATGAATTTAGACTTCACAACATTATACTGTACAACATGAAAAATGGATTTTCATCTTAAAGATTTTCTAAAGATTCCATTTAACAGTTAGTTATTAATACAATTATAAAGTTATTAGTAAAATTATTAGTGTTTTAAAGATTAAATGTGCATTAGATGATAACAAAGGTAGGTAAATGAAAAATCGAATAAATTTACATGCACATGTAATATTAAATATACAAAAATATACTATATATATATACATTTTTAAAATTTAAAAATAAATATATAATAATTTTTTAATTATAATATATATATATATACACTCACCTAAAGGATTATTAGGAACACCTGTTCAATTTCTCATTAATGCAATTATCTAATCAACCAATCACGTGGCAGTTGCTTCAATGCATTTAGGGGTGTGGTCCTGGTCAAGACAATCTCCTGAACTCCAAACTGAATGTCAGAATGGGAAAGAAAGGTGATTTAAGCAATTTTGAGCGTGGCATGGTTGTTGGTGCCAGACGGGCCGGTCTGAGTATTTCACAATCTGCTCAGTTACTGGGATTTTCATGCACAACCATTTCTAGAGTTTACAAAGAATGGTGTGAAAAGGGAAAAACATCCAGTATGCGGCAGTCCTGTGGGCGAAAATGCCTTGTTGATGCTAGAGGTCAGAGGAGAATGGGGCGACTGATTCAAGCTGATAGAAGAGCAACTTTGACTGAAATAACCACTCGTTACAACCGAGGTATGCAGCAAAGCATTTGTGAAGCCACAACACGCACAACCTTGAGGCGGATGGGCTACAACAGCAGAAGACCCCACCGGGTACCACTCATCTCCACTACAAATAGGAAAAAGAGGCTACAATTTGCACGAGCTCACCAAAATTGGACAGTTGAAGACTGGAAAAATGTTGCCTGGTCTGATGAGTCTCGATTTCTGTTGAGACATTCAGATGGTAGAGTCAGAATTTGGCGTAAACAGAATGAGAACATGGATCCATCATGCCTTGTTACCACTGTGCAGGCTGGTGGTGGTGGTGGTGGTGTAATGGTGTGGGGGATGTTTTCTTGGCACACTTTAGGCCCCTTAGTGCCAATTGGGCATCGTTTAAATGCCACGGCCTACCTGAGCATTGTTTCTGACCATGTCCATCCCTTTATGACCACCATGTACCCATCCTCTGATGGCTACTTCCAGCAGGATAATGCACCATGTCACAAAGCTCGAATCATTTCAAATTGGTTTCTTGAACATGACAATGAGTTCACTGTACTAAAATGGCCCCCACAGTCACCAGATCTCAACCCAATAGAGCATCTTTGGGATGTGGTGGAACAGGAGCTTCGTGCCCTGGATGTGCATCCCACAAATCTCCATCAACTGCAAGATGCTATCCTATCAATATGGGCCAACATTTCTAAAGAATGCTTTCAGCACCTTGTTGAATCAATGCCACGTAGAATTAAGGCAGTTCTGAAGGCAAAAGGGGGTCAAACACAGTATTAGTATGGTGTTCCTAATAATCCTTTAGGTGAGTGTATATATATATATATATATATATATATTATTATATATATATATATATATATATATACACACACCTAAAGGATTATTAGAACACCTGTTCAATTTCTCATTAATGCAATTATCTAATCAACCAATCACGTGGCAGTTGCTTCAATGCATTTAGGGGTGTGGTCCTGGTCAAGACAATCTCCTGAACTCCAAACTGAATGTCAGAATGGGAAAGAAAGGTGATTTAAGCAATTTTGAGCGTGGCATGGTTGTTGGTGCCAGACGGGCCGGTCTGAGTATTTCACAATCTGCTCAGTTACTGGGATTTTCACGCACAACCATTTCTAGAGTTTACAAAGAATGGTGTGAAAAGGGAAAAACATCCAGTATGCGGCAGTCCTGTGGGCGAAAATGCCTTGTTGATGCTAGAGGTCAGAGGAGAATGGGCCGACTGATTCAAGCTGATAGAAGAGCAACTTTGACTGAAATAACCACTCGTTACAACCGAGGTATGCAGCAAAGCATTTGTGAAGCCACAACACACACAACCTTGAGGCGGATGGGCTACAACAGCAGAAGACCCCACCAGGTACCACTCATCTCCACTACAAATAGGAAAAAGAGGCTACAATTTGCACGAGCTCACCAAAATTGGACAGTTGAAGACTGGAAAAATGTTGCCTGGTCTGATGAGTCTCGATTTCTGTTGAGACATTCAGAGTGTTCAGAGATTAGTATGGTGTTCCTAATAATCCTTTAGGTGAGTGTATATAGTGCCACAACATCCCTCATAAACACACTGTTTTCCTATTATTTTCCAAATTGTTTAACTGGAACAGTGGACTTACAGTTTTTAACAGACAGCTGGAGACTTTCAGGTTCATTAGCTGAACCAAGAGCCAATGTTCTTGTGTCAATAACACTGAAAGCTCTATTGATTTGTAAAGCAGGGAGCAGGTTTCACAGATGAGGTGCTTATAGTTTTAGGAGGCTTTTCTAAGAACTGTCCAGCAAATCTGATGAGCTGTAAGTGCTCTTCACTGAGCAGTAAGTGGTTGCTGCCATTACCTGTAAAAAAGTGCTCCTGCTGGGAGCTGAAGTGGAAACGGTCTCTGTTTTGGAAACTTCACAGTGGTAGAATCCATTGTTCCATTAAAACAACCCCAGTATGTTTGAAAAGTGACTCCATTGAGATATAACCTGCAAACACCTGTATACAAAAAAAAAAAAAAAAACATACATGCATCCTTTACACACAGGACAGCCACCGACCCAGATTTTTTAATGTTTGGGTGTTAATCTTTGAATTTATGTTTTATTGAAGTATCAAGAGTCTCAGATGTTTCTCCTAAAATTCAGTTATCTTAGGAGAAACAGAATTAGAAACACATTAGACATTAGTCTATTGTAAAAATACAAAACTGTAAAATTAATGTGACAAGCGAAGCTCAGACAATTCAGCCTTGGAAGAATTTGATTTTAAAAAAAGTTAATATTTAAATCTCTGACTTTAGACTGCAGACTTTGGTATCTTAGCAAATCAGAGAACAGTTTGTGACATTGTTGAGGTCAATTCACAAGGAGACATGAGAAAAATCTGAGAAACAGTTTAGAAGGATACTTCACCCACAAAATCAAATACTTTAAAGAACGCTGGGATCCAAACAATATTGGACTTCAATGACTTATTGTATGGATAGAAAAACACTGAGACATTTCACAGAAGAAAGACAAGTCAAGACATGAGGGTTAGTACATAATGATAGAATGTTCAGTTTTAGGTGAACTCTCTTTAAATCCATTACTGCCTAGAAGAACAATTGAAATATTGTCTGTCATTTTTGTAGACTCATAGAATAACTGGAATAAATTCACATATTTCATATTTTTTTCTTTTGTTGTTGATGCATGGCCAAATAAAGTGTTTTGCAGTCTGCTAAATTGAAATTGCAGTTGTTCGTCTAGCCTCTCTGTCTTTAGCCAAACGCTGTGGTTTGTTTATGAGACAGGGGGGAGGAATGGAGGGATACAGGAAGACATGGAGATTTGGAATCGTTTGGATGATGAGACTTTAAATCTCAGACTCTGAGCAGAGCTTGAAAGTGCACCATTCCCATGCACAGCAGGATCCATGTTCTGCGGTTACGACAGGAAAAGTGTACAGTCTAAAAGTGCATAGTCTAGGAAAGCCAGACTTTTCAATTTTGGCATAAAGTTCAGTTCATACTGTATCTTATTCTGTCCAAGATACGGCAAATTAGGAAAGAAGGGGCCATCTAACAGACATATTAAACAACTGAGTTGTCTTGCACCCAGTTTGCCTTTTTATATGAATGTGTATAATATACTAATATGCTAATACGAATATGCTTGTTTACTTGCTGCTGTCTTGAATATAACTCTGAATTTCATGAACCTTGCAAAGTTTGTTAAAAACTAGTTCCTCCTCAGAAGCATTCGTTGTAGTAGCCTAACCACAACGCTAACCACACTCGCTCTCTTTCCCTCTCTCCTATATGTGTACCAATCATTTGATTGAAGATTTGGATTGTTCTAGAAAAACAGTCCTAGAAAGTTCCAGAAAGTTCTAAACAGTTCTAGAACGTTTTACTAAGTGCTATATATACAGTGTGTGTGTATATATATATATATATACACCGTAACATTATGACCTAGGTGAAGTGAATAACACTGATTATCTCTTCATCACGGCACCTGTTAGTGGGTGGGATATATTAGGCAGCAAGTGAACATTTTGTCCTCAAAGTTGATGTGTTAGAAGCAGGAAAAATGGGCAAGCGTAAGGATTTGAGTGAGTTTGACAAGGGCCAAATTGTGATGGCTAGATGACTGGGTCAGAGCATTTCTAAAACTGCAGCTCTTGTGGGGTGTTCCCGGTCTGCAGTGGTCAGTATCTATCAAAAGTGGTCCAAGGAAGGAACAGTGGTGAACCGGCGACAGGGTCATGGGCGGCAAAGGCTGAAGGCTGGCCCGTGTGGTCCGATCAAACAGACGAGCTACTGTAGCTCAAATTGCTCAAGAAGTTAATGCTGGTTCTGATAGAAAGGTGTCAGAATACACAGTGCATCACAATCTGTTGCGCATGCGGCTGCATAGCTGCAGACTGGTCAGGGTCACCTTGCTGACCCCTGTCCGCCACCGAAAGCGCCAACAGTGGGCATGTGAGCATCAGAACTAGACCATGGTCTGGCCTGGTCTGAAGAATTACGTTTTCTTTTACATCACGTGGAAGGCCGGTTGTGTCGCTTACCTGGGGAACACATGGCACCATGATGCACTATGGGAAGAAGGCAAGTCGGCGGAGGCCTCCAAATTCCCCAGATCTCAAGCCAATCGAGCATCTGTGGGATGTACTGAACAAACAAGTCCAATCCATGGAGGCCCCACCTCGCAACTTACAGGACTTAAAGGATCTGCTGCTAACATCTTGGTGCCAGATACCACAGCACACCTTCAGGGGTCTAGTGGAGTCCATGCGTCAACGGGTCAGGGCTGTTATGGCAGCAAAAGGGGGACCAACACAATATTAGGATTATAATGGTCATAATGTTATGCCTGATCTGTGTATATATCCAAAGCTGGTGATCCATAAACCAAACACAGGACGCCCCACAATGAATGATTTCAATTTAGACAGCTTCACTGATTACAGTGGGTGATTTAGTTAAGACTAGAAAGAGCGTTTGTGAAAATGTCTTACATTAATAGAGGTCTTTGCCATCTAACTAACAGGTATCTACAACATACCACACTATTTTTAGTATTTTGACATTTAGTGAGCTTTGACATTCAAACTGCTTTCAAAAGAACAAGACCCTAAAGTCATTCACAATATGCAATGGTGACTGCCAAAGGCTGAGCTACAGCAACTGAGAAACATTCATAACGCCTACAAAATCCTTTACTTGAAGATCTCTATAAAGCTCGAGAGAAGCTCCCGATTGTGTCTTATTCACTGCCTGAGTCTTGTCATTTTTTTTACCCTGCTCTCTTCAAATTTTCTTTTTTTCTGTGTGAAAACACCTGAAAAACATTAATGCACCGTTCTCTCTCCCACTCTGTGCACTGAGAGCATTACATAATGCTTCTGTGCTTCTGCTGACAGTAACTGGAGCTGTCATGTTGATGTTTTCATGATTGTTAGAGGCTGTATTACCTGAATGCGTGATCATGCAGAGCAAATGCACAGTTTTGGCATTGCAGCAGCAGAGAACAGCGTTTCTGTGTTCTGCATCTGTTCTGTTTGTTTAATTAACTATTTGCTGCGATGTTAAACTTTTACACATGTAGCTTTGCAAATATAGCAGAAAACCCTCAATGATTGATATATTAGGTATGTGGCTATAAATCAAACAAGAACAATAAAAAAAACTCAGAAAGGAAAACCTGTAAAAGTCAAAATGGAATAAATTAAAAATCTAAACAAAAAAGCAGTGGAAGAGCATTTATCTGTAAATAGAATACAAACAACCAAATGTGGTGATTGAAATACATTATTTAGGGAACACTAAAGAGGACATTTAGACACATTAGACTATGCTGTTTTACTTTCAAATGAGTGTAAATGTTTGGTATAAGAGAGAGATTTTCTTTTGGTTTACAAACCACTAAGCAGACCAGTAGTTTTAATTAAGACAAACTGGAGACTTTGTTTATGTGACAGAAAGCAATACATTGTAAGCCAATTAAGCACCACAACATTACAGAATCAAAACTGTCTGTGACTAATTACTGGTTATCCCAAAGCACTTTCCTTGCAAGAATACATGAACGAAAAGTGCATGGATATGATGTCACATTCTGGCTTCTGTTTTTAATAAATCAATCACAAATAGCAAACGATAACACATGCAAAATGTAGTGTTGTAATTTCCTAAAGCACTTTTTGATTATAACAAAGTAGGAAAAAGGAATATTCATTTTGAGATTTGCTAAAAAAATAAGTTATTAAATTATTAGTATTTTATTTTTAGTGTTTGAAGTGAAGGTAAAAGTAAACAAAATATATATATATATATATATATTTTTTTAAGTTCAAAATTCTTCAGTGTAATACAGTTCTTTGGGAAGAAGGAGACGGGAACCGGCGAACGTGCAATCACTTTAATCAAAAATAAACACAAACTAAAAGTAAAAACGGCAGCCTCCTCAGTGTGAAGGCAATTTTAGCTATTTTCTATGCGAATAGGACTTTTAGAAAGTGAACTTTCTAAACAATGTCATAACGACACGCATGTATAAACGGTCCCTTTCCAATCAACACAAACTACAAACCACAGATCAGTTCACTATGAGATTAAAAGATAATCATCATCTCTCTCAATGCCAAGAATGACTTGAATTACAGAACTACAGGTGATGAATGGACACATTTAGCTTCGGCGTTGTTTCAACATATTTTTCCTCTCCACTCCACTGCACGGTCATTTGCATAGAGCAGGGGGTCTCCACATAGCTGTGGTCTTTCTGAAAAATACAGGGTGGTGCAGTTCTAAAGCCTCTGGGTTAAAGGTGGCCAAAGGCCAAGTTCAGGGTGGACCTCACGCTGGCACAATGCCTACACTATAGCAGAGCCAGAGCATGTGGAAGTGCTTTAGGCCTGGGGAAGGAGCAGTCAGCCTCGCACAGAATCCCTCACCGCAAAGACAGAGAAGCTGAAAGCAAATTACTCTTCATTAGAGCCACACAGCCAGTTGCCAGGGACCCGAGCGTGGAAAAACAACAGGCCTCAGAATTTATGATGAATACATCATAAAGGAAGGAGGTTGACATGCAACATGCCACCTGCTGAACGCACTTCAGTTTTGCTTCGGATGAGAGAACGGTGGCTCTCATCGCCGAAGATGAAGTACTTTTGCATCTGTGTGCGAATTGCACATTCTTCTACTTTATGGTTCTGTCTGTTACATCAAGAAACGCCAGTCGTAATTCTGCCGATCCGAATTCATGTATTTCCAACTCCCTGTGGAGTTTTTTTTTTTTTTTTTTAGCAATCTCTGTTCCTACGCATTGGTAAGCGCAAGCGAATTTTAATGTGCATATTGAAAGTATTACTCCTTAAACAGAACATCTTGTCCTTCAAGATCAAGTGACAAGACCGGGCCAAAACTGCATAAAAATCCGCTAAGTCCAATTGAAAAGATTTGCAGAAGCTTTCGCAGATGTTCTGAGGAATATTTTTTTTTGAGGGCCGCAATGCTGTGGTAAATTGAATTGCTATAGATATGGTTTCGTAGAGGCCATTACCCTCAGAAATGTTCCAGTCTCGTCCGCGCCAGAGAGCAGAGACCCATTACGCACGCAGGCAGCACCCCTGCCCCTGATGACAGGCCTCAGCCATCCAGGGATATCATCAGCTCTAGTCCAGCGTCTCCGCTGTCGTAATATCATCGTCTCGAAGGTGTCATGATAACCATCATTTTCTCCAGCGCAAAAGCCTCCACCCGGCCTCTAATGAAAACAGCCGTCTCTGAAATCTGTTTTCGCTCTGGTCTGCGTTGTCGTCGAAACATTTTCATTATATTACACCCCACAGAGTCATAATGACTCCCACATAGACAAAACAGGACACGGAGATATGATGTCGTCTGGAATTGGTTGTTATGCTGCTCAAGAAACCTGTTCCAAGGTGAGGCTGATGTGGCAACTGGCTACCAGCAAAAGCAAGCAGTGGACTCAAGTACTCCTGAGGGATTGCTGAAATCTTTTCATGTGTTTCACACAGTTACTGCAATAAGAAAAATCCCTCAACTGACCGAGTCGCTCTAATACGTTAAAGATGTCTCCGTTTATGATGTAGTAAAACAATGAATATATGAGATTGTAGTCTGAGCCAAGGCTGATGCATCTGGAAGACCTCCAGGTACCCAACTCAAAAACTGCAGAGCCAAAGTCTTCCATTCCAACAACATGGAAAGAGAGAAGGTGAAGGGCGAATAAAAAGAGAATAAAAAGTGTTGTGAATTATATCCCATAATTAATTACTTAATGCAACTTAATTTTTTGTAATTAACCAACTAAATTAACCAAAATAAATGTATCCAGTAAATGTAACAACTCAAAATATGCATTTAAAAGAACATTCAGAAAATATATATAATATAAAATATGTGTTCCATTTTCTTGAGGTGTGAGTGTGTGCATGGCCGTAACAAGGGTTTGAAAATTAATGAGGTCTGGGGTGGGGTGTTAAGAATTGTGCTATAATGTCAGCAATAACCTGCCTGCGCTGTTTAAGTGCCAGAGATGCAGTGTGTTGCCAGATATTGCTAAGAAAAACAAACAAAAGACCAAAGACGCTTAAAATATTTGGATCTGGCAACACTGCAGAGGCTGCAACCACGTCCTCCCTCACTCAAAACTCTCTCAATACCCCTTCACTCTGCCATCGTCTCACAGTGATATGAATTGCTCTCCATCATTTTCACACTGTCTAAACTGAATTATATAGGGCTGTCACAATTCATCTATTAAATTCCCAGATTAACTGGGAAAATACCGGAAGTGGCTGCACGATATATTAAGACCATTTTAAAATCACAATATAGCATAGTGATATTGTGAAATCACAAACACTATGATTCAGTTAAACTAATATGCCCGCGCCCCGCGGGTTTCAGAGTGACATACAACGCTTTATTTACATGCGCGCAGGTTACGTGTGTCTTTCAGGCAAGTCTGACGCGCTTTGTGTTTCATAGCGAATTGTTGATCTGTTGTCATTTACATGCAGCTCGGATAACAAACTCCATCTCTGCATATGCTGTGAGTTTGGGTTGCTTATAACGTTCATCTGGGAACATAACATGCGTCATTTCACCAGATTTGTAATGGAAATCATTTATAAAACAACACAGGAGAATACATCAATATTTTTTTAATATGCAAATTGTTGTTCATCACGATTTCAAAATGAAAGTTTAAACCCTCGATCTGAGTTTGCATGTTTTGATGTCCACATGTTATTGTTCAAAAGGCTGTAGCATTTATGTAGCATATTCTTACTTGTAAAGAAGTGGCCAAATATTAAAGATTAAGTGGACGTTTGAATTAAATGTTGTTTGGCCAATATTAAACATGGATTTGATCATGCTGTAAAGTGTAACAACAACAATCACCAGGCTGTGGCACCCTCTGCAGGCATTTATTATAATACATAATGTACATAAGTTGATTGTTTATATTAAAGTGCATTATGTATTTTAACAGTGTTGTTCAATAAAGCCATATGATTACTTGCTTTCAATACTTTATTTGAACCAATTATTATTGCCTCATTGTTATTTTATCAGTATTTTAAGTCATTTTAAAGGCGATTGTTCACTTATCTTTATTAGCAAAAAAAAACTGATTACTCGATTAATCGTCAAAATAATCGATTGATTACTTGATTACCAAAATAATCGTTAGTGACAGCCCTAGAATTATAGACACTCATATGAGTTTTAAATGGCTAATTAATCATTTTTCAATATGAAAAATGTACCGAAGTCAGGACCTCGGTGACCTCATAGCTGACTACGGCCATGTGTGTGTGTGTCACTGTTCAAAAGATTGGGGTCAGTACATATTTTTTTTTAAATATTGGATTGTATTGGATTGGATTTTTTGTCATTTACACAAAATATATTCAAATTATAATCATTATATTTAATTATATTTATATTCAATTTTGGCATTGGCATTTCTTCTGCAATATCACAAATACTGTGTGGTTCAAACACAAATCCCAATGCACTGATAAATCACAGAGCTTCTGTAGAGATGTTGCTATGTTCTCATCCAAGTGCAAAATAAGTTTTGGATTTTCCAGGGCTGAAAGTGTAAACAATGGCACAACATGTCTGGCTGTCACAGCCGGTAGCAGTCCCTTGCCATCATACTTTTGGATTCAAAGCAAATGTGAAAAGAAGTTGCCGCCACCTCTATCAGCAACTGAAAACTCCCATTCTGAGTTAGTCAGTCAGGCCAAGATTCCCATGCTGGGTGTGATTGTCTGTCTGCGTTTCTGCTTGGTGTTCCCCCACATCTATAATAGAATGAATGATCACTGAGAAGTTTTGGGACAGGAAATGGGCTTTTGTCCCAACCACAGTCTCCTAAGTTTGATATTGTTTACAGGCACAAAATAAATAAATGAATAAGACCAACATGAAGATAATGAGGCTGCTATAGTAGACCTGTCCATTCCCCTTTTATAGTACATCATCTGTGGTCACTAACTTACTAGATGATTTATCTCAATCTACAAGGCTTTCTGGTAGCAGCTTTAGGGTGCTGTTTTGTGGCAGCTGAAGTGACAGTGTACTTGTTCACAACCCGCCTCTCCCTGCAATTATGTCCGCTCATCACCCCACCCTCTCGGCTCGCCTCTGCCTTCCACATCATTTCCAAATCAAATTAAATCTGAAACATGAAGCCAGAGACAGAGTGAAAGCTTGTTCTGTGGTTGACAGTAAACAGCTCCACTGGCTATATTCAGCTTGAGTCGTGAGGTGTTACTACAGTCCCTTTGACATGTCGAGGCTGTCATTGTGAATTTGTCAGAGAGAAGTACCTTAAGATTGCTTTACATGCTTTTAAGGTCTTCCTCTTCAGTCTGTTAGGGATGGTGAGTCATTCACTGCTTCTGATTTGCAAATCAAATATATTATGAAAAGAGATTTTTAAACTCTCTGACACCTCCTAACACAAACAGACACATTACCAAAGTACGAATAGCCTCACTATCACTTCAACCCGCGACAACAGGGTAAAAGTAGCCCAATTCCACAGGACCGGCTTCCTCCTTATAGAGTGGTGCAGGTATGACGTCAATTTGTAGGCCAAACCGGCAGTTAGCATCACACTGGTTCCCTCAATAAAAACCCAATAGGATTTTCCCATAGGCTTTTGGATTATCGCAAAAAAACAAAAAGCTAAATGAATTTACCTTTTCGGCATGATGACGTTAAATCTCCCCGACAGCCTCTGTAGTCCCGTTTAGCCACTTGTTAACAACCGCATTTTTCAAGACACTTAACAGCCAGAGTGGGGTAATACTGATGTATTTTATGTTGTAAAATAAAAGTGTCTTGAGCTTGTGTTCACCACAAACCTTATTTCAGCCATTTAACCAAGAGCCCATTCAAAAACTCATTGACTTCGGGACGAGGGAACCGGAAGTGCTAAAATGCTAACACCAGGTGTTTTGTTTTTGACAGTAGTAAAACTGTACTTGACGTGCAATTTTTGAATGAGCAATAAACATCACACAGCTCGTTATTAAAACTATGACTATTCATGACACTATTGACAATAAAACATGGGGATATTAATTTCCCAGCAGTGAAAGACCCCCACTACTATTATTTTCACTCTTTCGTGAACAATGCTGTAAACGCCGCACCTACCTGACACTCAAGTTGAGACGCAGGTCGATGTGTGCTACGTGATGACGTCACATTTATGCAAAACTAAAGCGTCTAAAATACATATTTATGCATATTAAAATGCATATTTATTAAAAGGGGATGTAAAAAATAAATTAATAAACAATAAACATTACATTTAACAATACATTTAAAACAGCAAAAAAACAGATATGAAAACAATTCCAATCAACAAGAAATATAGATTTGCTGGAATGTATGCAAACCTCACAATATGACATCAGTTCCCTGCTGTGTTACTCTGAGCTGTGTGTGAGGCACAGCTGTCCCACTCATGAGTGCACTAGTTGGGTTGCACACCGGGACAGCAGATGCTACACTGGACTACTCATGCACACATTCCTGATCCTACATGATTGTCTGTAATTACCAGCTGTAAGCTGATAGCAGGGGGAATAAGGAGTCTATTGAGCTGTCAGTGCAGGCAGGTCGCTGACAAGGACAGGTACAGGCTGAGCAGCAGCGAAGGGAGGAGAGACCGCTACAACCATACACTCTCTCTATTGGTCAGGCAATGGATGTCAGTCTTGTAGTCTCATGCTGAACTCGAACAAAGCAATTACACTCAGATGGTTAACACACTACAGAGTGTATGCAGATAGATAGATAGATAGATAGATAGATAGATAGATAGATAGATAGATAGATAGATAGATAGATAGATAGATAGATAGATAGATAGATAGATAGATAGATAGATAGATAGATAGATAGATAGACTGACATGAACGATAGATAGAATGACAGGCAGACAGACGGTAATCAGGTCTGAACGAGAGATTCTTGGTGCAGGAAGTCACAGAGCTTGTTGGGGAGGCACCTAATTGTCTACTGCGGCATGTAATTACAAGCTTACTCAACATAAATCTTTCATTATTAAGCACTATTTCTGTCCTGGAACACTGACGCTGTGCATCCCTCAGAGAGTGAGAGAAACCTCTGCCTTTTGCTTGATTCAGAGAGAGAAAGAGGACTGAAAAAACAGTGCTGTTTAAATGCCATAAATATAATATTGTTTGCATGTTAGTGTGCAAAGAAAATAACTCGATTGGGTTAAAGCTGTGTCAAAAAGCAACTAAACGCAAATAAACGCAATTACAGCGCTGTTGCAAAGAGTCATGTGCAAGTGTTCACTCGATTTCACCGACACCTGCCCTCAGGGGCATGAAGATGGACGCTTGTTCAGTTTCTGAGTTCAGTGTCTTATGATTTTGTAGGATAAGTAAAAAAGGCTCTTTTTTACATGCTTGACACTATTTAGCGGTTCCTTTACAATCAAAACATTCCTGGACTTAATGTAATATCATTGACATATCAGTGCACATTATTCCAAAGAAAAGCAATATTTGTCTCCATAATCTTTCATCAAAATGTAATAATTTGCTTCACCTCTGACATTATTTTTCGCCTGACCTCACCAAGCCCTCTTATTTTTCAACCTTTCCTCTCCAAGCACCTGCCATACAATAGAGATCGCTTTTCATCATCCAATCAATTCCCAGTGGGCAAAACCAAGTCCAACCATGCCATTTTTCAATTGGAATTACACCACATTATGAAATAAAATATTATTTTTCATGCAGACTATAAATATAAAATGGCACTGGTGTTGAAAAACTAGAATGTCTATTTGCATTACTTTTTAGGTATTAATAAAAATGTTGTGACACAAATCACTTTTGAATGTGAAATATGCACAATGCAAATGAGTTATGAAAAATTAACTTTGTAATCCACACAAAGATACTTCTATAAGAAGCCCCAGTATCATGTCAATAGCTGTAGTCATGCAACCAGGATCTCCAAAAACGTACATGGACTCTTATTGTCTCCTATCCGCCTTATGTTTGTGGATACTGCCCCCTATGCTCCAAAAGTGCAATAGCATTCCTTTTTCCACTATGAAAAGAAACATTGAAAATGTTTTGCTGGCCTTTCTCATTGATTTTCCCGTACATTTTGTGAAGAATACATGATTTTTTGTATAAAGAATCCCTTTTTATTCTAAAATGTGGAAAATGTTTTGGTAATGAACAGATGGTTGTATCCATGAGCTCTGTGAAAGTCATTGCAAACCATTCAAAGAACAGAATAAGTGATGCATTAAGCGCTTCTCTCTTAAATCCTGTTTTCACTGGCTGATGTTTTCTGCACTTCATTACTCAGTTCATGTGCTGAATCAACAGTAACAGTCAATCCATTCTTAATGCCACAGAATTAGCGTCTGGGCCAGGAGTGGTTGAGCTAAAGTTAAAAAAAAAAAATAAAAAAAAACTGTTTCTCTAATCTCATCTGTCTTCTCATTGTCACCTGATTGATCACGTATGTAGTTTTAAAGAAACAGTTCATCCAAAAATTAACAGTCTCTCATTACACATCATTTGTGGAACTCAAAAGTAGAAATGAAGATTTACTTTATTCTTTTCATTGTTCATAGTGACCAGGTTCTGTCAAGCTCAAAAACAGCACCATGAAAGTATAATCAAAAATAAGTAGTCCATGTGACTTCTTTTGGTTCGGACCAAAAAAGAACATGATTTAGTTACACTGCCATTTTTAAGACGGAACCTAAAGATACAAAAAACGGCTTTTATGCCATATATTTTAAAACGTTATATGTGGGTACATGGTATTTTTACCAGCTGAGAACTCGTGAAGAGCTTATAAAATGTGTAAAGGAGACAAAACAGCGGCAGGAATTCCTCCATTTTACACAAATGAAGATCTGATGCAAGAAGACGCTGTTACTGACGCAAAAAAATCGAAATCGCATATAGGCCTACTTATTTTGAATAAGTAATTACTTCATGACTGCTAAAAAGTACGTTCTATATAGTATGTGTGTGTAGTATGAATGTAATCCGGACGTATTACATTCGCCATGTTGTCATTATCATGTGACCTACTAGCGCCAGTTACGTCGCTTCACTACCACTCACAAATCCTCTCCCGTGGCCTCATGGGATAGTAAAGCGTCCATCGTATGCACACTTCAGAATCTCGCCGGAAGTATTAGGACAGCGGACATGCTTTTGTGACATACTGTTTTTCGCCTACTGTATAGTAGGGAAGTATGTGATTTCAGATACAGCCCATGTATGCTTGCGCATTCTATCCTTTTTAGTGTCGCATCTTGTGACATCACATCCTGTTTTTGGTTAATTTAGATCAGGGGTGTCCTTTCCTGCTCCTGCTCCTGCTCCACTGTCCTGCAAAGTTTAGCTCAAACCCCAATTAAACACACCTGAACCAGCTAATCAAGGCCTTACTATGCATAGATAATTCCAGGCAGGTGTGTTGAGGCAGGTTGGAGCTAAACTCTGAGGACAGTGGCCCCCCAGGACCGAGTTTGGACACAGATGTTTTTTGGTTAATTTAGATGTCTTTGGTCCATGCCGCATTCATATTTCAATCGAACCACACCAGAGTTCTTTTGGAAGTGGACCGAGAACCACCTTGTAGTCTTATGAAGCCATATGATAGCTCTGTGTGAGAAAAAAAGACTAAAATCTTAATTCTCTAACAATGTTCACCTCTGCTGTCCAGATTCAAACATGTGTGCTAACCAAACACAACATGTCATTTAAATGTGTGCCATGGAAAAAAATAACAGAATATGTGATTGGAACAACATGATGGTGAGTAAATAATGCCATAATTATACATTTTGGGTGAACTGGTCCTTCAATGTACCTTTTTCTTAACTATAAGGCTGTGTATTTTTCCTCTGTGCCTATCTCTTGTTTGGTATTCAAGTAAACATTAGTTAAAGGCACCAATGTAATCACAGTTTGGAGTTACACTGCAGGACAGAGTTGCTCAATCCAGAAAAGTAGGGAAAAAAATCATTAGATTAGATGGGTAGCAATGTATTAAAAGTTTGTTAAAATTTAAGAAAAAAAATCTGTAACCTATATGCATATATGCATATATATATATATATATATATATATATGAAGATAAATAACTAAATCTTGTTGGATGAATTCTTGATAGATCAAAACAAAATGGAGTAAAAAATTATACATTCAAATCAAGATCTGAAAAGGTTTTATTGTCTTACACAATTTTACGATAGTTGAGATATTCTCACTTGAAAACCAGACAGAATAATTTAAACCCAGATACACTGACTCACTTTAAAATCTAAAACTACTGATTAAGAACTTCTATTCATCAAAATAACACTACATTACTATAAACCCCTGTATGGACAAGGAGAGTGTTTAACTCCCCCCATAGTCTGCGGATCTTAAATTCCGAACTGCTTTTCCAGCTGTTGAAAGCATGGCAGGCATGAGTGAGATCCACAGAGGAGTAACGGATGTCTGTCCTGTGGGATTATCATGCTGAACAGATCCTAGTGCTGAGCAGCAGCGGATTTAAAAGCACTTTACTGATAATAACGGCACTCCTGACTGAGGAACAAGACCCCTCAGAACAGTAAAAGGGGAAAAAGGGACTCCGTAAGAAAAGCAGAGTGCTGTGGTAAAGAAAACACAGCCTCATCTCTGGACTCTTTGAACTCCCCAACCACCTGCTCTACTCCAGAATAATCCCTTGTTCTTTGCTTTCCTCCCTTTTCTCTCCATAGCACTGTAACATGTGTCGTAGTACAATGTAAGTTTGTTTCTTCTGCAATTCAAAGGCTGGGATCTTCAACCAGAAGGGTTATTACAGAGGAGGAAAGGAATTTTTGAAGTCTTGTTGGGGGTTTGGCCTTGGGGGTGATTAACTTGTCTCTGTTAAGTTTTCGCCCCATTTGAAGATGATTTTAGACATAGATGTATAAACTCTGGTTCAGTTCATTTAGGCATATGTGAACACGACAATCGCGCTCGGATCCGCACCAAAACAATCGCTCCTGAGTGAGGTGGTCTCGGCCTGATTGCAAACGAACTCTGGGACGGGTCGCTTGAGGTGTGAAAGCAATCCGACCCAATGGACCAACGAACCAAATTATAATTCATAATGGGAAATTTGCTATATTAAAAGCAGTATAGTGTCTGATTCTGTGAGTGAGCACATTAGTTATCACAGTTGAAAACCAAAATAGTACCTCTTCATCTTAAAATGTTGTGTGATTGTACTTCTCAGTGCGAGAATGCTGTCCCGATGAAGCTTTGATTCCTGCTCTAGCTGCATTATAACATTCGTATAGTGTTTGCGTGTGTCTTGACACTGTTAACCTCTAGACAGCACTGGGAGATCCAAAGAGAGTATATTAATATGAATGTAAATAATTTAACAGCGGGAATGACGGCTACATTCGTATAGTGTTTGTCTTGACAGTTACAAATAAAGCCACAAGCTCATGGAGCGAACTTGTCAATCATCTTGAGGGATGACACAGAGGAAACTCTGACCAATAAGTGGACAGTTGTACTCTTATGTGACTTGCATGAACACATTTTGGTACGCTTTGAAAGATTGCCTTGTGAAAGTGAACCGAACCAAGAAGAAAATTCAACATTGTAACAAATTAAGTCACTGTTTCGGAACAAAACAAACGATAGGTGTGAAAACACCCATGTTTGTCCCAACTCTATGGATGTAAGACACTGTTACACTCACCCAACACCATGGCTCATGCTTTCTTTCTCTTTGTCTTCACATTTATGATTTAAATTTGTCTAGAAACCTAAAGGGAAAAACTAGCCATATACATTAAAGGGATAGGTCACACAAAAATGAAAATTCTGTCATCATATAAAGTGATCATATCTATGAATAGCTCAGCCATGAAACTATATTTGCGTTCTGATTGGTTGTTTCAATGTATCTTCCACAGCCAACTGATTTCACATATCCATTTCTACTTCCTTTTATAACCACAATGCATCCAAATGAATACACTAACTGCAAATTCTTATTCTAGCCCTCCGCCTCCCCAGCACCACCTGCCTATAACTGCTATATCTGGTATTTCCGCCATTAGTTACTGCCCAAAAAAAGCATGTCTTAAACCAGACTCTAATTTGCGCTGCTCTTGATGGATTGCGTTGGTCATTATGGAAATGATCCGGCCATGTCTGTGATCTGTAATTTGCGCGTCATCAGTAGATAACATGCTGAACTTTACACTCCCATCTGCACTTTTTTTTGGAATCACGCTAATTTGCCCAGTTTAGTAAATCTGGCCTTGTTCGATTCATATGGATTTATTTTATGACGCATTTATGACCTTTTTGAATCCTCTTAGTTTTGCTTGCCTGGACTTTCAACGGAGGGACAGAAACCAGGTCTCATTAAAAATATCTTAATTTGTTTTTTCGAAGATTAACTGTCTTGGGTTTGAATGATATGAGGGTGAGTAAATGATGACAGGAATTTATTTTTTGGGTGAACTAACCATTTAAGATGCATGCACACATTTGAAACAATGAGTACAGTGTCTGAAATAGATATAAAAACAAACATTCACAAACACAGAATCAAACAGAAAGAAAGTGTGAAAGACACATACATGAATACTAAAAGAAAACATGCTGACTTTTGTTTTCACAAGTTCACCTATTGTGCACAAACGCAGCGGTGTATTTGAGAAAAATCAGGGTTTGAATCAAAGACATCACAGGAGCCCTGTTCATCTTAACTGACTCTTCACGCAAACCCTTTCATCTTGCTCAGCTGCCATCTTGAAAGGTCACAGAGTTTTGGGCACCATGGGGCAGTGCATGCTGGGATACATAGGCAGTGGAGAGACCTCCCTCCAGTGGCCCTGACCTTCACACGCTTCTGTGCCACTTGTTGCCAGGGTGAGCTGCCAGCTGTCTGGCAACAGAAGCCATTGCCATTTGTTCTGGTTCTTTCAGTTTGAACTTACAAAAGCGCTTGCATGTTACTACCTCACCTATATTCAAATTGAGTTTTGAGGTCACACTTCATTTGAATCTTGTCAGGCCTTTGAAACTGCACTCAAAACTCACAATAAAGGTGATAATAATCAACAAATGCTTGGTGAACAGTTAAAAATACATATTGCAATGAAAACAAATATTTATTAAGTTGATAATGACATGCAGCACTCTGGCTGAGTTTAAATAAGCTTTTTTAATCAAAATATTTCAAACAAAACTCAACTTAAAACTGAACTTACCAATGAAAAATGAAAATATGAAGCATGGAATCTTTAGGACATGTATTTATTTTTGTCTAGAGTCGCAGACAAAATATATTTATTTTTTCCGTTTTCATTTTTTAGTAAGTTTCCGCAATTTTGTTGTGTTTTTGTCATTTTTATTAGTTTCTTTGATATTTTATTTTATTTCTTTTAATGTTTATTTTTGTATGAAGTTATGTTTTAATGGTTTTAGTTTTTGTTAACTATAATAACCCAGCAGTGCAGTCAAATTTTTTTTAAATGAAAATGTAAAGAATTTTTAGAAAATAAATACAAATAGTATATAAGGTATATACAAATAAACAGAAAACATGTAAAGAAAAAAGTAAAAAATGTTAACATGATTTTTGTGATGTCAATGAGTAAGAAAAAGAAATCTAAAAACTTACATGAATTAGATGGATCTGTTTCAAATTTAAAGCTCTGTTATAAATAATTTGGTGTGAGTGTTGTGTGTTTTAAATAACATTTTTGTGTAACATGGAATTATCTCTGTCTGACAGTTCCTCTGTCTACTAACCCGACAAACCAGCATCATTAGCTATAAATGTGCATGATCCCTGCCCTAATCCCTCTGACTAGACATGTTAATGCAGGCTAACACCTTAAGTTCTCCAATTAAAGTGATCAGACAAACAATGTTCTTGTTCATTTTCCTTAATCTGCTCATGCAGACGGCACAACAGTGAGGGAACATGACACCCTGCCTACAAACCCGATTCCAAAAAAGTTGGGACACTGTACAAATTATGAATAAAAAAGGAATGCAATAATTTACAAATCTCATAAACTTATATTTTATTCACAATAGAATATAGATAACATATCAAATGTTGAAAGTGAGACATTTTGAAATGTCATGCCAAATATTGGCTCATTTTGGATTTCATGAGAGCTACACATTCCAAAAAAGTTGGGACAGGTAGCAATAAGAGGCCGGAAAAGTTAAATGTACATATAAGGGACAGCTAGAGGACCAATTTACAACTTATTAGGTCAATTGGCAACATGATTGGGTATAAAAAGAGCCTCTCAGAGTGGCAGTGTCTCTCAGAAGTCAAGATGGGCAGAGGATCACCAATTCCCCCAATGCTGCGGCGAAAAATAGTGGAGCAATATCAGAAAGGAGTTTCTCAGAGAAAAATTGCAAAGAGTTTGAAGTTATCATCATCTACAGTGCATAATATCATCCAAAGATTCAGAGAATCTGGAACAATCTCTGTGCGTAAGGGTCAAGGCCAGAAAAGCCATACTGGATGCCCGTGATCTTCGGGCCCTTAGACGGCACTGCATCACATACAGGAATGCTACTGTAATGGAAATCACAACATGGGCTCAGGAATACTTCCAGAAAACATTGTCGGTGAACACAATCCACCGTGCCATTCGCCGTTGCTGGCTAAAACTCTATAGTTCAAAAAAGAAGCCATATCTAAACATGATCCAGAAGCGCAGGCGTTTTCTCTGGGCCAAGGCTCATTTAAAATGGACTGTGGCAAAGTGGAAAATTGTTCTGTGGTCAGACAAATCAAAATTTGAAGTTCTTTTTGGAAAACTGGGACGCCATGTCATCCGGACTAAAGAGGACAAGGACAACCCAAGTTGTTATCAGCGCTCAGTTCAGAAGCCTGCATCTCTGATGGTATGGGGTTGCATGAGTGCGTGTGGCATGGGCAGCTTACACATCTGGAAAGGCACCATCAATGCTGAAAGGTATATCCAAGTTCTAGAACAACAAATACTCCCATCCAGACGTCGTCTCTTTCAGGGAAGACCTTTCGTTTTCCAACATGACAATGCCAGACCACATACTGCATCAATTACAATATCATGGCTGCGTAGAAGAAGGATCCGGGTACTGAAATGGCCAGCCTGCAGTCCAGATCTTTCACCCATAGAAAACATTTGGCGCATCATAAAGAGGAAGATGCGACAAAAAAGACCTAAGACAGTTGAGCAACTAGAAGCCTGTATTAGACAAGAATGGGACAACATTCCTATTCCTAAACTTGAGCAACTTGTCTCCTCAGTCCCCAGACGTTTGCAGACTGTTATAAAAAGAAGAGGGGATGCCACACAGTGGGAAACATGACCTTGTCCCAACTTTTTTGAGATGTGTTGATGCCATGAAATTTAAAATCAACTTATTTTTCCCTTTAAATGATACATTTTCTCAGTTTAAACATTTGATATGTCATCTATGTTGTATTCTGAATAAAATATTGAAATTTGAAACTTCCACATCATTGCATTCTGTTTTTATTCACAGTTTGTACAGTGTCCCAACTTTTTTGGAATCGGGTTTGTACATGAAAGTGCTGACAGACTTAAATACAAGAGCTTTGCAAATGTTTAGTAAATAAATGAAACTTCATTTTTACGGTTAGCACCAATATAATATAATATTTTAGACAAACATCACTACATGCTTTTGCAGTCGGCTCCATAAATCTTAGTCAGTTCTAGGAAACAGTCACTCAGAAGGGAGGGACTGTAGCTCTTTTCTAAGTCTCTGATGCTATTTGGAGATCGAGACAAATGTTTCTGAATTTCTGAGCATGGTTTTATGTGCATACATGCATACATTCATATTGTGAATCTGCGGCCCCTAGTTTCCCATGGAAACAATGCAGGAAGGGTTCCTGTAACTGGAGAGGGCCGAACGGTCCACAATGGCACTGCTGAGAGATAAAATGAAATCAAAACAAGCTGATGACAGTGATGGCACTGGTGTCAAAATTTGAGACGAGGGCCAGCACCACCCCCACTGAGATATTTCAGAATGTCCTTTCCAGACACACACACACACACACACACAAACTCATGTCTATTTCTTATTTGTAGCCAGTGATGACTGATAGATGTAGGCTATCTTTTCATTCACTTTAAATAACCTACATTTCATCACTAAGGTCAGAACAAGTAAATTATGTAATCATATATAGGATTAAAAAGTGAAAGCATTTATGTCACGAGCAGGGGGAACCTGATTGGTCGGGGGCCCCCATCACTCAGTCATGTGTATGGTCTGTCCTTTGAGCTTGTCATCTCTGAGGGGGTCTATGTCATTCTCGTCCACTATAGAGATCTGTCACACATCTGCCACCATCCTTTGGAGGCCTACAGAGACATGTTCATACTTTGGGATTTCTCTGATGAGATGTGTCATTAATTCCCCTTTCCTTGACGGTTATAATGACAACAGTGTCAGGTTCCTTTAAGCGTTGCTCAGGGACAAGGGAGCACACGGAGGCCAGTGTTAGGCTATGAAATTATTAGACCACCCTTTTCCCCTTTAACAACAACTGCAGCCCAACCATGACAGATTACTGTAGTAGTTTTTATTTTTTATATACAGACGATGCAGTTAAGGCAGGATCGATTCCTAACTGGTTTCAGTAAAAAGAAGAGAGAGAAAAAAGTAGAGCCGAATTGACATTAGTTTCTAAGCTTGTTTCCATCAAAAAAAAATTAAATGTGACTTTTTATCTTACAATTCTGATTTTTTTTTTAGAATTGCAAGTTTATATTTCATGATTATTCGGACTTCATCATTCGCGAAGGTGAGTTTATCTCACAATTCTGAGAAAAAAGTCACAATTGCAAGTTTATATCCCGTAATTTTGACACTTTTTTTCCTCAGAATTGTGAGATTTAGACTATAGACATTTTTAATTATGAGTTGATATCTCACAATTCTGACTTTATTTTCTCACAATTTGCGCAAATGCGGATGGAACACTGTACTCAAACACTTTGATAGCATTTACAGAACTACTAATTCAGAAACGTCGCAACACTTCTACAAATCAACAGTGCAAAACAGGCAGAATGATCAAACAAATGACTCTTATATGAGCTGGTTCTTTTTGGTGAATCAAAAATATACAGTATACAAGTATTGTCCGACTCCTGAACGAATGACTCTTATGATCCTGTTCTTATAGTGAATCTAAAACCTACACTCACTTCTTAAGGCTGATTTATATTTCTGCGTCGATCCTAATCCGTAGCTACGTCATAGCCTGTCGCTGTCTATTTGGCGCCATCACTGCTGCTGCTTCTCTGACAACGTATACAATAAGCTTTTGCCTTGATACTGTGGGTTACACCATCAACACGCCCTTGGAAATGCCCTACTGGTGGTCTGCATGTGTAATTGCACGTCCACGCGGACACAACGCAGAAGTATAAATGAAAACCGACGCGTAGACTACAGTGTAGCAGGGCTATTCAATTGGCTTAATTCGAGGGCCGGATTATCAAATTCAAAAGTTGAGGTGGGCCGGGGGTTGGTGGGGGTTAGACATAACAGTTTCGATAAAGTAAATCTAAAAAAGGTATTGTATTTACTTGGAAATGTGGTACCCAATAGTATGAAGATATAAGACCATAATAAATAAAAACTTGATAATTTACAGCTGTGTACAACTATTTTCCTTGGAACAAATATATGAATTATACAAGCTCATAGCTATTGGTAAGAATTATTTTATTTATAATTATTATAGGCTTAAATGAAAATATTCTGACAGTGAGACTTGGCAACCAGGTAAAACCATGCATGGCTACTCACTACCACTGTCAAATGATATTATGATATTATGAATCTATATGTTATATATAAAAAATGCCTAAACACAGCTAAAAACTATACACACCTTCACAAAGAAACTTACATAATTTCATAATAAAAATTAATTACATATTCCCCTACCCACCTAATAAATCTAATGCAATATAAATGACTATAACATATGTAACACTCCCAGTGTGCAGTGAAGAACTCACAAGGGGGGGTTGCACATTTAAAGTGTTTTTATTTAATTTTTTTCACCAGTTTACCTGCAAAACAGGAATTAATCGTTTAGTTGCGGCTCGTGGTTCCCTTTCAGTCGGTTCGACGTACGTCAGATTGTGAACCGACGAATTGGGATATCGCATGAGAGCCCTATCACCTTCGAGTGTGTACTAACCGGCCAATGAACATTGGCGTGCAGAATTTGCATGCAGCACTCCGCCCCCGCAGCGCGGGTATAAATAGGAAGTGCCAGCAAATGCACATTTGTCTTTCGTTTCGGAGCCGAGCAGTGTGTTACTGTGAAGCCTGAGAGTGTGACTACAGCCAGTGAGAGAGAAAAAGAGTTCCTGTGTTGGCGAGAAGGCACTTCAGCTGCGGCCGCGAGCTCACGCTACTTCAAAGCGCTGATTCATCAGCTGGTACCTTGCCGGGCGAGAGTGTGAGAGCGCAATGTCATGCTGCACTATCCCCTGCAGTAGCGACGCGGCTGTTCCCCTGTGTGCTTCAGCACTTCTAAAAGAGCTTTTTTTCCATCCTAAAAGAGCAAATTACGGGCGAACACTGCGTCTTTTTCAAGATGTCATTCTGCCCGTGCGTTTTTGGATACGGTCGTTCCCTATCGCCGGCTGACGGTCACGATCGCTGCGTCACGTGTTTGGCCGTTCAGCACGCTGAAGCAGCGCTCGTGGATAGTTCATGTTCTCACTGCGGGAACATGACTATCTCAGTGTTATGGTCCAGGCTTGTTTACCTCGGTTCTCGAGGCCAAGCACCCACCCCTATGCCCCGATCTAACGTTCCCTCTGGTGCAAACCGGGCGAGTGTTACTTCGGCGAATAGACCGGGTGACCTGAGGATTACGTTTAGGGCTTCCCCGCCGAGGCAACCTCCGCGGGCCCCTATTCCCTCCACACTGAACCCCATGGTGTTGCCGGAAGAGCGTGGCGGTCTCTCTACTGAGCGACCAACCGTCTCTTTTGGTGCACCGGCCGACGATCAGATGTCGATCGCGGCATCGGAAGGTGAGCTGTCATCGGGAGATGACGACTCGGCTGCGTTGCCTCCTTCTGGGAGAGTGGCTTTGCCCGAGCCAGATCCCGAACTGGCAGCTATGCTTTCCCGGGCCGCCGAGCGGGTCGGGCTCGAGTGGAACCCTCCACCGTGTCCCGAGCCGTCTCGGTTGGATGATTGGTTTCTCGGGGCGGCTCGCACTGGTTCCTTTCTTCCCCGGAGGTGCATGATGAGGGGACAGAGGAACCGTGGCTCCTCATCCGCCTTCACCACCCTGGATGGCAGGGAGGCCAAGGGGTACACGGGCATCTCGCCAGTTGAGCATGCCGTCGCGATGCAACTGTGTCCGGCGGCCGCCAATTGGAGGGGTAGTCCGCGTCACCCATCCCGGGCCTGTAAGTTCTCGTCCAACCTAACGGACAAGGCTTACAGAGCCTGTGGACAGGCCGTCTCCGCTCTCCATGCCATGGCGCTGCTTCAGGTCTACCAGGCCAAAGCACTCATGGACATGGCCCAGGGTGGTCCTGACCAATCTATGATGGACAAGCTGCGTACCTCCACTGACCTCGCCCTCCGGGCGACGAAGGTGACGGCGAGCTCGGTTGGTCAGCCGATGGCCACGCTTGTGGTCCAGGAGCGCCACTTATGGCTCAACCTGGCCGACATGAGGGAAACCGACAAGTATCGGTTCCTGGACTCCCCCGTGTCGCTGGTGGGCCTATTCGGCGACGCAGTCGAAAACTTCGCCCAACAGTTTTCGGCCGCACAGAAGCAGACGGAGGCGATCCGGCACATCCTGCCCCGGCGGCCTGCTGCTGCCCCCACCCAGCCGCCGGTCGCAGCTCCTCTGCCTGCTCGTCGCCGAGGGCACCCGCCTGCCTCGTCCTACGCCCCTGCCAAGTCTGCAAAGCAGCAGCCTCCACCTAGCAGACAGCAGGGAGCCGGGCGCGGATGCGGTGCCCAGCCCGCTCAGGCCGCAGCCAAGCCAGGTGGCAAGCGGTCTACGCAAGTATGCGTTTCCCCCAGTGAGCCTTCTTGCACAGACACTGTGCAAGGTCAGGGAGGACGAGGAGCAGGTCTTGCTGGTTACGCCCTATTGGCCCAACCGGACCTGGTTCCCGGAACTGATGCTCCTTGCGACAGCCCCTCCTTGGCCCATTCCTCTGAGGAAGGACCTTCTGACTCAGAGACGGGGCACCCTCTGGCACCCACGTCCGGACCTCTGGAAACTGCATGCCTGGTCCCTGGACAGGACGCGGAGGTTCTACGTGACCTATCACTTCTGCTAGAGCGCCCTCTACGAGGCACCTCTATGCTTTGAAGTGGAACCTATTCGTCGAATGGTGTTCTTCTCGATGGGAGAACCCCCGAACGTGCTCGGTTAGATCAGTGCTTTCCTTCCTGCAAGAAGGGTTGGAGCGAATGCTGTCTCCCTCCACCCTTAAGGTGTATGTTGCCGCTATCGCCGCACATCACGACGCAGTTGATGGTAAGTCCTTGGGGAAGCACGATCTAATCGTCAGGTTCCTGAGGGGGGCGAGGAGACTAAATCCGCCTCGTCCCCTCTCTATACCCTCTTGGGACTTACCTCTGGTGCTTACTGCACTGTAGAGGCCACCCTTTGAGCCCTTGCAATCAGCTGAGTTAAAAACTCTGTCGATGAAAACAGTTCTCCTGGTTGCATTGGCCTCTATCAAGAGGGTAGGGGACCAGCATGCATTTTCGGTCGACGAAGCGTGCCTAGAATTACGTGCCGGATACGTGCCCAAGGTTCCCATTACTCCCTTCCGGGACCAGGTGGTGAACCTGCAAGCGCTGCCCTCGGAGGAGGCAGACCCAGCCCTAGCTTTGCTCTGTCCCATCCGCGCTCTGCGAGTATACGTGGACAGAACACAAAGCTTCAGGAGCTCAGATCAGCTCTTCGTCTGTTACGGAGGCCAGCAGAAGGGAAAGGCTGTCTCCAAGCAGAGGATGGCCCACTGGATAGTGGATGCCATCGCCTTGGCTTACCAAGACCAAGTCCACGAGAGGAGTAGCTTCTTCCTGGGCGCTGGTGCATGGCGCCTCGCTGACAGATATATGTAGAGCTGCGGGCTGGGCGACACCAAACACGTTCGCTAGATTTTATAGCCTCCGTGTAGACACGGTTGCTTCCCGCGTGCTCGCCCCCATTGGCCAGTAACGCCTGGAGTCCCGTTTCTCGTGTCAGCTTGCTGCGCCATTCCCCTCTTCTGAGTGGATAAGTGCGCTATTTTGCTTCAGTAAGTTCCCCTCTGGCGAACCGTGTTAAGCTCCTCCGCCACCCCCTGCGGCTTCAGACATTGTGGAGTGTCTGTTGCTAGGCTAGCACTGAATATGTTTGTGTTGGCTGGGTGCCATATGTTGCGGCCCCTATGGCGGCCCCATATGTGTATTCTTCCACGGTACGGCTCCCTATGGTGAGCCCGTGTCTTTCCCTGGACAGAGTCCGCTCTGTCAGATGTTGTCTCCCTCCTATGGCCGGAGCTGTCCCAGGGACATTCCATATGTGCTCTGCCCCCTGGCCAGGCCATATGTGTTTCACCACATATACCTCCCTATGGGCAGGATGTGGTCTCCACAGCGTTCCCTCTGGGCATGCTTTCCCAGTGTTATCCAAGTCTGACTGTTTTGGGTCATGCGGAACAGCAGTCGGCTTTCCTGTCGTAAGTTCCCCTGTTGCTAGAAAGATGCGAAGGTTGTGGAGCTCACGTCAGGCACTGGAAGAGGTCAGAAACTGTGGCGTTTTATTAGGGATCCCAATTCGTCGGTTCACATTCTGACGTACGTCGAACGTGATCGACTGAAAGGGAACGTCTCGGTTACGTATGTAACCCTGATTCCCTGAAGGAGGGAACGGAGACGTACGTCCCGTCGCCAAAGTTTCTGTGCCACCACTGAGCGCAGGCCACTTGCTCGTCTCCTCAGCAAAAAACAAATGTGCATTTGCTGGCACTTCCTATTTATACCCGCGCTGCGGGGGCAGAGTGCTGCATGCAATTTCTTCACGCCAATGTTCATTGGCCGGTTAGTACACACTCGAAGGTGATAGGGCTCTCATGCGATATTCCAATTCGTCGGTTCACATTCTGACGTACGTCTCCGTTCCCTCCTTCAGGGAACGAGGGTTACATACGTAACCGAGACGTTATCACACACCATCACTCACGGGGAAGTCTCGCTCTCAAACTCACGCGAGACTTCACACACGCGTTAAACATCACATTTTAAACGTGCCAATTTACTCTTATAGTTCAGCATGAAATGTATAACAACATCTCTGCAATTTTCTCTAAACAACAATCGTATGACCATGAACTAATTTTAACACACATGCAAACTCATAAATCAAAGCATAGCACGGTTAATATAACATATACATGCTTAAAACTCTATGCAAACACTTCGGGAATATATATACAAACATTATAAACATTCATACACCAGTCTCACGCACTTTCCACCAGTTTACCTGCAAAACAGGAATTAATCGTTTAATTGCGGCTCGTGGTTATCACACACCATCACTCACGGGGAAGTTTCGCTCTCAAACTCATGCGAGACTTCACGAGAGCATGGTTCCATAACCGACACTATGCAACATCGCCGCCACCTGCTGGTGTACTATGAGACTGTAACATTTCAACATTATGTTTAACATTACAAATGATACGTACAATACTCGTACAATACTCAGTCATTGCGCTACACATACTATTCAAAAGAAAAATATATTATATATATATAAATTACTACAGTACGTTCATTGTAAGTGTTTGTAAGGGTGGCGATTTGGTCTTCTAACTTCTTCAATGCTGTGAACATTTTAAGCTAAAACAGCTTGCCATACAAGTAGACAGCAATATACAGTGCATAAGCAAAGGAAAACAGCGTGATTGCATTCTTAGTTGCATTTGAAACACTCTAGCTTTTACATAAAGATTTAATGAACAAGTAATCCAATATTAAATTCAACCAAAAATCTTATCTTTTACATAGATTTTTAGTTTAATAATAGCATTTATGTAGCTCAAACAGTACAACACAAGCCATGAATGCAATGTAAGCCGATTTGGATAAAAGCATCTGCCAATACATAAAATGTAAATGTAGGCTAATAAAGAAATGTGTTCTGTAATATGATTAAAACCACAAAATTAAAATCAGGAATGGAAGCAAAATCAGAGCCATCAGATTAAATACTTATGATTCCTATTAATTTGGAACACACAACACCAGTCAAAAGTTTGGACACACCCATCCATATTTTAGAATAATACTTTAATAATATACATTTTATTATAATAGTTATTTAGAATACTAATGTCATCCAAATGCATAACACAAATGGAAGAGTTGGAAATTATGCAGTCATCATAAAATGCTAAACAAATTAAAACTTTTTAAGTTCTTCTTTTTCGAAGTGTCAGGGAGCTTTTTTTTTTTTCTACTCAGGTTCTCTTAACGTGTTGCTCTCCACCAGGCTTTATAAATTCACCAGTTCTGATTGATTGCAGGAGTTTTGCCCATTTTCCTAGTCAGCCTTTACTTTAAAAAAAAAAAAAATGTTCAAGGAAGTCCAGGCTTTACCCCAATTAGACCTGTTCTGGAAACATTACACCATAATGGCAGATCTTAAGCAGCATATGTTTTTGATTTGAGACAGTTTTTGCAGTCTTGAGTCCTGGCAAAGTGTAATTTCAAAACAATTTCAACAATTGGATGGTTTAAATTTTTGGTACTTTGTTGGAGCTCTCTGAAACTGAGCTCTGTTGTTCATTAAATGTAAACAAGAGCTCGTATTATCACCTGCTTCAATGCAGAGGAGTACGGCTAAAAGAGTCAGCATAAATATTGCATTCATGTCACTTTTTTGGATTTGGAAGGACTAGGTTTTCCAGCAAATCCAATTTAAATGCAGCTACTTAGTCAGTGTTGCTTTTGGAGCTTTCCAAGTCTAATTTTGCATTGCAAAAGCAGCACAACAACGTGCCGTCACTATCAGACTAACTGTATGTGACTTGCATGTTGTATGAAAGGATACCCTTGTGGTTTCCATCCATTCCCCATTTGCATTTTTTTTTTTTTTTTTTTTTTTTTTGACTGGCAAGTTTCACGCTCTGTGTAGGCCTTTAAACACATTTTTGCTCTCATACTTGACCCACCACAGACACTGAAGCATCTCATCGCTACTCTAGCAGACAGGTATGAACTGGAGCCCACACTGCTTCCATCCACCTGGGTCATTAAGAACCACATCCTGGGCCAAATCAAACACAGCCCCTGCCCACAGACAGCCATCAGCCCACTTCCTCCAGCGTTCTGTTGGAGGTATTAAACTGAGCACAGCTACATTTAGGAGAAAGACGTTATGAAATATATTCATTAATTTGCAAATGCCAAACATATAAACATTGCCTGTTGTTCAAGGGTAGAGATTTGTGTCCTTTGTGGTTTTGATGTTCAAATATCTTCCAGGTATAAGCATTCACTAGAGCCATAGTAAAATGTGTAAAGCAGGTTATGTATGATTTATGAAAATAAAGTCTCATGTGGGGCTATAAATCACATCAGGAAACTGCATAAGAGATTAACTCTCACTTACGCAGAATTAACTTGTAATGAGGTGACATTTAAATATTAGTGTTTGCATTAAATTGCCATCTTGCTCTGTTAGTGCTTCCTTACTAGACATAACCCTGTTGATTTTGGATCTGAGTGAGGGCTTTACCACAGAACACTGAAATTTATACAACTCCACTATGCTCAGACTGAAGACATCATTTGGAAATTACAAAAATATTACTTTTTAGCATTGGCTGTCATTATTAGTAAGAATGGGAATCGTAAAGAATTTAATGGTGCGGAATCCTCAAACAAGTTTGGTTCCTTCACTGTTAGAATAACAATTCTTTTAGTAGGCCTAGTTGGAAGGGATAAATATTTGGGGAAAAAAGAAATGTAATTTCATTTCCAAATGATTAGATGTTAATAAGTGTAAAACAATTCTTGCCAAATGTTTCAACAGACTTTTAATGACTTTTTTTTTACAGTGTGTTTAGACATGGCATAAATGCAGTCTAATAACTAACCTTAACTACTGTATATATTACAGTAAAACACACAAGAGCCAGCACACAAGAAAAAATCTTAAAATAAAAAGTGTTCAGTGCATACCAAAAAGTGCACTTAACTATACGATAAGCAACAAAACTAAATAAAACATTTAGTAAGTTTCATTTATCTGTTTCATTTAGAATGGATGCACATTATGAGAAGAACCGAATCATTACAGTCATTTGTTTGATAACGCTGGTCTACAATTTTTTAGAAGTCGTCTGCTTCAGAGATAAAATGTGATATTATGCATTTTGCTAAATTCAAATTTGACAAATAAAACAACTGATTGGCTACTGTTTCCAAGATATTTATGTTTTTTTACGTTTTACATCTATGTATATTGTGATTAGTACTGGTCACATGTCCTGTTTATGTAACTCTTTAAAAGTCAGCAAAAGGGTTATATAAATCAAATTTATTATGAAACAAAAGGCAAAAAAAACTATTATGCACGTAGTTTAGTCTTATCAGTGTCTATTCTGCTTCTTGGCTAGTCTTAATTGTATTCATTAAATGGAGCATCTCTGTACAGCAATAGTCTGCGAGTATTGATGGGCTCCGTTTGCTGTTCACACACGAGTCATCTCTGTTCACTTTGGCTAAGCAGAAATCTGTCCCTTTTCAAAATCAAACATAAACAAATAAGAGAGCATGACACTGTATGACAGGGGAGCAAAACTCAGTTCCTGGAGGGCCACAGCCCTGCAGAGTTTAGCTTCAACACTAATTAAACACACCTGATCCAGCTCATCAAGCCCTTCAGGCCATGACCTGGAAACCAAATGAACTCAGCCATCTTGAAGGGCATCAATTGTCTAATAGCACCATAAGGAGGCGAGGAACGAGGAGCGAGTAAGCTTCCTGAGGAGTCATGAGCGACGATACACCGGTTTGTCCTTTCCTCGCATCCTAATTGGTGGAGCTAAGATGCGAGGAAAGGAAACGAGTTTACACAAATAAGAAATGAGAAGCAGCCCAAGCATGTGTGTTGGAGCAGAGTTGGAACTAAACTCTGCGGGGCTGTGGCCCTCCAGAATTGAGTTTTGCACCCTTGCCGTATGATTTCTAGAGCTGATATAGGGCAATTTGTTCAGCAGAGTGATTTAAGCGTCGTTATGATTGCATCATCCATGACTTCTAGGAATAACATGATGCAATTCATACAATGCATTATGCAATACCGGCTTCAGATTGCATCATTCATTGTTTTACCTAAAAAGCAAGTACTGTCCAAACCCAGTCATATTTATTCATAGATCCAAACAAAGATGTATTTTAGTCATTTTTGGTTTAAATTGAGATCCCGAATTCCCTTTATTAATCACTTACCCTCCGCCATATTCCCTCAAGTCAAGGTTGTATTATATACTGACCTAATAGCATATCTTGAAAACTACACACTGTAAACCCAAATAAGTTGGCAAAACTCAAAAAAAAAATTGAGGCAATCAGCTACACCAAAATTTTAAGTTAGGAAATTTAAAGTTTACATTTTTTTTGATTTTGTACTCATACATTTTAATTGCTCAAATATTTGAGTAAGCTAATTCATACATTTAAATTAAAATTATCAACTTAAATATTTTTAGTAGTGGAAACTTGGCTAGCTTTAACTAGCTAATTCAATAAATGCTACCTTGCTAATTGAGTGCTGTATGTTTTTGATTCACTAAAAAGAACCAATTCAATAGTTGGAATCGGTTGAGCTGTATTTTGATTCTAGCTGTAAATTCAATAGTGGCGCCATTATTAATTATGGTAGTAAACAGAGTTTAAAGAGTCTGTCAGAGTATATTAGTATGGCTTTCTGTCCGTCCTCATCAGCGGAAGAACGAACCTTCAAGAATCGTTAAAAGAACCGGACACCATTCACATTAATAACTTGTTCCTCTCTTTTCTTGGACCTGCATTTAGTGGTCTTTCCCAAGTAGACAAGTAGAAATGAACCTTTAGTAGGACATGGCCTTCATTGCATTAGATGTGCCAGATGTATTTCATAAGTCATTCACAGCCTGTCTCATAACATTAAATTTTCTCCTGTATTTATATTACAGCCACCTCTTACAGGGCATTTTCCCTCCTGTCTTGCATTACTAATCAACCTGTAAAACTCACACTGCCTCGCCAGAGTGGCGAAGCAAAAATAAACGGTGATCAGCCGGGCGTCTATAAACTTTGGGCACAATGCCCATGATCATAAGTGCCACGCTAGTTCGCTAAAGAATGACAAAAGCAACTTGGTTGATGGATGAATGACTTTTTTAGTGCAGAGAAGATCTTTCGTTTTTGACTTACTTACTAGCATGCTTTGTCAGCCCTTAACAAGGTGTCGAGGTTTGTTAGTTAGCACAGTCTAGTTAGCCCCTGCTGGCAGAAGCTGCATCTACACCAGTTTGCAGGCATAAGCATTTTTATTCATTGCCATTCAAAAGTGACAAATCATTATTTTTATTTTTTTGGCAAATAAAATAAGTATTTTGTTATATTATTGTATTTTTACTCTGCAGTGAGGGTTAGAGTTATTTTGTATGTAGTAAATTTATAGTGAAGTACATTAATGGTTTTATAGTTGCAAATGTATATTTTATTCATATATTTTTTTATCTATGACCTTCTTAAAAAAATGTCAGTGGTAACTTGTAGGAAATTACCGAAATGGGCAGCTGACAGTCATTTTGTGTGAAAAGTGACACCAGAAAATCATTCCATGTCACATTAAACTCATCTCTTCTCCGGTCTGTAATTATATGTGACAAAATAAAACAAACAGAGGGACAAAAGCAGATCTGTGTCTTTAAACATGGATCAGTATCCAGCACACACATTTCAAATACCACATTGGGGATTCGGGGAAGACTGCACAGAGGCTCTTCTTGTCTGTTTGATTTCCTTTGCATAAGACATGCTTCTCACATGACCAGATAACGTCCTCCAGCAGCTGGGTCAGACAGGTGGAAGCCCTCCCTCTCATTGGACAAATTCAGTAGCCAATGCCTACCTACAGAACTCTGGAGGCAAAAATTGGTTTAAGCTGAGGGGCAAACGAAGGAAAACACGTTCCAGAATTAACTTGAGACGGCCAAGGCTCAGGCCTAACATTTACCCAAGGGGCCGACAGACAAGTGGAGGACGGCTGGCACTTGTAACACTCAACTCATTCGACAAGCTGTGGAAGGCATGAAGGGAAAACATCTCATGGGGTCTATTGGAAATACAAAAACAGCTTTGTAAAATGCCAACTAATTAGCCACTATTGTGCGTCACAGCTGGTCTGTTTGCAGGCGCTTATTGAAAATCACTTCTTTAGTTTTATTATTTTTTTAATCCTTTTTCAACAGGTCAGTTAAATTGCAGGGCAAGAGAGCATGCATTAAGAGTTTATTAAACATAATTAATTAAATCCATTTCTACATTCTCCGTTTTTTACATACACTCAGCAATGCAGTTCCTGAATGAATTACTGATTTTGAACAAATTGGTTGAGTAAATGATTCAATGACTTGATTATAAAATAGCTTATTTTTTTCTTGTCTGAATGAATCAGTTGAATGAATGATTTATCTCACTCAAAGTCACTTTTTTCCACGTATTGGACACTTCACAATCTTACTTACTCCCCACCTCACACACATATATTTAACGACCATTTAATGACACAAATACTTTGTATTGGCTGTAGTTAATATAGTTTCCCTTCACATATCACTGGTGATAGTTATAGTAACAAGACCAATAGAAGGAGACAAATTGTCCATGAGCTGGGCTAATATATCTCACAGAGGAACAACAGTTTTGATGTCATATTCCTAAACGGAGAAGGAGCCAGAACCACTAATATGTCTTTGATGTGTGGGGTTTTCCATAACCAGATCTGGGGACCGAGACTAGTGACAGCAGGGCTTCTCATTATTATGTAATTAAGATGGTTTTTCTCTGGCAATATAACACACTCAAATAGAGTGTCTGTAATAATTAGGGCTCTAGTATTGTCTGGTTTTGGAGAGCCAGACTGTCTGCCAGGAGATGCTTAAAAAAAATATGGAAAGCTGGAATTTAATGGAACAATTTAAGGACAGTGACAACAGTTTGTAAGTATAATGTGGCCTAAACCAAAGACTCTTTACAGAATTAGAAAGGGGTTACTCCAGCAAACTTGAGTGGCATCAATGTAACTCTTTAGTGCCTATTCAGAATCTGAGTACAAAATTATCCAGTGTTGTTCAAAAGGCCCCAATATACTCACATTTGTTGTTCTTCGCTTAGGGCTAAAAAGAAGTTTGAAATAACCTTTGCAGCAGTATAACAAACATTCCGTCAAGTCACTTAATGTTTATTTATATAGCACTTCATACAATAGATTGCTTTAAACGAAGCATGAAAAAACAGTGTTAGTGTTGCTTTCAATTAGAATTAAAACTTCAATTTCTGCTATAGCACACTCCAGGGTCTAACCTCGATAGACTGAACAGAAGAAATAAACCGGAGAAGATTTCCACGTCAAAGAAGGCAGAACCCCAGAACACACCTATACCTGTTTCACCAGTTCGTTTGCCCATATAATATTTAAGCTAATATTCGAGCTTAGATATACCCCCCAGTGGGACTAACAAAATGCCTAAATTATGTTTGAGGAGTTGGGGAGGTGGAGGGATGCAAAAACAAATATGAACTTCATTTAGGCCTGATTTTGTCCGAAATGATGCCATACCAGTTCCTTCATTGATTTCGCTTGAAGTATATCGCGGCCTTAAGGTCTTCCTGCTACCATCATTGCCAAACCCAGCGGCTAAGTCAGAGGTCAGAGGAGGCCGTGACCTTGAGGTCAAGCCCTCATTAGGCCCCCGCTGATCTGCCATGACTGATTACCTGACAGCCTAATCAGTAAACAGAACAGGTTGATGTATGTATTAGAGTCTGTGGAGTCATGCATAGATGTATGAGCCGAACGCTGACGGCAGCGCACCATCAGGACATCAACGCTAGCAGCGGGCGGCTAGACAGATGACTTTAGCACCTACTAGCACACACACCACTCTACCCTGCCTAAAAAAGCTCTGCTCATTTATTTCTGGCAGCCACAAGAGCGTTTTTCATCCTGGACTTGATGACAGGTCTATAGTAAGAATGCACTCTTCAGAAAGTCTCCTTAGGAATCTTCTTCTCTGATGTGGTTACAAGAGAGAGCGGTTTGTTCGTCCTATCAGCGGGTCGGGTCGGGTTTGCTCATACCAGTTGGGACTTTTCATGGATCAGGGTGAACAAGCATACGGTAGAAATCCTGACGGCTCTGTGTCCCTTGGCTGTACTCCATTTCTATGTTCCAAAGATTTACACAGAGGTCATCAATCTTGTCTTCATTCTTTGTCCTTGGGCTGTTAGTATGCAATATATATATATACACTATATTGCCAAAAGTATTGGGAAACCCCTTCAAATCATTGAATTCAGGTGTTCCAATCACTTCCATGGCCACAGGTGTATAAAATCAAGCACCTAGGCATGCAGACTGCTTCTACAAACATTTGTGAAAGAATGGGTCACTCTCAGGAGCTCAGTGAATTCAATATCATGGTACCGTAAGAGGTACATATATATATACACTAAATATTCTGTGATCAACTGTTAGTGGTATTATAAAAAAAGTGGAAGCAATTGGGAACAACAGCAACTCAGCCACGAAGTGGTAGGCCACGTAAAAATCACAGAGCAGGGTCAGCGCATGCTGAGGAGCACAGTGCGCAGAAGTCGCCAACTTTCTGCAAAGTCAATAGCTACAGACCTCCAAACTTCGTGTGGCCTTCAGATTAGCTCAAGAACAGTCCGTAGAGAGCTTCATGGAATCTCTATCTGTCTGTCCGTCCGTCCAGCCTACTTGTCTTTACAAATTTTATTTTTTCAAAGCATTTTCAAAATTACAATTATATTATTTTCCTTGAATTTGATTTTATTTTAAATCAAATTCAGGAACTGAATTGGAATTTTAAAAAGTTATTCTCAATTCAGTTCCGAATGGTGTACAGAAATGGTGTTCCCTGTTGGGTTCATAAAGCCTGATAAACAAATTGCATGATGGTCTCTCTGTGGGTAATGTTAACAGGAAAACAAAAACCATTCGGATTAAAACACAGCTGCCTAGTCTAAACACAGAACGCAGGCTGTAGATTTGGGCCAAATACACATCTAAACCTCCAACACACAAACTATTTTTACCCAGCTGACAACTGGAAAAGCACTTATCTTTGTAAAAATCGAGCGGTATCGTTTTCCATCATTTAGAGGTGTTTTATGACTACTGTGAGGCTCAAGGGTGCTAATTAAAATGGAATTTGGTGCCTTTTACTATATTTCGCGACATGGCTCTGCTGTGCATTTGTCAAATGGTGGTAACCGTGTTTTCTCAATTAGACAGTATAAAGCTGTCATTAGCGTTTCACTGAAGGAACAAATACTATCAGCCGCCAAATTCCCTCTCTTCTGGGACATGTGCAGTTCTGAAACTGCATGGGTTCCTTGGGTAAGAATGGCATTGAGGATGCTGATCTCACACCCCAATAATGCTGCTCTGTTTTCAGCTATTTTCTCAGAATGAATAGACACTCCTGTCTGTGAGAGCTATGTTTAGTTTGAGGAAACATATAGTGGCAAGCAATTGGTCTGGAAGAGATCAAGTGATCAGCTGAAGAAGTATCTACCTAAAATGAAATGTCTCCACACCGGAGCACCGGATGTCTTGGTTAATGACCTGTAGACAGAAGGGACGTTTGTGTCTGAACACCTCAGTATAATGACCCACATCCAACCATTTTTCCAAATTAAAATGATTTAAATACAATATTTTGATTTTTTTTCTTTAGTCAAGACATGATTATTAATGTAATAATTTAACTAGGAATTTTACTACATTATCTGTAGGTCATTATGTAGCGGTTGTTAAAGATTAGTTAAATAACTGTTCGATGACTAGATAAAAAAAAAAAAAAAAAAAAAACCTCCAAAGACAAGCAAACACAATATAAAATGACAAAATTGAGAAGTACAGGACAAAATAAAGTGAGAAATAATTACTGGGAAAATGTATATATAATAAAAATATTCCATATATATATATTTCTTATCAGCCACACATCTGTTTTTTTTTTTATTTATAATATTATAAATAACATTTATATTAATATATACATTACCTATTGGATTATATAACATTTAAACATGTAATATTAATATTTATGTATTATTTTTATTATGCATTAAAATTATATATCTATAAGAATTTAAATAAATAATATATATGTATTGTTATTTTTAATTATTATATTTATACTTATTTTCTTATTATGGCAAACAGGCAAGAAACCTTTTTATTCGCATTTGGTGCTTGTTAATTTTGGACCCCAGTTACACTGTATTTGCAACACGTTACATACTTTGCAACAACCATTAAAAATTTATATTTAGGCAATATTTCATTTCCAGGTGTCCATGCTGAGATCACAACTGTGAAGAACATTGCGAAACGTTGCCAATGGCACATCCTATTTTTTTCCCCCTTCAAGCCCGCCATCCGCTCCTGCAGGGTACAAAGCTGCCCTGCTATGAGGAGCATTTCCTGTTTCCCCTACAGCCGTGATCTCAGGTAAGAGCCCATTACTGGACTGCTGAGTTTGCTGAGACAGAAAGGAAGACGGTGGTTTCTCTTCAGGTAGCCTTCGCAGTCTGCAGGTGGTATTGTTAAAGAACAAAACCTAGACAAAGCAAATTCATGACTGTCGTCTACCGTATATTTCCAGGAAGACACTTATGTTTACCAGGGCATCTGAGCAGGGGGTGAGTAAATCTAATGGTTAAAAGAGAAAGCTACTGAATGAGATCTTCTGTTCATCAACTTCATACTAATAAGTCTGTAATTAACCATCAGGCATCATCCGTTCTAGTAATTGTGGGTAAAGCAGACATCAGTAATAGCATATGGCTGTGATTATTGCAAGATTAAGAGCAGAATACCTTTCAGTTACAGCACAAAGCCAGATTAAAAATATCAAAGGGTCTGTGATATTTATGCAGAGCAGAAAAAAGGAAACTGTCTAGCTCAAATCGGACTCAGATGACCAATAATGGAAAAAAACAAAAAACATAAACATCTGGGCCATGTTTGTTGGATACAAACACGTCAGTGTTTGTCTATTTCTTGGCTTTCTTGAAAGTGATGTATCTTTTTCATAACACATTGTATCTCTATCAGACTGTGAGCTGCCAGAGACGGTTTGCAGGCCATATGTGTAAACTAAAACCAGCAGTTAAGCTTTCATTTGTGCTTTTCTATTTTTCTTCATTTCCTTATACATATTTATATTTCTCTTCTCCAAGATTTGAATTATTCATCCTGCCTTTTTGCAAAAGTGCAACATAAGTAAACTCAATGCAATAATTTATTTGTGCTTTTTATCAGACTAACCAGAACAAAAAAGTGTGTGTGTGTGTGTGTGTGTGTGTGTGTGTGTGGTCTTTCATTTCTTCAGTGTTTCACTCTTTACTGTGTTTGACCACCGTTATACAGCTGATTTTAAATGTTCCATGCATCAGGGGAAAAAAAGGATGAGCCCTTACAATAAAACATTTAAGATGGACTGTCCGCTGTCTTTTCTGGTCTGTTTTATTCCTCTTGGTCTGTTCCAGGTCTCATGAGCATCAACAGAGAAGAGTCTAAAGACAGATGTAAATCATCAATAAAGATTATTCTACTCTGGTTACCAAATTCTGCACTTGTTCACCATCAAATATGTCAAGAATATATGTATACACCGATAACATTATGATATTGTGTTGGTCCCCCTTTTGCTGCCAAAACAGCCCTGACCCATCAAGGCATGGACTCCACTAGACCCCTGAAGGTGTGCTGTGGTATCTGGCACCAAGATGTTAGCAGCAGATCCTTTAAGTCCTGTAAGTTGCGAGGTGGGGCCTCCATGGATCGGACTTGTTTGTTCAGCACATCCCACAGATGCTCGATTGTATTGAGATCTGGGGAATTTGGAGGCCAAGTCAACACCTCAAACTCGTTGTTGTGCTCCTCAAACCATTCCTGAACCATTTTTGCTTTGTGGCAGGGTGCATTATCCTGCTGAAAGAGGCCACAGCCACCAGGGAATACTGTTTCCATGAAAGGGTGTACATGGTCTGCAACAATGCTTAGGTAGGTGGTACATGTCAAAGTAACATCCAAATGGATGGCAGGACCCAAGGTTTCCCAGCAGAACAATGTCCAAAGCATCACACTGCCTCCACCAGGCTTGCCTTCTTCCCATAGTGCATCCTGGTGCCATGTGTTCCCCAGGTAAGCAACGCACCCTGCCATCCACGTGATGTAAAAGAAAAGACTTCTTCCATTGCTCCGTGGTCCAGTTCTAATGCTCACGTGGCCCACTGTTGGCGCTTTCAGCGGTGGACAGGGGTCAGCTTGGGCACTCTGACTGGTCTGCGGCTATGCAGCCCCATACGCAATAAACTGCGATGCACTGTGTATTCTGACAGCTTTCTATCAGAACCAGCATTAACTTATTGTGCAATTTAAGCTACAGTAGCTCGTCTGTTTGATCGGACCACACGGGCAAGCCTTCGCTCCCCACGTGCATCAATGAGCCTTGGCCGCCCATGACCCTGTCGCCGGTTCACCACTGCTCCTTCCTTGGACCACTTTTGATAGATACTGACCACTGGACCACAAGAGCTGTAGTTTTGGAGATGGTCTGACCCAGTCGTCTAGCCATCACAATTTGGCCCTTGTAAAACTCACTCAAATCCTTACGCTTGCCCATTTTCCTGCTTCTAACACATCAACTTTGAGCACAAAATGTTCACTTGCTGCCTAATATATCCCATCCACTAACAGGTGCCGTGATGAAGAGATAATCAGTGTTATTCACTTCACCTGTCAGTGGTCATAATGTTATGCCTGATCGGTGTATATTTCAATTGTATATTTGGTTTGGCAATATGCATGCCACTCCCATTTAATCTTCAGGTAACATTTACGACCAGTTGTCAATGCTTTTTAATGATTTATCCTTTATCACCTTCAGATCGATCCAGAATCTACCAGAGATTCAAATAAAGTATGTGCTTTTCACAGTATACACATAAAGCTATTCCCTCGATTGCAAGAGGCCCATAAACTTGTAACTAGATGGGTGTTCTTTGGGCAGCTTATGATATTTCTGTGAATCAGTTGACATGTATTTGTTTTTAGGGCCAATAACTCAAGTGTAACACTCTTGGCTACTTCCTTGGCTTGTCACTTGGAACACATTAAAAATGTGAATGTGAAAAGAAACACTTAAAAAATGGAGACCTACAATGGTAATAATTGATGCAGAGAGACCGAGACAGTGTATAAAATCCAGATTGGACAGCACACAGAGAGAATTGTTAGTGAGCATGAGATGAAAGCTTATTTGGATTGGCGTGGGCGTCCATAAAACTGTTTTTATTTCCTGTATTCCTCATCAATGCTGTAATGAAAGGCACAGATCATGTGGCTCTGGTCAAAATCACTCTGAATGATTGAATACTTTGGCTGTTCTTCATTGAGTTTTCCTTTACGTCTATATGTCTCTTACACCAATATGCATGACCGGTCTCAGACGTCACACCCACGGACCACCCACAGTCCGGTCGCTGACCATTTGATGGATCCTGCACACAACATTGGAAAGCAGTTGCAATAATCACACGATCCAGTCCGATTGGCTGAATTAATATCAGGGCTGTGCGTCATTCAGAATTCAGCTGAGAATGCCTTTAAATTCTGAATTTGTTCTTTATTTCATTTTGTCAAGACAGATTTGGGATGTTGGCTTTTATTTTGCATTAACTTTAATTGCATCTTGATTCGATTACCATCCTTGACCTGGCAAACAATCCACTGCTCCTCTTCATCCTTCATCATCCACGTTCAATTGCTTTACCCAGAGATTTTACAGCTGCCGTGCTGTACAAATGGACTGTCTGAAGGGACTGCTCAGGATGTGGACTAACAGCTCTGGTCTGTTTGAACAGATAAAAAAAGAGAGGTTAAATGTGTAGGAAAGTAATTCTCATCCGAGTCATTAAGGATTCCTATGGAGAGAGTAGATCCAAAGGGACCATTCTTTAGAATCACTTAGCCCTAGGGCAACATTATATGAGGGCTTCTGTCCAGATACTGTCAGGGGTGAAGATTTGAAAGTGATCTTTCCACTTGTGTGATGAGAAAGAGATGAGCTGCTCTACAGAGGATTGATGCAGAAGCAGCCAAACTAGCAACGACTGATTTGAGCCGAGTGGCTGCTGATGGTAATGTGGAATCTCTGGAAGTTCTCTTGCAAAGTGAACCTGCCCCTACAAGGATGATATACATTATAGAGTATTCTCAATACAAAATACAATCTCTTATTCACACCAAGGGTGTGTTCTTGTTCGTTTAAAGGGGTACTTCACGGTTGGCTTTCAAAAAAAACTAAGCTGCCTATGCAGTAGAAAATCTTTTTATTTTATTTTATCGGTGCTACCTGACTAGAGAAAACAAAGAAAAAAAATTCCATTTGCCACATAGGTAGGAAAACTTCAACACCCATAATGCACTGTTGCTGTCCATGGCCACTCCCACCAGCCTGCTATAAATAGAGTGGTGCAGGTATGATATCACTTTGTAGGCCAAGTGAGTTAGCATTTTAGCACTTCCGGTTCCCTCGTCCCGAAGTCAATGGGTTTTTTGAAAGGGATTTTGGTTAAATGGCTGAAGTAAGGTCTGTAGTGAACACAAGCTCAAGACACTTTCACATTTTATTCTACGACATAAAATACATCAGTATTACCCCACTCAAATTTTTTTGAAGCTGTTACGTGTCTTGAAAAAGCCAGTTGCTAACAAGTGGCTAAATGGGACCACAGAGGCTGTTGAGTCCGCTTTTACATCCTCGTTATGCTTATAATTGTGCTCTTATAAACTAACTCAAACTTTCTGGGAAAATGTTATTAGATAAAAACTGGAAGAGTTGTCGGAAGCTTAGAGATGGTGACGTTGAAGTCGAGCGACCGTGGTGTAGTTCGTTTATGTCCTACCTTTAGCTTTTTACTTCTGGAAACTGCATTTAGGCTTCAAAATTAATAAAAGTTGTGTTCATCTGTGATAATTATCTTGATGGACAGAATGTGCAAGTATCATAAACTTTTGCTAATCACAGAGCTTGTTTTTAGTGATAATCCAAAAGCCTATGGGAAAATCCTTTGGGTTTTTCTCGAGCGAACCAGCGTGATGCTAACTTCCGGTTGGCCTACAAAGTGATGTCATACCTGTACCACTCTATACCCTTGACCAGAGTCAAATATACCGCCAAATTCATAAATGCAATGAATTATGTTTATGCATAATATTCCAAGTAGTCAGAAGAAAAAGACCATATTTTAACTTTATGCACAGATAATCATCCTTATCTGCCATAAAAATCAAACGTTTCGTTTAAAAAAAAAATATATTGAAACATTTGAAATGTTTAGATTTAAGAAAATATTGATATAACTGCACTATAAAAATTAAAAAATTTAAAAAAGTAAATGTTTGTGCTGCCTTAAAATTTTAAGTGTAGTCAACTTGAAATGTGAAGTTGTACGGTGACGCATTGCTGCCACATACATGTTATGTCGTTTTAACGACATCTTTTCTCGTAATAACAAGATATGTCGTTAAAACGACATATATTTTCTCCTAATAAGGACATATGTTTTAGTGATGTGTACAAAATATGCCTTTATCCACATTAGAGAATTTATATAGCCTATGTGCCTTTGTCACACTGGGTCGCACCTATGCACTGGGTAAGACTTAAGTTGTTGAGAGAAAAAAAACCCCAGGTAAATCGCACTGGTGTGTCAGTCGCATTTTATTATTATATTCAAAAATAATGTAAAATACTAAATGTTTACAAACATTATCAACATTTATTTTAGGCTATTTCCACAACAAATCCTTTAAATGTAACGAAATTCAATGCAAAACAAGAATGAAAAATATAAATGTAAAACAAACATAAATTATAGTGCCATTCATTAGCCTTTAAACAATATTTATTTTAAAGCCTAAACGAATTTAGGCCAGCCTTTAAAGCGAAACTGAAACCAGAGTTGCTCCTTTCTCATTCTGAACAAATCCAAATGTTTCTATATTCGCACTTGGATGCTAAACTATTTATTATGGTAACAATGATTTGTATGACTCGTCCCAGTCTAAAACAGCATTCACATGAGGAAAAAACGTGTTTGGAATAACACCATTGCACCGTAGAGCGGTAATCACGATTGTATACAACAGACAATATAAATTGAGCCAAATAACTTTTTTTATTTGGTTGACTGCATTTTCAGTTTGATAATGAATAGGCTGTGAAGTTTGGATTTTTCCCTTAGGCCTATAGCAGCAACTTAAAATAGCCTACTCCGTCATTTATGGTATTGTAGCTAGTTTGTCTATATAGGCTACGTGTTGTAGCGTATTTGAGTTTATGTATTATAAGTTGTTTATTTATTTATTATTATTATTATTAGGCTCTGTGCATATTTATTTAGAACATTTAGTTAATTACCGTTCCCCTGTTGGGTTGTAGTCACCGCGTATAGGGCAGGGGGAGGAAGGGAGAATGGCGAAATGTTTGAATTTGCATGGTGATAACTCAGTTTTCTTTACCACTTTGTTATTTTGGCTTGGATTTTTGTTTGTTGGAAATATGAACCGAATTCAGAAATGCTTTTGAAATTAAAAACTTTGCGTTTAATAAACAAAATACATTTTTGAAATGAAGACGGCGTTTGGAGTGGGGTGCATGCAAAATAATCTGTTCCCTGAATCCATGGCGAAATACGAAAGGTCGACACATATGGTCATATAAATAAGAGTATATTTTTCATTCTTGTTTTGCATTGAATATCGTTACATTTAAAGGATTTGTGGTGGAAATAGCCTAACCCTGCCCACATCGCAAGCGGGCCCCTGGCGATGAAGTGACTCCGCAGGATATTGCGATACAAATGAAATGCGCTGATTTAAGGTTTGAACGTCACACGTCATTCACGCTCTACCGCTTACTGGCGACCATATATAAATATATATAAGTATATAGCCTATATCAGAGCATGTGAGCGACGTGGAGTGGTGTGACGCTCCGCTCAATATTCCGCTCTATGCCAGCGTGCACCACAATTCACTCTAACATAGGAATTGTTTTATTTAAAAGTAGCAATTTCAAGCTTTCTTTAGACATAATGTTTGTGTGATAAGTATTTGCTGAGTTTCAGTTCATCTTCTTTGAGACGTGTTTCAGAAAGATTCTCGCAGAGACAGCTGAAAGCGCACCCTGTTTTTATTTATTTTACACAATTAATAAATTTATATTAAGCACAAAGTTTTGTTGTTATTGTGAGTGTACACAAATAAAAGTAGACAATTTATAGTTTATAATTATGTCTTGAACTTATCTGTATGGCTAAAAATGAGTATTATGAGTTGTCTCCTGTGAGAAAAAAAAAACCTATCAGAACGCGCCGGCGCCTTCTCGGCCTGAGGGTTAAAGAAAACGTAGCCTATTTAGTTTCATAGGCTATGTTTAAATATTAGCCTATAATGTTATTTTTTTATTTCATCTATGTTAATAATGAAAAGTGAACAGCAGGAGTAAGATAGGCTACCTCATAAGATACGCAATAATGTTGGCAGACATGGAGTGGGTCATGATTTTGACCACTTCATTGAATTTTGTTTTGTATAAATTGTATTTTAATTTGGATCAATGTTTCATCAACCAATTGCCTGTATATTTAATAAATTAGAAGCAAACCAAGAACATCAGGAATGGATTGACGTGCGTAACGAACCCACTGGCCTTTTCCCGCGGCCTTTGAGTAAGGCTAAAATTTTAGCGTCTTTCTGTTTTTAATAAATTTCTTGAATATATGTCTTAATTACAGTAGGCCTATAGATAGTTATGACATTTGTGGCTGTACCGGGGTCCGTCATTACTTGGTTAAAGTTACGCCACTGAGGCTAATCATGAGCGGTCCGATTTTGATTTAGATGAAGGCTATCTGTTATGAACTGTAGGCATCAATAAATTACAACAATTTCGTGCTATGGGCACTGCCATTGATACAGGCAGCGTAAGATAACCTATTTTACGCTGAGCTTGCTTCTGCTTTTCATGGAAGTGTGACAAAGGCACATAGGCTATATAAATTCTCTATGGTGGATAAAGGCATATTTTGTACACATCACTATACAACATATGCATATGTCCTTATTAGGAGATAAGTTTTAACGAGAAAAATATGTCGTTTTAGCAACATAATATCTCGTTATTACGAGAAAAGATGGCGTTAAAACTACATATCTCGTTATTACGACATAATTGAGTGGAAAAAATAATATGAATGTGGCAGCAATGCGTCACCGTAAAGCTGTACTAAGTTACAACTTGGATATTTGAGTTGACTAAACTTAACATTTTAAGGCAGCACAAACACTTTTTTTTAAGTTGAAACAACAATTTTATTTTACAGTGCATTGTAACTAAAATGCATTGTTGCTGTACATTTATCTGCCTATTATTTTTTCATATTGTTGATGACCTTAATGGATTATTGAGATTGGGCTGGAATTATAACTTTCTTTATAATGTTGACGAGTTTTCTTTTTTTCTTGAGGTATAACACAGAGAATAAAATCTTTCTCCAGAAGCATCTGGACATACGGAGGGGAGATGGGGGGATGTTAAGATATCTGCTGAAGTGATGGCTTTTTTTCACAGGCAAAAAGATCACAGCTCATTTGTCAACCTTGTATTCCCGTGACAATGCATGAAAGGAAAATGGAGGTCTGTTATTCCGTTCTGACATGCCAAACGTCATGATATATTGTTGCATGATAGCATCCCTCACATAGATCTCACTTCAGAGTTGTGTCCATTGAAAAGCTTCTCAAGAATTCATACAGAACAGAAAATGCTAGTCGATTTAGACAATCAGGGTTTATTTCTTGCTTTCCAGGAAATATCACCACTACTGTTACTAAGAAATTAATACTTTTTTTATTCATTAAATTGACCTAGAGTGACAGTAAAGACATTCATAATGTTACAAAAAAAATTTGATTTTCTTTTGAACTTTCTATTCATCAAAGAATCGAAAGAAGTAAAAAATGTTTTCAACATTGATAATGTGTTAAGCAGCAAATCAGCATTTCTGAAGGATCATGTGACATTGAAGACTGGCTTAATGATGCTGAAAATTCAGCTTTGACATCATAGGAATAAATTACATTTTAAAATAGATTAAAATGGAAAACAGTTATTTTAAAATGTAATAATATTTCACAATATTACTGTTTTTACGGTCTCTTTGATCAAATAAATGCAGGCTTGGTGAGCAAAAGAGACTTTAAGTCTTGAACATCATTTCTTTTTTCTTGAATAAATGATGCTCAGACCCAAACGTCATGATCCAAAGATGTTTTCAGCTAATTTGGACGTTAAAAAGTTGCAAGTCTGGGGTGCGTTTCCCATACAACGACGTAACTCCCATAACTACCATAGTACGTTGCATCGTTGAAGAAATCAACTAGCTAGTCACAACTGTTTCCCGAAACCGTATTGTCGCAAATCTGTCGTTCAACCACGTTGGTTAATGATGTCACGCAGGTGGTGGAGTAATAACTGCTTTTAATAAATTATTTTGAGATCGAATTCATGCTAGATTTTTTGCTATAAATTATGGACATGGCACCTGAGGACTAATTCTTATTTTTCTCAGTTATTTTGCTTTATTTCCAGATTCAAATAGGCTCGTTCTTATGTACTAGAGCACGTCCGCACATGCGCACTCTTCAAAAAAGGTGCTTTAAATCTCTTGACAAACTAAAAGACATAAATGACATTTCTATGTATTCAAAATAAAAGATATAGGTTGTACTAAATGTCAGCTTGCTTATTTTGCTTAAGATAAGGATTTATTAAGTCCACATGTCATGCAAACAAGAAACTATGCTTCTAACCACAGGTCGAGAGCTGTCGTTGCAACCACACAAGTTTGCTACGCTGTTTGTGAATGTTCGTTGGAACTATGGTTTCGGGAAACACCGACTGGTTGAACTATGTTGATAACGATGGAACTTGCGACCATAGTTAGCTAACGATGCTTTTGGGAAACGTACCTGGTCTTTTGTCTGTATAGTAGTCAAGCATTTCACATCAAAAACTGTGGAAAGCTTTAAGTACGTTGTGTGTTAGCTTGTGTGAGCATGCAATGTTAATGTAATGGGATAAACATTCAACTTCACTCCACTATCCATCACTCCCAGTTTATTTCTAGACAACTTTGGAAGAGGATGCAGGGGTCTGTGAATGATATTACACCACAAACAGGAAGAGGGTGGAATGATGATGACTTTTATGAGAGTTGGACGTGTTAAAACGTCTAGCTATCTTACTATCTATCTCAGAAACATAACCAAAACTCTCCCTTGTGCATGTTCATGAAGACTTTTTGCCGTCGGAATCAATCTCATTCAAACCATTGGAATAAACATTGAATTAGAAAGTTCTGCCAAAACTGCCATTGGGGAAAATGAGATGTCATAATTCACGTGAATTTATAACAAAGCCATGTCAGGCGTGAATGAATGATGCTGAATTTATTCATACACATCATTTGTGGATTAGTAACTGGTCTTAATTGAAACCATCTCATGCAAGTCTGCCCATTGCGTGTTGGGTATAGTGAAAAAGGGCCTGATGCGTTCCAGTCCCATAATGTTCAGTGAAATATGAAGAGCACTGGCACTTTCAAAGGGGGAATTATGGGTCTTTATTTTTCCTTGAGGAACCTGGTTGGTAGGTTTTGCGGTATGAGGCAGAGCAGGAGGTTTTGATGGAGATTGGGCTTGCTGGTTTTGCACCTCCTTTGCATTTTAGCGGTTTTGCTGCATTTGTGCTTGAGGAGACTAGTTTCTTGCTGGACTTTATTATAGCTCTTTAACATCTCAATTGTTTCTCCTAAAACTCAGTTAGATTAAATAGAAAGCAAATGGAGTGCTTCTGTTTTGCCCCCCCCAAGAGTTTCAGAAGAGATCTCAGCAATGTCTCACAATGTGTTCAGATGGTTTACAATCAAATATTAAATTTCAATGTGAACAACTTGTGTCTATTTTTATTTCTCTCTAGGAGAACTTTTAGGAGAAACATAAAACATTTATCATGAAACATTTAATGGAATCTGAGAGCTAAAATCCTGAGATGACATTATTAATTATTAATTGTGACATTATTAATGACCAATGTGCTGCTGGTAATTTATTGCTCTATAGAAAAATAAAATAATATGGTTGTAAACGTACAACCACAAATCGATTTTTGACTCAACTCATGAAATGTATAATGAAATCAAAATAGATTTCAATATGAACAACTTCTGTATTTTTATTTCTCTTTAGGATAACTTTAGGAGAATCACCTGAGACAAAGTTGTTACCTTAAAGAGCTGTTTTTATTTTTTTATACTTGATTTAACCCATAAAAATGTATTTTGTTGGTATAAATGAATGTATTTTGGTTGATTCAGCAATATTAAATAATATTTTTGACTTGAATAAAACCAGTTAACTTAGATGTTATCATTTTTAGGTTACCATTTTTTTTTCCAGTGTAGTTCAATGAAACCAAACTGAGAGCTGATATAAAAATATTGCGACATTATTAATTGTGACCCATGTGCTGCAGGTAATTTATTCTATAGGCAAATAAAATAAAATAATATTGTTTTGAACGTACAACCACAAATCGATTTTTGACTCAACTCATAAAACCTCAAAAATCTAAACACAAGAGTCGTGCATCAACTTCTTCCAGCTGTCTTACTTTGTTTCTCTCTCTCTCTCTTTAACACATACACACATGGGACATCCATGTCTGCTTTTCGACCCAGTGTACATGCCTATCAATCTCTATGATATATTCAAGCGGGAGACAAATTGCCCCATGCCTAGTCTGCACCCAGTTAGCCTGTCTGGCGCGAGCTCATTGGTGGCCTGCTCTCTCGTTTGTCTTTGACAGCCGCCTGTTGTTCGCCACCAGCGCTATTCATCTCGGTGTCAGTCACTAAATAGGAAGTCCCACGGTGAAGACCTGCTCATTAATATAGATCTGATCACGGCCAGACAAAAGATAGAGTGTGTGGATGCCTTTTCCACTCGTGGCCCAGGTGAGGAACTGTCTCGCATCACAGAATTGTCTAACAGACAAAACACAGCTGGCTGAATTTGAGAAATGAAATGGATGAGGAAATAATATGTAAATTTGTCATTGTGCCATTTAGAATGAACAAACCCACAGACGGGACAAACCTTTAAGGACTAAACCAAGTAAAACCAAGAAAAACGCCTGTTAATAAGCTTTGAAATAATAGATAATTGTACAATCCTATGAAATTTTCCTACAACAAATACTTTTCTGGCCTTGACATAATAGACTTAACAACTTAACTGTTGAAATATCACCATGACAACCATTTTGTATTAGAAAAAAAAGCTATAAATTACAGAAACTAAATCAAGCGGACAGTGCTGAAAAAGAGACTGGAAGCAGACCTTTTCATGTAGTATAGGAAAGAAAAAAATGGCAGGCAACTGATACTCATACATTTTTCATTAAAAAATGTTTTTTAATGATGACCTTTAAACAGAGAGACAAAGAGAGAAGGAAAATAAATACTTTCTCGACCAATACAATCATTCTTATACTATTAATACTTCTGATACTTCATCCTGCTTTTCAGTGTAAATTTGAGTCACTAACTACTCAATCTTAAAGGGATAGTTCACCCAAAAAATCATTTACTCCCCCTCATGTCGTTCCAAATCTGTATGACATTCTTTCTTCTGCAGAGCACAAAAGAAGATATTCTAAAGAATGTTTTGCTTGAAAAGACGGCAGTAAATTTATTGTTAATATATATATATCAGCGTAGACAATTTTTATTTAAATTATTTAATGCAAATAATTATTTAAGTTAAAAAAATTATATTTATATGTACATTTTATATTTACAGTGGGGAGAACAAGTATTTGATACACTGCCGCTTTTCCAGGTTTGCCCACTTACAAAGCATGTAGAGGTCTGTAATTTTTATCATAGGTACACTTCAACTGTGAGAGATGGAATCTAAAACAAAAATCCAGAAAATCACATTGTATGATTTTTAAATAATTAATTTACATTTTATTGCATGACATAAGTATTTGATCACCTACCAACCAGTAAGAATTCTGGCTCTCACAGACCTGTTAGTTTTTCTTTAAGAAGCCCTCCTGTTCTCCACTCATTACCTGTATTAACTGCACCTGTTTGAACTCGTTACCTGTATAAAAGACACCTGACCACACACTCAATCAAACAGACTCCAACCTCTCCACAGTGGCCAAGACCAGAGAGCTGTGTAAGGACATCAGGGATAAAATTGTAGACCTGCACAAGGCTGGGATGGGCTACAGGACAATAGGCAAGCAGCTTGGTGAGAAGGCAACAACTGTTGGCGCAATTATTAGAAAATGGAAGAAGTTCAAGATGACGGTCAATCTCCCTCGGTCTGGGGCACCATGCAAGATCTCACCTTGTGAGGCATCAATGATAATGAGGAAGGTGAGGGATCAGCCCAGAACTACACGGCAGGACCTGGTCAATGACCTGAAGAGAGCTCAAAGAAAACCATTAGTAACACACTACGCCGTCATGGATTAAAATCCTGCAGCGCACGCAAGGTCCCCCTGCTCAAGCCAGCACATGTCCAGGCCCATCTGAAGTTTGCCAATGACCATCTGGATGATCCAGAGGGGGAATGGGAGAAGGTCATGTGGTCTGATGAGACAAAAATAGAGCTTTTTGGTCTAAACTCCACTCGCCGTGTTTGGAGGAAGAAGAAGGATGAGTACAACCCCAAGAACACCATCCCAACCGTGAAGCATGGAGGTGGAAACATCATTCTTTGGGGATGCTTTTCTGCAAAGGGGACAGGACGACTGCACCGTATTGAGGGGAGGATGGATGCGGCCATGTATTGCGAGATCTTGGCCAACAACCTCCTTCCCTCAGTAAGAGCATTGAAGATGGGTCGTGGCTGGGTCTTCCAGCATGACAACGACCCGAAACACACAGCCAGGGCAACTAAGGAGTGGCTCTGTAAGAAGCATCTCAAGGTCCTGGAGTGGCCTAGCCAGTCTCCAGACCTGAACCCAATAGAAAATATTTGGAGGGAGCTGAAAGTCTGTATTGCCCAGCGACAGCCCCGAAACCTGAAGGATCTGGAGAAGGTCTGTATGGAGGAGTGGGCCAAAATCCCTGCTGCAGTGTGTGCAAACCTGGTCAAGAACTACAGGAAACGTATGATCTCTGTAATTGCAAACAAAGGTTACTGTACGAAATATTAAGTTCTGCTTTTCTGATGTATCAAATACTTATGTCATGCAATAAAATGCAAATTAATTATTTAAAAATCATACAATGTGATTTTCTGGATTTTTGTTTTAGATTCCGTCACTCACAGTTGAAGAGTACCTATGATAAAAATTACAGACCTCTACATGCTTTGTAAGTGGGCAAACCTGCAAAATCGGCAGTGTATCAAATACTTGTTCTCCCCACTGTATATTATAATTTAAATATATTTTTTATACATTTTTTAATTTAACAGTACATTACCGTAGTAAACTAAGTTAATTTTTTTATATATTATGCAAAAAATATTATACATTTAATTTATGTCCATATAAAATTAATTAATAAGTCATTATTTATTATATACTTTTTACATATTATTTACATAATTTAAATAAAAATGATGCACACACACACACACAAAGGCAGTAACTTTTGTGAATGAACACCAGAAATGGTTGACTGCTTTAAGATTTGAATTTTGAGATGTTGTCCCAGATTTTTATGGAATCATTGCTTTCAGACCTAAAATAAAATCTGGTTCATTTGAGGTACAGTTGAGAGCTGAAATGACCATTTATAAGTCACTTGTGGTTTGATAATGTTTGGTTTTCAAATTGATTTTTGATGGATGTACATTTAAATACCCTTAAGAGACCTGCTTATTACATTCACCATGCAAGTCCACCACCAAAGGGCCAAGACATACAACAGGCCTGTAAGGTTGGAAGCCTACATAGTAATTTACACCTTTATTAAAAACATGCCTTCACTTTGCTACCAGTGATCCCCTCTCCATCTCTCGTTCTGTATACCGAAGATATCAACACAGCCATCTCCAACACTTTTCCTATCTATTGCTCTATGCATCAGGCAATGTGAAGTGTATTCATTATAACTCACTGTTTGGCTCCTCTTTGCTTATCAAAGCTGTGTTATCTGTCCTCACTCTCTGTCCCCGTTCACCCTGTGATCACAGCACCTCTTTTCCGGATCGCAGCCAAACAGGCCAGCCTTAAAAGGTTTCCTGCTTACCGGCATGAATGCTGAAAAAAAGAGTGAAGTTTGAAGCGCTCATCTTGTTATCTCTTTTAAGCCAGCAACAGTCTGGTAGCTTCAACACTATTATCACTTGTCTGACCATGTATGAGTAAGATGCATGGGGAAATATTGCGCTTGGCAGTGCACCAGGTATTTTACTGTGGCCAGGAAAAGCGCCTCATGCGGCCATGCCTGTTTTCTTTCTTTTTCAAAGGCTGTGTGAGTGAGAGAGAGAGAGAGAGAGAGAGAGAGAGAGAGAGAGAGAGAGAGAGAGAGAGAGAGAGAGAGAGAGAGAGAGAGAGAGAGAGAGAGAGAGACGAAGAAGAGTCAGACAAGTCAGACAGTGTTTATCCTAAACTTCCATCATCTAACAATCTCTACTGTTGAAAAGTTTGAGCTCTGCAAGATTTTTTATGTTTTTGAAAAGGAAAGTCTCTTTACTCACCTAGGCTGCATTTATTTGATAAAAAAAGTAATATTGTGAAATATTATTACAATTTAAAATAACTGGTTTCTATTTTAATATGTAATTTATTCCTGTGATGGCAAGGCTGAATTTTCAACATCATTACTCCAGTCTTCAGTGTCACAGAAATCATTCTAATATGCTGATTTGGCGCTCAAGAAACATTTATTATTATCATAGTTGAAAGCAGTCGTGGTGCATAATATTTTGTGGAAAATGTGAGATTTTTTTCAGGAAAGTTCAAAAGAACAGCTTTTATTTTAAATAGATTTTGTCACTTTTATCAATGTAATGCATCCTTGCTAAACAAAACCATTAATCTTACTGACCCCAAACTTTTGAATGGTATAGTATATATATATATATATATATGAGGGGATTTTTCAGTAACTCTTTCTGCAGGTTACATCGATACAGTAATAGGTTTCGAAAAGTGACAGTTTTTATGAGTGAGTGATTAAATCATTAATTCGATTTGCTCAAAAACAGTGATTTACTCAGGAATGAAACACAAAACAAGTGACTGTCCTTATGAGTGACTCATTGAATCATTCATTCACTTAGACAATTAGTTCAAAAACACAGTCTCATTTGAAAACAAGTGACTGTCCTATACAGTGCATCCGGAAAGTATTCACAGCGCTTCACTTTTTCCACATTTTGTTATGTTACAGCCTTATTCCAAAATTGATTAAATTATTTTTTTCCTCAATTCTACAAACAATACCCCATATTGATAATGTGAAAGAAGTTTGTTTGAAATCTTTGCAAATGTATTAAAAATAAAAAACAAAAAAAGATTGCATGTACATAAGTATTCACAGCCTTTGCTCAATACTTTGTTAAAGCCCCTTTGGCACCAATTACAGCCTCAAGTCTTTTTGAGTATGATGCCACAAGCTTGGCACACCTATTTTTGGGCAGTTTTTCCCATTCTTCTTTGCAGGACCTCTCAAGCTCCATCAGGTTGGATGGGGAGCATCAGTGCACAGCCATTTTCAGATCTCTCCAGAGATGTTCAATCGGGTTTAAGTCTGGGCTCTGGCTGGGCCACTCAAGGACATTCACAGAGTTGTCCCATAGCCACTCCTTTGTTATCTTGGCTGTGTGCTTAGGGTCATTGTCCTGTTGGAAGATGAACCTTCGCCCCAGTCTGAGGTCCAGAGCGCTCGGGAGCAGGTTTTCATTGAGGATGTCTCTGTACATTTCTGCATTCATCTTTCCCTCGATCCTGACTAGTCTCCCAGTTCCTGCCGCTGAAAAATATCCCCACAGCATGATGCTGCCACCACCATGCTTCACTGTAGGGATGGTATTGGCTAGGTGATGAGCGGTGCCTGGTTTCCTCTAGACATGATGCTTGCCATTCAGGCCAAAGAGTTCAATCTTTGTTTCATCAGACCAGAGAATTTTGTTTCTCATGGTCACCTTCAGGTGCCTTTTAGCAAACTCCAGGCAGGCTGTCATGTATCGTCTGGCCACTCTACCATACAGGTCTGATTGGTGGAGTGTTGCAGAGATGGTTGTTCTTCTGGAAGGTTCTCCTCTCTCCACAGAGAAACGCTGGAGCTCTGTCAGAGTGACCATCGGGTTCTTGATCACCTCCCTGACTAAGGCCCTTCTCCCCCGATCGCTCAGTTTGGCTGGGCGGACAGCTGTAGGAAGAGTCCTGGTGGTTCCAAACTTCTTCCATTTACGGATGATGGAGACCCCTGTGCTCATTGGGACCTTCAATGCTGCAGAAATTTTTCTGTATCCTTCCCCAGATCTGTGCCTCGATACAATCCTGTCTCGGAGGTCTACAGGCAATTCCTTGGACTTCATGGCTTGGTTTGTGCTCTGACATGCACTGTTAACTATGGGACCTTATATAGACATGTGTGTGCCTTTCCAAATCATGTCCAATCAACTGAATTTACCACAGGTGGACTCCAATCAAGTTGTAGAAACATCTCAAGGATGATCAGTGGAAACAGGATGCACCTGAGCTCAATTTTTGAGTGTCATGGCAAAGGCTGTGAATACTTATGTACATGTGATTTTTTCGTTTTTTATTTTTAATAAATTTGCAAAGATTTCAAACAATCTTCTTTCACGTTGTAATTATGGGGTATTGTTTGTAGAATTGAGGAAAACAATAATGAATTTAATTGATTTTGGAATAAGGCTGTAACAACAAAATGTGGAAAAAGTGAAGCGCTGTGAATGCTTTCCGGATGCACTGTAAGTGACCCACTGAGTCATTAATTTAAATGATTAATTCAACAACAGTGATTCATTCAGGAACGGGACAAGTTAGTGACTCATTGAGTCAAGATTGAGTTCAGAAACATTAAGTCATTAAGGATCACGACTGTTGTGAGTTGCTCAGCGATGCAGTATATATATATTTCCCCTGTCACTCTGTCAAGGCTATTTGCAATACTCTATATATGTGTGTTTGTGTGTGTATATATATATATATACATATACACACCGCGTGCAGAATTATTAGGCACGTTGATTTTCTGATCATATTTTTTTCCAGGCACATTTTACCAATTCCAAACCACATTAATCTTAATAACTACTATTAATTTTGTATTTAATTATTTATAAGTGATATATAATTGTTCATGAAGGCTGGAAATGAAAAACACCTTATATTCAGGTGTGCAGAATTATTAGGCACGTTTTCTTTTACAGATAAAATGAGCCAAAAAAAGAGATTTAACTCAAATTCAGATTTAACTCAGATTTTAACTGAAAAGTCAAAATGTATTAAATGCCCATGAGAAGGATGCAATACTAATGCAATACTAGACATTGCAGTTAAGGCATGACCATTGGACCGTGAAATGCTCATTGGGTCAGCAGGGTCAGACAAAACAGATGGTGAAGAAAAGACACATGTTAATTGCAAAAGAATTAAGAATTAAGGTGAAAAATTAAGTGTGAAACCATCAGGAACCCTTTATTCTCCAGTGCCACCATTTTCCAGAACTGCAACCTACCTGGAGTCTCCAGAAGTGCAAGGTGTCAGGATCTCATAGTATTTTACAACACTTCCGGATTCTTTACCTAACTTAAGTCTCTGAGATCCTGACACCTTGCACTTCTTGCAATAATCAGCATCTTGATATGCCACACCTGTGAGGTGGATGGATTATCTCGGCAAAGGAGAAGTGCTCACTAACACAGATTTGTGAACAATATTTGAGAGAAATAGGCCTTTTGTGTACATAGAAAAAATCTTAGATCTTTGAGTCCAGCTCATGAAAAATGGGGGCAAAAATGAAAGTGTTGCATTTATAATTTTGTTCAGTGTATATATATGGTGAATAATATGGTTTTATGTATCAGGGCATAATAAAAAAAACATCTGGTCCTTGGCAGGTTTTAAAATTAGGTAAATACAACCTCAGATGAACATCAACACATGACATATTATACTGTGTCATTATTTATTTAACAAAAACTAGGCCAAAATGGAAAAGCCATGGGTGAGTAGTACACCCTTACTGCTTCCATAGGAATTAAGAGGGTAAGTAGCAGTCAGGCGCTGCTAATCAAATGTCTTTGATTAATTGATCACCAGCAAGTGTGATAACCTCTATAAAAGCAGAAGTTTTGGCAGTTTGTTGGTCTAGAGCATTCAGGCATGTGTTAACACAATGCCAAGGAGGAAAGACATCAGCAATGATCTTACAGAAGCAATTGTTGCTGCCATCCATCTGAGAAGGGTTATACGGCCATTTCCAAACAATTTTAAATGTCCATTAATCTACTGTAAGGAAGATTATTCACAAGTGAAAAACATTCAAGACAGCTGCCAATCTTCCAAGGAGTGGACCAAGGTCAGACCGTGCAATGCTCAGAGAAATCGCAAAACACCCAAGAACTACACCTCAGACTGGCTTCAGTTAACATGTTAAATGTTAAAGTTCATGGCAGTACAATTAGAAGAAGATGGGACATGTATGGCTTGTTTGGAAGGCTTCTCTCTAAAAAGTACATGGCAGCATGGCTTAGGTTTGCAAAGTTTCATCTGAACAAACCACAGAACTTCTGGAACAATGTCCTTTGGCTAGACGAGACCAAAGTGGAGATGTCTGGCCATAATGCACAACGCCAAGTTAGGTGAAAACTAAACACAGGATATCAGCACAAACACCTCATACCAACTGGAGGGTTGATGATTTTTGGCTTGTTTTGCAACCGCTTGACCTGGGCACCTCGCAGTCATTTGACCATGAACTCCTCTGTATACCAAAGTATTCTTGAGTCAAATGTGAGGCCATCTGTCCGACAGCTAAAGCTTGGCCGATATTGGTTCTTGCAACAGGACAATGATCCCAAGCACACCAGCAAATCTACAACAGAATGGCTGAAAAAGAAAGGGATCAAGGTGTTGCAATAGCCCAGTCAAAGTCCAGACCTCAACCCAACTGAAATGTTGCATTGGGGCCTTAAGAGACCTTTGCATAAACAAATGCCCACAAACCTCAATGAACTGAAGCAACGTTGTAAAGAAGAACAGGGCAAAATTCCTCCAGAACAATGCGAGAGACTGATACCCCCATACAGAAAACAAGCAATTAAATCATAGGGTGTACTTAGTTTGTTACCCATGGCATTTCCATTTTGGCTTTATTTTTGTTAACCATTCAATTCTAAAGGGTGTCCTTTCTTTTTCACATGACTATATGTTAAATAGGCACAGAAATAAAACTACAGTACAACACTACACCCCTTCAGCAAATAGCTGTGTAAGCGGATGTAAAGGCTCATGAAAGCCACACATATGAAAATACCTTAATTAGCTTTCCTTTTCAATGTCCTTTTACCTCCTCAGGGACTCACAAAAATATACCCAGCATCACCTGAATAATGGGCTGCTCACTGAGAAGAACAGAACGAAACAAAGGCTTTTGGATATTAATGATATCATCAGCCCTCTAAAGCAGAACCAAAAAACAGACACCCGGAAATTTCCATGTCGGCAGGAGGATGTGGATAAGTGTGTGATATTTCACACTCTCCTACTAATCACATCACAAACTAATATGAAGGACTCCTTCATGGTCATCTGAGAGTGCTGCAGCTGATGGAAGGAGGATGGCACTCTACTCTGAACCGCATCCGCACAGGATTCAGGAATATCTTGATGGGACGCAGTGCACCAGAAATTCCTTTTGGAAATCTGTGGGTAATTAGCCATTTCAGACAGACCTAAGGTGGGTTTAAGTTAAGCCTATAAGGTTTATGGGTTATACCTGTTATTCAGAATTCCTCGAAATCTGCCAGAATTCTCTCCTCATTATTTAGGATAAGCATTATTCCCTTTGCCAAGATTCCCAGATGCTGCAAATGCACAGCTGGAAAAAATGAGCTCATGGTTCTGTCTGGGAGAGACTCATCCACCGGAAAATGTCTCACTCTATGAATGAATGAATTATAGTGCTGTCATTCAGCTCAAATACAAGGCAAATGCACCCTCATATCATTTAAACAGTTTAAATAGTTTAAATAGTTTAGATCAGGAGTTTTCAAACTGTTGACGCTATATGGACCCCTAAATATGACGAGTCCCTTGCAAAGGTTAAATACAGGGAGCTACACTATAATGTTCAAAAGTTTGGGGTCAGTAAGATTTTTTAAAAAGACATTAATACTTTTATTCAGCAAGGACGCATTAAATTAATCAAAAAGACATTTATAAAGATCTCTATTTTAAAAAAAAATGCTCTTTTGAACTTTCTATTCATCCAAGAATCCTGAAAAAATAATTTATCATGATTTCCACCAAAATATTAAGCAGCACAACTGTTTTCAACATTGATAATAATATTTATTGAGCAGCAAATCAGCATATTAGAATGATTTCTGAAGATCATGTGACACTGAAGACTGGAGTAATGATGCTGAAAATTCAGCTTTGCCATCACAGGAATAAAAATAAAAGGCATTTTAAAAATAATATTTCACAGTATTACTGTTTTTAGTGTATTTTTAATCAAATAAATGCAATCTTGGTGAGACTTCAAAAACTTTAAAAAAATCTTACCGAACTCAAACTTTTGAACCGTAGAATCATGGCCTGCATGGTTTCAATGATAAACTTTTACTTTTTAAAAAAGTAGCTTTTCAAAAAAATCTTACAGACCACAGATATATCCAAATATCAATTTATTTTTAATTTTGCTATTATAGTTATGTTATTTGTCAAAAGAATATAAATTGATTTTCTCATGATTAAGTGCTTTATTTATTTACTTACATTTTCTCTGAAGTTTTCCATGGACCCTCTTAAGTTAAGTTAAGTTAAGTTGTAACTTCTAGTGTATCTTCAAGTCAATCTGATCTTATTGCACATCACCGCATACAAAAGCAGCACATATTTATTTCATTGGAGCTATTAACAACTTACAGTATTCACAGACATACAGTGGGGAGAACAAGTATTTGATACACTGCCGATTTTGCAGGTTTGCCCACTTACAAAGCATGTAGAAGTCTGTAATTTTTATCATAGGTACTCTTCAATTGTGAGTGACGGAATCTAAAACAAAAATCCAGAAAATCACATTGTATGATTTTTAAGTAACTAATTTGCATTTTATTGCATGACATAAGTATTTGATACATCAGAAAACCAGAACTTAATATTTGGTACAGAAACCTTTGTTTGCAATTACAGAGATTATACGTTTCCTGTAGTTCTTGACCAGGTTTGCACACACTGCAGCAGGGATTTTGGCCCACTCCTCCATACAGAACTTCTCCAGATCCTTCAGGTTTCGGGGCTGTCGCTGGGCAATACAGACTTTCAGCTCCCTCCAAAGATTTTCTATTGGGTTCAGGTCTGGAGACTGGCTAGGCCACTCCAGGACCTTGAGATGCTTCTTACGGAGCCACTCCTTAGTTGCCCTGGCTGTGTGTTTCGGGTCGTTGTCATGCTGGAAGACCCAGCCACGACCCATCTTCATCTTACTGAGGGAAGGAGGTTGTTGGCCAAGATCTTGCGATACATGGCCCCATCCATCCTCCCCTCAATATGGTGCTGTCATCCTGTCCCCTTTGCAGAAAAGCATCCCCAAAGAATGATGTTTCCACCTCCATGCTTCACGGTTGGGATGGTGTTCTTGGGGTTGTACTCATCCTTCTTCTTCCTCCAAACACGACGAGTGGAGTTTAGACCAAAAAGCTCTATTTTTGTCTCATCAGACCACATGACCTTCTCCCATTCCTCCTCTGGATCATCCAGATGGTCATTGGCAAACTTCAGACGGGCCTGGACATGCGCTGGCTTGAGCAGGGGGACCTTGCGTGCACTGCAGGATTTTAATTCATGACGGCGTAGTGTGTTACTAATGGTTTTCTTTGAGACTGTGGTCCCAGCTCTCCTCAGGTCATTGACCAGGTCCTGCCGTGTAGTTCTGGGCTGATCCCTCACCTTCCTCATGATCATTGATGCCCCACGAGGTGAGATCTTGCATGGTGCCCCAGACCGAGGGAGATTGACCGTCATCTTGAACTTCTTCCATTTTCTAATAATTGCGCCAACAGTTGTTGCCTTCTCACCAAGCTGCTTGCCTATTGTCCTGTAGCCCATCCCAGCCTTGTGCAGGTCTACAATTTTATCCCTGATGTCCTTACACAGCTCTCTGGTCTTGGCCATTGTGGAGAGGTTGGAGTCTGTTTGATTGAGTGTGTGGACAGGTGTCTTTTATACAGGTAACGAGTTCAAACAGGTGCAGTTAATACAGGTAATGAGTGGAGAACAGGAGGGCTTCTTAAAGAAAAAATAACAGGTCTGTGAGAGCCGGAATTCTTACTGGTTGGTAGGTGATCAAATACTTATGTCATGCAATAAAATGCAAATTAATTATTTAAAAATCATACAATGTGATTTTCTGGATTTTTGTTTTAGATTCCGTCTCTCACAGTTGAAGTGTACCTATGATAAAAATTGCAGACCTCAACATGCTTTGTAAGTAGGAAAACCTGCAAAATCAGCAGTGTATCAAATACTTGTTCTCCCCACTGTATGCAAGAGCATAGGTGCAAGTAGAGTTTAATGAATTAATTATAAAAGCAAAGAAAAACATGATGAAAGAAAACTATAGACAGACCCAATTTCAAGACCCCCCTCATCTGGCAGAAAGATAAATCGTCTGAACCGGTCCTGAACCTTATCACTGTATGAACTGAAAGAGAATCACTTCATTAAGATTCCCAGCTCGTCTATCCCACTCTTCTCCTGCTGTTTATTAAGTCTAGCTCTATCGGCATGGCACTTATCTCTGTTTTCATGTCTGCAGAATGTTTATTGTCATTTCAAGCTTGTTTTCTGTGACTACAGGGAGATTGTATTCCTCTTGCTGTCATTATTAATCATGAGAGGAGGAATGCTTGTGGAATTAGATCCACCAACACACTCACAGCAGCCATCCGTTCACAGGTCTTTCCAAAAGTGTATTTTAGAGTGTACTTTTGCTTTTGTAATCAGACTGGCTCATGAAACGCTTGACTTGCATGTGATTATTAACATGCTGTTCAGAAAACTATGATGTAGCACCTTTGATAGGAATTTCACACATGAGTGAAACTGGCTCCAAACAATCTCATTTTTCGACCTTTCTCACTGTTTATCCATGTCTGGTTTATTTTCCAGATCCATACACTGTGTGAAACCAATAATGAACTGACAAAACTGATGTCAACAGTTACACAACGCTGAACGCCTCACCTGTAGCTTACACTATGAGACCTCATGCTAAACTCAAATATTAGGGTTGAATACCCCCCCCCCCCCTTTCCCATGATATTATAGCCAGTGCTAACACCCTTTACATCATTCTAGGCATGTTTGCATGTGCTATAGCAACAAGGTCATCCAACATCAGTTTGTGCATGTCAAAAATGAAAGCCTAAATCTTGTCTGCTTTAAATCTTGTTTAAAGCAAAAAACATTCCTTTTCTCCATAGGGTTTTTTATGTTTAAATTTATAAACCTTTTTAGACAGACCTATCGGATTACGCGGTGATACATACATCTGTAGAACACAAGTGAGTTTTAAACATTGTTTAATTTACAATAATTGTGGGCAGAGCTTGACATTAACTTTTGTGCTCACCAGCCACTGTGGCTAGAGGTTTTCCAAAGTTACAAGCCACTCAGCATTTTAATTGGCCACAATTTGGCATTGATACCATGGGGAAAAACTGCCATATAGATATTTTTAATATTATCTCATAATTTGGCAGCAGGTATATTAGGCTGCTGTCACTTTAAGACATGACGCACGGATCCATTATACTGTTACACATGCGTTTTCTTTCTCAACTGTTTACGTTGACTTAAAACATAACTGACTGTGTTTATGTGAATACTCGCCAAGACCAGCATTTCGACATTATTTTGTGTGTATTTGACTGTTTAAGCGCTATAAGCAATGAAACTCAATTTAGTACTGAGAGGCGGCTTTATGTGTGCACAACTTGGGTGTGAGTGCAATAATCTGCGGGAATGAGTAAAATTATGCACAATACGTGCAATCCAACGCCGAAATTCAAGCCCTGTAACACCAACAATATTCATCCGGATAGAAAGCGCAGAGGGTATCGTGTATCTATTCTGTGGAAAATGAGTATTGGAAGCGTTTCAGATATTTCAGTATCGATATGTACAGAAAAATCAATATTTTTGACAACACTACATTATAATCACATTTTTAAAAAGACTACAATTGAAAAATGTATATATTATATATAAAATTCAACCCTCCAAAGTGGCTAGTAAGAGTGACTGTGAAATATTTCACTGCTGAAATACACCCGCATTTGGTCAAGCCCTGATTGTGGGAAAAAAAACACTCCCATGAAGCATTGTGAAATATGTAATCTCACTTAAAAAAAAAAATGTAATATATATATATATATACACACACATGTATATACACCGATCAGGCATAACATTATGACCACTGACAGGTGAAGTGAATAACACTGATTATCTCGTCATCACGGCACCTGTTAGAGGGTGGGATATATTAGGCAGCAAGTGAACATTTTGTCCTCAAAGTTGATGTGTTAAAAGCAGGAGAAAAATGGCCAAGCATATGGATTTGAGCGAGTTTGACAAGGGCCAAATTGTGATGGCTAGACGACTGGTTCAGAGCATCTCTAAAACTGCAGCTCTTGTGGGGTGTTCCCGGTCTGCAGTGGTCAGTATCTATCAAAAGTGGTCCAAGGAAGGAATAGTGGTTTACCGGCGACAGGGTCATGGGCGGCCAAGGCTAATTGATGCACGTGGGGAGCAATGGCTGGCTCGTGTGTGCCGATCAAACAGATGAGCTACTGTATCTCAAATTGCTCAAGAAGTTAATGCTGGTTCTGATAGAAAGGTGTTAGAATACACAGTGCATTAGTTTGTTGCGTATGGGGCTGCATAGCCGCAGACCAGTCAGAGTGCCCATGCTGACCCCTGTCCACCGCCGAAAGCGCCAACAGTGGGCACGTGAGCATCAGAACTGGACCACGGAGCAATGGAAGAAGGTAGCCTGGTCTGATGAATCGCGTTTTCTTTTACATCACGTGGATGGCCGGGTGCGTGTTCGTCGCTTACCTGGGGAACATATGGCACCAGGATTCACAATGGGAAGAAGGCAACCTATGGGATCCTCGCAACTTATAGGACTTAAAGGATATGCTGCTAACATCTTGGTGCCAGATACCACAGCATACCTTCAGGGGTCTAGTGGAGTCCATGTCTCGACGGGTCAGGGCTGTTTTAGCAGCAAAAGGGGGACCAACACAATATTGGGAAGGTGGTCATAATGTTACGCCTGATCGGTGTATATATATACACTCACCTAAAGGATTATTAGGAACACCTGTTCAATTTCTCATTAATGCAATTATCTAATCAACCAATCACATGGCAGTTGCTTCAATGCATTTAGGGGTGTGGTCCTGGTCAAGACAATCTCCTGAACTCCAAACTGAATGTCAGAATGGGAAAGAAAGGTGATTTAAGCAATTTTGAGCGTGGCATGGTTGTTGGTGCCAGACGGGCCGGTCTGAGTATTTCACAATCTGCTCAGTTACTGGGATTTTCACGCACAACCATTTCTAGAGTTTACAAAGAATGGTGTGAAAAGGGAAAAACATCCAGTATGCGGCAATCCTGTGGGCGAAAATGCCTTGTTGATGCTAGAGGTCAGAGGAGAATGGGCCGACTGATTCAAGCTGATAGAAGAGCAACTTTGACTGAAATAACCACTCGTTACAACCGAGGTATGCAGCAAAGCATTTGTGAAGCCACAACACGCACAACCTTGAGGCGGATGGGCTACAACAGCAGAAGACCCCACCGGGTACCACTCATCTCCACTACAAATAGGAAAAAGAGGCTACAATTTGCACGAGCTCACCAAAATTGGACAGTTGAAGACTGGAAAAATGTTGCCTGGTCTGATGAGTCTCGATTTCTGTTGAGACATTCAGATGGTAGAGTCAGAATTTGGCGTAAACAGAATGAGAACATGGATCCATCATGCCTTGTTACCACTGTGCAGGCTGGTGGTGGTGGTGTAATGGTGTGGGGGATGTTTTCTTGGCACACTTTAGGCCCCTTAGTGCCAATTGGGCATCGTTTAAATGCCACGGCCTACCTGAGCATTGTTTCTGACCATGTCCATCCCTTTATGACCACCATGTACCCATCCTCTGATGGCTACTTCCAGCAGGATAATGCACCATGTCACAAAGCTCGAATCATTTCAAATTGGTTTCTTGAACATGACAATGAGTTCACTGTACTAAAATGGCCCCCACAGTCACCAGATCTCAACCCAATAGAGCATCTTTGGGATGTGGTGGAACGGGAGCTTCGTGCCCTGGATGTGCATCCCACAAATCTCCATCAACTGCAAGATGCTATCCTATCAATATGGGCCAACATTTCTAAAGAATGCTTTCAGCACCTTGTTGAATCAATGCCACGTAGAATTAAGGCAGTTCTGAAGGCGAAAGCGGGTCAAACACAGTATTAGTATGGTGTTCCTAATAATCCTTTAGGTGAGTGTATATATATATATATATATTTATATCCTAAATAAAATTATCTTTAAGCAGACAAATTGAGAAGAGCATTTTGGATAATAAACAATGGGATCTTTCCACAGCGCAACTTTGTTCTGTCCATGAAACATTTTGATAAAACTGTAATCACCATTGTGTCGGTATGGCTCTCTGCAGGTGAATGTCTATAAAATGTCTGCTATGTTGATCGTGGAATGGATAGAGGATATTGGCAACCACTACAATTCCTTCCCAAAAGCTGTACAAATAAATGCAGACCTCTAGCTAATGTCAGCAGATATGAGAGGAAGTAGGCCTGGCAGGACATTCTGACACTTGGGGACTTCAGACATGCTAACCGCTAGCCCATGGTATGTTATTGCTGCCGTGGGAGAAAAGGGCGTTAAAAAGGTATGCACAGATATTTCACTTTCCCAACCAAGAAAAACAAGCATGGTTAGACCTTTACAGCTCCTGAGCGTTGGGGTATTGTTATACTTTAACAGTACTGCAGTGGGTCAGATACGTTAAAGCTACCATTGCCAAGAAACATGGATTTTGATAGATATTCTCTAGCCTGGGCTCATTCACCCAACCAGAACCATTGAAATATGAATATGGAGCATTAAAGGAAAGACAAGCGGATGGAGGAACAGCCCTTGTGAGCTCAGTTCAACTGTATCAGCTCAAATCTCTCTGGCAATGCCAGATGAGCCAGTCATGTGGAAATATGTCTTTTTGAAAGGCTCTGGATTCATTCAAACAGCGTTTGCAGCTCTCTTACTGGAAAAGACCATTATTTAGAGCCCACTGACACGGCACAATATCATCTGAGAAGGATCGGGTGAGAGTTTCCTTTTAAAGCTCACCGCTTGCCCTTGATGATGACAGATTTAATACGGGCCCGAGGCAGATCTGATATCAAACGCATCTCGTTATTTTATTTGTCTCCTTTGGTGTTATTTTCAGCCGCCGACTGCAGTCACACAGGTCGCAAAATATCATTTAAATAGGCTGAAGGCAGACCTCGAAAGGCCTGGGCGGGCAAAACCACACTGTTTTTAAGTTTTTGCTACCAGAGGAGACCTGAATTGGGATGGCGAGTTGGAGCTGATTAGCCATGGAGATTATTCCCAGTTGGTTTTCATTTTCCCACCTTGTTTATAAAACATTACATTCCCCTAGAGTCCCAAAACAGCAGCTGAGGTTTCAGTAAGATTACACAGTACACTCACTGTACACGGAGGGCCAGGGTATTTGTTACTTTAGACGAGGCTTTAGAGTACAATTGGGTAAGTCAAACATCCAATTAGTTTTACTGAAACATTTGCGGCCAGCCCGTGCTGCAATGTTTTAATTGCGCAGTCTGTTGCCGACTGTTTTATTCCCAAGCAGGAGTCTCTGTGCTTTTACTTGCTGACAATGGCCAACGAGAGAAGGTGATAAATTATAATGTAAACATGTCAGCATTAAAACGGCTCCTCTCTCTCTTGTCTGTGTTCTAATGTTTTCCAATTTGATCATGATGTACTGATTTCATTAGTGCGCTTGGTCTAAACTATAAGCACAGCTTGAAAGGTTAGTTTTGGCCCCTGGTGATGTCATTATGCACACAAGGTCTGTATTGGAAGATCTCTGTTATATTCTGTCTGCTAAAGGTTATGTTAACATTTCCTTAATGAGCAAAATCAAATTCCTTTAACATATAAAATTTTTTGAGGGTGACACATTTCTGGGAAACACATGGTGATCAGAAAAATGGTGAGATATACCATTCTTATGCATCTAGTGCTAATAGTGTTGGGGGTAACGCATTACAAGTAATATGAGTTAAGTAATCAGATTACTTTTTCAAGTATATAGTGAAGTAATGCATTACTTTTAAATTTAAAACAAAATATCTGAGTTACATGTTCAAATAAGTAACACAAGTTACTTTGTTTTCCCATTTATTGACTGACATCTCTCATGTCCCCATGTTGAGAGAATCTGAGAGTACACTGTAAAAAATGTTATGTGCTATTTACTTTTTAAAAAAAAATAGGTAACAATATTACACATAATATTTTTTTAGTAGTTTTTAAGGCTTGGTTTCTTTAATGCAATCTACCTGAATAAATCATGTAAAATAACCTAAAGTATTTAGTCTATGAAACAATTAATTTAATATTTTTAATGAAATGTGCTTATTTATTTTAAGTTGACTTTTTAAAAAAAAAAGTGTATAAATTAGAGTGAATGGCAATTACCTGTTTTTATTTGACTGAGTTATGTTATACAATTAAAAGAGTGTTTGCTGCTAGCACAGCACAAGCAGAAACAAACTTGTTACTGCACTGGCATTAGCAAAGTTATTGCTCATTGAACAAAGCAACATGCTTAATAATATTAGTACATGCAGTTATTCACAACCTAACCATAAGCTCTACTCTTCTGCACAATCGTAACGGTCAAAACTTCAGCATATCAGAAACTCTTTCAAATGTCAAACATAACTGATCATTAAACATTAATAGATGTTTCCCTTCACTCAAAACACATAACATAACGCTTAATTTCAATATTAACTCTACATTTCCAGCCATATGCAAAGCATGCTGGGAACTAACAATGGTGTCTCTAAATAAAACTGCATAATTAAACTAATTCTCTTAAAATATGTAGCCTTTTTTCCTTAATGGCATCAGCTTAATCGGTTCCTCAATTCAAGCCTCAAAACTGCTTAAGTTTCCTTAAAAAAATTAGGAAAATGTATCTCTTGGTTTTATTTTTGAAATGTTCTCAATATTTTCTATACAACACTGAACCACAATTTTCTTAACTTACACTATTTTTAATTATCACCTTAATTAATTTTTTGAAAATTACAAGACCCATGATTCATTTTTTACAGTGTAAGAGGCGTTGTGTGCGCTCTGTAAACATGATGGTTATTGTAGTTCTGGTCTAAAGGTGAGTATGCAGTTAGTCATCTCACTTGCACAAAAACAGATTCAGTATTCCTCAAAATGAATAAAAACAGTAACATTCAAACTTACACAAAATTACACAAACCTACAATAATGTTAAATGATGTTGAAATATACTTTACGTATTTAATCTCACTTTATTAAGCAATATCTTTGCTGCTGAGCTTCGATTATCCTATTCAATTTAGGCAGCGGCTATTTGCACAAAGTGCAACAGCATTTTCTTGCCGATATGCTATTTACACTATGTGAAAATAGCGATACATTTTATTTACACTATATAAAAGTAGCAGTTCTTTGCAATAAGTGCAAATAAATGTTAGATGCTATTTATACTTATAAATTGAGGCAGATACTATTTGCACCTCACTATTGTTGTACATTAACAGAATGCAATAATAACGTAGAGTGTAAATGATTATATTTATTAAAATTATTAAATGGATGACGACTTACTGGGACAATATGCCTTCCCTACACCTACCCTAACCCTACCCAATAAATACTTAATTTTTATTGAAAATAAATGCCTTTCTGATCTGATATGTGATGGGAAAAGGGAGAAGATCAAGTTTGGCAAAAGGCGGATTCGAACTTGGGTCGATCGTGTTCAGAAGCTACTTTCACATGCCATACTCCTTACAGCCTACACCACTGCAGACGTTGAATAGTGCACATCTTTTTTTAATCTTGTGTAGCAAAACCATACTTTGGTGGGCGGAGTTAGTGTAAATAGCCTTTGCCAACAAGAAAGGCTATTTACACTTAGTGTAAATAGGCACTCCGTTCAAGGCATTGCTTCTCCTGAATCTAGAATGGCAGCACAGCTGAAAGTTTTGTTTTAACTACGCCCTGTACAGTACAGGTGTGCATTTCCTTCAGCCTGAGGCTTATTCATTTCACATTTGGTATGAAGGAGCCTTTACATTTACCAAAAAATAGAACTTTTGCTCTTTTTTTTAATTAAAAAACAAACAAGCAATAAAGTAATGCAAAAGTAACAATGTAACACATTACTTAAAGTAAATAAGCAACAAAATTAGTTACATTTTAGGGAATAATGCAATATTGTAATGCATTACTTTTAAAAGTAATTTTCATTACTACAGTAATATATATATATTGCCAAAAGTATTGGGACACCCCTCCAAATCATTGAATTCAGGTATTCTAATCCCTTCCATGGCCACAGGTGTATAAAATCAAGCACCTAGGCATGCAGACTGCTTCTACAAACATTTGTGAAAGAATGGGTCGCTCTCAGGAGCTCAGTGAATTCAAGTGTGGTAACGTGATAGGTTGCCACCTGTGCAATAAGTCCATTCATGAAATTTCCTCACTACTAAATATTCCACGGTCAACTGTTAGTGGTATTATAACAAAGTGGAAGCAATTGGGAACAACAGCAACTCAGCCACGAAGTGGTAGGAATCGTAAAATCACAGAGCGGGGTCAGCGCATGCTGAGGCACACAGTGCGCAGAAGTCGCCAACTTTCTGCAGTCAATAGCTACAGACCTCCAAATTTTGTGTTTCCTTCAGATTAGCTCAAGAACAGTGCGTAGAGCGCTTCATGGATTGGGTTTCCATGGCCGAGCAGCTGCATCCAAGCCTTACATCACCAAGTGCAATGCAAAGCGTCGGACGCAGTGGTGTAAAGCACACCGCCTCTGGACTCTAGAGCAGTGGAGACGTGTTCTCTGGAGTGACGAATCACGCTTCTCTGTCTGACAATCTGATGGGCAAGTCTGGGTTTGGCGGTTGCCAGGAGAACGGTACTTGCCTGACTGCATTGTGCCAAGTGTAAAGTTTGGTGGAGGGGGGACTATGGTGTGGGGTTGTTTTTCAGGGGTTGGGCTTGGATCCTTAGTTCCAGTGAAAGGGACTCTTAATGCTTCAGCATACCAAGACATTTTGGACAATTTCATGCTCCCAACTTTGTGTGAACAGTTCGGGGATGCCCCTTCCTGTTCCAACATGACTGCGCACCAGTGCACAAAGCAAGGTCCATAAAGACATGGATGAGCGAGTTTGGTGTGGAGGAACTTTACTGGCCTGCACAGAGTCCTGACCTCAACCCGATAGAACACCTTTGGGATGAATTAGAGCGGAGAATGCAAGCCAGGCCTTCTCGTCCAACATCAGTGCCTGACCTCACAAATGCGCTTCTAGAAGAATGGTCAAAAATTCCCATAAACACACTCCTAAACCTTGTGGAAAGCCTTCCCAGAAGAGTTGAAGCTATTATAGCTGCAAAGGGTGGGCCAACTCCATATTAAACCCTACGGATTAAGAATGGGATGTCATTACAAGTTCATGTGCATGTAAAGGCAGGTGTCCCAAAACTTTTGGCAATATAGTGTGTGTATATATATATATATATATATATATATATATATATATATATAAATAGAGTGATACCCAGTATCACTTGTATCACTTGAAGGCATAAAATGCTAAAATATCAAGGTGCAATCTTACAGTACAGAGTATTGGCACAGGATCTAAGGCACCTCAACAGGATGTGTTTTTATGATGCATCTTTAAATGTCTAACCAACTGGAGCTGTGGGTGATGGCCAGCAGTGTGCGTCATACTGTAGCCACCAGCGGTTGGAAGCTTTGCACTTTTTCCCCTTAAAGGGACATTTGCAAGAACCCATAGCCCATTTGCTAACACTGTCCCCTTATACTTCTCTCTCATTCTGATTTCCATTTTTACAACTTGAAGAACTTGATGATGTGGTAAAGGTTTGCTCCCGGCAAACATTCTCATAAAACAAGAGATGATATAATTATGGCTTGACACATTTATGTAGTGTAGAAGCAGAGATATTGCCTGTTTGTGATGCCATTAATATCTAAAACAAAATTGAAAAGAAGAATACAGACAGGTTATATACAATTCAAGTTGCATTATTCAAGTTTTCAAGTTGTAAAAATGCAAACCAGTATTGAGATGCAAGATAGCATATCTATGTACAATGCATCTTATTTAGATTTGTAGTAAAAAAAAATCATGTTTTAAACTGCCCTTACACAATAAATAAACAAGATAAAATATTGTATGTATATAAATATATGTGATAACAAAAGGAGTAGCCAAATATATATATTGAAGATATGTTTGGTTACTCTCTCTCTCTCAAACGTCAAAGTTTGGGCAATTAATGAATCCAAAATGCAGATCTGAAATGTCATTCAAATTCTGTCATTCATAGAGCAAAAAAATAAAACTTTTAACTCTTGAGAACATTCTGACCATGCAGAATTGGTCAGAAAATGTAATTAATCTACTGAGACTGTCATTACTTGCAGAGTTCAATGGAATTCAAATGGAAAAATAAATATAATATGTAGGTATATTTTCCAAGATAAAGATGCAAAACCCATATCTTATTTCACAGTTCTGGTTTGAAATCAAAGACTTCATTTTACTTAGGAAACTGGTTTAAGTTGTCATCTTAATACTCTCACTCCTTCAAAAACACGTGCAATTCAAAGCCAACCAGACCAATCAGACCATCAAACCACTCTTTAAAAAAATAAGATGTAATCATCCCTCGATATGCACAAATCCCAAGATATCCACTCACTTGGATGATTTCTCCTGATATGGAATATATTGTCTTGGGCAGAAAATGGATTTCCAAAGATCATTTCTGACTTCTCCACATCACATATGCCAGCACACAAACCCCGACACATGTGGAAGCCTGACATATCTGACTTATCAAATCAGATCAGGTTACTGCTTCGGGGCACATTTTCTCAGGCTTCAACCGCACTGGGCTCTTAGCAGAATTGTCAAGATCGAGGACCCGAGCCCCCCATTACCAGCCCACTCAGCAGATTGCAACTGATATTCTTCAGTCGTTGTCGCTTTGCCCTCTATAATGTTCCACTGGCAGAACTCTGCTATTTGCACTAGTTAACTTGTAGATAGTCTCTCTGTCCGTCTGGCAGTAAGTACTCAACCTAATGCCAAAAAGAGTTTAGTTAACACTCCAGCTACCCATTTACATGCCGGCCAGAACGCGGTCAAGATGCTGAGGGATCAATTACTTTCCAATCTTGTGCAATTGTGGCTGCATAAACAGTCCAAACAAAGCTGTTTATATGAGCGTAAGGTGGCCAACAATATTGTTTTATTATCTAGTTTTTTTTAACTCACTTCAGCCTCTTAATTAATTTCTGTGCAGCTGTTAACAGATGTTGCAAGGTGAAACTCTGAAATATGTTTCATTAGAATCGTTATAGGCGACCGGGGAGAGTCCAATAAAACAGGCACGTCAGTGCAAACTGACAGCCAAACGGACGCAGCCGCGAAAACATTTGCTCAGAGCGAAGAAAATTGAGGAAAAAGTCACCAGTGATTTGTGGGTTTTGCGCACTTCATTGCTTCAAAACCAAGATAAACAATGTTAAAAGAGATATGAATCTGTGAACAAGCTTTTAAATGCATCAAGGGAGAAAATAGTGGTTTTTGTGTGAAAAATTTAGTAAAAATACTGTATATCACTTCAGGTCAAAATTGTCACTGAAATGATGTGCAATTAAATATGTACAATTTTAGACACATCTTGAAGCTATTTATTAGTCAAATCCATTGCATCTGGGATAAAATATGAATATAGGCTACATACAAACATTTTTGTTAGTTATAATAATTAATATGTATTTATTAAGATTAATATATGTATCAGTATTTATATTTATATAGTATATTGTATGATATTTTTATTAACCACATCTAAAACTTAATTTTCTCTAAGAAATACAGAGAAGAAAAATGAAAGCATTTAATAAGGCTATAAACCACGCTGTAATTTTTTTCAGTATACAGTAGTTACACTGAAAATAATAATCAAATTAAAATTTATTCCACCAATTAACTTAGTTAATTTAATAAGGAATTTAATTATCAATGCATCAATTTGGCATGTTAATATTTAACATGCGATCACAGGTGTGTCGACTTTGAATGCAGCGAATCTAATCAGAGTCAGAACTATCTAGGTTTGGTGTGAAAGCCAGATGTGCGTATACTCCTTCGTGCGTATACAGCTGCATGAGTACTCAGCTGCAACTTTCAAAGATGTCTGATCTTTCCCTTCATCCATGTTTTTTTGAATATATTAGCTTCTAATGCCCTCATACAGAGCTAGTCCATATCAATGCAGAAGGCAAGCACATAACAGAGACTGGAATATGAGTTTGGGAAGCAGGGGAGCACTGATGCACAGTATGTCCCAGACACCAGCACAAACGCTCTACGATTCTGCATTCTAACTGTATCACATTAGTCTAATTCAGCCACCTTGTACAAACACAACAAGAGTTATTGGAGAAATGTCACAGAATGAAATGTCACACTCCCAATCTCCACCAGAATACTGCAAACTATTGATGAAACATTCTTAAGGGCACACTTCAAAGGATAGTACACTTAAAATTCGGTCATTATTTACTCAGCCTCATGTCATTTCAAACCTGACTTTCTTTCTTCTGTGGAACACAAAATGAGAATTGTTTAATAATATACTGATTATGTTCTACCACGCAATTACAATGAATGAGGACAGGCGCTAGTAAGCTTAAAAAAGGATGCAAAACACCATGAAAAGTACAATAAAATAAAAAATTTTACCGTCAATTTTAAAAGGTAAAGTACTAATGTGCACAACTGAAAACTTGAATGCACATTCTCGTAGCTGTTATAGAATACAAAAAGTCCTTTCACGGACCATATTTAAATCTAAGAGGAGCCAACATAGAAACTGACCTCCATTTTCTTTTCCAAACTATTTGGTTAGCACTAAGAAAATCAAAGCAACCTACATTCCATGTTTACCTTCCCACAGACTCCATTAAAAGTGCATGACACAAACACCCAAACATACTGACATGGGTAACACGTACAAACTTCAGAATGAAGTGGATCTGGATGTTACCACATCAAAGGCAGCTAGTTAAAAAGGCTCCTCAGATGGTCAGAGATGAGTGGACTAAAGCACATTTTATAGGAAGTCAAAAGAATAAGATGGCTGAGTGTGTGTTTGCAGCTGTGCAGAGTTGCGTTGAAAGTCTGGTCGGGCTCTGTTGTATGGACAACATGACAAATGCTAGTTGTTGTGTGTGGGAACAACATTTTGGTTTCGGCCAGCTCTTAGTACAGTTTATGATTTTTTTTTACGACAATGGAGACCAGTTTTCTGGATCAGGAGAATGGAATGCTCATGAACATTCAACAATCTCTGAATGATCAATCAAACCAAATCCCACCCGTAAGGCTCAGTCTTAAAACTTTAAGTAGTCAATGTTTATTACTAATTTTAAGTATTGAGAAGCAAAAAAAAAGGATGAGCATCAGGGTTTATTCTTGTTTTTACAAAAAATATATATTTTTAGAAGAATCTATATACACTCACCTAAAGGATTATTAGGAACACCATACTAATACTGTGTTTGACCCCCTTTCGCCTTCAGAACTGCCTTAATTCTACGTGGCATTGATTCAACAAGGTGCTGAAAGCATTCTTTAGAAATGTTGGCCCATATTGATAGGATAGCATCTTGCAGTTGATGGAGATTTGTGGGATGCACATCCAGGGCACGAAGCTCCCGTTCCACCACATCCCAAAGATGCTCTATTGGGTTGAGATCTGGTGACTGTGGGGGCCATTTTAGTACAGTGAACTCATTGTCATGTTCAAGAAACCAATTTGAAATGATTCGAGCTTTGTGACATGGTGCATTATCCTGCTGGAAGTAGCCATCAGAGGGTGGGTACATGGTGGTCATAAAGGGATGGACATGGTCAGAAACAATGCTCAGGTAGGCCGTGGCATTTAAACGATGCCCAATTGGCACTAAGAGGCCTAAAGTGTGCCAAGAAAACATCCCCCACACCATTACACCACCACCACCAGCCTGCACAGTGGTAACAAGGCATGATGGATCCATGTTCTCATTCTGTTTACGCCAAATTCTGACTCTACCATCTGAATGTCTCAACAGAAATCGAGACTCATCAGACCAGGCAACATTTTTCCAGTCTTCAACTGTCCAATTTTGGTGAGCTCGTGCAAATTGTAGCCTCTTTTTCCTATTTGTAGTGGAGATGAGTGGTACCCGGTGGGGTCTTCTGCTGTTGTAGCCCATCCGCCTCAAGGTTGTGCGTGTTGTGGCTTCACAAATGCTTTGCTTCATACCTCGGTTGTAACGAGTGGTTATTTCAGTCAAAGTTGCTCTTCTATCAGCTTGAATCAGTCGGCCCATTCTCCTCTGACCTCTAGCATCAACAAGGCATTTTCGCCCACAGGACTGCCGCATACTGGATGTTTTTCCCTTTTCACACCATTCTTTGTAAACTCTAGAAATGGTTGTGCGTGAAAATCCCAGTAACTGAGCAGATTGTGAAATACTCAGACCGGCCCGTCTGGCACCAACAACCATGCCACGCTCAAAATTGCTTAAATCACCTTTCTTTCCCATTCTGACATTCAGTTTGGAGTTCAGGAGATTGTCTTGACCAGGACCACACCCCTAAATGCATTGAAGCAACTGCCATGTGATTGGTTGATTAGATAATTGCATTAATGAGAAATTGAACAGGTGTTCCTAATAATCCTTTAGGTGAGTGTACATATATATATATATATATATATATATATATATACAGTGGGGAGAACAAGTATTTGATACACTGCCGTTTTTCCAGGTTTGCCTACTTACAAAGCATGCAGAGGTCTGTAATTTTTATCATAGGTACACTTCAACTGTGAGAGACGGAATCTAAAACAAAAATCCAGAAAATCACATTGTATGATTTTTAAATAATTAATTTGCATTTTATTGCATGACATAAGTATTTGATCACCTACCAACCAGTAAGAATTCCGGCTCTCACAGACCTGTTAGTTTTTCTTTAAGAAGCCCTCCTGTTCTCCACTCATTATCTGTATTAACTGCACCTGTTTGAACTCGTTACCTGTATAAAAGACACCTGTCCACACACTCAATCAAACAGACTCCAACCTCTCCACAATGGCCAAGACCAGAGAGCTGTGTAAGGACATCAGGGATAAAATTGTAGACCTGCACAAGGCTGGGATGGGCTACAGGACAATAGGCAAGCAGCTTGGTGAGAAGGCAACAACTGTTGGCGCAATTATTAGAAAATGGAAGAAGTTCAAGATGACGGTCAATCTCCCTCGGTTTGGGGCACCATGCAAGATCTCACCTTGTGGGGCATCAATGATCATGAGGAAGGTGAGGGATCAGCCCAGAACTACACAGCAGGACCTGGTCAATGACCTGAAGAGAGCTGGGACCACAGTCTCAAAGAAAACCATTAGTAACACACTACGCCGTCATGGATTAAAATCCTGCAGCGCACGCAAGGTCCCCCTGCTCAAGCCAGTGCATGTCCAGGCCCGTCTGAAGTTTGCCAATGACCATCTGGATGATCCAGAGGAGGAATGGGAGAAGGTCATGTGGTCTGATTAGACAAAAATAGAGCTTTTTGGTCTAAACTCCACTCGCCGTGTTTGGAGGAAGAAGAAGGATGAGTACAACCCCAAGAACACCATCCCAACCGTGAAGCATGGAGGTGGAAACATCATTCTTTGGGGATGCTTTTCTGTAAAGGGGACAGGACGACTGCACTGTATTGAGGGGAGGATGGATGGGGCCATGTATCGCGAGATCTTGGCCAACAACCTCCTTCCCTCAGTAAGAGCATTGAAGATGGGTCGTGGCTGGGTCTTCCAGCATGACAACGACCCGAAACACACAGCCAGGGCAACTAAGGAGTGGCTCCGTAAGAAGCATCTCAAGGTCCTGGAGTGGCCTAGCCAGTCTCCAGACCTGAACCCAATAGAAAATATTTGGAGGGAGCTGAAAGTCTGTATTGTCCAGAGACAGCCCCGAAACCTGAAGGATCTGGAGAAGGTCTGTATGGAGGAGTGGGCCAAAATCCCTGCTGCAGTGTGTGCAAACCTGGTCAAGAACTACAGGAAACGTATGATCTCTGTAATTGCAAACAAAGGTTTCTGTACCAAATATTACGTTCTGCTTTTCTGATGTATCAAATACTTATGTCATGCAATAAAATGCAAATTACTTAAAAATCATACAATGTGATTTTCTGGATTTTTGTTTGAGATTCCGTCACTCACAGTTGAAGAGTACCTATGATAAAAATTACAGACTTCTACATGCTTTGTAAGTGGGCAAACCTGCAAAATCGGCAGTGTATCAAATACTTGTTCTCCCCACTGCATATATATATATATATATATAAAATACTACGGGGATGTTGAATGCTTGAATTTTACTACATCTGACGAATGTTCTAAGGTTTGCAATTATTTTCAGGGAAATGCACGGCAAAAGTAGTTCAAGGCAGGTCTTGACCGCATTACAGTTCCATATCACTTCGCCAAATGATTTCAGTTATTTCCAAGGTCTTTACAGCCGACAACAGCAAAAGAACCAAAACCCACAACGACACTGACCAAGCAAAGAAATATAGTAAACAATAGGATAAAAACGACAAATTATTTCGCTTATTGGCTTTGGCCGCGACTCTGGAAGACTTGGAGTTAAGCTTTTCTTTGAGAAAAGAACAAAGAACGGCACTGAAGTCATTCTTAAAAAAGGAAGATGTGGTCGGAGTTTTGCCGACCAGATACGGCAAAAGTTTAATCTATCAACTAGCTCCGCTTCACCTTCTTCGTTGCTCTGGTTGGTTGTAGCGCTATCCTATTGCGTGCAGAGGGAATTTGAAAGACAACCGTTTATCCCACCCCTCGGAATTGAGCCCTGCCAATGGTGTTTTCCCAAACCCAACATCTTGATGTGGGTCTGGCTTGTCAGGCTAGGTTTGTGGAATTGCACACAGACCAGCCACTCATGAGCCGATCACTGAAAACTGAGACGCACACAGCAATTGATCACTAGATTTACAGAAATTATTTCACTTTTAACAAGTGTTTTCCCAACATTGCATATCTAATCAGCTCCTGATAAACACATTATTATTTGAATTATCACTCAGTGAGTCATTTAACCATGTATTACTGGAAGGCTTTTGTCTTTCAAACACATTAAAATGTACGAACTCACGTCATTTCATATCTACATGCCCTAATATATTTACTTGAAGTAAGCCCTTAGATTTTAAGTAAATAATTTAGATCAAAAAATTAAATCAATAATAATAATAAAATGAAGTTCACAGTTCTCTTATGTCTATGTTACATCTATGTTAATGGTCACATGACATGCAGGTAAACAAATATTTTTTTAAATATTCTTTTAGTAAATGTTTTATTTTGATTGTTTTTATTTGAAAAGTATTTTAATTTTTATGATTTGATTACTTAATAGTTTTTCATTAAACTCACAAACCCCAGTCTGGGAAACCCTGATGTAATGTAATATTTAATGCACTTCATGTTGTTGACAACAAGGAATGGAATATATTTTCTTTCTCTTTGTATTTTTATATCAATATGGTACAAGATTATCCTATTCAAATCAATGTGATAAATGAGGTCAAAAGTAATCAAAAAGTAGGTAGAATACATTACCTAGAATGAGTAATCTAGATTACATTACTAACTAAATTTATGTAAATTACTAAATGTAATTTGGAATCAGTAACCGACTACAATTTGTAAGTAATCTACCGAGCACTATATATAATGACTTGTTTAATAATACTTGGGCCCAGTGAATAATTTCTAATGAATTTATAAATATTACAAGACAAAAGAATATAAAAATATGAGTCCATGAAAACAGAGACAATCATGACTGGTATAGAAATTACTATTTTTTTTTTCTTTTAAAAATAAAAATAAAATAGTAATGCTTTCATAGCTACTCAGAACCTCTCCCATTTTCAACAAAAACGAGATAACGCTACTTTGGTGACATTTACATAACTAACGAATGTATACGTTTGATAGGCATAAAAACACGTTATCACATTTTAGCAATTCTACATAGCATGATGGTACAAGGCAAAGGCCATGGGTTTGATTTTCAGAAATGCTATGTCGCTTTTTGAATAAAAGTGCCCTCATCATTGAGCCCTGCTCTATTCTTTCCTATACTGCTCATCAAGCCCACATTCTTGAATGAAATGGAAGGTTTATTCAATACCTATTCTGTCATCCACAAATCTCTACTTCGTTAAGTTTTTATAAGACAGAGTGTTTACATTTTTCACACAGCTGCCACAAACTGTTTCAATGTGTTTCATGTAGTCACTATTGAAGAATTTTCCAGAATTTCAGTAGACTCATCTCACAGCCCCAGCACCTAACAGAGCTATTTTCACCCCCTCCAGTGGAGGTGTCCATTACACATCACTGGGGATGAATTAAAAACACCTGATGAACAGGGAGGATTATTACAGTGAAGGTTGTGAATACCGCAGCGGAGAGGAATGTCAGTAGTCGAAGAAATCCATGCCATTCACCGCAGCTCCCTAACAGGCCTGACTCATTCCGCTTGGCACCTTTAGACCACTAGCTCCACACGGAAACAATCATCGGCATAATTTCGAGTGTTTTAACAGCTGACATTTTGAGTGCATCTGTATGTGTGCGCTTTAAGGGGTGTTTGTGACTGGGAAGATGACAAGCACAATACCCATCATGCCACATGTCGGTGCACAGCTTTCTGAGCTGTCGACTCAGGGTCACTGCTCAGCGAACAGTGCTGGGGTTCATTTTCTCACACTTTAGCCCTAATAGTGGGTTCAGCGTAACTGTGTGTGTGTCCAGTAGTTTAGTCCTGGGAAAATAAAACCTTTTGCAAACCGCATGTTTCTATCCACAATGTGAATGCCAATGGATGTTTAAAACTTGAAAACCTACTGCATTAAATATATTCACGTGTAGTAATGAAATTTTTTTTTATATGGTTCTATAATATAACTAATGGACCTCATAGTGAGTTAGTAAAGCAGGAAAACCTCAGATAGCATCTTAAATACAAGGCAACAGAAACATCAACAATCACTCAAATCAGGTGTTTAATAGTGATGAGAAGTAAGAACCGTTTAAAAAAAAAAAAATTCACCTGTTTAAGTAATCACGCAATGACGTCATGTATTGACGTCACAATACTATTATTAAAGCACCCAATTATGATGTGAAATGCAGATGTTTTACATGCCTAAAGTAAATAAACTAGTCTTAATCAACTCACCTTTTTAGAAAAACCATGAGAAACATAAAAAAACCCTTTCATTTCGCCCCCTTTATGAAACCCTCAGCAGACAGTTCTCAGCATGTCAGACATGTGCATACTGTGCATACTAACTGGAGTGGTAAATGTGCTGCAAAAACCGGCATCATAGGATATATACTCCGGGATATCGGATATCGAGTTACTGTCAGGCACGTCCATAAGTGAGTTTTGATTGAGTAACTTGTAGATCTGTGCTGACTCTAGCCGCAAAGTGTTTCAGACAGTTCAAAGAACCGGTTCAAAAGAAAGATTTGTTCAAGAACTCGACATTACTATGTGTAACTACCTCAGGGACCATCACATTGGCACTCAAGCCCACCCAATCACAGTGCGATGTCCATAGAATATGAAAAAAGCTCTTTATTTTTGTTGCAATTGACCCTTTGCTAAGACCCTCCTTAAATTCATTTCTGACCAATCCTACTTTAGTAACTGTTGCTACTGTCCGCTGCCATAACTGTCCGCTATTTTCTCAAACAAGTTTTGTCTATGCTAGTCTATAAAATCCTGTCCTTAAGTATTATTGTCTAATTTTCCAGTTAAAATATCTTTAAATATATCTTGAGAAGTTTATTTTTTTTTCAAAATGTGTATCAAGCATTCCCAAATGCTGAACATTTATAAGAGCACCATTACTGTTTAAAAGTTTGGAGTCTGTAAGATTTTTTGTGTGTGTGTGATTGAAAGAAGTCTCTTATGCTCCCCAAGGCTGCATTTATGTGATCGTAAAAACAGTAAAATTGTGTTATATAATATTATTACATATTAAACTGTTTTCTATTTGAATAAATGTTTAAATGTAATTTATTCCTGCGATGGCAAAGCTGAATTTTCAGCATCATTACTCCAGTCTTCAGTGTCATTCTAATATGCTGATTTGGTGCTGCTTAATATTTTTGTGGAAACTTTGATGAATAGGAAGATCAAAGAACAGCATTTACAGTGGGGAGAACAAGTATTTGATACACTGCCGATTTTGCAGGTTTTCCTACTTACAAAGCATGTAGAGGTCTGTAATTTTTATCATAGGTACTCTTCAACTGTGAGAGACGGAATCTAAAACAAAAATCCAGAAAATCACATTGTATGAATTAAGAATTCCGGCTCTCACAGACCTGTTAGTTTTTCTTTAAGAAGTCCTGTTCTCCACTCATTACCTGTATTAACTGCACCTGTTTGAACTCGATACCTGTATAAAAGACACCTGTCCACACACTCAATCAAACAGACTCCAACCTCTCCACAATGGCCAAGACCAGAGAGCTGTGTAAGGACATCAGGGATAAAATTGTAGACCTGCACAGGGCTGAGATGGGCTACAGGACAATAGGCAAGCAGCTTGGTGAGAAGGCAACAACTGGCGCAATTATTAGAAAATGGAAGAAGTTCAAGATGACGGTCAATCTCCCTCGGTCTGGGGCACCATGCAAGATCTCACCTCGTGGGGCATCAATGATCATGAGGAAGGTGAGGGATCAGCCCAGAACTACACGGCAGGACCTGGTCAATGACCTGAAGAGAACTGGGACCACAGTCTCAAAGAAAACCATTAGTAACACACTACGCCGTCATGGATTAAAATCCTGCAGCGCACGCAAGGTCCCCCTGCTCAAGCCAGCGCATGTCCAGGCCCGGGTGAAGTTTGCCAATGACCATCTGGATGATCCAGAGGAGGAATGGGAGAAGGTCATGTGGTCTGATGAGACAAAAATAGAGCTTTTTGGTCTAAACTCCACTCGCCGTGTTTGGAGGAAGAAGAAGGACGAGTACAACCCCAAGAACACCATCCCAACCGTGAAGCATGGAGGTGGAAACATCATTCTTTGGGGATGCTTTTCTGTAAAGGGGACAGGACGACTGCACCGTATTGAGGGGAGGATGGATGGGGTCATGTATCGCGAGATCTTGGCCAACATCCTCCTTCCCTCAGTAAGAGCACTGAAGATGGGTCGTGGCTGGGTCTTCCAGCATGACAACGACCCGAAACACACAGCCAGGGCAACTAAGGAGTGGCTCCGTAAGAAGCATCTCAAGGTCCTGGAGTGGCCTAACCAGTCTCCAGACCTGAACCCAATAGAAAATCTTTGGAGGGAACTGAAAGTCTGTATTGCCCAGCGACAGCCCCGAAACCTGAAGGATCTGGAGAAGGTCTGTATGGAGGAGTGGGCCAAAATCCCTGCTGCAGTGTGTGCAAACCTGGTCAAGAACGTATGATCTCTGTAATTGCAAACTCAATTTCTGTACCAAATATTAAGTTCTGCTTTTCTGATGTATCAAATACTTATGTCATGCAATAAAATGCAAATTAATTACTTAAAAATCATACAAAGTGATTTTCTGGATTTTTGTTTTAGATTCCGTCTCTCACTGTTGAAGAGTACCTATGATAAAAATTACAGACTTCTACATGCTTTGTAAGTGGGCAAACCTGCAAAATCGGCAGTGTATCAAATACTTGTTCTCCCCACTGTATTTGAAATATAAATCTTCTGTAACATTATAAATGTCTTAACTGTCACCTTTGATTAATTCAATGTGTCCTTGTTGAATAAAACTATTACTACAAGTCTTTAAAAAATATCTTACTGACCCCAAACTTGACTATTAAAGTTAATTTCACGTTTTCTTATATGGGCAAATTCCGCTTATGTCCTGTGCTAAAAATGTTTGGCTCTACAATTTCTATGTATTGGCTTACTTGAATGCATTCTCAACAGAAGCAACATCACCCTCTTCTTGAACTGCAACACCTTCAAGTCTTCACTACGATTGGTGGAGGTGATCACAAAACAGGCTTTCGAACATCTGGTCCTGGTGTATAAGTTGTATCCTACATTGCAACAATCGACAATAGAGCTCTTGTAATAACTTAATTCAAAACACAAATCATTCTCATGGTCCATTTTTGATGTGGCACTTGAGTTTATGTGAAAAGGATCACTGGTGAACAGTGAAGTCAGTCAAAGAGAACAATGGGCCCCTGTGTGGAGAGGCCATTGAAGTTTTGACTTAACATTAAACAGTGTCACTCTGTCACATCAGGGGAGGGCGTCACAGACAGGGTAACCGGTTCTGAAAAATGAACAACAAGTTAACTGACATTTAGATTAAACGATGAAATCATTCATCAATGACTTCCTAGATCCAGCCAGAACATTAATAACCTCAACATAATTGATCTTCTGAACCATGAAACATATTTGAGTAATGGAAAGAAACGTAATTGATATCGCCATTACAGTGTGTTGAAGTTTGACTCAATGTTTATATGAAACTAAAATGATATATGTATCCATTTCAAGTTTGTTCTTGAAGCTGATTGCGTTTTAATGGGGTTAAGTTGCAGATTTTATCACTTAATATATTTTAGCATTGTCTATAGCTCTACTGAACTCTACTGTCCCTCTTGTACCAGGTTAAATCTAGTTTAAACTCACAGCTTGAATTTAAATCTGATAGCCCCTAGACAATAGTGAGGCAATGTAACTTGCTCTCCTGATAACAATCATTAAAAGAAGCTAAAATGTTCATACTTCAATGCGTTGATGTGTGTGCGCATGTCAATGTACTTGTGTGTCTTTCTAAACTACTTTGTGCATCTTTCTAAATGACATATCGCATGTTGTTCTGCTTCCTGTGCCTTTAAGGATCAAAGGAGGGCAACAGTGCAGTAATGGCAAATTGCTTGTTAAAGCAAGACGAAGTTCTGGAGTCGGGCCCTTAGGACGTCTCTAATAGCACTCTTCATTAACTGTTCTGCTCAGTGACCGCTTTATCTGTGTTAGCGGACTAATCCCACCGATTACCACGACTTACAAAAACAGCCCTGATAGAGTAACGGGGCACAAAGAATTCAGGGCAACCTCTTGTTCTTAAGGTGCTAAATAGATTTTTTGAGGTGATAAAGGAAAACTTGCACATATGTAATTATGAGACATTGTTCCTACAGTAAGTCCTATAGGCTTATTCACAACAAGTCTGAATTTTGTGAAAAAAACACAAGCTTTCTTTAAAGTCTCAATTGTTTCTCCTACACAGCAATGAGATACACTGTTTAAAAATTTGGGGAGATTTTTTGCTGTTATTGAAAGAAGTCTCTTATGCTCACGAAGGCTGCATTTATTTGATAAATACAGTAAAACATTAATATTGTGATATATTACTAGTACAATTTAAAATAACTGGTTTCTATTTTAATATGTTTTAAAATGTAATGTATTCCTGTAATGTCAAAGTTGAATTTTCAGCATCATTACTCCAGTCTTCAGTGTCACATGATCCTTCAGAAATCATTCTAATATGCTGATTTGGTGCTTTTCTGCTTAATATTTTGTGGAAACCATGCAAAAAAAAATTCAGGATTTTTTGAAGAATAGAAAGTTCAAAACAACTATTTATTTGACTATACACTGATCAGGCATAACATTATGACTAATATTGTGTTGGTCTCCCTTTTGCTGCCAAAACAGCCCTGACCTGTCGAGGCATGGACTCCACTAGACCCCTGAAGGTGTGCTGTGGTATCTGGCACAATGATGTTAGCAGCAGATCCTTTAAGTCCTGTAAGTTGCGAGGTGGGGCCTCCATGGATCGGACTTGCTTATTCAGCACATCCCACAGATGCTCAATTGTCGTGGATCATCAGACCAGGCCACCTTCTTCCATTGCTCTGTGGTCCAGTTCTGATGCTCACGTGCCCTGATGCTCAGCATGGGCACCCTGACTGGTCTGCGGCTATGCAGCCCCATACGCAACAACGTGTATTCTGACACCTTTCTATCAGAACCAGCATTAACTTCTTGAGCAATCTGAGCTCCAGTAGCTTGTTTGTTTGATCGGACCACACGGGCCAGCCATCGCTCCCCACGTGCATCAATGAGCCTTGGCCCTGTCACCGGTTCACCACTGTTCCTTCCTTGGACCACTTTTGATAGATACTGACCACTGCAGACCGGGAACACCCCACAAGAGTTGCAGTTTTGGAGATGCTCTGACGCAGTCGTCTAGCCATCACAATTTGGCCCCTGTCAAACTCGCTCAAATCCTTACGCCTGCCCATTTTTCCTGCTTCTAACACATCAACTTTGAGGACAAAATGTTCACTTGCTGCCTAATATATCCCACCCACTAACAGGTGCCGTGATGAAGAGACAATCAGTGTTATTCACTTCACCTGTCAGGGGTCATAATGTTATGCCTGATCGGTATATATATATATATTTGGAACATAAATGCTTATACTATCACTTTTGATCAATTTAATGTCTCCTTTCTGAATAAAAGTATTAATTACCTGAAAAAAGCACTTTTGAACAGTAGTGAACATTGCAAGCAAATGGAGACTTTTGCTTAAAGGGGTCATGAACTGCATTATTTTTTATTTTATAATGTTTCCTGGGGTGCACTTATAATGTTAGTATGATTTTTACATCAAAAATTGTCATAATTTTGAAATAAAAGGTATTTTTCCTACCCTGATTTTAGCCCTCCGCTCTGAACGCTCTGATTGAAGGAGCGTGTCTGCTGCGAGACGTCAGTGTAAACGCCCACTGCTATGTTTGGCTAACATCTTTGCATATGAAATAGCTAAGTATTACATGTGAAATTCTCTTGAAAACTTTTAGCACGTTTTTACTATTACAGTTCTCAAGGTTTACGAATTGTGAAAAGTGTTGATTATAGATCGTGGCATGAAAGGTTGCAGTGATGAGCATTGTAGCCGATCACAGACATGTTGAGCGCATGAGTGCAGCGATTTCGTCAATGTAACTCGATTTCTGCACACTAACGAATGCTTTCATAATGCAAACACAATGTAAATAAGAGATTCGTTGATTCTAACGGGAGTTTTGGCGAGAGTCCAGAACACTCGCACTGTTTGACTGACAGTTCCAGCGATTGTAAAGGGAGCGTTCTTTGATAGCTTTCTATATATAATTTGATCACAGTTTAAACAACAGATTATTTTCATCCTACTAAGAGAAACAATGTGAAGTTGACCATTTAGTCACTAGATTGATTTACAGACAATAAATGATTTTGAGACAAAAACATCTGACTGTAGGCCTACTGGTCACTGGTGATTTTGGTTAGACATGTACACATAATCCGTACATATCAAACAATCTGTAACAAAGCAATAGTGACACAGTTACAACTTTTTTACTCACATAAGTGTGTTGCGCCATTCCTGTTGGATCCAATATAGAAGGCACAGCATCGTTTTTTGATTTCAGGCTCTCTGCAAATCCAATGCAGCTACTGTGTTTTTCCACAACCTGGCACTGTACAACATTTTGCACTCTTCAAAGGAATGTTTATCGCTTACTTGCTCGATCCAGTGATAGCGTCACGTCTGATAGCGTACTTGTCGTGCTCGAATCAGTGGGCGGGGCTACTGAACTTTAGGGTTTGTGATATCACCAACCCGGGAAGAAGCTCGTTGTAGTCCCTACCAGCCATTTGTTGTAGTCCTTAAAAAAACGATTTCCGTAAAAGAAAATATCTCCCTTTGCATTGAACTTTGAGCGTTTTAACTTTGCAGATTTTGTTTATGCTCAAACAGCAACATTACACACTAACTAAAGTTAAAAAAGTGAAATCATAATCAAGGACCCCTTTGAATCTGAAATCTCACATGTGTCTCCTCTATAGTTACAGGAAAGATCTCAATGTCTGAAACTGTGCTCGGATTTGCCAAGTCAGATTTCATAATGATCTCATCAAATTCAATTTTTTTTTAAAACAATTGGACCCGTTTGTACTGGATCTGTTTCTAATTTGTCCTACAGGAACGTAGAGAAACATCTGAGACAACGTTGATAGTAAAATAAAATATAGTCAAGAACTCATTGCTGAGCACAGACCACATGATCACCCAAAATCAGCTCCACACAACAATAAACAATATCAAATAAATTAAACGAACAGAGCAAGATCGTATAAACAGACAAAGCAATCCTGAGCTATGATGGAGCAATACAATTTTCCTCAGAGTTGCTGTGAACAGGCCTTTATTTGTCAGCTATACCTAAATTCATGAAAGTAGTACATAAAACTCTGCAGCACTATTTGACTAAACATTTGGTAAATAACTGGAAATGTCCTGAATACACAAATTCCAGAACACTCATCAACTAACCTGTAGCTTAGACTGACAGACGGAGCCTGCTCAAATTAGACTGCCATTCATTTCAGCTCTGTGTTAAAAGTCGGAAAAAATAGTAAAGCTTGCTTATGGAAATCTTTCCTGTGTGAATTGGCTACTTGTTTGAGGCTGCCTCCCTCCATTGCCCCCCTCTGATCAGGAAGTTTTATGCAGTTCACCTTTGACTTTCGCGTCTCCGCAAATCGTAACAATCATCACTTTCGGCTGTACACGTCTGGGTCACTATGGTCCACCAGAACTGAGAGCCTTTTAAAACACCAAAGTCTCCTTTGAGAATAAGACCAATAATATTATCTTCTTGAATAGGGTGCTTGTCTTAAACACATGGGTTGCTACAACATTGTCTTAATATCTGCAGCTGCCATGAAATCTATTGCCTAAAACTAAGCATTTTTAAGATCTATTTATTAAAATAAATATGCAGCTGTCTAACTTTTTTAGTGTAGCCCAAACAATTACCAAAACAACCAAAGAATCACAGACTTTAACACAAAAAATAAAAAAATTAAATAAACAGCTCATGAAAGACAAATGTCTGCCATGTCCCTGTTTAAGAGGAAATCTGGATTCAGATGGTAGAATAAATGTCAGGCTGTATGGTAGAGGTACTAAAGTGACAGGGAGCTGACAAAGTAAAACGCTGTATTTATGTGGAAATAATGACATGCTGTTGCATGAGACTGGTAAAGTATTTCTAAGCGGCAGCAGAAAAGAGACATTTTCATTGGGTATGTGTGGATCAAGGGCGCCACCTACAGCCGATCCCTTGCTTCCGTATAACCACCAAACTCAGTTCTATCATAAGTTGGTAGCCTAAGCCCTTCAGGGAGGCATCACAGAAAACAAAGACTGACACTTGAAAATAACAATCTGTCGAGTAGAAATAAATCAGCACCCCATCCACCAGCACTCCATACTTTGATCCACACTTTTCTTTCCACCAGGCTGACCTAATCAACGGCTCTTTGAACAAGTTAAAGTTACCAAAACCATACAATGTCTGCCATTGATAAGAACAAATCAATGAGCAATCAGGTTAACTATATGAATGAAATGGGAGGTAATTCCAATAGTACAGCTCTGGAATTAGAGATAATTACCCACCCAAGTTCATCTTACGTTTTCAGTCCTTATCAGCAAGGCTAATTAATCCAGCTTCCATCTGCTTCTTCTAGAAACGTGACCTTAGTGAGAGTTCCTAGTTAGGTTGCTTCAGATAATCCACAGATCTTCAGATATTATTGTTGATGCTGCAGTTTTCTCAGCTACATTAAGGCTATTTTTCAAAACCTATTGAGCTGTGTAGGCAGCATTCGAGGCATCATAGGGTCTATGTATATAATTAGGCAGCTTTAAAGATACCTTTTTGGCCAAGTTCTTGCATTATATATCTTTTTCGAAGGCAATCCCATAATACACTGCACACTTTAAACCTGAGTAAGTTGGCAAAACTCAAAAAATTCAAAGTAATCAGTTAGAAGAAATTCAAAGTTTAAGTAAGCAGAATTTTATTTTGTACTCACACATTTTAATTGGTCCTAACTCATATTTGAGTAAGCAAATTCATACATTCAATTTAAAATTATCATGTAATCTCAACTTAAATATTTTTAGTAGTGGAAACTTGGTTAGCTTTAACTAATTTAACTAATTACTAATATAGTAAATGCTAACCTTTAGAATATTTAACATATATCTGTTCTCAAACCAAGCTCATGCTCTACTCGTCACCATGATGGTAACCCCCTTAACCCCACATAACAGAAACTCTTCTAAATTAGTATAGCAAAACATTAAACACTACTAAATCTCCCACTTAACATTAATCTTGCACAAAAAAAATAAAAAAATAAAATAACACTTAATTTTAGCATTTACTCTCCCTTTAGAGTGCCATGACAAAGCATGCTGGGAAATAGAAATCCCACCCCAGTTTCAGTTAAATTTAGTTTGTCTAAATGAAAAGAAACAAGTTCATAAAACTCAAAACAATGAAACAATTCAGATTACTTAAAATATGTCCGTTTTGTGAAGTCCAAAGTAAAAGAAAGTTCTAAATACTCATAAAAGTTGGTTTGATTGAACTAATTTGTTTAATTTAAGTTTACCCTACTTAAACCAATGAATTATTTAGAGCATTAGGGTTTACAGTGCAAATGTACAAATGCATTTAAGAGTGATGCAGGGAAAATTTATTTTTGTAGGCCAACTCAAGCATCACCCTGGTTTCCTCAACAAATAATTATATTGGCTTTTGAATTATTGCAGAAAATAAGCTCAGTGACAGTGCTATTTTAGTATTATTTCTTATAGTATTTAGTTTTTTTAAGTAAATACTTTCCCTTTTTTTTTTTTTTTTTTTTTTTTATTGAGCTTTATTTTTATTTCCGTTTTAGTCATTTCAGTACTTCAACAAATTTTTCTTTTATTTTTAATTTTTAAGATTTATAAGCTTTTCAACAAATATTTATATTTTATATTATTTCAGCTTTATTTAATTTAATGAAAATGGTTAGTGCTAGTTTTAGTTCAATTAAAAACACTGCTCTAAAAGTTTTGATTCTTAAACGTTTTTTTCATCAAGAAGAGGATCTTCGTAATGAAGACTAAATACAATCGCTAGAAGTAAAAAGCAAAAGTTAGGCTAACCTTGTTAGCAACCACCTTCTTTTAGACCTATAAATGCTTATAAAAAAATCTAGTGGGGTATTACTGATATATTTTATGTATTGTAGAATAAAGTTGTGCTAATCACAGACCTTATTACAGATATTAAAATCAAAAACATACTGGGACAATGGAACTGGAATTGCAAAAATGTTAATTTATTTGAGGGTTTTAGAACTCATTCCTGCAGCACTTTTGCAATAGAAATAGAAATCAATTGACAATAGAAATCAATTGTCGAGTCAAATCTCTTGTGCACTTTGTGCTCATGTAAGTGTCCCAAATCAGTCACTTCATAGACGGCAGCTGTATATACAGGCAGCAGACAGCAAGGCAGTTCTCTAGGTTTTGCAGTCTTGGAGAAGAAAAGCTGTGGCTTCTATGGTCCACTGTTTTTGTATTTAAATGATGTCATTAGGTTTAGATAGAGTTACACATCATACTCCTCAGGATATTTAGTTAATGACTGAAGTATTTACTTCAGCCATTGGATATTTAGCTTCAGATTTCTCTCCATAGAAAATATTATTAGGAAATAAAGAGAAACATGGTTTTGACAAAGAAAACCAAACCATCTGTTTCTACTGTGTTTCCTTTCACATCATATCTTGGTTGAGAATTACACACACTCTCGCTATAATGGTGATTCCTTTGTTGTGACAATGTGGCACAATGACACAAGCACTTCTGGATGGAGAACTAACACTGGACTGCAGTATGAATCGTTTCAAACTTTTCAAATAAATCTTAACCATGTCAATCTTCTTGGTAGAAATGTTATTACAAAAAAAGCATTTTGAGTAGCTAGCGGGACATTTAAGCTGGCCCACACAGAATCTGCGGTCACAGAACCTTCCACATTTCGGCAGAAGTGAAACCCCATCATACACTACACTTCCCCTAACCTTTTCATATTTGTTTATTCAGTATTTTGCCTAATGACAACACTTTCATCTGCTACCAGTTTTTGCAGTGTAAACAGTACAGCATGGTGCTAACAACAACATCATGGACTTGGTTGAAAAAACTTGTCAGTGTTAATGTATTTGGTACTGGCAGACTAGATCTGCTATGCTGCTGCTGTTTGATTATTGCTGCTGCTGCTGCAGAGCAAGTATAGAATTGCTACTGCTAACAGATACACAAACACGCTGCTGTGAGCATGTAAGATGCGCTGCTGCTGCATAAATTAGCATGCATAAATCCCGTAGCAGATCTAGGCAGGTGGAGCTGGGGGAGGTGGAGGATTTCAGAGCAACTCTGATAGCGCACTGCAGGACTAGCCTACAGCAAACAATGATCCAGACTATTTAAATGCTAAATAAGAGGCGAATCAGCTTGCGCCATTCGGTAATGATGTGATTGCTTGCAGATTTCATGTAAAGGACCTAGTAGTCTGTGTCCTCTAGAGTTTCATGACTAAACTAGACATACAGTCAAACCAAAAATTATTCAGACACCAGATATAATTTTTTACTAGTGGGTGCAGGACACTATAGTTCATTTATGTAAGTGAGGATAACAAAATAAAGTAAACTGTGACATATTATACCCAAAAATTCTTCGTACAGTGGACTACCAGTAAAATTGATAAAAATTTTGGAACAAAATTATTCAGACACTTTGACCTGACCATGTTTTGCTTAAGTGTTTTTTCTTTAATTGCTAATGCGACCTTTTACACCACAGACTGAACAAAATTAAGCATTGCTTGGTAATTGGTTGAACTAAATTGGTATTATCTAATTGTGTACTTAAATTTAACAGCTGACAGCTGATTGGTTGATTGTAATCCATTACATACCTTTCTATCAAAGTTATCTGACATTATCAAGATGAATTTGTTCTGACACAGTTTAACTCTGAGTTCTTGTCATATTTTATTACCATTTTCTAAAATATAGCGAATAAATTGTGATAATGTGAGAAAATGTTGAAGGTGTCTGAATACATTTTTGTTTGACTGTATATACACTAATGTTGAAAAGTCTGAGATCAGATTTTTAAAAAAATAAATTAATACTTTTATTCAGCAAGAACGCATTAAATTGATCAAACTGACAGTACTGTATAATATTACAAAATATTTCTATTTCAAATAAATGCTGTTCTTTTAAAACGTAAAAATCATTACATTAAACATTCAAAAATGACAGATGACAGATTACAAATAAGAAATGTTTCTTGAGGACCAAATCAGCATCATTAGACTGATTTCTAAAGGATCATGTCAGACTGAAGATTGAAGTAATGGCTGTTGAGAATTCAGCTTTAAATTATATATTTAAATTATATTAAAATAGGAAAAAGTTATAATGCATTGTAATATTTCATGAAATTAAACACGCAGATAAATATATAAATATATTTATGGGTTTTGATTTGCTCAAAAGCTAAGCATAAACTAGTCACTCCTTTTTTTCCCCAAAAAATGAGACCTAATTAATGTAGTTGCACTGCATACCCTCATTCTGTCATGTCTATCCAGCCTGTGGACAGTTCTGTCAAATGTCAGCATGCCATGCAAATAAATTGTGGTTTAGGAGTTAAAATATGAACCACCAGGACCTCTGAGCAACAGCCTGCCATGTGCTTCCAACTGCCACCTCCATCTATGCAGCACATCTGCAACAATGTGATTTGACAGACCATCATGACTAAATCCTTCTGCTCTCAGTCAAATGGAGATCACAAGCCCTTCTGGTCATTCATATGCACCGATTCCGCCTTATTTTTCAGCTTTTCAACTAACATCTGAGCTGTTTTATGGAAAGCAGAGGCTTTTTTTCCCCAGGAACCTTCTTTCCTGCGTGCATCCACCCCCCTCACCCCGACGAACAGCCTCAATACGTCCTACCCCAGGTCTCAGAGAGGAACAGGAGGCTTGTGCGCACTCCTGCATGAAGCCTGTCTGTTGTTCACCTTTGCTTTGATTTCATGCTCGTTATCTCACCATGGAGCCGGTGACCCTGGACAACAAGGCCGCTACCTGGGGGAACAATGCTGGGTTTTCAGGATTTCGGTCTCCACTGAGAAGGCTTTTAGGAGTGCATTCTCCTCCCCCGATTTCAGACACAGTCACTGGATGGAGAGAAAAGAGGGATACGGTGAAGCCTAATTTTCTGCAGATTAAATCAAATTAGCACAAGAGAGCTCCTGAGAGAGGGGACTTCAGGGGTGAGGGGTGATTGCTCTTACTTACAGCCCACCCCTCACTTCTCCACTGCTTTCACTTGCCGTTTGCTTCCTCCGCTGCACTGCTGCACAGCTGTTGAATGCGCAAACGAATCTTCTCTGGAACGGAACATCATCCACACCCTTCAGTAATGCCCTGAAGGCAACGGTAGAAAGCAGGTGGCAAGTAGAAAGAACTGGTCAGGATGGCCACCAACAGCTGCTGGACACAAAACCATTGGCATCAAAGGTCCAACTTTGAAAAGTATCCTATAACTAGTTTCTGCTCCAAATCTCTTTGTAGTCAGACATTAGCCTAACACATTTGCTTTGAATAAGTGAATCAAAGAAAAAGACACTCACCAGGAAGTATTGTGCCCCAAAAGTATCCAAAACGTATGTTCCATGCTTGATTGATGAAGGCTTACCAGAGAACGCAGTGCGTTGCGGTGGTGGCTAAACATATTTTATAGGCAGTATTTATTTGAAACATGTACACTACAGGACTTCCAGATAAATAGAAGTTGATCTCCATGTTGGAGATGTTCTAAACTCATTTTCAATGAGAAAAAGACGGCTAAACAGAGATGACAGTACAGAGTCAGCACTGAAAGCAGCAATAGTATGACTGCTAATGACACATTGTGCAAGATGGCTGCTGGGTTTCATTGACAAATCAGAAGTGATTTTATTTATATTGAATTACATTGGCATTTGGCTTTTACGTTAAAGTGGCAATGAAATGGAAGTAGCAACGGATCTTTTCTTCCATATTGTGACACACCCAAATGAAATTAAAAAATGAAGAGAGGGAACTTAGTTCTATTTGTCTGTTGTTGATTAGATGGAGACAGTTGACTGAATGCGAGAGTGCAGACGATTGTTGGAATGGGATGGGGCTTAAGAAAAATAAATGACTGGAGGAGTCTGGCAGACAGTACTTCACCAGAGAGAAGTCTTCACAATAAGATGCATTTAGAAAATAGATTTTATAGAATTTTCATTTGATGTTCATTTTAAGACATGCTTCATTATTTGACTGGATTGTCATTTTGCATTGTTACAAAGGCAAAATAAAGATAACTGGATGCAACTCGCATAAAACTTAGCACTAAAATACTATGTACTTATCTTTAGAGTTAGAGAACCTCAACAGATACTATGACTTATATTTAAAGTTAGAGAACATCAACAGATGTTTGAAGCAGGCAGCTTTACATTGCCTGCCACATCAACTCTACTTTCAACAACAAACCCCATCTCACAATTATTCTTCTGTTTAAATCTTTAAATTAGAACAGCTCCCTAATAAGAATCAGCTAAAGACAAAGAGACATAAAACAACAGAGTTCTGATGGAGATATAAACAGTTTTTTTTTCAAAGATCTCTTTACTCACAGTGTGTGGGTGGCACATCTAATTTATTTTGTCTCTCTAACTTCAGCAAAATATGTTTACACTTCTTGTCAGCATCTCTCATTAATAAGGTAAAAGTCAGAGTGTTTGTATATGCATGCAGAACTGTGAAGAACAGCCTAAAATAACACTCTTAAACAGGCACTTTAAAATATTGTACAAAGATTATAATGTAATGTATAAAGATCCTTTAAAAATTTTAAGATTCATAACTATTTTTTAAAATTTCATAACGTTCTGCCCTGAGAGGATCACTGATTTATGATTTCCGTGGGACAGTTTAGCTTGTACTTTGCTGCCCCCTAGCATCAAAACATGTTTGAGTATACAAAATAAAGCCACAAAAGGAAGACATGTACTAATAATCTCAAACTGCATTGATATAATGCAACATCTATCCATCAAATTATATGCAAGGTCAAAGCATATAACATAAAAATATAATATAATATAAGTATAAAACACAGATGGGCCTGAGATCTCCTATACAAACACTCAAGAATCCTGTTGGAAAATCCAGATTAAGCTGGTATCTGTTTTGGAACATGGTTTGGAACATATATATCTATATGTTTTAGAAAATGGTTTCTATACCTGGTTATTAATTAGTTGAACAGCCACCATGTTCCAAAAACCAGCTTGACCACCTAGTAGCTGGTCCAAGATGGTATAGCTAATGACCAGCAGCTTGGACCAGCTGTGATGTACTGAACAACTAGATTTTCCCCCAGGAAATGGCAATTTATCAAATTCAAAATAACATTTAAAATATTGTATCATGCTATTATATTATATTACTTATATAGAGTTCAAAATATTAAACTGAGAATTCAGTTGTGTCTGGTTAGTTACAACAAAAGTGTGTCATGCCTTTAGATTTCAGTACCTTCTCATAGGTCAGGTGCACACACCTAGTTTCCTTTACTGATGACAATGGTTGTGCTTCCAAACAGTTTTACTTTGGTCACTCCTGCCATGTTTGTGACTCTGTTGCTGTCTGGTACACTCCTGAATGAAAGCCTCCAGTTGTGTGTCCGTCCTCAGCTGAAAGACTCCATGCTCTCTGAAGGGGATTAGCGGGATGTGATATGAACTGGACTTGTTGGTCATTTCAAAATCTTCATGGCAATGTGTGGGCATGGAAGTTCGCCTCATAAACAATCGCTGTGGAGCCTTGCCATCTTCCGGGGAAGTCGTATTCAGTGGGTCAATCTTGTTTGTGCCAGACCGAATTACTTTGACGGATCTCTGGGATTGTTTGGGAGGAGAGTGAGGTGTCAAGCAGGTCTGCCTGGACTGTAAGGAGCTCTGAGGTTTGAGGTCAACGCTGTGGGTAGTGAATGGGGCATGGATTTCAAACATTCTTTTGGTGGTGGTTTGAAATGATGGCTCTCTGGATGAATCAGGTTCCCAGGCATCTCGTACCATGGCATTCAGCTCCATGTTGGACCTGGCTAGGCCACTATACCAGCTCTTCTGGGAGCTGCTGGCCCTTAGTAGAATTCGGTCAGGGGTCACGGGGTGGTGAGGACCTCGCTTTCTCACCCTTTCTCGGGCTGCCTTCTCACTCTGGCTGAGTACTGAGTGTTTGGTGCCATAAGTCTTCTTATCTTTAAATAAAGAATTCATTCTCATATTTAATGCATGAACTTTCATCTAAAACTATAACGTTCTAATTATGTTCTAGAAAACACTCGCATATTGAATAATTTGTGTTAATCTCTTACCCAAGTTGATGGTGGAAGTGCTTGGTGTGTGGCTGACTCGGTTTTGAAAGTCCTTGTGTCCACTGACAGGCCTGCCTGCTGAGAGAACAGATCGGGGCTTGGTGTGGCACTCAGATTGCAGGTTAATGGAGGCCCTGCTGTGACGATAAGCCTGGAGGTGACTCCATGTCGCCGCCCTTGTGGACTCCTGCTGAGCATCTATAGGTACAAAAAACAGCATTGTTAAAGTCATCATGAAATGAAAATTCACCCTATCTAATCTCTAAATGCGTGTTATTGGTCTTATTGTGAATGATTCATCCATGTGTTTCTTTTTTAAAATATTGACCTCATAATGTTTAATCAAACCCTAACCCTTTCTTACAATCGATAGCAAGCTCTCATTCAGATCCACCTCCATCCAATGAACAACCGGTGGATTGAAACAAGTCACTGCCCTACATTTTTTTCCTCAGACACTCAAGTGTGTCACAATATGGAAGAAAAGATCTGTCTTCTTCACTTTAAAGGTGAGAAAACAATAGGGGAAGGAGATGAACCACTCATATAAAAATAAAAGAGAGAAATCGTAATGCTTAAAGGGGTCATGGCACAGATTTTTTTTTTTAATATGTTCCTTGAGGTTCACTTATAATGTTAATAAGTTTTTTTGCACAAAAAAAAAAAAAAAAATATACAGTATGTGGAAAAACAATTATTTTCATCCTTCATTCAGACCCTCTGTCTGAAATTATCAATTTTTAAGATGCGGCTACTTTAAGGCTTGTCAGTAACTGTTATGACTGGCTAATGTCATTGCATAGGAAACAGTATCAATAGCCACTCGCTTTTGCACATGAGTAAGTGTTTTGAAAACATTATCCATATAAAACCGTCATTTACAAGCAAAGCATTATGAAATCTTTTACTTATGATTTGAAATGTAACTGCTGTTAGATCCAATACAGCTGACTGCTTCATCTGTCAACAAAAGTTTCTTTGCGAACTCTCCATTACAGTTTACAAAACAATCTGCAGTCAAATTCTCTGAACAAACATATAATCCTCCGATGCGATCTGGGACGCTTTTAAAACTGAACCATCCACTTGTTGCTGACGCTGGTTTGCTTATGAAGTCTGTACAGAGACGCAAACGAGCTGTTTAAACAGGACGCATCAAAGCAAACGTTCCTTTATGCTTCTATTTACTCAGACTCAAGAGCGCTGAGTATCTGTATACAGTATCAGTGTACAGATAGCCAGTGTAGACAGCATCAGTGACTATGATACAGTGATTATTTTATTTGCTATTTTTACGCTCGCATCCAGTCTAGGCAAGTGTCAGCTGTTAAGCGACTGACCGGCAGTAGGCAGGGCCTATGGTGCAATGATGTATAACTATTCATCGATGTCTTGCTCTGGAGGCAGTCATATGCAAAAGCATTCGCCCATGTGAAGTCATAAGTTCCCCAATATCCAAACAAGCTGTTTTTGAAGCTTGATTAAATAAATGCTTTGTTTATAATGAGGAGGACGTTTTAAGCTCTGAAACTTTCAGGATGTTTTAATGGTACAAAGACCTCTTATATGTCAAAAGATCAAGGCAATTTGATGACCCCTTTAATATGGCGGCTGTAGGAAGGGAAGTTCAACCTTTCAGTTAACTGAAAGTGTCAGTTGGCTTTTTGATCGAGGCTGTTTTTGTGTAAAAATATTTTTTTATTTTCTGATTTTAAATGTATTATATCATAATAAATACAAATGTAATCTTGAAAAACAGTTTTAAAGATTTCAGTCCTTCCCCATTCTAGTACATAGGAGCAGCCAGGGTGTTACCAATATGGCCGCCGGGTGAATTGACAAGTGTTTTGGAAACAGTCATTATTTTTGCCATTGATTCTTGTTGGTGATGCTAGTACAGCAGAAATGGAAAACTCCCCTTTTAAGCATGTTGGATGTCAGCCACATTAGCTAATTCTTTGGCAAGACATGGAAAAACTATTTAATAAACAATGTGTTTGTTCAAATACTTATTTAAATAGTATAAAATCATACTTGTAATGCAAAATCCACTGTGAGTCAAGATTACAAAATACATAAAAATTATAAAAATTTGACTATAGTCTATAGGGCATTTGAAAGGTGGTACCTCGTTCATGCTGCATACTGGAGGTTGAGAGGCTCTTGAAATGGTGGAAACGACTTTTTGGGCTGGGTGAACCCCCTCGAGTCCTCCGTTCAGTTTTCTGAGGCACATTCTCAAGGGAGATCTGGGACCGCGCAAAAAAAGCACTGGCAGAGTAGTCCCAGTGAACCTCAGCGAACTGGAGCATCAGAATACTGCTTTTGGTGTTTACAACCACACTGACAGCATGACAGAAATCTTTTTCAGATAATATAACATTACAAGGAAGAACAGCATCATTGAATTGTGCTTATAAAATTGAGTAATATGCCCGGACACAGGGTAAACTCACGTGTTGTGGTGTGTATGTAGAGAAAGGACGGGGCATTGCTTCATGTTTGTCCTTATAACTCTCAGGCAGTCTCCATTTAAGAAGTTGAAGATCCGGATCTTCCCATCCATGCAGCCGGTAATGATCCGCAGGAATAGGAAAGACATGGTTAACACCTCTCTAAAGATTATAATAGAGAATAGGCAAGAGATCAGATCATTTATGAAAGTGCACAATCATGCTATTAAAAGTTATTGATTAGAATGACCAGCTGTACGGTCACTGATTTGTTTTGTCACTTTGGATGCTGGAAGGTCCTCAGGCATTTTTTGAAGCTAGAGTTGGTACTCCATGCCTTGACCTCCCCATCTGAACCCCCAGAGAGGATATGCCACTGATCGAAGCACAAACACAGCACTGCACCCTGGTGACCACTGATTTGCTGTAACAAGGAGATAGTGTTCAGTATATTTTTTCTACAATTCCTAGGACACATTTCTCAATATTAGGGTCACATTTTAAAAACTCTTCACACAATGAGCACAGCAGCAGTCTATGTGGAGGTAAACTGTGGATCCTTTATCATTGCTTTTGGACAAAATGCATTTAATGGCTACTTCTTTCAAATGACTAATTATTTATTTACTCAGACACAAACGCTACCAAAACTCTTTGTACCTACAGGCCAATTTGCACATGTTTACATACTCTTTTCAAAACTGTAAGTACAAAACATAGTGCAAAACTGAATAAGATATTAATTTGTTACATTTCTACAGTAATACCATATTGAAATATATTCAGAGTCTTAACAAAATGAAATATTCTCAAAACAATTAGATGTAGCTGAACACCTACACAGGTATTAGTCTTTCAATTTCATTACCATCTATACAAAAAGGAAACTAATAATATATATATATATATATACACTCACCTAAAGGTTTATTAGGAACACCTGTTCAATTTCTCATTAATGCAATTATCTAATCAACCAATCACATGGCAGTTGCTTCAATGCATTTAGGGGTGTGGTCCTGGTCAAGACAATCTCCTGAACTCCAAACTGAATGTCAGAATGGGAAAGAAAGGTGATTTAAGCAATTTTGAGCGTGGCATGGTTGTTGGTGCCAGACGGGCCGGTCTGAGTATTTCACAATCTGCTCAGTTACTGGGATTTTCACGCACAACCATTTCTAGAGTTTACAAAGAATGGTGTGAAAAGGGAAAAACATCCAGTATGCGGCAGTCCTGTGGGCGAAAATGCCTTGTTGATGCTAGAGGTCAGAGGAGAATGGGCCAACGGATTCAAGCTGATAGAAGAGCAACTTTGACTGAAATAACCACTCGTTACAACCGAGGTATGCAGCAAAGCATTTGTGAAGCCACAACACGCACAACCTTGAGGCGGATGGGCTACAACAGCAGAAGACCCCACCGGGTACCACTCATCTCCACTACAAATAGGAAAAAGAGGCTCATGTAACATATTGTGCAGTGAATTCTAAACAGTAGAGAGAGTAATTCTTGTCTTGTTAAAGCAGTTTTACAAAAGAAAATGTATAATGCTTTCTGTTGTTAGTGTTTTTAGGTTGTGTGTTTGTTGGCAACCTTTGCTAGTGTTATGGAAGAATGGCTTGACTTGAAGTGAATGAAGTGTTTTGTTAGTTTTAGTGCATTTTGAATATGAGAATAATGGCTGTGCCAAGTTGAAAGTTGGGGTAACACTTTATTTTACAGTGTCCTAGTTACACATGTTACATGTAGTTACTGTAGTAATAAAATTATGCATTATGCATAATTACATACAACTAACCCTAAACCAAACCCCAATCCTAACCCTAACCCTATAGTAAGTACATGTAGTTAATTATTACACGGTACTTAAAAGTATAATTACACTGTAACACGTACACCTTAAAATAAAGTGTAACCAAAGTTGGTTATGGGAACTGTGAATAGTGACCAAAAGTGACCTAAGTATTGAGAAATGTGTCCTAGCGATTGCAAAAACACTGTAAACACATGCTTGTGTTCTGGACAAGATCACTAAACATCTCTCTCACCCTTGTCAATGATGCTGTCTCCATGCTCCATATCCTGATCTGACCTCCAGCACAGCTACTGACCACCAGAGTTTCATTAATCTTCACACACATGATTGGTTTAAGGTGTTTAAACTTCAGATTTTCAACACACTTCCCTGTCAGTAGGTTCCACACTGTGATCAATACACACACAGACGAATACTTTTACAAGATTTTAGCTTTGTTCTGTTGGTGTATTTATACACCCTATTTATACACAATATGCTAATAACGGCACATTTGTCTCTGTTTGATCCTGCCAGAGTGGCAATTATGCATCATTTGGGCCAGGACAACACACATTCACTAATGGGAGTGTATGGATGTACCAGCACGCAGAAAATACACACTAATCAACAGATTGGGGTCAGTAAGATTTTTTTTTTTTTTTTTGGGGGGGGAGATTTTCACTCACCATTTTTTTTTTAAGTTTGTCTGAATCAAACAATCCTGAATTTTTTTTTATCACGATTTCCACAAAAATGTTAAGCAGCAAAAACGTTTTAAATTTTGATACAATGATTTCTGAAGGATCATGTGACTGAAGACACAGGAATAAATTTGATTTTAAAATATATTAAAATATAATTATTTGAATTTGTAAAAAATATTTCACAGTATTACCGTTTATTGTATTTTGATCAAATAAATACAGCATAAGAGACTTCTTTCAAAAACATTTTTAAAAATCTTACCGACCCCAAAATTTTGAACGGTAGTCTATGTTAAGATGGCACATATTTTCCAGAAGTTTTCAAAATATCACTTTTTTTTCATTTTTTCTGTACATAAGTAATTGTCTATTTCCCTTCTTCTTTTCAGGCCTCAGAAATACATATAAATTAGCTTTAGTTTTAGTTAAAATTGCAGACTCAAGATGTATAGATCCAGACCCTTATAAAGGCCTGTTCACACCTTTAGAACAATGATTATAAAGATAACTATAGCTGTGACTAGTCATTACAGTTGTATCCTCTGTGTTATTGTTATAGTTGTGGTGTGGACTTCCCTATTCTCATTATAACAATTATTAACGATTTTTTATAAATTTATAGCTATAGTTATCGTCCTTAGTGTGAATGTGCCTTGTCACAACCTCCTACCTCTAACTCTACAGTCTTTGGCTCCAGACACCAGTCTATCGCCATACAAATCCAGGCAGTTTATAGTGCCAAAATGTCCATGAAAAATCATTGTACATATGCCTGTCTTCAGGTTCCAGCACCTTTGAAAGGAGTACAGAAATAAAGCACAACATTCTTTACTGCGGTCTATGATTTTAGTTTGATAAACGACCATAGTAATGTCTGACTAACCTGATGCTGAGGTCATAGCTGGCGCTGATAACCAGGTCTCTCTCTTCACAAACCAGAACTGCTCTTACACTACCTGCATGTCCTTGGATCACTAAAGGAACCTCTTTGGGTGACGCAACATGCAGTAACCTAATGGTACGGTCCCTGGAGCCAACCGCCACAAACTGCCCCCCAGCATAATGTATCACTCTACTGGGGTCTTCTCTATATGAAGAAAATGGCAGAAAGTTCTAAAACAATGACATAATATATAAGAATTATATTTACTACATCTATATATTTAATAAATTTATCGAAGAATATATTCCAGCATGTTTTCTACAGAAAATCTACCTTTCCAACAGGACCAAGATGTTATACACCCCACAGTACACGTTGCGTTCTTCCATTTGGATAGTCTTAGTTTTAAAGCATTTGTAGACAGAATCCAAATCCTGTTTTTGTGTCTAAAAACACAGAAATAGTCAAATCTATGAAAAGTTTATAATGGAGATTAAAAATATGTATTTCTGTCATGATAACTCTCAGAGTGTTTGGCATGGTAATGAATATGACAATGTTAACATGTTTGGTTTTGCAACATGCAGTAACCTAATAGATTTGCAACGCTGCTGTTGCTGTTATTGCTGCTGCAGAGCATTTGCTAATGCTAATAGTATACATGCATGACAAGCTGAGCAAGTAAGACATGCTATATATAGCATACATGAATTACCAGCAGCAGATCTATAGAGCTGGGGAAAGTGGAGGGTTTCTGAAAGTGTGCTGCAAACTGCTACAGCAAATGTTGCCAAGTATTTGAAAGCAGTAAGCTCATTGGCTGCTGATACAGCAGGAACCAATAAGCTGTGCCCTATAGAAAATGTTGTGATTGCAAGCAGATTGAGTTAAGGACCTATCAGCCTGCGCCATTTAAAGTTTCATGACAGAACTTTGTATATATATATATATATATATGCAGAGCGCAAAAAGTGGCTTTTTGTACCAGCTTATATTTGGGTAAGGATCCTCCGTGCTGAAAGTGCTTGTGTCTTTCACTGATGGGCACTAGAACCTCACAGATCTTAGCATAAACAGGGTTGACTTTAGATGTTGAGTTACCCTGAAAATGCATACAAATGATCACTATAACATTTAGAAGTTATATGAAGTACTTTCACGTGACAAAAGCACATGAATATTAAACTAACCAAATGAACACACTCACAATATTAGTATGTTTTATCCTAAGCAATTTATAGTGCATTGAAGGTATAGAAATTATCAAGAGACTGTGTGTTCCCTGGGAATCAAATCCATGCATTTCACATTGCTAACACCATGTTCTACCAGCTGTTATACTGTGACATATTTTATATCTTCGAGATAACAAAATAAACTATGATTTTTGACATGATGTATTTACTTGCAGAATCATGGCCTGTTTCTCAACACTCTTCTTTACTTCCATTTCATTTAAGATCTCATCAGATAGCCATTGCCAGTGCTTAGACACACACCTGCAGCTGTACAGTGAGACCTTATCCAAAAGCCCTAGAAGTGTAAATGACAAAAAAATTATGTAAAATAGGTAAAACAATACTAAAACAGATATATATATTTAACTGTTGCTATTTTTAGGTTATCTTTATAATGAAAATGCAAACTTGCATAAAGATAATTTATATTAAGATTCATTTAAGCCTTGTATGGCAACTAAAACTAAAATACAAGCACTTCTGATAATAGTAATTTTCCCTAAAATTTCTAAATTAGTTATAGATGGTCTCTTGAAAAGAAATTGGTTGCCATGAGCGTTGTTTAGGTTCAGTTGTTAGGTCTTGTACATTCTAGATAAAGTATCTTTTGAGTCAACCTAACCCTCTTGTCCACAGGCAATAAAGTTGTTTCCATAGCAGCACAAGTCTAGACTATTACACAGGTCTGAAATAAACAACACAGTGATGCTTACAAATGACATGAACTTAGTTAGCACGCACTCATATTACAAGTGAATCAAAGCATCTGAATTCATAAGAACCAATCAAGCTCAACTTGTAACACCTGATAAAGAAAAGAAAGAAAGAGAGAGGCCATTGTTTCTGTTTTGGGGGGAAAAAAGTAGATATTTATTTTATTTCATTTTTCATTGCTGGGAACTGTGACAGACATGCAGAATTCATGTCAGAATTAAATCCAAAACGAATCTGTTTATACTTAATGCTCACATTAAAGGAATAATTCACCATAAAATGAAAATTCTGTCATCATTTACTCACCCTCATGTTGTTCCAAACCTGTATTAGTTTCTTTCTTCTGCTGAACACAAAAGAAGATATTTTGAAGTCGTTAACCAGACAGTTCACAGTAGCCATTGACTTCCATAGAATTTTTTTTCCTACAATAGAAGTCAATGGCTACCGTCAACTCTCTGGTTACCAACATTCTTCAAAATATCTTTTTTGTGTTCAGCAGTGGAAAGAAATTCATACAGGTTTGGAACAACCTGCGAGTGAGTAAACGATGTCAACATTTTCATTTTTGGGTGAACTATCCCTTTAAGTTTAAACAGTCAAACTCTTCATAGACAACTGGAAAAACTAGACTTACCCAAAATTATCTTTGCAATGTCGACTGGCAGTCTTCGAATGAAATCTTTATGACGGCTGACCCCTGACAAAGATTTTGACGACCTGGGGACGACGGTGAGGGCAGGATCAGGATCCTCAGAAGTGTCGGAGTCTGAATCTCTGCTTTTTCTTTTGTTCCAAGGATCTGAATTCTGCATGTCCAGCTCAACCTCATGACAGATAGTCTTGAGAGATCTGGCATCCTTTACTGTATAATAAATGGGTGACTAGAATAGATCCAACCACTTACAAATATAAATGTATTTACTTTTTAAAAATAAATATAAAATATCCAATAATTTATGCAAAAAGTCAAGGATCATGTGACACTGAAGAATGGAGTAATGATGCTGAAAATTCAGCTTTGACATCACAGGAATAAATTACATTTTAAAAAACATTCAAATAGAAACCAGTTATTTTAGATTTCAATAATATTTTACAATATTCCTGTTTTTACTGTATTTTTTTTATCAAACATATGCAGCCTTGGCAAGCATTGAGACTTCAAAAACTTTTTTTAAAAATCTCACTGACCTTAAACTTTTGAATTGTAGTTAGTTATATTATTACCTGCAGAATCATGACCTGGCTTCAATTATAAATATAAAAATATTTACTTTTTAACATAAATATAAAATATCCAATCACTTATGCAAAGAGCTCACTACTTACTCCATTCTGAGCACTCCTGTTTTAAGACATCTGTTTGACTGCCCTGGTGAGCTTCTCGATCAGCTGGCTCACATAAAGTACATGCTTTGATGAGAAGATCCAGATCCGGGTGGTCATCTGAATGGTAGGAGAAGCGTGACTCTGTTACTGAGAGATCTGCAAAAATATCAGGCAAGATATCATATTTTATTAATAAGAGATGTTTAAAGGGATAGTTCACTCAAAAATGAAAATTCTGTCATCATTTACTCACTGAATCTCTTTCTTCTGCTGAACACAAAAGAAGATATTTTGAAGAATGTCGGTAACCAAAAAATTGATGGGCCCCATTGACTTCCATAGTATTTGTTTCATACTATGGAAGTCAATGGGGCCCATCAAATGTCGGTACATTCAAAATATATTTTTCTGTGTTTAGCAGAAGAAAGAAATTCATACAGGTTTTGAACAACTTGAGGGTGAGTATTTTTGGGTTTTCATTTTTAAAAACCTTCAATGTACCTGATAAGAACAAAACTGTTTACAGAACAAAAGCTTTTATATAGATGAATATACAGTACTAAATAAGTGCCATTTACTAAAATTCTTGTTTAAATTTGACGCCTTTTATTATGATTTTTGTACAGCTGGTGATGTGCATTCTTACCAGCATTGCTGAATTGTAGAAATTTGTGTTTCTCCCAAACAATCAGGATACGCACCAAATTTGCTAGCATGTGCAAAAGAGGGGTGTCACATAAAGACAAGAGCCCCAGAACATACTTGGACTTGGTCCAGTTTGGGCTCTTCCTAAACCATTCCCAGGTTTCCAACATGTCCATTCCATGTAGTTTTGTGTCCAGAGCTCCATCCATGCTCCATATGGTGTCCTCAGGTTTGCTGGGAAGGGCTCTGGACCTGGCATAGGTGAAATCTTTCCCTGACGTCACTTGCAAAACACTCTGAAGATCCTCCAGGATTTGAAGATTGTGGCACCGCACTAGGATGCCAGTGAGGAACCTCCTCTGAGATGCTCCTCCAGCCTTATTCATCCACTGGGTGTAGTGGTGCAGTTTCTCAGAGAGGACACACGACTGACAGCGTCCACAAATGTTGAACTCTGCACCCTCTTTTTTACAAGACCATTCGAGCACTAAATCGCCAGCTTCTCTCCTTAAACATTTGACTTCAGCCATCTTAATAGTCTAGAAATGTGCAGATCAATTCAAATGTGTGGGTTTTAAAACACAAAATAGGTAAGTAATTATAAATAATATAAATTCGATCCACTAAACTGCCTCAAACTTCAGTTACACCCTCCTAGACACTTCAAGCAAACTTACGACGCTTGTTGCCGAGCAACAACAACAGAAGCACTTCAGTTCACAAAATGACATCCCACAAGTTACCTTCGTTTACATTTATTTAGGAGACGGTTATCCACACACAATAAATGTATCCTAAGAAGACGGTAACCAAAATGCTGCAATATAACGCTCTGAAGTTGTAGCCGTTTCAACAGTCCACTGAGCCCAGTAAAACTAACGTTAATTGTTTACTTTAGTTTCCGTGGAGAAAATTATTTGTCGATGGTGGCTGTTAAGTGTTCGCGCAAGAGTCTGTGTCTGAATATGAAATATCGTGTTAATTATGGTTTTACATTTAGTAACAATAGATAACATACATTTGGTGGCTACCAGATCATGATTCATCCCAGTTACGCGAATCTTTTGAATCCCTTCACTAAAATAGATTAATTCGTCATTAAGAGTGACTCAGGATTTAACCATTCACTCAACCGATTAGTTCCAAAACACAGATCGAGCTCGTTTTAGCTTTTATTAAAATTCTGCTAAGAGCAGCCAGAAATAGTCTTTCAGCACCATATGGGCTTTACTAAAAATAATTGTTAATTGTTTTTCCAATTTCTTGACATCGACGACATGCACCAGTTCAATCAGTGCATCCTAAAGGGACATGGTGGTGGGAAAAAAATTAGGATGGGAGGAATTTTTTCTATTTATTTATTTTTTTTGCAAAACTTTTGCGTTCCCCCGAGAAACTTCACAGTACTCATAAAAGAGAAGGCAAAAGGTACCCGGATGACCTTCCGGTGAGATTCTGAAGTGCATACGATGGACGCTTTTTATTGATTAAGTTAAATGCATGAAAGAACAGTAACAATTGCCATCATTGTCATACCATAATAATACAATAATACGCGCCAAGGTCCTTCAGTCTTTCAGTCTGAGAGGATTTGTGAGTGGCAGTGAAGCGACGCAACTGACGCTGGTAGGTCACATGATAATGACAACATGGCAAGTACGTCCAGATTACATTTATACTACACATACTTTTTAGCGGTCGTTAAGTAATTACTTATTCAAAATTCAAGTACCTACTCAGGAGAGTATGATATCTTATTTCATTCAGTACCACTCCTAATCTCAGAATCGTTCAAATATCGACTGAAAAACGGTGCTTATTTGTTCAGTAGCTACTCCAACCATTAAAATGCTCACTCACAGCCCGCGCTCGAATAGGTAAGCAGTCACGTGCTTTAACTAAAGATGGAGATACACATACGGTTTGGTTAAATGAGACCGATTTTTTTGCAACTTTGTCTGGCTATAAAACCAGGCCTGACAAATTCTGAAGCTTACACGGGAATTATTGCACTTTATCAAGACCCTTTTTAGTATTATAGCTGAGTCAGGCGATATAGTGAATTACATTAACGCTAGCTCTTAAATTATATTTATGATTTAGAAGTTAGAGGATTAATAAATTGTGCGCCGCCCGGGAATCGAACCCGGGTCGCAAGAATGGGAATCTTGCATGATACCACTACACCAGCGGCGCATGCTGTCAAAGTATAAATACGATGGACAGGAATATGCTTTTCCAGTGAGTCCAAATTTCTGTTTAATCAGGATATGTATACTGAATTGCTCCAAACATAGAATGCAACCAGTGAACAAAACAACATGCAATATGAATTTCAGTACGACTACAACATGCAATACAGTAAAAACATACTACTATGAAACTTAAATTGTTACTACTGTACCACACATGCAGGGTGGAATATATGAATATATGGATAAACATGAGATATAAATATACATAGTTTTGCTTAGCGTTTACTAAATAATCTTTTAAAATTAAATTTATAAATAAAAAAATAAATAGTCAAACTTTTACTCCCGATTTGGTCTTTAACTGTGTGTTTTGTGTCGTGTTGTCCAGGGAACAAATTCGCATCTTTCTCAACACCAGAAGTTCTTCATAATGGCCACATGATGTCGCTATAACTCTTCGCAACGCAGTACAATCTACAACTGTGGAAGTGAGATGTGAGGTGAATATTATATTGGAGATTTACAACTGTAAATAAAGGAAGGGACAATGTGTTTTAGGGGGATTTTCCCATTTACAAATGCCATTTGAAATTATATGTTGGTAGAATCAATACAGTGACTAATACAAACCCGATTCCAAAAAAGTTGGGACACTGTACAAATTGTGAATAAAAACAGAATGCAATGATGTGGAAGTTTTAAATTTCAATATTTTATTCAGAATACAACATAGATGACATATCAAATGTTTAAACTGAGAAAATGTATAATTTTAAGGGAAAAATAAGTTGATTTTAAATTTCATGGCATCAACACATCTCAAAAAAGTTGGGACAAGGCCATGTTTACCACTGTGTGGCATCCCCTCTTCTTTTTATAACAGTCTGCAAACGTCTGGGGACTGAGGAGACAAGTTGCTCAAGTTTAGGAATAGGAATGTTGTCCCATTCTTGTCTAACACAGGCTTCTAGTTGCTCAACTGTCTTAGGTCTTCTTTGTTGCATCTTCCTCTTTATGATGCGCCAAATGTTTTCTATGGGTGAAAGATCTGGACTGCAGGCTGGCCATTTCAGTACCCGGATCCTTCTACGCAGCCATGATGTTGTAAATTGATGCAGTATGTGGTCTGGCATTGTCATGTTGGAAAATGCAAGGTCTTCCCTGAAAGAGACGACGTCTGGATGGGAGCATATGTTGTTCTAGAACTTGGATATACCTTTCAGCATTGATGGTGCCTTTCCAGATGTGTAAGCTGCCCATGCCACACACACACTCATGCAACCCCATACCATCAGAGATGCAGGCTTCTGAACTGAGCGCTGATAACAACTTGGGTTGTCCTTGTCCTCTTTAGTCCAGATGACATGGGGTCCCAGTTTTCCAAAAAGAACTTCAAATTTTGATTTGTCTGACCACAGAACAGTTTTCCACTTTGCCACAGTCCATTTTAAATGAGCCTTGGCCCAGAGAAAACGCCTGCGCTTCTGGATCATGTTTAGATATGGCTTCTTTTTGGACCTATAGAGTTTTAGCCGGCAACGGCGAATGGCACGGTGGATTGTGTTCACCGACAATGTTTTCTGGAAGTATTCCTGAGCCCATGTTGTGATTTCCATTACAGTAGCATTCCTGTATGTGATGCAGTGCCGTCTAAGGGCCCGAAGATCACGGGCATCCAGTATGGTTTTCTGGCCTTGACCCTTACGCACAGAGATTGTTCCAGATTCTCTGAATCTTTGGATGATATTATGCACTGTAGATGATGATAACTTCAAACTCTTTGCAATTTTTCTCTGAGAAACTCCTTTCTGATATTGCTCCACTATTTTTCGCCGCAGCATTGGGGGAATTGGTGATCCTCTGCCCATCTTGACTTCTGAGAGACACTGCCACTCTGAGAGGCTCTTTTTATACCCAATCATGTTGCCAATTGACCTAATAAGTTGCAAATTGGTCCTCCAGCTGTTCCTTATATGTACATTTAACTTTTCCGGCCTCTTATTGCTACCTGTCCCAACTTTTTTGGAATGTGTAGCTCTCATGAAATCCAAAATAAGCCAATATTTGGCATGACATTTCAAAATGTCTCACTTTCAACATTTGATATGTTATCTATATTCTATTGTGAATAAAATATAAGTTTATGAGATTTGTAAATTATTGCATTCCTTTTTTATTCACAATTTGTACAGTGTCCCAACTTTTTTGGAATCGGGTTTGTAGTTTCTAAACACTAACATCACAATTTGTCCTGCAGATAATTGAACCTAACTGAAATAGCATGCTGTCTGTATGCAAAATTCTGCTTAACAAAACAAATTTATGCAATTATGCCTCTGGACATAGTAGAGCATTTGTTCCCCTTAGTGTAGATAATGGATAATGCAGATGGTCTTTGTTTTAAACTATTTGTTTTTGTTTCAAGTTATTTATTTCAGTAGAAACTGAAAAGAACTTGGACCATTTCTGAAAAAAATGCTTCTTTTTCCCTTTTCTTCCCTTTATTTTACAGTTGCCTTTAAGATGAAAATACATCTAGTCTAGTCATGATATGTTCAGATTAATGAGCATTGTCTTTATTTTGAGAAACACAGTCTCACATTGATTTTTCCCAACAGAGAATTTGGTACATGTTAGAATCAACACCATAGTTGCTTTGTGGTCTAAAGGTTTTTCCTCTCCTAATGCAAATCAGTGGTGTTCTCCATTACTACTGAATGTTATCTGCTGATATTCACTGGAACAGATCACACACTGCGAGGACCATTCACATGGTGTGAAGTTAGTCTGCTACAGACAGGTGACATACAGCAAGTCAAACCATGGAAACTATGAGAGCATAGCATCCTGTTTGAAAAGAAGCAACTAAGACTGCACTGTGGCGGTTTAAATAAAGACTAAATATATAAAGATGAAGAGTGAGCGGCATAGAGTTGTGCATGGTGAGAGAGGAAGGAAGATGGAGTGACAGAACAACAAGAGGAGACGACGTGGTAGCAATTTCTGCTGTATGAAGAAACAGTTCAGTTGCAGGTCCGACCTTTAACAGGAAACGGCAACTTCCGCACCCTAAATGAAACACTGCGCTCCTAAACATGAGACGTTTGTGAAGACTCAACACTTGTGTCCATTTAGGCAGTTGACTTTTTGATATAGTACAAAAGAAAAACTTTGTGCATCCTTCACCTACTCGCGTTGCTTGTGTTTGGGAGAGCTGAATAATCGGGTGAGGAGTATCTCATGTAAAGGAGTGTAGGCCAGAAACAGCTGTAAAATATGGTACCAGTCCAAGATGGGGCATCCACACAGGGGGAAAATCTACTTCTTCCTCCTAAAGAGGTTAGTAAAATGCATGGCTATTTAAAAATATTTTTTGTGTGTCAAAACGGTCTTCATAACTTATTTTGAGTGTAAAGCCTGATATGTTGCATTCTCACATCTTAAGTAGTGGTATTAGTTGACATGTCAAACAGTGACAGCAGTGTCTCGTAGTGCTATATTTTAAAACAAATGTAAACTTTTTTTATAATACTTTTATAATTAGCTTTCTGTTTTAGTGACCTCAGTGACAATATTTGTACTTCTGCTAAATAATTTATCACAATACAGGACTATTTTGAGCTATTATTAAATAGCTGATTAAAAATGGTAGAAAAATTAAATGGCGATAGATTAAAAACATTTTAACCTAAACTCTTGATGTTGAAACACACCCACACACGGTTTCCATGCTTTATGGGGACATTCCATAGACATAATGATTTTTATAATGTACAAACTGTATATTTTATCACCTAAACCTACTCATCACAGAAAACTTTCTGCATTTTTACATTTTCAAAGAACCACAGGACCATACACACACAAATATGTATATTTATATAAAAACACAATATATTCACAATATCACAGTTAAAGGCCACAGCCACAGTTTTTTTTTTTTTTTTTCCAGGGCCACACATTTGTTCCTTTATTTCTTTTTCAGTAAGATTAAGGCGTCTTTACTCTCTAAATGTGGAATGTGTTCTGTCATAGAAACCCATGATTGTGGGTCACTATCATGAGGTTTTCTTATTGATAATAATAAGGAAGTACAGAGCACAGCAGAGAAGACAGGCAAACGTCGGATATTTGCATAGGGATGTTCCATGTAGAGCCTGGCACTTGATAATTTATCACATACGGGTTTATGTGATATTATATATGTGATTTTATATCTTGGAATAATTAGTAACAGACAATCATATGATGTAATAATTATGCCATGATTACATAGTCTATGAATAAAGACTGTTTGAATTTCTTCATTCATTAGCATTTCAGTCGTATCTGACTCTTGGTGATTCTAAGGCCCATGAATTTTCTTGGCGATGATTTTTCTGGGGTAGGTCACCACAGGCGCCTCATTTATAAAATGTTGCATAGAAACCGTTGTCATGAGAAATCAAGGGTCTCCTTTACGACCCAGGCGGTAATGCCTGATCAAAAGTTGTATCACAATGTCTTGACTAATTATAACCTATTTAACTAGGATGTTTATAACATTAAATCCACAAACAACATGCTTGAAAGATAAAATGAATGCCTATTGCATAATAAAACAAACTGGAAACATAACCAGGCCTAACAATGTATTTTTTTTATTAGGATAAATATTGTTGCAACATACTATGTTCTGTAAAAGTAATTTAATATTAATTTTACACAACAGTAGTAATGTGGTACTGTATATAATATAGTACATTTTTAATAAATTAATTGTCATGCTAAGTACACACAAACGTCATTTATTTGAAACAATTGGGAACTATATTGGAAGCAAAAAACATACCTAATAATATAAGCTAAGCTAGCAGGCTACTCGGGTAGATGTATTTAGTATGTATCTAACTAAAAAAAAAAACAGTAGGAACAAGAAATGCTTGATTTCACAACCTATAGCTTCAGTTATATACTTTAAAAGCCATTAATGGTCATTATAACGCATTTTAAACGATATAAATCATAACGTGATTTTGCAGGAATTGTAATCAGGCGCTAAAAATACTATCAATTAAAAGTCCGTTGACCAGTGGGATCACTCTGGGTCCTAAAGGAGACTCGATTATTCACCACACCGCCCTACATTTGGTCTTATGATCATTTCTCAAATATGCATACGTGTGATTCAGAGAACGAATGTATGCACACAATAAAACCTGTGTATGCCCCTCTTCCAGATGTGAAATCTATGAATCGCAAACGATCTTTAAATTGTCCTCAGCTGAATGGTTTCAGATCTCTGCCTTGTAAACACCACCTAATTAATGTAATTTCAACTCAACACAGTCAATTTCATGTAATTTAAGTAGAAATTACTTAAAAGTTGATTGTACTTAATTTAAGGCAGCAACTTTTTTTATAGTGTATGAGCGTTGGCGTTGGATTTTAGCGTAGCCTACACACAGTCTAAGGTCAAATCTGTGCGTACGCACGTTTTATAAATGAGGCCCCAGGTCTTTCCCCAACCCTCCCCATTACATGGCTTGAGACTCACGCACGCATTCACACCTACGGACAATTTAGCATTTCTAATTCACCTATACTGCATGTGTTTGGATTGTGGGGGGAAAGCCATGCAGACACTGGGAGAACATGCAAATTCCACACAGAAAGGCCTCCTAGGTCAGCCGGGATTCAACCTTCTTGCTGTGAGGCGACAGTGCTACCCACTGAGCCACTGTGCCGTAGTACTGTAAGAAGTACACAGAAGTACTGTATTTGGATGTTGTTTCTATATTGTTGGTAACAATGTTTATAATCAATTACTTTTTTTTATTTGCTTCTATTTGTAGTCCCACAATGAAAGTGCAGGGTCCACTCGGATCCGACAGAGACAGGTACAATATGAGTTTCTTTCTTTCTTTCTTTCTTTCTTTCTGAATTTAATTAAAACTCTTGTTCCCCTTTCAGTCCTCTCCTGCACGGAGAATCGGCATGACCAGAAAACTAAACAGAAAGGTAAGGAATTATTCCATCTGTAATATGCCAAAATGTTTTTAGTTTTTAAAGGGATTTTGATGCCACTTACATTTTCAAAAGTAGGACATTATATTATTTTATTAAATTACTATATTTGCTATATCTCCAAGGATTTCAAAGACTCTGAGAACCCAGAGGAGAGTGAAAAGAGACATAAAGAGAAGGAGGTAATGATTCATCAGAGTTGGATAACTTCAAGTATTTTCCTGTGAGCATTGTGGAATAATGACTATTATTGTCCCTGTAGCTCAAACCACTGTACAAGGAGCTTCTGTACACAATCACTCATAGTTTAGGAAGACCACACACAAAAGAGCGATACAATGCCAAGCAGTTTCAAGACTATATCAGAGAGGTAAGACAACACACACTTCTGTATTTGTAGTCTTATAGTTATATATATATGTTCAAATATTGTGTTTAGTATTTTTTTTTTTTAATTCTTAAATATTCATTCTCTGACAGGCATTCTCTATGACAGAGACAGAGCATAAAACCTTGAGTGAGAAAGTCCAGAGCTCGTTGGTAAGAATAATGTCAAAAATTGTACATAAAATGATTGTATAATCTCCTGTGTCACATATGTGATCTATAAGGCATAATGTACAGTCAGCTAGTCATTACTGCAAAATAAACCCAGTCAGGGTGATCAAGACCCCCCCGGAAAGGATTGTGTTCTCGCGTGTATGGAAAAGCATCTGCAAACTTGACAGGTGGCAAGATCGCTAAAAAAGCTGTAATGTTATTTTAGCCTGTATATCATTACATTTCTTATGTTGTTATTTTTTAATTATGTAAATTTCTCCATGACTAGGTCCCGATCTACTGCCTCATGGTTACAGTGAAACAAGCTAAGGGAATTCTTGGGAAGGACATTAGTGGTATGATTTTATCTGCTTTTTATTGAACGAGGGTTGTTAATTTTTCAGTATAATATAATAAACATACAAAAACATATTGGATTTTCAGACATAGCATTTTTAAAATAACTAATATCCAGACAGCCTCTTACATGAATCTGACCTCTGCATTTTGATAACAGGATTCAGTGATCCGTACTGCCTGCTGTCGATCCTATATGAAGACAAGGATTCTCATGGTGGTGGATCATCCAATAAACCTCAGAAAGCAGTAGTGCGGGATTCAGCTAAAGGGCAGGTGTTGCAGACAACCATAAAGAAACAGACTCTCAACCCCATCTGGGATGAGACCTTCAAACTGTGAGTATGCAAAACTTTTATAGAAACTATTTGACCAGTTGTTCTTACAACTTGTTAAAGGATCATTTTGTCGCACTTGCTTCTCTTTTACAGAGAGTTTGAAGACATCTCAAATGCCAATTTCCACATTGAGATGTGGTGAGTGAAGAGATTTTTTTTTTGAGAAATAAGAAATACTGATTGTATTGTACTGTATATTTTTTTTTAGCATATTTTAATCCTAAGGACCTAAATGTTTGTTTTCAAGGGACAAAGATGAGGAGGTGTCACTAGTACAGAAATTTGATGAGTTTCGCACAAACATCCATGGACTTAAAAGGTTTGAAACATTTAAGGCTTTAAAATAAGCTTGGAAAGCTTTTAAAAGCTTTTACACATTTTTTTCAAATGGTGTTGGCATTTGATTTAATGCTGTGTTCAACTCTCTTCACAGGATGTTAAAAGATGCAAAAAAAGAGAAAGGCCAGGATGATTTTTTGGGGTACATTGCTCTAAAACTGAAGGTATTCTGCATCACACTGGTTAATGACTGCATTATTATGATTTTCAACCTATCAAACCTGTATCAAGACCTGTCTTACCTCAGACACAAAAAATGTGTGTGCACTATTTAAATAAATATAATAATATAATAGATTATTATTATAATATAAAGTATTCTCAATCTCTCATATTTCTGTTGCATGGCATGTGCTTTACTGTACGTATGTTTGTTGTGGGCAGGACCTGTATTGCACAGAGGACACATGGTACAACCTGGAGCCCCGAACAGAGACATACCCAGACAGAGGAAAGTGTCATCTTCAGCTTAAATTCATTCATAAAGAGGTGAAGACTTTCATCCTGTGTGAATCAGCAGGCCATAAAGTTGTCTAATACTTAAAAATGTTTTTTTGTTTTGTTTGGTTAACTGGTAAAGATCATAAAAGGATCTTCCACTGTGTTGCAAGAAGTGTCATTTTAATATGTGTCTTTTTAAAAAATGAAGTGCTGTGTGGAAACTGTGTGAATGACCACAGTATGTGGCCTTATTTTCTAAACTATTTTAAAACTATTAAAAATACTGAATAATTATTAATAAATAAAAAATATATAAATAAAAGATGAAAAACTTAAACTAAAATTAGAAATGTTGCCTTGGCAAATAAGTCAAAGCACTAAAATGACTAGCTGGAAATAAATAAGTATTAACTAAAACTGAAATAAAAATAAATTAAATCTAAATGGTAATATTTAGGAAAAAAATTATAAAAGCACATAAATTACTAAACATTAAACCAAAATTAAAATGAATAATGAAAATATAAAATGAATACAAATATGAATTAAAATATGAATTAAAACTAATAGTATATAAATAATACTGAAATAACAGTGATATTTGGTATTTGGTATCGGTGTGGTATCAGTGATATTTCTTGTAAGAAAGACTAATTATTTGTAGACTGGTCTTGACTCCTTTGAAATAGAATTTATTTACTCAGTATTGACTTGGTTGATTAATCTGATTGTTGAATTGTGATTGGCAGAGAGATGAGAACCTGAGTGCTGGCCGGAGTCCTTATGTGAACTACTGTGGCATCCTGCAGCAATTTGTTCAAGCCCATATGTCTAAACAACAGGTACGTCTTTAACAGAGAATTTAAGAAAGCTTCTCTAAAAATTATGAAATATCTTGCTAAAACGGCCATTGGTTGTGTAAGCTTCAACAACACTTCCTGCTGCACTATACTGTAAAGTTTAAACTCACTTATTCTTTTCACAACATTTTCTACATCTCACTCTACTCTCACCCCTCAGGACAATAACCCGTGGAAGGGAGAGTTGTGTGGGGAGGGGACGGCCCTGCTCGAGTACTATGCCAACCAGAATAACATTTCACCTTTCCTCCAAGACTTGGCGTAAGAGCATGTCATTTATCACGCTCTACATATCTGAAAGCAAGTGTTGATTTTGTGTTTTTTAGGGACAGATTTAAACTATATCACCCAGTAAGATGAACTCAACAGTGTTAGCGTGCAGTTTAAATGTAATGAATGGAGTACATGCTGACTGATTTAAATCTTTTTTGCATTTGTGTGGGTTGTGGTGTTATACAGGAAGTGGGTGGCATACAGCAAACTTTACCAAAGCCTGGAGGTGGACTCAACCGTGCTTTTCCAGCAGTTAACCAGTATAGAGTATCACTGGGACCAACAGGAACTCCCCCACCAGCAGGTTGGCGATTCTTGTGCAGTTTTTTTTTTGCCCATGTGATATGAAAGTTGACACACACAGCTTTCAGAGTGGGTGTCGATGAACGGAATTAGAAAGTACTTTCTACAATGCATCACAAGCAGGAATGTTGCAATAGTGTCACATGATTTGTTCACAGTTTATCACATAAATCATCAGTGTTTTGAACTGATATCATGTTATCAAGGCCCAGCGTAATGCTGTGGTAAGGTTGAGCTGTCTTTGCTGTCACAAGAAAGCAGCAAAAATGTTACATGACAAACATTTATGTGCTTTTGTTCTAGGTCTGTTTTTGTGTATAAATACTGTATATACATACATACATAATATCGTTTAAATTTTATTTTTAGCAAAAATGCATTCAATTGATCAAAAGACAATAAACGCATTTATAATGTAAAAAAAAAAGTCTATTTCAAATACTGTCCTTTTGAACTTTGTATTCATCAAAGAATCCTGAAAAATCAACTGTGAGTGACAGAATCTAAAACAAAAATCCAGAAAATCACATTGTATGATTTTTTAGTAATTAATTTGCATTTTATTGCATGACATAAGTATTTGATCACCTACCAACCAGTAAGAATTCTGGCTCTCACAGACCTGTTAGTTTTTCTTTAAGAAGCCCTCCTGTTCTCCACTCATTACCTGTATTAACTGCACCTGTTTGAACTCGTTACCTGTATAAAAGACACCTGTCCACACACTCAATCAATAAGACTCCAACCTCTCCACAATGGCCAAGACCAGAGAGCTGTGTAAGGACATCAGGGATAAAATTGTAGACCTGCACAAGGCTGGGATGGGCTACAGGACAATAGGCAAGCAGCTTGGTGCGAAGGCAACAACTGTTGACGCAATTATTAGAAAATGGAAGAAGTTCAAGATGACGGCCATTGTGGAGAGGTTGGAGTCTGTTTGATTGAGTGTGTGGACAGGTGTCTTTTATACAGGTAATGAGTTCAAACAGGTGCAGTTAATACAGGTAATGAGTGGAGAACAGGAGGGCTTCTTAAAGAAAAACTAACAGCTCTGTGAGAGCCGGAATTCTTACTGGTTGGTAGGTGATCAAATACTTGTGTCATGCAATAAAATGCAAATTAATTATTTAAAAATCATACAATGTGATTTTCTGGATTTTTGTTTTAGATTCCGTCTCTCACAGTTGAAGAGTGCCTATGATAAAAATTACAGACTTCTACATGCTTTGTAAGTGGGCAAACCTGCAAAATCGGCAGTGTATCAAATACTTGTTCTCCCCACTGTATGTATATATATATATATATATATATATATATATTTATTTATTATGTGTGTGTGTGTATGTATTCATGATGTCCGGCCTTGGAAAATTGACATCTTCGCCCTTTATTCAAATATGATTAAAAATAATTTCTGTGCGGACATAATTTTTGGCCATGCAAGAAATTATGAACACATGAAAAACAAGAGAGAACCAACAAAATATTAATAACTGATTATATTGTAGTCAATGTATGCCTTATCCTGTGAGTTTTTTTAAAAATCTTTTTCTTGCATAAAATAAAACCTGTAGCTGTACCTGTAAGTGGTAACCTGCAATTGTTACCTTAAAGAGCTATTTCTGCTTGATTTAACCCATAAAAATTAATTCTGTTGATATAGATGAATGTATATGGGTTTATTCAGTCATGTTGCATAATATTTTTGACTTGAATAAAAATTTTGACTTTTGAATTAAAAATAAAAAAAGTTAATTTACCATTTTTAGGTTACCTTTTTTATTTTTTTTCAGTTTTTCTTTTTTGCCAGATAATTTTATCAGATAAATAGTAAATACCTTTACCAAGTTTAGTGTTTTGTATGTATGCTAACAGAAACAGGAGCTAGGTGACTCTCTGCATGGGTTTCTGCAGTACGGGCTCTGCTTAGTGTCCAAATACAGGGACATCTATCCTCCAACCCCTAAAACAACACCACGGCTACATACACTGCTCAGGTAACACACACAGACTTACATAACATAAGTTAGCCATGAATCATGAATCATCATCATTGTTTTTATGCAAAACTCTCATAAAGTATATTTATGTTTTGTGTTTATACAGAGTTCTTGTCCAGATTTGTAAGACCCGAGCATTTCAGAAGCTCAATCCTGCTCAGTTTGACTTGCACGTTGAGGTCACAGATGCGGTTGTTGTGAGTTTATTTTATATATTCAATATATCTTACATGTTACATCGCAATAAAATACTTTTTGCACACCTGTCCAAAATAATGTTTTTCTTTGTACATGAGAACAAACAGGCAAGTTTTGGGACTTTATATGTATGACTCAAACTAAATATTTTAATTGCTATATTTTTAAATGATGGTTATTTATTTAAAACCTTTTAAAAGTCTTAGTCACCTAAAGCATGCTCCTTTTCTCCCAGAATGGCACAGAAGAGTGGTTTAACATCAAAAAAGGTTTACATCAGCCCATGACCAAGGTGAGAAACCATGCAGATTAGTGACATACATTCTATATGTATATAGAAAATATATTATTCCAATAATTTAGTGTGAGTTTAGGTTCATAAGTGCTCTTTGACAGGATCTGTTAGAGAGTGTCAGTGCCCTCTCACGGTTGATTGAAGAAGTAAAAGAAGACATTCGACTCAGTAAAGATGTCTGGAATAAGGTGTTTGTCAGGTAAGAATAATGAACTGTATATATACTATAATTTATAAGGTCGATTTCTGTTGTAATTTAGTCAGCTCATTAACTTCTAACCATTGAATTTCTTCAGGATGTCGGTGCTAAATATATCATTTTCATTAAGAAAGCCTAATCTCAACCATTCTTGAACATGTTTTTTGGCCATTATTGTGTCACTAAAATGATGGCCAGTTAATTTGATAGCCATTCTTGTCCATCACGTCACTGACAAGAAGTCTTTATGACTCTCTTTGTAATAAAATACTCTCTCTCTCTCTCTCTCTCTCTCTCTCTGTTTCCAGTGCTGTGCAGTTGGATGTTTTCACTGTGGTTTACCAAAAACTGGACTCTCTGGTGAGAAACAAAAAATATACATCATAAACTATTCTGCATTTCTGACATTGAATGTCAGTAGATTATTGGTTGTCCCTTAACTGTCTGTCTGTCTGTGTCTCTGTCTGTCTGTCTGTCTGTCTGTCTGTGTGTGTGTGTGTGTGTGTGTGTGTGTGTGTGTGTGTGCGTGTGTGTGTGTGTGTGCGTGTGCGCGTGTGCGTGTGTGTGTGTGTGAACAGCTGGCTGATGAGTTACGGGCTACACTCTCTCAGTTGGAGAATCAAATGGATCAGCCACTGGCAAACAGCCTGTTTCCTGTGTATCTCACCTTGCAAGCCATCCACAAAGACAAAGCCTTCTTACAAAAAAGGTCAGATGTTTGCCAGTGTTAATATTTAATCGAAATGCATTTATCAACTACTTAGCTGCGCTTTTGATAAGTCCTACAATCGGCTGTGACCTCTGAATTGTAACATGCACATTATTTTGATGTACTCAAAATCTCAACTCAAAATCCTAGCTAACAAAATATGTTCCAAGAACATTTTACTAACATTTCCAATATGTTGTAAAAGCGTTATTTCAAAACATCCAGATTTTTAAAATGGTTTTTAAAAAGATTATACATACTTTTTCTTGATTATACATACGTTAAGGGAACATTCAATTTTATCATTTTGCAAACATAAATGGAATATTACTTTTGAATGTTCTTTGAATATTCTGAAACAAGTAGTAATGTTTAAAAAATGTTAGGCGAACATCCAACCAAACGTTTCAGGAAAAAAAAAAAAATCCATGAACGATATATATATAATATTCTTGTGCTAACTTTTTAAGAACATTATTAAAGACCAGATAACTTTGAACGAATGTTAACGTTACTGGAATGTTTGTTCATAACCTTTTAAAAAAGAACCTTGCCACAACGTTAGCTAAAGTTCTAAAAATGGCTGGGGTATTTTCTGGCTTCCTTAACATAATCACAAAAATGAAGTTCTGATTTCTATTTTAGAGGGAAGTTACTGCAGCTCACAAGTTTCCATGAGGACTTCAGAGATGCTCTTCCATATTGGTTAAACAAAGCCTTTAGCACCACAATGGAGAGGGTGGAAAAGGCTGTGCAAGTGGATCAGGTAATAGATAGTAAAGTGCTTTTTTTTTTTTGGTAAAAACTGTTTTATCGTTGTTCTTAATTCACATTAAAGGCACAATATGTACGAGCCGTGTGTCATGCTTCTCTCTCATTAGCAATCACTCCAGCAGCCTTCAGCCCCACCTTGCTTCATACTACAGTAACGTTAAAGTAACGTTAATAAATCTTTAATACATTAGCTCATCCATGAATATGATTTCTGCCCGAGTCCTGTCTGATTCTTTTCCACCGGCTGTAGAGGTGAAGACAACAACTCCATGAACCCGCAAAATCAAGGCGTCATCAAGCTACTACTTTGTTCTGAATAAGCAACCGCTAGTGGCGAAAATTACATATTGTGCAATTAAGCAAAAAATAAATTGACTTGATAAGTTGATCGTGTTGACTTGAAGCTGAAGGGAAGTACACATGCTCACATTGTCTCTCTCTGTCTGTCTTGTAGTTGCAGCCGCTGCAGACTGGAGCAGTTCCCATCAAGCACAGCTCTTCTGCAGTGGACATTGCAGCATGTTTGCACCCTGTTGCTCAGCTCTGGGAACAGTTGAGTTGGCCTGACCCGGAGGAGGCCTTCATGCTTATGGTCAAACTCACAGAGGTACACACATGCACACTAAAATTGTAGCATTTACTTAAACTGTGGGATGTATAAATATACGGTAGATGTGCATTTTACAGTGTGACCACATAACTCTCTCTTAATGTGGGTGAATTTTGTGTATGTTACAGGATGTATGTAAGATTGCATCAACATACTGTCAGATGCTGAAGGTTCGAGTGAAGGAGCTCTCTGTGAACTCGGATCGAGACAGTGCTATAAAAATGGTGAGATGATGTCACTCACGTTCACTGTATTTGCTGCTCAAAATCCTATTCTAAATGTTTCTGTCTATGGATACTGATTAGAAACCATGAGCCTCATTCAGAGCCCTATGTTTCGAATCAAAGACATCTTTGTTTTTCTTGCTAATCCAGTACGGAATTTTGTGATGGCTGATATTTGCTAATAGTAATTTCCATGCAAATATTTTGATATCTGGAGTACCTTTATTTTTGATTAAAATAATTGTTAAAATAATGGTTGGTTTACGCTCTGCTTAAAATAAAATATCTGAATCTTAAAAACATATCTGAATAGTGACATGGATGTCATTATCTTTCACTTTTAGATGTGCATGGAAAATTACTTATTTGTACTATATCTTGTCATCTCATATGTAGCATATTCGGTCTGGTTTATATAGTAATTTGTATTAACATCTTGTTTTTCTGAGTGGTCTTTAACTTTGCATGGTGTTTTAGCTTGATTTCTATGACCATTTGCATTTGGTTATAATTGTAACTCCTCATGGTTTATGTATGTTTATTTAGCTGTGCGTGGTCGTGAACGATCTAGAGCATCTGCACACCGTTCTGACACGTCTGCCACAGCAGCTAAACTGGGCGGGGCTCCGGGAACGCACGCGACACGTGATTGGAGAAACTCAGTTCCAGAATACACTTCCATCACAGCTGCAACACACACAGTCCCTCCTGAACCGAGAGATCCGTTCTGCAGTTGACACGGTCGGGAAGAAGGTATCATAACTGTGATTACATCATCAATGGCATTGGAGATTATTTCATTTGTCATTATATAATTGTGATGGTTTTACTACAATATGTGTCTCCAAACTGGCATCTATACTCAGTGTTGGGGGTAACGCATTACAAGTAGCGTAAGTTAAAAAGTAATCAGATTACTTTTTAAAGTAATGAGTAAAGTAACACATTACATTTGAATTTACAACAAAATATCTGAGTTACATATTCAAATAATTAACACATTGTCCTTTTTTTCTGAAACCTCTCCTGTCCCCATGTTGAGAGAAATCAGGAGTAAGTGCAGAGGCGTTGTGTGCGCTGTGTAAACATGATGGGTATTCTGGACTAAATGTGAGCAGGCATTGACTCATCTCACTTGCACAAACACAGATTCAGTATTCCTCAAAATGAATAAAAACAGTGAAATGCAAACTCTGAATATTACATAAACCTGCAATCATTAAATAGCACAAATACACTTTATGTATTTAATCTCACTTTATTAGCTCACTTTATGTCTTTGCTGCTGACCTTTGATGATCCAATTCAAAACTAATAAGCTAAAATTACTTTTTGTTTTTATTGCTGAAGTAAGTGTTGAACTTTCTTCTGCATCCTATTGTTCTGCAATCCAGAATAGCAGCACAGCTGAAAGGTTTGTTTGAGCTGCACCCTCTACTGTACAGGCATGAATTTACATTTCCTTCAGCCTGAGGCTTTTACATTTCACTTTTGGTGTGAAATGGCCTTTACATTTGCAAAAAATCGAATTTTTTACAAAATAGAATAATTTTTGTTATTAAAAAAAGACCAGCCCAAGTGAGAAAAAGTCATGCAAAAGTAACTAAGTAATGCAATTAGTTACTTTTAGGGAGTAAAGCAATATTGTAACGCATTACTTTTAAAAGTAACTTTCCCCAACACTGTCTATACTGTTGTCAAAGTATGATAGTAATAATCTGCTCTAAATCCTAAAAATCAGCCTGATAAGAAAGGTTCTCAGAGCTTGCAGACATTTTTTTTATAACATGGATATTGTTGAACAGAGCAACAGGGTAGTGTTATAACCTGAAAAAAATATTAAAAACGTTCCATGAATGATGTATAAATAATGTACTTGTGCAGACTTTTTGAGAACATTATTAAAGACCAGATAACTTCAAACGAATGTTTTATCAGTGTTACTGGAAGAATGTTTGTTCATAACCTTGCCACAACGTGAGCTAGAACGTTCCCTGTTAGATAAGCCACTTTCCTCCGAGTAAGACTAACATGCCAGTTTTTCTGTAAGAATGAGAAAGTGCTCAGTGATGCTTTCACAAAACAACCAGAACACATTTTATCATGTTTGTTGTCACTCTTTTTAGTTGAAGACAGACATTGAGACACATGTTCGCAACATGGCTTCGCGTCAAAGGCTTCCCTCCAGAGATACAGAGGAAGTAAGGCATATGTTTTTCAGTTTTATCAGCTTGAGGTTTAAAATGACATTTTTCTAAACCACTGCAATACTGAGTATTTAAATCTTTATCTTCAGGCTGTGGTTCCTTTAATGAAATATCTGGAAAAAGAACTGCAGTATATGAATGAGAATTTGGTTCAGGAGAATTTTAACAGGTATCTTAACTTTTCTTTTTTTTCAGCATAACTATATCTGTATATTTGAGTTTTCACTTTAGGTAATCAGCCTTCTTGATATGTCTCTTTCAGTCTTCTTACTCCATTGTGGATGAACTCAGTTAAAATTCTGCATCAGATGTCTCAGCAGGAGGACAGTAACCTGGTTTACTTTCAGAGATTACTGTACACACTGCAGGTTAGTTCAGCCTTTCAGCCTAACCCTAAATATTACACTTCAGCATGTAAATCGTTCTGCACGAATGCTACTTCAAATTCTGAGGTTTGTTTCTAAACCGTCAGACTTAAAATGTTCTACCCAGAACCACATATTAATACATTAAATCACGGTAGAAAGTTTTGCATAAACTTGCACAGGCAGAAATGCAAAAATCTAGTTTTATGTGTTTGTTTCGTCAGTGTTTAGAACAGTGTTTTTATGCTGAAGGGAATGGACTACCTAATGAAACACTACATACTGAGGAATATAAGGTCAGTGTTATTGTTTTATGCTCTTGTTTTTCTTTCTTTTTGTTCCTATTCAAATATGTATACTACTGCTCAAAAGTGGTTTTAATACTTTCATTCACCAAAGATGCATTAAATTGATCAAAAGTAACAGTAAAGACATTTATAATGTTACAAACGATTTCTATTTCAAATAAATGCTGTTCTTTTGAACTTTCTATTCATCAAAGAAGTAAAAATTTAGCATTAAAATATTAAGCAGAACATTTTTTTTACATTGGTAATAAAAAAGCTCCAATTCAGCACATTAGAATGATTTCTGAAGGATCATGTGACACTGAAGACTCAAATTTGCCATAACAGGAATAAATTACATTTTAAAGGGGTCCTGAATTGAGAAATCAACTTTCCCTTGAGCTTTTGATATATAAAAGGTCATGGTAATATAAGAATATCCTGTACGTTTCAGAGCTGAAAACTTCCTTGTTAGTCAAAGAAAAGATTTTATTGACAGCTGGCTCAGCAAACGATCGATCTGCGAATGTGCTTCCCTGTGACGTCAGAGTGTGGTGAAACACCGCCTTAACTGAAGAAGACAAACGTCTAATTCTGTAGCCCCGCCCACCGATTTGTGCCTGGCATGTTAGATAAATAACATAGGCCTACGTGGAGCTAAACCGGATCGTTTCAAACATGCCATAAGCTTCCTTCAGATTCCAAAATGCATGGTTGAACTTTATTTTTAATGAAGATCCAGCTCACGTGGGGAAGACATTGCATTTGTTCGCTTCATTTCACCGGATTCGTTTGTAAACAAGAGACTGGATTTGCAGACAGGATGAGATTAAAAAACGATGCTGTGGCTTCTGGACCTGACCGGAATGATGCAACACAATTATGTGAGTAAAAAATGTTTTTTATATGTGATAGTATTGCATTGTTACGTTTGATATCTACTGATTATGTACGTGTCTAACTAAACATAACTTCCATGCTGTCACAGGCTTTGTATTTGAGTTGGTTCATTGTCCTGCGATTCGTGATCAGACTCGAACATGTATGGGCCAGGGCTCGCACTATCTTAAATAGTGAAATACACGCGCGTGTTTTCAAAACAATTCCTCACGTGTAATGACTGGGGAGCCGAAGCTCATTATAATATGCAAAACTGTTATCCAATCATAGCAGTGGGCGTTTACTTCCAAGTCTTCAATGCGGCACGCCCATAAAAACCGAGCGTTTCAAGAGCTAGGCTCAAAACCAGGGTAGAAAATAGCCTATTACTTATTCATTATGATGTTTTTGAATGTAAAAACCACGCGAACGTCACAAGTTGACCTCAGACAACAGTATAAAAAAAAATTTAAAAAGCCAGTTCATGACCCCTTTAAAATATTTTAAATTGTAATAATATTTCACAATAGTACTGATTTTACTGTATTTTTGATCAAATAAATGCAGTCTTGGTGAGCATAAGAGACTTCTTTCAACAACAAAAAAAAATCTTTTTAATGATTGTGTATCCATGACATTTTTTTCCCTCAGACGCTGCGGCTAAACCTGACGCAAAACTCTTTAAGCTCTAAGCAGCTGATAGAGAAGTTCTTCGACAGAAAAGTGTGGGAACAGGTAAGATCAGAGCATGAAATTTCCCGTAAAAGCCAGTGAAGTGTTGCTGACATGGATTTGTTTACATTTCCTACAGAAAGTGTTTAATGGAGAGAAATACGGAGCCGTCACTCTCATCACCTCGTACAAACGCTCAGAGGAGAAACTGCATGTAGAGGTTCTCAACGCTGTCAATCTAATTCCTCTCGACTCAAATGGTGAGAAGACAAACGCTTTCATTTTATATTATGCTGGCTAATGTAAAATAATGTGGAAATCTGATGAATCAAGAGCCGGTAGGTCTCAAAACTATCATGCTCTGACAAAAACACTTAAAGGGATAGTTCACCCAAAAATGAAAATTCTGTCATTTACTCACCCTCAAGTTGTTCAAAACCTGTATGAATTTCTTTCTTCTGCTGAACACAAAAGATGATATTTTGAAAAATGTCTGTAACCAAACAGTTGATAGGCCCCATTGACTTCCATAGTATTTTTTTCCTCCATACTATGGAAGTCAATGGGGCCTCTCAACTCTTTGGTCTATCAACTCTTTGGTTACCCATATTCTTCAAAATATCTTCTTTTGTGTTCAGCAGAAGAAAAAAAATTCATACAGGTTTGGGACAACTTGAGGGTGAGTAAATGATGCCAAAATTTAAATTTTTGGGTGAACTATCCCTTTAAAAATATCTGAATGTCATTGCATTGGATACATTTCAGACATAAATGATGCTGCAGCTTTTCTCAGAAGTAATTTTGTGCCTCTGATCCTTGTTGATTCTATGAAACTGGATTGTTTTGTCCATTACAGGTTCCAGTGACCCTTTTGTTCAGCTGTCTCTAGAACCAAGACACGTGTTCTCTGAAGTAGAGCCCCGATCCACCAAAATCAAGAACTGCGATCTCAACCCATTATTTGAAGAGTCCTTTGAATTGTATGTAAACAAAACACTCACTCTGATGGCAACATACACCCTAAAGGTTTCAGTTCACTTTCAGAATCCGAAGTCATACAAAACTCCATCTTTTCTCATTGGCTGGGTATTAAGATAAATACATATAGAAGATTAAAATTAATTTGAAAATAATTATAATGTTGTGTACTCTATTATAATAGACAGCCAATGTTACTTATTGAGAGATTAATTTGTGATGGTATAATTATCTAAATTTTATTTTTGGGCCCTATTTTAACGATCTAAGCGCATGGTCTAAAGCGCATGCCGCAAGTGCACTTAGCATGTCCGAATCCACTTTTGCTAGTTTAACGACGGGACAAATGGTCGGCATGCCTGGTGCATAGTCTAAAAGGGTTGTACCTAGTCTCTTAATGAGTAATGGGTGTGTTTTGGGCGTAACGTGCAATAAACCAATCAGAGTCTCATCTCCCATTCCCTTTAAAAGCCAGTTGCGCTCGTGCCATGGCAGATTTGCTATTTACATGGCAGAATTTGCGAGCGGAAAGACTGAACGCTTCTTCAGAGGAATCCTTTAATTGTTTAACACGTTGTGCACCCACCTATAGGTGCATATTACTAACGCGCCCTTTAAATAACCAAAAAAATACTGCGCTATTGACTTTAGACCAGGTGTTTGTTGGTTAATGGCGCAGTTGTTTAGACTGGGTAAACCCAGCCTGATCTGCCAGAGATTTGATTTCGCCCTGCAGCACAGGCTGGAAACCTGTACATTAATTTATCCTGCTTCTGTTACACATTTGCGGGAACAAATCACAGACTGGCTTATCCACCTGGCGTGCTATTGGCGGGTTTAACACAATGACGGAGAGAAGCGATGGATCGATGCCTGTTGATCACGCCTCTTGTGGTCTGATTGGTTGAAGGACTATCCAATTGCGTACAGAGTCATTTGAATTATGCTCGTTGATCACGCCTCTTGTGCAGTAGAAAATACAGAGCAGACTCCCCAGACCAATGTTCAATCTTAAAAGATTGAGCTTGGTCTGGTGATAGCCAGACAAGCGGTCGTTTTCAGCTGCCTCAAAATAGCAACGCGCCAGAACACACCTTGTTTTCAGACCAGCACGCCCCATGGGCGAACAGATGGGCGCAAATGCATTTGCTATTTAAACAACGTGGCGCAGGACATGAAAATAATAACTCCGTCAGGCTGAAACTAGCAAAAAACACTTGCATTTGCCTTGCATCGCATTGTGCCGGGTGTATGATAGGGCCCTTAATATTTATATTATTCATTACGTTGCTGTCTTGCCGTAAGGCAATCGCTGCATTGCTTATCATGGTTTTGAGTATCGATTTATCTGCCCTTTCCAATGAACACAAGGATGCGCAGTAATCTGACAACTTGATCCAGATATTTTAATCAAATCTGCAAATTTGAACTAAATTAGCCAGAGGACTAAATTAAGAACAACATACAAAGAACTAAATTAGACAGAGATCATTTTCAATGTTATAAGATCTGCCATATGTCACTTCATCTCAGATGTATTAATTGAGGTACAAAGAGCGGACCCCAGGCCAAAAACACAAAAATGACCGTAATAGAGAGACACAGTTCTATTTTAAGCTGCCGTCCACTAGATTCTAGATTCTAAGAGGATTTATAAAAAAAAAAAAAAAGACTGAAAGGGAAAAGTCTTTCTTCCTCTTTTTCTACTGGTTTTCATACAAACCACACACTCAATAATCACACTTATTCTTCTACATTACATGCCACACACAAACTTTCACTTTCAAGCTCTCTTTTAGTAGAACGCCCCAAACTGCGTTTACACGACTACAATGTACTAAAAACGTTTTTTCCTTTGCGGTTTTTGCATACAGAAAAGCCTTGCATTAATAAAGGCCTTTTGAAGAGAATCGATGGGGTTTTGTAAGAAAAATATCCATATTTAAAACTTTATAAAGTAAAATATCTAGCATCCGGCAGAACGTCTTCCATATTCCCCTTAGCCTTTCAGTAACCTGTATCACCTGTGTTCACTCATTAGCCCAATCCACATCATTTAGCTCATTAGTTTGTTGTACATCCCAACAACGTTAGTAGAGGATGACAAAGAAAGAACAAATACAAACTGGTAAATTGAATAGAGATGTGGCTGTCTTTAGAGCAGGGGTTTTCAACTCGAGTTTTGTTCCAACCATGAACAAGCTAGTCAATGCCTTCATGATTACTAGAACTACATAAGGGTTGGAGCTAAGTTCTGTTGAGAACCCCTGCTTTAGAGGATCCAAATATCATTTTTATTGGTTGTTTTATGGTTGTAATGTGGTCTCTGTCCTCTGTGGGAACAGTTCCATTACATTAGAAAAGTGCCAGTCTCCAGGAGCATGTCTGCTGGTGACAGTTCTGGACCATGACACTTTGAGGAGCGATGACTTCGAAGGAGAGGCATTTCTGTCTCTTAAGGCAGTGCCAGGAGTCGGAGGCGGACCCAATAATCCAGAGCCCGCACAGATACGCCTACCTTTGATGCACCCCAAACCCAACAGTACGTCACTTCCTGTTATATGTACACCGTTTAAAATAAAATTAGATTGGAATGACACAAAGGAGATTAAATGATGACAAATTGTACTTTTTTTCTTTTAAGCATGTATCATGTAGTGATTCACAATGCTCTTGTGCCATCTGTTTTTGTAGGTGATAATACTTTGAGGTTACTTGAAGCCAGGAAGGGTGAAAAAGAAGCTCAGGCCTTCGTTAAATTACGCAGGCAGAGAGAAAAGAAGTCTCAGGAAGCCTGAGAGGACAAAAACATCAATCAAGACCATATTAACATTTTTCACTTTTCTGTCTATTTGTTATATATAAAAAACATTATTTAATGCCCAACTTTTTTTTAATTATTGTAATGATATTATTCTATGAAATTAAAAAAATAAACATTTTCATCCAAAAATATACATTTATTGTCTTTTACAAAATCAGACTGAGACACTGTATATGAACAAAACTGAGCATGTGATTTCTGAATTCACAGTGAAGTTCTGTTTCAAAGGAAGTCATCTGTTGAGCATCCCATATAACTGTGCCTTCAAACTGAATTCAACTAAATCATCCAAATAAATCGAAAGTCAAGCCCTCTTCTGACAGCCGTAGCTTATGACTGCTCTTATGTTTGGTAATCAGTGCACATGATTTATACTCTCTACGTGTTCACATAAAACGCCTCTACATGAACAGAAAGCTGCAGTTGGTAACGTGCTGTTGGTTTAGTAAACAGGCAAATTATTTGTTCAATCAATGCATTAAATAAAATATGCACATTCTAGGAATTACATAAAAAGTGTTCGCCTTCTTGCTTTTGCACTCCAGTTTACCATGACTCTTATTTATATAAAAAAAAAAAAAAAAAAAAAAAAAAAAAAATATTCCTGAGAATGAAAAGCTGCAAAACCGTTGTTTTCCCCATGTTTTTGTGTAGCAGTCTCCAGGAATTCCTCCTTTAAAAAAATCCTACAAAAGTAATTGTAAATTTCCTATATAGCTACCTACTATGCTAATCTGTATTAATTACGAAATCTTCCAGTCTGGTAAAAGTCATTTAAGCTGCACTGAAGATACACAAACTGCATTTCTTCTGTAAACATTTCAGAATGTTCTGGAAGGACATTCCACATTTCGACTTAAAGATGTAAAAAAAAAAAATACAGGATTGTCTTACTATATATGTCTTGTATGTGTTATGCTTCTACATAAAGCATAAAGGAAATATCAGAATTTGGTATCATGATCATCACTTAAATAGTTCCTAAAACTCTCTAAATGTGTTTCATGTGAGCACTAACTCAATTATTAGTGCTTTACAAAACCTAGACAAGTTCTGAATACTAATACATGTTATGTTTGTTTTGTTCTCATTTAAAATACATGGGAAATTATGATTACAATGAGACATAAGCATATTATTATATATGTGATGTTTTGTCCCCACAATAAACATGAAAATATCACAAACTGATAATGTCAATTTCTCTAGTAATTTTCTTTCTTTTTGAGGAAGAAAATGGTCCCACTGAGATTTAGGACTGATTGCATGCTAGTGTAAATGATTATGGCATGGCATGTCTTATTGATATGGTCAATATGTATCTAACAAGATCATATTTCTCAATTAAGTCTCAGCTTTTAGCCAAGATAAGGCTGAGGTGGGCTTTTAGATTTGGGCTTTGAAGGATACATTTAGCCCTAGTTTTAAACTGAAAACTTAGGCAATATCCAAATGAGATCCTGTGAGGGGTCAAGGTTTATGTCTAGTGTCTGGATTATAGCATTAGGATTACGTCTGAGTTTATGATTCCGGGATATTCATGCTCGCTTTACTGGTGTTCGGTACATAGCGGGCATTCTGTCGAGGATGCACATCGTTCGCAGTGTAGGCCATGTTGGCATGGCAATGTCACTGATCCCATCTCATCACAAGATAGACAATATAATCTCTGCTTCCTGAACACAGCCTGAAAGAAGGAACGAGGCAGAGAGAGAAAACCGATTAAAATACAATCCAACATGCGTTATTATTAAATCTAATAGACCTCTACTTGTACATCATATTATTAGGTGAACCTTAAAGAAATGCCCAGGTCAAATATTACCAGAATCAAAAAAAAAAAACAAAAAAAAAAATTACATTTTCACATTATTTTCATGGCAATGAAACATTTCCCCCCTTTTATTATCATAAAAATATTGTATTTAAAACATAAAGCACAACTGCAAGTAAATTTGATGGTAATATTTGTTGTTCAGAAAAAAAAGTTATATATTTTCAAAATAAAATCACTCTAAAATTAAAACTGAGTAAAAAAACTAGCATAATGTATTTTAAATATAACATTTTATAGTTATTTATTGAATTTATATTAGTATTTTAAATATAATTAATATAATATATAATATAATATATAGGTTAAACAATAATAATAATAATAATAATAATAATTCAATAATACAAGTAATTAGTATAAAAGCTTCAATTTCTTAATGCAAAATATAATTATTTTTCTTCATTTGATTTTTGGATTAAACATGAAAGTTTTCACGAGATTCATCAGTTGTCAGGTAGCAGGTGTGTGAATGACCTGTTCTACAGTGCGTAAGCAGGAGCAGATCTGTGCCTGCAGGCTGCAGATGGAGCTGAGTGGAAGTCTGTGCAGTAACTGTAGCTGGTGAAGCTGTAGATGTGGGTTTTCTGCATGCCGTAGGCTCTCTAGCGCCTCCTCCAGGAGAGCTGCTTGCTGCTGCGCCTCCGCTTCAGCCTGCCGCGCTCGCTCCGCCTCCATACCCAGCTGCCCCACCAAGTGACGAGCTTCCTCTGCATCTGATTTTAATACGGCCAATGACTGTGGCAGTTAACAGAAAAGGTTGTTCAGAAATCTTGTCATTACAATCATGAGTGCCTTTACATATTACAGCCCAGGACTTAATTTGTATTCTGAAACTTGGCCTATCATGATGAACAACAGACTGAAAATGTTGGTCATTTTTACACACGAACAGGATAGCAAATCATAACTTCCATGTGAAAGTCTTAAAGCTACAGTACCAACATCATCCTGATTATTTTTCAAAATCAGAAAAAAGGCTGGAAAATGAGGTCACAGGGAAAAAAAAAAAACCGCTATAAAAGTGAAATAAAAGTGTCTCCCATTCCTTTCACATAAACACACACACTCATGTTGTGTTTTCATGTTTTATGGGGACTTTCCATAGACATGATTTTTATACTGTACAAATTGTATATTCTATTCCCTAACCCTAAATTTACCCATCACAGAAAACATTCTGCATTTTTACATTTTCAAAAAAAATCACTTAGTATGATTTATAAGTGTCCCCAGAAGGACAATGATTTCAGATATAGCCATCTTTGTGGGGTCATTTTGTCCCCATAATGTAGGGTTTACCAGGCCACACACACACACACACACACCTGGTTTACTATCTTTGTGGGGACTTTCCATAGACTCCATAGATGGTTTTTATACTGTACAAACTGTATATTCTATCCCCTTACACTAACCCTACCCATCACACAAAACTTTCTCCATTTTTACGTTCAAAAAAAACAAAAAAAAAAAAAACATTCTGTATGATTTATAAGTTTTTTCCCAATGGGGACCTCAATTTAGGTCCCCACGGTGACGAGTCCCCATGAGTCAGTGTGCATTCAGGTTGAAGTCCCCACCGGGATAGAAAAACATGCACACGCACACCCCCCAGATAGAGTCTGACCTGAGCCATCTGTCTCCAGCTGTGGTCCCAGTGTTTCAGCACTCTGTGTGCCTCCTCCACTTCCTGTTTGAGACGTGACGCCTCGGCATACATGCTCCCCGTGGAGAGCAAGGCAGGGGGGGTACCCGGCGAGCTTTGGCCTGTCGGAAAATGTTCCCAAATACTGCTGTTCATGCCATTTAAACCTACAAAAACAAAACAATATCATGTTTTACTGGATCCACTGCATTGTCTATCCAGTTCATTATTATTAACCTGGACAGCAGCCATTTAAACCAATAAAAATATCACAAACCTAAAGAACCATGGGAGGTCCCCAAAAAGCTGCTCTCTGATTGACTGGGTTGTGGCAACTGCGCTGAGAGGAATGGAGAATGGTGAGCTCTGACTGGTGGAGAAGGTGAGGGTGATCTGAAAGGGGAGGGGCTACTTAGGGAGCCAGGGATGTTGACAGGTGCTGAACTCTGTAACTGACTGCCTCCTGTGGAAAAAGAAAAATAGCAAAAACAGAATTGAAGATGGATGTCAAAGTTGATTTTCTGAAGTTATGACAGTACAATTTACGCTATCCTATCATCTTTTTTGGTAAGACTGTAAAGTCGTCACCAACCCAACATGAGGCCCATGCTGGGTAGAGCTGAACTCTCCAGACTTTTCTCAAGAGCTGAGACTCCAAAGTCATTCAGATCCAGATCATCCAGGGCAGATTCTAGTTAAGAGGAGAAATATATGCAGTTTTAAACATACTGAACATTCATAAGTCATTCTAATCAATAGTAAAGCTCAAGGTACATTTTTGTACTGTACATAACTACAACCAAAAACTCATCCAACAACATCTGTTCTTACAATGACAATTTTGTGTTACATAGAAGAAAATGAAACATGGGGCTGAATAAATAATAATATTTAAAGGGGTCATGAACTGGCTTGTTTAATTTTTTTATACTGTTGTCTGAGGTCAACTTGTGACGTTCGCGTGGTTTTTACATTCAAAAACATCATAATGAATAAGTAATAGGCTATTTTCTACCCTGGTTTTGAGCCTCTCTCATGGAACGCTCGGTTTTTATAGGCGTGCCGCATTGAAGTAAACACCCACTGCTATGATTGGATAAGCTTTGCATATTATAATGAGCTTCGGCTCCCCCGTGAGTACACACACACACACGCGCACATACGCACACGCACGCACAAGCCTCACTGCAGAGTCAGACAAATCAGCATAATCAAAACTTCTGCGACAGCATTTTTCCTTCAAATATCAAGTCAAGAGAGTGAACAACGCACATCAAGAAAGGAATGTTATTTCACTATTTAAGATAGTCCGTCGGCAGGCCGGTGATACGTTTTGGCAGCCCGTCTGGAAAACACATAGCCCCGGGACATTGGGCTTTGCAAGCCCTGGCCCATACATGTCCGAGTCTTATCCCGAATCACAGCACAATGAACCAATGAACACCTCAAATAAAGGATTCTCCAGCCTGTGACAGCGTTCTAAGTTATTTTCAGTTAGACACGTATACATAATCAATAGATATCAAATGATCTGTAACAATGCAATACTATCACATATAAAAAAAACATTTTTTACTCACATAAGTGTGTTGCATCATTCATTCATGTAATCTCATCCTGTCTGCAAATCCAGTCTCTTGTTTACAAACGAATCCGTGGTGAAATGAAGGAACAAACGCACAATGTCTTCCCCACGTGAGCTGGATATTCATTGAAAATAAAGTTCATCCATGCATTCATAATATTGGAATCCAAATGAAGCTTATGCAGCATGTTTATTGCTTGGAAGTTCGATCCGGTTTAGCTCCACGTACAGTGGGGAGAACAAGTATTTGATACACTGCAGATTTTGCAGGTTTGCCCACTTACAAAGCATGTAGAAGTCTGTAATTTTTAATCATAGGTACTCTTCAACTGTGAGTGACGGAATCACATTGTATGATTTTTAAGTAATTAATTTTTATTTTATTGCATGACATAAGTATTTGATACATCAGAAAAGCAGAACTTAATATTTGGTACAGAAACCTTTGTTTGCAATTACAGAGATAATACGTTTCCTGTAGTTCTTGACCAGGTTTGCACAAGCTGCAGCAGGGATTTTGGCCCACTCCTCCATACAGACCTTCTCCAGATCCTTCAGGTTTCGGGGCTGTCGCTGGGCAATACGGACTTTCAGCTCCCACCAAAGATTTTCTATTGGGTTCAGGTCTGGAGACTGGCTAGGCCACTCCAGGACCTTGAGATGCTTCTTACGGAGCCACTCCTTAGTTGCCCTGGCTGTGTGTTTCGGGTCGTTGTCATGCTGGAAGACCCAGCCACGACCCATCTTCAATGCTCTTACTGAGGGAAGGAGGTTGTTGGCCAAGATCTTGCAATACATGGCCCCATCCATCCTCCCCTCAATACGGTGCAGTCGTCCTGTCCCCTTTGCAGAAAAGCATCCCCAAAGAATGATGTTTCCACCTCCATGCTTCACGGTTGGGATGGTGTTCTTGGGGTTGTACTCATCCTTTTTCTTCCTCCAAACACGGCGAGTGGAGTTTAGACCAAAAAGCTCTATTTTTGTCTCATCAGACCACATGACCTTCTCCCATTCCTCCTCTGGATCATCCAGATGGTCATTGGCAAACTTCAGACGGGCCTGGACATGCGCTGGCTTGAGCAGGGGGACCTTGCGTGCGCTGCAGGATTTTAATCCATGACGGCGTAGTGTGTTACTAATGGTTTTCTTTGAGACTGTGGTCCCAGCTCTCTTCAGGTCATTGACCAGGTCCTGCCGTGTAGTTCTGGGCTGATCCCTCACCTTCCTCATGATCATTGATGCCCCACGAGGTGAGATCTTGCATGGTGCCCCAGACCGAGGGAGATTGACCGTCATCTTGAACTTCTTCCATTTTCTAATAATTGCGCCAACAGTTGTTGCCTTCTCACCAAGCTGCTTGCCTATTGTCCTGTAGCCCATCCCAGCCTTGTGCAGGTCTACAATTTTATCCCTGATGTCCTTACACAGCTCTCTGGTCTTGGCCATTGTGGAGAGGTTGGAGTCTGTTTGATTGAGTGTGTGGACAGGTGTCTTTTATACAGGTAAAGAGTTCAAACAGGTGCAGTTAATACAGGTAATGATTGGAGAACAGGAGGGCTTCTTAAAGAAAAACTAACAGGTCTGTGAGAGCCGGAATTCTTACTGGTTGGTAGGTGATCAAATACTTATGTCATGCAATAAAATGCAAATTAATTATTTAAAAATCATACAATGTGATTTTCTGGATTTTTGATATATTTTTTAGATTCCGTCTCTCACAGTTGAAGTGTACCTATGATAAAAATTACAGACCTCTACATGCTTTGTAAGTAGGAAAACCTGCAAAATCGGCAGTGTATCAAATACTTGTTCTCCCCACTGTAGGCCTATGTTATTTATCTATAACATGCCATGCACAAATCGGTGGGCGGGGCTACAGAATCAGGCGTTCGTCTTCTTCGATTAAGGCGGTGTTTCACCACAATCTGACGTCACAGCTTGGCACATTCTGAGAACGATCGTTTGCTGAGCAAGCTGTCAATAAAAGCTTTTCTTTGACTAACAAGGAAGTTTTCAGCTCTGAAACTTACAGGATATTCTTATATCACGATGAACTTTTATATATCAAAGGCTGAATGAAAAGTTGATTTTTCAATTCATGACCCCTTTAAAGGTACACCTATGTAACGTTTTGTTCAAAATTAACAAAATTTGAATAATGAGTCAACAGATCCTCAATCCTTTTTATCTTCACTATGGTAAGCCTGTTTATGTTTTAGACCTGTCGGAATAGTTTTCGCAGGAAATTGCGTACACAAGTCACTTGTCCGTGCGTGTCTCGTCATATCCGTAAATAGAGAAAAGTTGCTCTGGCTACATTGACGTGTGTATGGTGTGGAGTGGCATAGGTTAGTTGTCACAACGAGTGAGAAATGTTGACATGGAGCAGCGAAATCTCCAACCTCCGGTGAATCACTGTTTTAAACAAATGCAGAACAGAAAGAGATTCTGCTGGCAAAAAGAGGACACAACAGAGCTCGCAATAAAACAAGAATCAACATTGGCTTGGCTTTTTGGAGATGGCAAGATTTGACGTTGTTAAAGCGATGCAGTGATGACGTTTTTATTACTCATCAGGTGAGTAAGGGATTTTATTGAACAAATAAATTGTCATATGTAGCCCTCTGACAGAGTTCATTGTAAAGCATCATCTATTGTGAAGGGTCATTTCATTATGGTTGTTGTAACGCTGTGCTGGAATTTATTTTCAAGGAAGAACTGCATCTATTAATAGGTATAGCTACTGTAACGTCTTCAGCTAGTCAGCTTGAGATCCTTTCTATCTAAACTGGTTATATCTCTAAGTCTAGTAATGAATGTTTTATGAGCAGTAGGATAATCTCTCTCTTTTTTCAGTTATGAGAAAGAACTATATTCAGCCGCACAGTCACGCAGAGCCGAATGCATGCAGTTTGTTTTTTAACTGCTAGAGGGTTACATAAGTTAAACAGTGAAAACGTTACATAGTGTACCTTAAATATTCAATAACATATTTTAATAACATTTTTGGGTGAGCTATCTCCCTGACCAATCACTCACCCACTACAGACTCCACTGTGTCACTTGTAGGGTAGAAAGGAAGAGCGTTGGCATTCATCCCTGAAGAGGGGCCGGGGGGTGCAGGGCTGGGTGGGGTGGCTGCCAGGCTGGAAGGTACGCTGGAGGACATACTGAGAGGACTGCCGACAGGCAGAAACACCAACAAATCCTGAAAACACACCACACGGAATAATACAAAAGGTGCTTAGCCTATTTGTAATTTTCATTAATGTCTGTTTGGAATCAATGTGTCCAATACCTGTTTGCTGTGCATGGAGGAAATGTCTCTGCTGCGATGTTCCATTGAAAAACTTCTATATTTGGCCTGTATAAAAGATGTGAAGATGTTCTAATGAAAGAAAAAAACCTTTGAGATTTCTGGGGGATATTTCACACTACTGTTTTTTTTGAACAAGGATGCATTAAATTGATCAAATATGACAGTAAAGACATTATGTTACCAAAGTTATCCATTTCAAATAAATGTTGTGCTTTTGAACTTTCCATTCATCAAAGATTCCTGAAAAATATGTATTCCAGTTTCGACATTTCCACATTGCTTCCTGAAAAATATGTATTCCAGTTTCCAAATTGTTTTCAATATTGATAATAATAAGATATGTTTCTTAAGCAGCAAATCATCATATCAGAATGATTTCTGAAGGATCATGTGACACTGAAGACTGCAGTAATGATGCTGAAAATTCATCTTTTCCATCACAGGAATAAATTATATTTTAAAATGTATTAAAATAGAAAACATATATCTTAAATTGTAATAATATTTCACAATGTTACTGTTTTTACTGTATTTTTGATCAAATAAATGCAGCTTTTGGTGAGAATATAAGAGACTTGTTTCAAAAATATAAACAATCTTACAAACCACAGTAATCTTACAAACCTTTAACAGTAGCGCAATTCTAGCTAAGCTAATTAAATATTGTAGAGCAGAGCAAAAATGTAACTTTGTACATTTTAGGATGGCGAATTTTTATGACTATTTTATGATTATTTAAGTTTTCCATGACAGTGAACACTGTGTTTGTCCTAAGAATACCAATGTCTTCAAACGGAAGCCTTCAAATAAAAGAATGAAGAAAGTGTTATTGCAGCTTTACCTGGTCTTCCCTCTCAAACCCAGGGGCTTTCCCATAACCCCCCTCTCCTCCTAGACAGGCATCAAGACTGGAGGAGTCCTCAAAGAGAACCCTTCCCAGCAGCCCTTCCTCTGTGGTGGCACTCGGGCCACACTGGCTGAAGTCATCTAAGGTATTGGGGCAGGAAGTTCCAAGAGGAGGTGAACCGCATTGTGCGGCCAGCTGCTCATCACTGACACTTACTTCTGAGAAGCAAACAGAAACGACACAATCACAATATACAAAAAAAAAAAAAAAATTATATTCCACACCATCATCAAATACTCACATTTACATTTAGATATAAAACATCTAATACAATGTATAGTGTAAATAGTGTGTGATAACATGGTAACTTTCCAAAACGTAACCTTACTTTCTAAATGAGCAAAAGCGCAGAACGGCCCTCTGGGACAGTTTCCACTCTGCTGAATGTCGTTGCATTTGGTGGATTTGTAGATCTGTGGAGGAAAACGCTAATTATTAGGAAAATAAGAAAATGCTATTGGTTCTTGCTTATTAAAAGTCACCAAAAAATATCAGGGTGTTCTGGGTGGGTTCTTCTCTACAAGAGGGTGCCTCAGCAACGTCCAAAGAGGCCTCAAGACTTAAAATGACTTAAAATAAGAAAAATCCAGCATTAAAATAAGTTAAAACAACTAAAAACTAGGATATTTCAAATGTAACTTACCCCCCTAACAACTGTTTAAAACACCATAGGCGCTTTTATACAGAATATCCATTTTGTATATGTATGTAAAATAATCTCTAAAACTCAAAAATATTTATAAAAAAAAAAAAAATCCAGTAAGTCACGAATGACTGGAACAATCATGTAAAATTTATAAAAATAAAAAAAATAATAATAATAAAAAAAAAAAAAGATCAGGAACCCCAGAAGAACTTCTAAAACGTCTGGAATCCTGAAATTTTACTATTTTAAAGTTAATTATTACAGAGCCCCATACATGACATGTGGACAAAAAATATATATCGTGGCCACAAATTAAAAATTTGTTCTCTCATTTCAGTAAGTCGTGGCCATGATTTAATAATTTGTTCCCTTGTTTTAGTAAATCGTGGCCACGTTGTACTAATTCGTTTGCTTGTTTTGATTGAACTAAGAAAAGGGAACTTTTCTTAAGATTTATTACAGATTGGCCACAATTAGTAAAACGTGCTGGTGTATTAGTAAGTTGTGGGAACGAATTCTTAATTCGTGGCCACAATATATGTCATGTCATGTGCGTATCGCCGTAAATTATAATTATTTTAGGTACTTTTTACAGAATTTTTACAGAAACTAGGATTTAGAGCTGCACGATTAATCGTTAAAAGATCGCGATCTCAATTCAAACAGATGACCTACTACTTCTGGTGAGATTCTGAAGTGTGCATATGATGATACTATCCCATGAGGCCACAGGAGAGGATTTATGAATGGCAGTGAAGCGACGCAACTGACTCTGGTAGGTCACTTGATAATGACACCATGGCATTGTAGTACGTCCAGATTACATTCATACTACACACATTCATACTATATAGAACGTACTTTTTTAGCGGTCATGAAGTAATTACTTGTTCAAAATAAGTACCTACTCAAGAGAGTATGTGAGTTCGGACGCAGCCTAGAAGTCTTTATGAGCGAGTCATTGAATCATTCAGTTAAAGCGATTTAAAAAAAAATTATTCAAATGTATTCCCTTTTTTTATATACTGTATTGTTTAGTTGTCTATTCAGAATCATGGGAGAATCGTGATCTCTATTTTAAACAACAACAACAAAAAAACGTGATTCTCAATTTATCCAGAATCATGCAGCTCTACTAAGAGTTTATAACTTTCTGATCCCTGTATATGGCTCAGGTTCTTGTTTTTTTCTGCTTGTTTTATCATTCGCCAGGGTCTAAAATCATATCATTTAGAAAAGGAAGAGCACAAATATGAGCTGTAGTAAAACAACTAATCAATAACCTTAAAAAAAGAGCCACTTAAGCCAAAGGGCCAAACAAAAACAGCAACCTTAACGAGCATCACAAGCACAGCACAATCAAACAGGCAGAGTGTTATTAGATCAAGTTCATAAGTGCACAAGAACATAAATGTCCTTTTTGCTGTAAATGTTGATGTTAAACAGAGTCCAGCTCCATTACATACCTCTGGGTGGAACTGCTGTTCTGTCCGCGTGTGGCAGTACTGGCAGCTTTCTCCGCTTTCACATTTACTGGGGTCCCCCCACTCGTCACTGTGCTTCACTGAGGGACACGGCAGGGCTCTTCAAGAACAAACACGCACATAATACCATAAACTATTATTAGCATGGAAGATGTCTGCCACCATCCTACAGAGCAGAAAATTAAGTTAATTCAAATGGAATTGCACGCATAGCGATCTGACTTGTCATTATTTTTAAAGGAATAGTTCAGGGTTTCCAAACTGCAAGGGATTTATATGTTGATGAGAAGCTAATAAAATTAATTAAAAAAATAAATAAATAATAATAATAATAATAATATAAATAATTTTAATTTAAAATAAAAATCAAAATAAAATATGCTTAAATAGTTTGTTGCATGTCATGTGACAGTTAACTAACATCAGAGAACTGTGACCATGTGAATGTGTTGTTAAATTACATAAATAATAACTTAAAAGTTATTTTAAGTAAATATTTCAGGTCAAATGTTCTGCTGACAAAAAAGTTTGGGAATCTGGAAGAGTTCACCCAAAAAAACTAAAACGCTATCATTATTTACTTAACATTATAGTAGTGATGCACCAAAACTCAAATTGAAAATTCAGGATTCACTCGGCTGAAAATCAAATCCCCCACCTGCCAAACTTATTTTAAAAGGGCGTTTTTGTATAATTGTATTAATATTAGACTTAATTAATTTAATGAATTTAAATTAATCTGAATTAAAAAATACAAACCAATAAAATAAATTAATTTATCATCAAAAATGGAGTCTAAAAAAATAAATTAATACAATTCTAACAATTTAAACATCTATTTTAAAAATGTAATCAAATATACAACAAAAAAATATACAACAAAAATTTGTCAAATAAGATGCTGTACAACAAAACTTGTATACTGTGTTAATTAAAACATGAATGAAAGAATATCTTGGTTGAATGATATTGCTTTAATAAAAATAATAATGAATAATTATTATTATTATTATTATTGTTTGAGAAGTACAGTGGTGGTCAGAATTATTGGCACCCCTGGTAAATATGATCAAAGATGGCTGTAAAAATAAATCTGCATTGTTTATCCTTTTGATCTATCATTCAAAAAATTCGCAATAATCTAACCTTTCATTGAAGTAAAAGAATTGAAAGTCGGGGGGAAAATCACATTATGAAATAAATGCTTTTCTCCAAAACACGTTGGCCATAATTATTGGCACCCCTAGAATTTTTTATGAGTAAAATATCTCTGAAGTATATTCCCATTAATATTTACATTTTTTAGCACACCAGGGTGACACATGAAATTGTCTAGCTATGACGTCTTGGTCCACAGGAGTATAAATATGAGGAAACACAAAGGCCAAATTCCCTTAATCATTCATCACAATGAGTAAAACTAAAGAATATAGTTCTGATGTGCAGCAAAAGATTGTTGAGCTTCACAAAATAGAAAGTGGCTGTAAGAAAATAGCTAAAACATTGAAAATTCCCATTTCCACCATCAGGGCAATAATTAAGAAGATCCAATCAACTAAAGATGTTACAAATCTGCCTGGAAGAGGACGTGTGTCTATATTGTCAATGCACAGCGAGGAGGAAAGTTTGAGTGGCCAAAGACTCTCCAATGATCACAGATGGAGAATTGCAGAGATTAGTTTTGAGTCTTGGGGTCAGAAAAAGAAAAGAAAAGAGGGGGGGAGGAGGAAAAAAAAACAAAAAAAAAAAAACAAAAACAACCCCTACATCACCACATGTTGTTTGGGAGGGATTCAAGAAAAATCCTTCTTGCTCATCCAGAAACAAACTCCAGCATATTCAGTTGTCAGACACGACTGGAACTTCAAACAGGATCTGGTTCTGTGGTCAGATGAAACTATAAAAAGAGCTTTTTGGCAGCAAACCCACCAGATGGGTTTGGTGCAAACAGGGATCAAAAGTACCCCATGCCCACGGTTAAAAATACCGCTGGATCTTTAATGTTGTGGGCCTATTTTTTTGCTGGAGGTCCTGGACATCTTGTTCAGATACATGGTATCATGGATTCTAGCAAATACCAACAGATAAAAAAAATCTAAACCTGATGGCCTCTGCTAGAAATCTTATAATGGGCCGTGGTTGGATCTTCCATCAGGACAACGATTCAAAACAAACATCAAAATCAACACACAAATGCGTCACTGAACACAAAATGAAGCTTCTGCCATGACCATCCCAGTCCCCTGACCTGAACTCTATAGAAAATGAGTGGGGTGAACTGAAGAGAAGAAGCACCAACATGGATCTGGGAATCTGAAGGATCTGGAGAGATTCTGTATGGAGGAATGGTCTCTGATCTCTTGTCAGCTGTTCTCCAAACTCATCAGGCATTACAGAAGAAGACTCAGGGCTGTTATCTTGGCAAAAGGAGGTGGCAAAAAGTATTTAATAAAAGGGTGCCAATAATTGTGGCCAACGTGTTTTGGAGAAAAGCATTTATTTCATAAAGTGATTTACCCCCCACTTTCAATTCTTTTACTTCAATGAAAGGTTAGATTTTTGTGAATTTTTTTGAATAAAAGATCAAAAGGATAAACAATGCAGATTCATTTTTTACAGCCATATTTGATCATATTTACCAGGGGTGCCAATAATTCTGACCACCACTGTATATTTCATTATATAATAGTAATATATTTATGTCTAAATTTCTTCAAGTTAAACCAAAACTTTATTTTGGCGGTTTGTCGTAAAGATCTTTGAGTTTCCATGTGTATTTGACGAAAGCTTTTCTCAAATGAAATGGTGAAATTCATGTAAAGTGACCTCATATAGCGAGATGGCAAACACCACGAGCGTCATGCACGATTCAGTTTGTGCAGCAGATGAAACTACAGCACTCATTCATATAGAAACACGCAGAGCATGCAGACTTTTTAGCGACACGCATCATTGGAGAGAAGCGCTATTAAACGTCACTGTTTGGGTCAATGGTCTTGGCCCTCCAAAACTATTTTCAAAACTGTATGATCACTTTTCCATGAAACACAAAATGGAGAACCACAGCTGTTAAGATCAATTTCCAGCAAGATAACGGCTTAAATTTAGGTATTTTCTTCACAAAAAAGCTATCACTTTAGAACACTTGGAATAAAGCATAAAATATAGCATTTTTGTCTTTTTCATCACCATGAACTGTTGTTGTATGGAAATGATCTGTGCAAAAATTCTTAGTTTGTCCCCTGAAAAAATAACAGAAAACTTGTTTGGAATAACATGACAGAGTAAAAACTGCCAGTTTTTGGAAGTGAACTCCCTTTAGGTTTTCTAGACAATAAAGTATTTGTTGTTCAGACCTGTATTTGTGCTTATGAGGGCTCCGTCTGCGGTCTTTGCTGTTGTGATAGTAGGGACATGCATAGCCCTGACGGCACAGCCGAGGAGGTTTTTTGCAAAGCTCAGTCTTGTAGTGGGAGAGCACAAAACTGTTGTCTGCATGAAGAGAAATGAGCAAAGAACGACATGAAGAATGACACATACATTTAAAGTGACATTTTAGTTCATATTCAAGTCGAGTGTGTGTTTGCATGCATGTATAGAGGCTGATTTCACCTTGCCAGCGTGGATCTTCACTCAGGATCTTTTCTATGAGTGCAGTGCTAGCCACAACTCCTGACTGCCCTTCTCCAGATGTTCCCTCAACCAATCCAGTAGCAGCTTGGGCTTCTAACACCTGAACCTCTCTGAACAAGAAATTAAAAATATAAATGTCAAACCAAAGAAAATATCCACAATGAACACTACCACTTTAAAAAAATTTATACTTTTATTCAACATGGATGCATTCAATTGCTCAAAAGTGCCAGTAGAAAAAAAAAATAGTAAAGATATTAACAATGTTAAAAGATTTCTATGTCAAATGAATGCTGTTCTTTTGAACTTTCTAATCAAAGAATCAAAAAATCCTGAAAAACATTTTTATCACGGTTTCCAAAAAATATTAAGCAGCTATTTCAGCTAACTATTTTCAACATAAAAAGAAATGTTTATTGAGCACCATATTCAAATGATTTCTGAAGGATCATGTGACACTGAAGACTGGAGTAATGATGCTGAAAATTCAGATTTGCCATCAAAGGAATAAATTACACTTAAAAATATACTAAATTATTAACATTATTTGAAAATTACATTCGCTTGTAATGATATTTCACAATATTACTGTTTTTACTGTATTTTTGATCAAATAAATGAGAAAATATTAACAAAAATCTTACCGATCTCAAAGTAGATGGTAGTGTATCATAATAATAAATGTGGATGCAATACAACTGATGACTCCAATTAAAATTAACTTTTTTGTGTTTCACAAAAGAGAACGGATATATAGTTTTTGAAATGATACGGTGAATATATGTTGACAGTTTTCATATTTAGAGTCAACTCCCTACCTGATGTCATAGACAGGACTACGGAGGTCATGGGAGCCGTGAGCAAAGGCACAGTGAGGGCCGTTCTTACTGCAGTGGCCCTTCCCATCAGTCTCGTGGATACAGGAACCAGTCTTATAGTACCGCAGGTGATACCGCCTCTCTGTGTCTCCGGCTGTTCGGTGCAAAAACGGACACCTGGCAATAAATAAATAAGTTAGTTAAAGACATATCTCAACATAAATTCAGGCGGCTTAAAAAACAGAGTATCTGCCGGTTCTTACTCATCTCCATCGGGACAATTCCCTGCACCCTCGTCGTATTTAACGCAGTACACATCAGGGCTGTAATTAAAAGTTCCATCTCGTCTGCGAATCGGCCTCCGTCGTCTCTGGTTCAGGAAGTGCCAGTGGAAGCAGGTGAAGGGCCGGTGCTGAGTGCACTTGTGCTGCACGAATAGGGGACACTGCTCCGTCCTAAACTCCTTCAGATACCTTAAACACAGAAAGAGAGGAAGTATAATATAAAAACGAAGGAAGATAAAGAGTTAGGATGGATTACCATCTTTACCATTAACATTTTTTTTTGCCTGTGTCAGGGATCCCACAGTCAGAGAAAATTTTGAATTTTGTAATTGTGATGTAGACCTATATATTTATACACACACATACATACACACATACATACATACATATATACACATATATACATATATATGCTTAATTTTGTTCAGTCTGTGGTGTAAAAGGTAGCATTAGCAATTAAAGAAAAAAAAACACTAAAGCAAAACATGGTCAGGTCAATGTGTCTGAATAATTTTAGTCCCAAATTTTATATCAATTTTTACTGGTAGTCCACTGTATGAAGAATTTTTGGGTATAATATGTCACAGTTTACTTTATTTTGCTATCCCCACTTACATAAATGAACTATAGTGTCCTGCACTCACTAGTAAAAAAATTATATCTGGTGTCTGAATAATTTTTGGTTGTATTTTTGTACTGTATGTATCTATGCATGTATGTATGCATGTATATGTCTAGTTATGCTAAGCTGCAAACTTATCTCCAGAATTTAAAAACAACTACTACAACAACAAAATCTGACTCAATAATCAATCATGAACAACTGGAAAAGTTAAAGAAATTGTAAAATATTATGGTAACGTCATATAAACTGCTATAGTGATTTTATAATATCTTTCTGGTTATGCTTCAATACTGTCCATGTCAATGCTGGTTATAACCCTGATGTAAATGAATAAACTCTTAAAACGTCCTTGAAAAGTCTATAGTAAGTATAAATGCTTTGGTTCAGCTCTAAAAACCTTAACCAACTAAATTTTGTTCTTTGCTCAATTATCTTTAATCATTTTACAGCAATAAATGATTAGACGTTATGACAAAATCAGGCAAAAGCATTGCTCATAAAATGTGGGAACCCAATTGTATGGTGCTTCATAAGTGATATGAAGCTGAGATCAAAAGATTGGATGTAACTTTAACCACAATTTCACTATCAATAACATATCAGACTAAGCATTGTATAGCTTGATTTCTTTATTGTTTACAAATCACCAGACCTCTTGCTAGGATGCTCAAGTGTATCATTCAAAATGTAAAGCATGCATACTATCAAACTACTAGGCCTCCACAAAACACAACTCTTGGTCCACCTCATCAGATCCCACAAATATGCATCAGAGGCGTGTAAAATTAGTGATGCATGAAATATGTGATTTGCATGTGTAATCAGGTGGGTGTAAAGGTGTTTCGTTACGTACGTGTAGTGCTGGGGTTTCTCGGGCTGTGCGTGCAGCACGTTAGCGGGGGACGTCGTGCCACCTGCCGAGGGTGAGGAGCAGGAGGAGGACGATGAAGGTCCCAGGTTGGCAGCGGCACCCGAAGAACCGGGTTGAGATGGTGCTTTCGACATGATTTATCGAATTATGGCCATCAAACAGTTTAATATTGGGAGAGCTGCGAAGTCCGCATTCTTTTTTTGATGTGCGCATGCGCCAGATCTGGCGAAGAGGAAATTCCGGGCCATTGTGATGACGTTTTAGTAGCGCGAGAATCGATTCTTTTGAACAGTTTGATTCGAGCGCCACTAGGGATATTCAGTTCGATGCGTACACGAATGGTTCAGACCTGTTGTGTGAACCGACTCAACTGATTCATTGAAAAGAATCAAGTCAAAAGAATGGTTCAGTTCGTCGTCATTGGAGAGTGAAGTCAGAGATAATGAACAGAGGTAAATCCTCAAACTAAGAGCGAGATGTGCTTCAAATTCAAAGTCACAAACAAAGGACACCAAACGTGATATTGATTTCTTAATAACAAATACTGCATAACAAATTAAGGACGTTTGTCCTGCTTTTTATTTTTACACTTAAAATATTCTTAAGAACATCTTCTTCCTCGATGAAAGCAAAAATTTTCTTTTTGTCTTTTGTATAGGAGTTTACATGTTGTGACATATTTACTTATTTGAGTGGAGAATGTTAAATGTCTTATTCATTGTATGACACATTTAATTTGTCTTTATTGTAAAAAAAAAAAAAAGTAAAACGTTTTTAAAAATCCTAAAACCTTATGTTTATTTCCATGCATAAATAAATACATAAATTATATTTTAAATATTTTTGGACCCCTGTGTGTGCATTTAGCTTAGTGGCAATTTAAATTTCTTGCTGTTTTAAAGTGTTTTAAAATATGTGTGTAGGCCTATTATAACAGTGACAAAGTAATAAAGGCATGAAATCTGACTGAATACTTTCATGTATTTCTATCAAAACAACATATAACAAATACAGGGTATTACAATAAGGTTTTGTCTGTCATATATACTAATACAAACAATAAACTATATTGTTATAATACATTAGAATATATGACAATACATATAGTGTTAAAAAACACATGATGCAGAAGATGTCCACTTAAGTTCTGGGTTTTTCATACAAACCATTCTGTATGTTTGAACCCAGCGGCTGTGGGGGGGGAAAGATATGAATTACTTCTAAAGTGATTGACGCTTGACATATGAATCCTCCTATTACATTAACACTGAATTAAGGTGGTTTCACACTCACCTATACGGTTAACAATCTCTTCACACTCACTACTTGTGGCAGCCTGCAGGACCACACAACAGAAGCCTGTTGGTTTGCCTGCCTGCGGTGAATCTCTGAAACCAATTTAATGTTTAGTACTGAATGTCCAAGAAAGTCCAAGTTCAAAAACACAAAGCACGGAAGGAAATGTCACTGATAAGAAAATGGAATGCAGATAAACCAGTCTCATAATCCGCCTGCCATTTATTCAAATTCCAATACCCTCATCTGAGTAAAAAAAAAAAAAAAAAAGATATTTCAAGAAATAAAGCTTAGCATAAAACAGCATGCCATTCATCTAATTTTAATTACTTACATATGACTAGACATCTATTATACAACATAGTATACTCTCAAAGTATACTTACAATAAACAAAAGGCAAAAATGGTTAAATCAGGTTGGCTTCCAAACCTCCCAACACATGATATCTCGGGGAAGTGGTGTTGAAACAGCTCCTGATCAAAAGGAAAGACTTTGGCTTAAAATTATACACCCAAATTATACGTATATTACATTTAATAATACAAACCTGCTTATTGGACTTCTCTATGCAGGTAAGATGAGTCTCCTTTACATCCAGCAGTACTTCCTGTACAATAAAATCAGAAAGCATGCATGAAAAATTATGCAGATGTCACAACTAGCTTATATACACTGCCCAGCAAAAAAAAAAAAAAAACAAGTCACTGTTTGGATTTAAATAGGCAAATGCTTAAGAGTCTATGATTGGATCATTATTGCAGTGATTATTATGTTTCTAGCATGTTTGTCAACAGTTCTTCTAACCATAATATATGTAGAGTATGTAGCTTTTCATTTCTTAAACAACCATGTAGGCCACATATGGCCACATCATGGCCATATTCCAGGATGACAATTCATCAGGCTCAAATTGTGAAAGAATGTTTGGACACCTCTGAGTCCAGACCGTAAATTCATTGAAAGTCTTGACTCTTGACCAAAAATTGATGCACACATATTTCCATCAAGAGGTGCATCAATTTTTGGTCAAGATCTTGTATTGACAATGCAAGTCAAGCACTCTGTAAAGTCTACTCCAGCACATCCCAAAGGCTTTCAATGAATTTAGGGTCTGGACTCAGAGGTGCCAATTCATGTGTGAAAATGATTCCTACATGGTTGTTGACTGTTAAGCATTTAAATCCAAACAGCGACTTTTTTTTTTTGTTGGCCAGGCAGTGTATATCTCTCTGTATAAAACTCACTTGATTAATTGTAGATGTACCTTTCTTGCCTGTCTGCTCTCTAGAACCACAGGGATGGCATGCTGCAAACTCTCCTTACCTCCATACTTAAGATTAAACAAAAATAACATTGATATTCAATAATTACTCTATTTAGTATCACATAATGACTCAAAAAATACACATGCATGGATTAAAGCGAAGCAAGAGCACCATAAAGAGAGATGTTTACACAACTACTGTACCATTCCTATGTTTGCTTTTCCTAAGAGGTGCACAGCGTACAGGATCCTGTTAATGAAACACGATCAAACAGGCCAGACTGTTTATGGTATTTGAGACTAATACAATTGCAAACACACGTGAAGTCTTTATTGAGAGTACCTGCCGTCTTTCACACACTGTGTCTGCCCCCTCTTCTGGCCTGCAGTTCTGTCCTGCTGAGAAGCTGGTTTTGGGCCAAACTGAAGCGAGGGTTTTTCCTGTTTGAGTTGCCGTAAGTGTTTGACCAGCGGCTGATAGATGGACCCATCTCCTCCTCTCCAACGTATAAAGTGAATGGAAAGTGGCTGACCCTTGAGCTTAGACAGAACCACACCTGCCTTTGGAGGGAAAAAAGTGTGTGGCCTGTCAGTCAGATATTGATCTTTACAGTACCTTTGTTGACTTTTTTTTACATTTGCAATGACATTTTAAAATTGCAATGTAATGGAAGTAGTGACAAATCTTTTCTTTTGTATTGTGATGTACACCTGAGTGAAACAGATTATCGGACTATCAATTATTGACTTGGTTCTGTGCATCGGTTGTTGATTGGAAGGAGGCAAATGGCTGAATGCGAGCTTGCAGTCGACTGTAAGAAAGGGGCAGGATTATGCAGACAAAATGATTGGTGAAGTCTGGCATAAGTTACCAGAGAGAAGTCTGTCATATCACTGGAAGATCGAGAAAAATTTGTCAATTTTTTTTTTGGGCAAATGAACCATATACATCAATAACAAGTATTTGGAAAAAATAAGGAGAATTTAAAATCAACTTTAAAACTTTAAAATGAGAAATCTCATAGATTTCCTTAAAAATATCTTAATTTGTTTTTCAAAGATGAACAAAAGTCTTATGGGTTTGGAACGACACGAGGGTGAGTAAATGATGACAGAATTTTCTTTTTTTTTTTTGGTGAACTATCGTATGGCCTCAGAAGTCTTGGAATATAGCGCATAAATAGTATGAATTATTTGAATAACTTTAATGGTAGTTTAATGATGTGCAGTTTATATTATCATTTACATTTAGTCATTATCATCCACTTCATGGAAACCAGCAGCTTGAACATTGTACCTAACATCTCTTTTAGTGTTTCCCAGAAAAAAGAAAATAATATGTGGTTGGAAGAAGTAAATTGTAATTTTTTTAGTGAACTTCTCCTTTGAAGTGATGTGACAGGAGCCACATCTTATGTTAAACGAGTATTAGAATAAGCAAACACAATGGGAACACAGAAGCTTTTCATGATTATATAATCAATTCAGGTAAAGCAAATAACAGAGTACACATATATCAGGCTGTCTTTAGAAGCAATCTAATATACATTTATGTTGGTATGTTGGGTCATGCAGGACATATTCTATGGGTTAAATTTATTCTGACCTGCCCATTGCTAGCATTCCTCAGTGATATCCCATTGATTTCATCAATGATGTCACCAGGCTCGGCAAACATTTCCACCTGAGCTTGACTACCCTGAAGAAGGTCCAGCACAAACACACGTCCATCTAGGTACCTTCAGAAAGAAAGATTATGAATATGTTATATGAATAGGAATACTAACTAGGAATAATATACAAAATCAAAAACAACTTTTTCAACACATACAGCAAAAGGGGGATCAGAATGTGAACAAAAATGATTTCTAGAATAACTAGCTACAATTACACCAACAAATGCAGCATTCAGAATTGAAAAGACATGCCGACATGCTAACCTGAGCACCATTCCCAGCTCCCGACAGGGAACAGCTTCATAAATTTGACACACCTAAAACACAAGCAAGGTTTGCAACATGCAGTTCAACATTACCTCTTCATGCACATACAGGTAAATGAAGCATGTCAGAACATTAAGATTGTACCGGAAGCAGCCAGCTTTCATCCAGGAAGCTGCAGTTCTGAGATTAAAGTCACAGAGAGGAAGTTTCCAGTAAAAAATTAGAACACTTTACTGAGACAAATCTCAAATACACTGACGCATATAGCAAATACAGCGGTTCATACCTCGATACTGAACTTAAAGTTCATTTCTGACAACACCATAGACAGCGAAAGGAACGGTTCTGTTTGGAAACAGTTGAGGTACTATTCACAGCAAAAAACAATACAATGGTCAAGTTAGATGGTTTGAGAAACCAAAAAACTTACCTACAAACTCCTCATTTCGGAGAATAGAAATGTTAGGGCAATACCACTGCAAAGAAAAGAAACAATGTTGATTATCTGTAAAAGACAAGATTCAGTCATCACTCTGTGAGTGTCCACTAACCTCGATTACTCTGTTTGTGTGCAGCAGGTGTTTTACTACATTTCCCAGGGTTCTCCTCATCAGCATGAGCCGTATGAAGAAGCGTCCTCTGCCTTGAGAGGTAATGAGTTTGCTGCAGGCTGTGGTCTGTTGCACTGCCAAAGAGACTGAACTCAACCTTTACGGGCAGACAGAACATTCTGATCATTCATATATATTTTCAGAAATTTTGTGGTTGTGATTAATCATAAGCTGTTATTTTTAAAATGGAGCAGGGTATTAAAGTGTTATGATGTAATATATATATTGTTATTGTAATTACTAGAATAACAATTTAGGAATGACAAAAACAGCAATTTCAGAATTTAAAATACCTCTTTTATTTATATTACTAAATGTTTCAAAATCCTACATTACTGTTTATGTCCTGGATTTAAAGGTAGGGTTGGCAATTTTCGGAGAGGCTAGCAATAGCGAGCTAGCTTTAAAAGCATAAGATCCCACCCTCCCTTCAGAGCGTCTCCAAAGCCACGCCTCCTCCAAAACACATGAACGCACACAGCAAGGAGCAAACAAAAGCTTTACGAGAGACTACCTCATGTCTCAAAGCACATAACATTACAATAATAATGAACATGAACAACTTGTACTGACCTGTACCACCTGACTGCTGCAGATTCATTTCAGCGTTGATAGTGTTGCCATTGAAACGCATAAATTCGAGTCACGAATCGTTCCAAATATAACATCACGAGTGTCTATCTCTTCCAAATTATAGTAGTTATGGTGTAAACTAGGGATGTGACTAGGAAATTTTCCCACCGGTTAATCGACGTGTGACAACACCGGTAATACCGGTATCACCGGCGGCTTTTAAATCGGTAATTCTAAACCGAAAGTAAAATGTGCATGGCCGCACAGGCATTCATAACGGTGCGGAGCAGCGCGAGTGTTTTCAATTCATTCCTATGGAAGTTGAGCTTCCATAGGAATGAACTGAAGACGCTCGCTCTGCTTGCTCCGCACCAGTGGACGTGCACCGTTATAAATGCCCGTGCATCCGTGCGCATTTTACTTTCACTATGGAATTAGCGCCAATTCAGGGGTGAATTGTTCGAATGGTGACTTCAATATTATTCTTAATGAAAAACACAACAACAGAACAGTACAATGACAAGCTCACTTAAATAGGTGCTTTTACATTTCGCTTTGAAAATCTTCCGCCATCATCTTGTCAGTCAGCTCTTCACTCTCATGATAAATGAAATCTGAATCCTGCTGCTGGTCTGTGCTGCGACTCTCATTCTGCTCACGCTGTATTAAGCAGACACTTTCTGTTTTTAATTGTAGTGTCTGTTCTCTAACTGAACTAAGTAATTTTTATTACTATACAAAAATCAAAACGACGGTGGGGGGGGGGAGGGGGGCGGTGCCACGGTGGGAAAGTGATGTAACCGGTGTTGCGGCTGAACACCGGTAACACCAGCAACACAGACTATCACAGCAAGCCTAGTGTGAACGCAACATAAGCTTGTTATTTTGGTTCAGGAGGAACTGTAAAAGGTGGCTGCTGTTTCGGTTGCGGTGCTCGGTGACTGACGTCTGTCTAAATCTGCATAGCATGAGGACGTGTGATATCTGCATGAGCAGGTGTGCGGAGGTATGAAAATACATATGTTGACAGGCAGGTAGGACCTTGTATCGGTCGATAGGCAGGTCGATATGTATACATATAAATACATTTAGACCACTTAACTTAGTGATTGCTATCAGGATGTGAAGAGACATTCAACCAGCAGCATAACAAAAAAAATTTCTGGAACCCTGCCTTTAATTAGACTTTGAATCCCAGATTTTATTTTCACCCTATGGTAAATTACACTAAAAATGAGAAGGAATGAGTGCATAAAGACTCACCTGCCACATGTGTCGTGCTGTAGAAGCTGTTCGAAACAATGCCAGTAATCTCTATGTGCCAAGCTGAGAACAGGCTCTACAAACATGAATGACATGCAGCATTCATTATGTAATAAATATAGTGTCCTTTACATGCACTTTTATTTGCTTGTATTTTTTTTTATCTAAGAGACAAACTACTGTCACTAATAATTATATTTATGGGATGTTTTTGCAAGCACTTGTTGGCTGCTTTTCCTTTCACTATCTTTGTTCTATGTTTTGTAAAGAAATGCATATGTAGACAGTTTATTGTGTACAACTACTTTGAAGCATTTAAGCAAAAACATTCGGGTCAAAAGGTTATAACATCATTGGAAAAATAAATTGAGTTAAGTGTGTCCAAATTTCTAAAGTATTGTCAATATACACATCCTTATTCTGTAATGTGTATGTATTTTCTCACAATGTGTGCCAGGTATAATAATGACTCATATTTGAGTGTGCGTCCTGTGTTTGCTGACAGATGATGATGTGCAGGTGTACAGGAGAGTGTGTGTTGGTGTGTGGAGCTCACGCTGTAGTCCCTTTTGCAGTATAAGTTCCAGGAGCTCACAGCAGGATGCCAGGTGTGGGTTGGAGTCAGTCACAGGGCCCTCCGATTTCAAATTCAGAATGCACACTTGGAATTAACAGGGAGGATGATGGTTAATGATTAGTTGTCTGTTTTTAACCACAAGATGTAATATATGTGGAATAACCCTTGCATCATTAAACCAGACCAAAACAGCACACACTGGCATACTCAGTTGCCAGGAATATGATAAAACGAGATGGATCTGGAGCGGAGTGAATATAGAACACTCTGAGCGGAGAGGGGAAATTTCTGTCGCTCACTGCTCCAGACTGGCTTTTGGTTTGTGTGTTTTGGTAGTATTTTTACTGGCAGAGCTATGTTAAATATTAACAAAATTCCCTATTGTGACGAGTTAAACCGCTTCTCGAACAAGAAAAAATGGAGGGTGGGACTTGATTTTGTCCATCGTAATTGATTGGATCGTTGTGGTTTGCTATTGCCGCGATCTCACGTGAGTGACAGGTTGTCCCGCCCTTACGCCAGTAAACACGTCATCAGAGAAGAGCTGTAGCTGCAAGAGGGGAAGTTATTTTCATTAAAGATTACCAGGCCAAAAATAATGATGTGTACGGATAAATCATTTATATTACCGCAATAATTCATAAAAAAAATAAGAATTGTCCATTTTGATTTCATGGTGAATTTCTCACGTATTAGCATGATTTGAATACTTAAAAGACAAACTCGTTTGTATTAAATACAAATGTTAGTTTAGCCGCGTATTGGTTCCTGAGATTTACAAAAAATGCGGATATTGTAACGCAGATAGAGCAGCAATCAAAACATCCCCTCCAGTGTGGCCACTTCAATCCCATATTACTAATTCAAAACGGGGTTTCTGAGTGCGCAAGACAAGTATGCTAGCTGTGTATTTATCTACCAACAACAGGCGCTAACAGAAGCTCTCAGACAGCCTGTCATCTTCAGTTACGTGACCAGAGCAACTGATCAATAACCATACAACAGCACATCAAAGATGTCAGATACAGCCTTTAGTATGCGTAATGATTATATATGGGATATGAAACCTACCTTTAAGTGTTTCAATAAGCGGGTCTTTTGCTGGCATTATTGTCAACGCGCATATTCCGCCAAATCTATCATACACTGAAAAGTAAATGCAAATAACCCGTCATCAGAGGTTTGTTTTCTCAAGGTTGCTTCATGAGTGAAAGCACATTTAGTGGTGACACCCGTCCCTTCTACCGCCCCTTTATGAACCCATATGATATGATGGTGGTGATGAAGATGATGATGGCGCCCTCTCTATTAATTCAATAAATCTACAGGTCGTTCCAAAAAGGCTGTAAACATTACTCAAACCGTGGAAGAGCTTGTTTTAAAATTTCACCACAAATAACAACAAAAATAATTATATAGAGTAGCCTATTATAAGCCTATAACTAAAAAAAAAAAAAAATTTCACATTCTCAGTTGTTTATTTAATTTGTCTAACAATATCCACAAGTGTAGATTCATTTTTTTCTGAAGTCATGAACATATATCCATCGCATCTCAAATAATGTATTGTGCTTGGAAATTTTATATTTTAAACTTTACCATTTTAAAATTACCAGCTCTGTTGTCTTGCCTAAATACACTAGATTAAATATTATGTTCTTACTTTCTGCATAATTAACAACAAATGCAGCTTGGTTGGAATTTATTTATTTATTTAGTGGTGTAAATAACTTTCTTTCTTTCAAATTAGTACAATATGCATTGACAGTTCCTTTAGTGCAACGTTGGGCCTTTGTTTGACAGCAGTTAACCTTTACTTTTCTTGTTGTTGAGAAAGTCTTAGATCCTAATTGGATCTACTTCACTGGAGGCACAAATCTGCTGTGAGGCAACATCTCTGTTCAATTCACTGAGCATGCTTTAACTTACAGGTTCTTCCATTAGGACTGATTGGAAACATACGGTAAAGGACGGCAACTACCTGTTACGTCCCAGTGTGGTGCCTGAAATGATGAAGCTTATGAAGGCTGCAGCAGGATCTAGACGTAAGCAGTGTTTAACTTGAAGGAAACTGCATGGTGGTTAGGTACTGAATGTTGATTTGTAACCTTTTCAGCCATGATGACAGTGTAATGCAATATACTGCACATGTAAGCACTTCTGGTTGTATTAAATGAAGAGGTTTAAAGGGATAGTTCACCCAAAAATGAAAATTACCCCATGATTTACTCACCCTCAAACCATGCTAGTTGTATGACATTTTTCTTTCAGACGAATACAATCTGAGTTATATTAAAAAATGTCCTGGCTAATCCAAGCATTATAATGGCAGTGAATGGGAGCCCAAAATTTGAAGCCCAAAAAAGTGCATCCATCCATTATAAAAGTAATCCACACGGCTCCGGGGGTTAATAAAGGCCTTCTGAAGCGAAGCGATGTGTTTGTGTAAGAAAAATATCCATATTTAACACGTTATAAAGTAAAATATCTAGCTTCTGCCAGACTGCCTTCCATATTCAACTTACAGAAAAAGCGTAACTGACGCAACGTATGACTAGGACGTAGCGTAAGCTTTTTGAACTGCGAGAGGCGTTACACTTTCTGCGTAAATTGAATACGGAAGGTGGTCTGGTGGAAGCTAGATATTTTACTTTATAAAGTTTTAAATATGGATATTTTTCTTACAAAAACGCATCGCTTCGCTTCAAAAGGCCTTTATTAACCTCCCTAAATTTTAATGCAAATTTTGGGCTCCCATTCACTGCCATTATAAAGCTTGGATTAGCCAGGACAATTTTTAATATAATATCTGAAAGAAGAATGTCATATACACCTAGGATGGCTTGAGGGTGAGTAAATCATGGGGTAATTTTCATTTTTGGGTGAACTATCCCTTCAAAGGCACCATGAAATAAAAATGTACCATTCATTTTATTTTATTTTTTTTATTCATATACCCTCATAATATTTAATGGAATATAAGGATTCTGAAGTGTGCATACGATGGACGCTTTACTATCCCATGAGGCCACAGGAGAGGATTTGTAAGTGGCAGTGAACCGACATAACTGACACTGGTAGGTCAAGTGATAATGACAACATGGCGAATGTAGTACGTCCAGATTACATTCATACTACACACACTCATGCTATATAGAACATACTTTTTTAGCAGTCGTGAAGTAATTACTTGTTCAAAATAAGTACCTACTCAAAAGAGTATGTGATTTTGGATGCAGCCACAGACTGAACGTGATAATCTGTACACACTGAGGTGTGTGGTGGGCAGAGGTGTCATCGTTAGAGAGACACCCAGTACCTGCTATATATCAACATCAGTTAAGTCATCTCATGCCCCTGAGAGGCGAGGCAGAAGAGTGGATCTTAACTGGTAAACTTTGACTTGACTGTAACACTAGGCTATCGCATTGCATTTTCAGGAGAAAGCCATTAAAAATGTGTGGGGGTTGGTAGAGTGAACATCACACACAAGAACAAACTAGAAGAGGCCAACTCACTGTCAGAAAGTACCACTGAGCAGGTAAAGAACTAGTCAAGAGATTCATCCTGAATACTTCACATGCTCGTTAAAACATTTTAGGAATGTTTTAATGCATAATTCTCTTTACTAAAAAAATATTTTATAGATAAAACAAAGATTTTTGGAGTACCTTTTACAAGAAAATATACTATTTCAGTCTTTCTATTTCAAATATTCACATTTAAAGGGTTAGTTCACCCAAAAATGAAAATTCTGTCATTAATTACTCCCCCTTGTCGATCCAAACCCATTTTTGATGAAATCCGAGAGCTTTCTGACCCCACAAAGACTACAACATTATTACCACTTTCAAGGTCCAGAAAGGTAGTAAAGACATCGTTAAAATACTCCATGTGACTACTGTGGTTCAACCTTAATGTTATGAAGCGACAAGAATACTAAATAACATAATAAAATACAAAAATAACGACTTTATTCAACAATTTCTTCTCTTCCTTGTCAGTCTCCTATGCTGTTCACGTTGCAAACACAGTGCAACGCTTCCGGGTTCTATGTCAGAACGCTGGCTCTGTATTGGCCGACACTGTTCACGTGAGCACCACGACGCATGCGTGTGATGCTGACGCAGGAGCCGGCCAATACAGAGCCGGTGTTTTGACGTAGAACCCAGAAGGAAGAGAAGAAATTGTTGAATAAAGTCGTTATTTTTGGGGGGTTTTTTGCACACAAAAAGTATTCTCGTCACTTCATAACATTAAGGTTGAACCACTGGAGTTACATGGACTATTTTTACAATGTCTTTACTACCTTTCTGGGCCTTGAAAACCACTTTCAAGGCCCAGAAAGGTAGTAAAGACGTTGTTAAAATAGATTATGTTGCAGTCTACGTGGGGTTAGAAAGCTCTCGGATTTAATCAAAAATATCTTAATTTGTGTTCTGAAGATGAACGAAGGTCTTACAGGTTTGGAACGACATGAGGGAGAGTAATTAATGACAGAATTTTCATTTTTGGGTGAACTAACCCTTTAATTTAATGTGTTACTTGCCATTTCTTTGTAATTATTTGTTATATTGAGCACTTTTTTGACACATTTTTATGGCTTTATTCACTGTATGTCCAGTGATGCAGTGTTGTTATTTTTAATATTTTTAACTAAAACTATTAAAAATAGTTTTTGTTAACTGAAATAAATCAATAACATATAAATATTCGATGATAATTAAATGAGAAATTAGTAATAATTTAAATTAAATTATTTATTTTTTTAAATTAATACTGAGTGCTTTGTTTTCCCATCAACAAACCTGGTGCACTACATATAAATGTCATTTTTAATTGAACATACTGTAGGTGTAAATGAGATATAAGAGCTCTGGCAGATGGGAAGAGTTTGGTCTGTTCCTCAGAGAAAGCTATCATGGATCATACAGATTTATGGTGCTTTTCTTAGCTTGGCTTTATTAATCACCACCCACTGCATTATTTTGCAAAAAGAAGCTTGAAGGTGAGTAAATAGCAACAAAATTTACATGGTTTAACTCAGTGTTTCCCAACCCTGTTCCTAGAGGCATACCAACAGTGCAAATTTTGGATGCTTTCCTTAATCGACCCATCTATTTCTGGTCTTGGAGTCTACTAAGGAGCTGATGAGTTGAATCAGGTGTGCTTGATTAGGAAGAGTTGGAAAATGTGTAGTGTTGGTGTGCCTCCAGGGAACAGGGTTGGGAAACACTGGCCTAACCATGATCTAAAGGACGAGATTTCTTTTGGGACACGTTTCTTTACTGACTGCCTTAATTGTCCATGACTATCATGTCTCCTCTTTGTCAAAAAGTCAGATCAATGTTAGGCTCCTGGTGAAGAGCTAAATTGGTGACTGGCTGCAATAGGATACATGGGAAGGATAATCATGGAGAGCAGAGGAGCATAATCATCATCAGTAGCGAGCCAGAATTGCTTTTGCCACTCCATAGCTGTCCTCTGTGCATATGCCAATCTGTTTGACTGCAGAGTGGCTCTTCAAGAAGAACCGTAAGTACGAGAGACATTGGCACCAAAGTCTCCTGCACAATTACATAGTGCATGAAAAGATTTTTGACACACATGAAGGTGACCTGTTTCTTGTAGTATTACTAAAAAAAACTAACTACTTGCCAAAATGGCAGCAGCTGGTACTTTACAGAGAGGTCCTCAGAAAGATTTGCCCTCATTCCCTTTTTAGCATATAAGCAGCGTCATGGGAAGTATAAAATAACCACAAATCTGGTTAAATAAAGTCATTAAATGAGGCTGCAACGCTGGGCTTTTTCCACTGATGGAGCAAATCAGAAAGCACATATTACCCACAAACTCACTAAGCAATAGCTGAGCTTGAAGCAGCTACACGTTAGAACTAGCCAACTGGCACATTCCCAGTAAAGCCAGATCCAGGGAGAACCAAGATAAGTGGATATTCTAGTGCAGATCTGTTTCATAACAGCTTGAGTGATGATTCAATACACTCTTTTGCTTAGGAATCATCACAAAGACCAACACTTATTTTCATTGCAGTTAAGAATCATTTATTTATTCAATAATCGGCTTGTTAATTCTTTCTAAGTATTTTTGGTTGAGCCTAAGTAGAAGACACATTCAATACATTTATCTTTAAAATTCATAACATGCTTGACAAAGCCATAAACCTATAATACACAAAAGAGGTAGTGGTACAGATATACTCTATTGGAGGCATTTTATATAATATTAAAAACAAAGTCAACCTTTTTTCTTTCAGCTGTTGTCCATGAAAGACTGTAAATGCAAACAGTTTCAGAAAATTTGCTATACGGGCCAATGACTCATTTTTTTAACCAGATATTAATTTATTCAAATTAAAAATGCAATTCGTTCATACAATTACTTGTTCAAATATTTGGGGATGAAATATGCAGCTTTGATGAGCATAAGAGACTTCTTTCAAAAACATTATAAAATCTTACTGACCCCCAAATTTTGAATGACAGTGTACCATTCCAATACAGCGAATGTTTTTAATTTATGAATTAAAATTATTTTTAATATTTTGGGATATTAAAATAATATCCTCAAAAATAAAAGGGTGAATTTTTGAAAATAAAATCTTATCAGTTTGACTTTATTTCTATTCTAAAAATTTTACAAAACAACTTATTTGGAAATATTTAATATTAAAATATTTGAAATACCACCAAAACCATGTGGTGCAACCAACACACAAATAAATATATATATATATATATATATATATAAACAATAAAAATGTTTTCCAAAACCATATGACCACGTGCTTTAAACTAGGTTTTCAAAAGATTTTTCCTTTTTTTTTTATCATAGACACTTATATATCATTGACCCATACAACAGATCCTAGCAATAACCCAAAAGGAGATGAATGGCAGGGGAATATTAAGGTGACAAATTCTAAAAATATGTTCAAATATGATCAAATTGTTATGAATGTTTGAACCAAACAACTTGATGCCAGCACTATCCTCTGATAATTGAATCTATTCGTACCTCCGGATAACCCTAAATGAGTCACAGTCACAAAACACACAGTCACCACTGCACAGTGACGAAAGCTGCCAACATTGACAAAACACAGACGCGAGAGATTTTACACTTTAAACATCAGTCACTGTCTTCATCAAGAACACAAAAAGCACTGCTTCCTCTCTACCTGACAACCTGTGCCTATATGACAACTTTGGTTATGTAATCACAGCTCAAATGCTGTTAAAAGCCACTGGAAAAGAAGAGTTTTATACTTTGGTGAGCACTGATTTGACAGCGGGTGAGAGTATAAGTGGATTATGTCACATTAAATGTCATGAAGGCACTTGTCATCATCTTCTTGCTACTTTTGCTCCAGAGGCGACCCCGGGTTGACCCGTCGCTATGATTGGATCCTTCACACGTGGCAGCTTCCATCAGGCTTACCGTCTGCGCCGGCTGCACGTTGTGGATCCGGTTTACGACCCGGTTAGGGAACGCACAGCCAAACACCTTCTTGAAACCTTTGCGGAAGTGCTTAGACACCAGGGCGTACACGATGGGGTTCAGGCAGGAGTTGGTGTACGCCACCAGGTGAGAGAGAATGCGGATGACATAGGTTGTGTGGTTAAGCGGGAAGTGGCCGAACAACATGCACAAGATAACCAGGTGATGCGGCAACCAACATAAACAGAAGAGCACAGCCACAATGATTATCATCTTGGTCACCTTGCGCTTGGCCTTGCGGGATTCCGACATGTCCTGCATGGGGTCCACGGAGGTCCACAGGTAGCGGATGGTGCGGGCGTACGTGATGCCAAGAATGAGGACTGGGATGAGGTAGCCGAATATGAAGGTGCAGACGTCCATGGCTCGACGATGATGGATGTTCCATGCCGGGATGCAAAGGGTGGTCCCGCCTAGATCCATCTGCTGGAAGTAGCTGAGATAAGGGCTGGAGAAGAACAGCGATAGCGCCCACACCAGGCTAATGGAGGTCAGAGCATTACGGGGTGTTCTCGTCTCTCTTGAGCGCAAGGGGTACCGAATGGCGAGATATCTGTTGAGAAAGTGCAATCATAATACATCAATACATTTTTTTTTTTAATTATTACTAAATTAATTAATTACTTACTAGTAAGTCACCATGAAATTACAATGGACAATTACTTTTGTGGAATATTGCAGCGTTTATTATAAATGATTTATCCGTGCACATCATCATTTTTTTTCATGTTCCCTCGTAATCAACATAACTCCCCTTCCCTCTTTGTCTCATCTATTCTCTGATGACGTGTTTACTGGTGCGAGGGCGGAACAACCTGTCACTCACAATGGATCATAGCAATAGCAAACCACAATGATCCTAATCAAAATCAAGTCCCATCCTACATTTTTTTCTGATTTGAGCTGTTTGACTCAGACATACACTATATTGCCAAAAGTTTTGGGATGCCTGCCTTTACATGCACATGCACTTTAATGACATCCCATCCGTAGGGTTTAATATGGAGTTGGCCCAACCTTTGCAGCTATTATAGCTTCAACTCTTCTGGGAAGGCTTTCCACAAGGTTTAGGAGTGTGTTTATGGGAATTTTTGACCATTATTCTAGAGGCGCATTTGTGAGGTCAGGCATTGATGTTGGACGACAAGGCCTGGCTTGCAGTCTCCGCTCTAATTCATCCCAAAGGTGTTCTATCGGGTTGAGGTGCAGGCCAGTCAAACCCAGACTCATCCATCGGATTGCCAGACAGAGAAGCGTGATTGGTCACTCCAGAGAACACGTCTCCACTGCTCTAGAGTCCAGAGGCGGCGTGCTTTACACCACTGCATCTGACGCTTTGCATTGCACTTGGTGATGTAAGGCTTGGATGCAGCTGCTCAGCCATGGAAACCCATTCCATGAAGCTCTCTACGCACTGTTCTTGAGCTAATCTGAAGGCCACACAAAGTTTGGAGGTCTGTATATTGACTCTGCAGAAAGTTGGTGACTTCTGCGCACTGTGTGCCTCAGCATGCGCTGACCCTGCTCTGTGATTTTTTTTTTTACGTGGCCTACCACTTCGTGGCTGAATTGCTGTTGTTCCCAATTGCTTCCACTTTGTTATAATACCACTAATGGTTGACCGTGGAATATTTAGTAGTGAAGAAATTTCAGGAATGGACTTATTGCACAAGTGGCAACCTATCACGGTACCACGCTTAAATTCACTGAGCTCCTGCGAGCGACCCATTCTTTCACAAATGTTTGTAGAAGCGTCTGCATGCCTAGGTGCTTGATTTTACACCTTTGGCCATGGAAGTGATTGGAACACCTGAATTCAATGATTTGGAGGGGTGTCCTAATACTTTTGGCAATATAGTGTACGTCACAATAGTGAAAAATATTTTTTAGCAATAAACAAAAAAGTGCAATTCAGCCATTATTCTGCACAAATACCCTTCACAGCTGAATGATGATTATATTCTGATTATATTAATCATTTCATTTCAAAATTGCTATATGTTAATGCATAATTAATAAGGTGCATTGTTTTCAAAATTATACCAAGAAAATGAAAAATTTAAATTATATTTGCATCACAGACCGTCAAATATGTTAGCAAGTTTATTTCTGCACTGTTCTGATTAAGTGCCGTGCATGCTAACACTTTCCTTCAGTAGCCTACAATAATTGCCTATTATTACTGACTATATAACATCTCAATTATTTACGCGTTTCACGACTCGCTGAACTGGAAAGAAAAGCGCGCGCTGTTTGTGCGTAACAGGATCATACCTGTCGAGAGACACAGCTGCCAGAGTAAAGATGCTCGCGTACATGGTCAGGTAGATGATAAAGTGCACAGCTTTGCACACGAAGGATCCAAATACCCACTCGTCCATGGTGTAGATGGTAGCCTGGAAAGGCACGCAGAAGACGATGAAGCAGAGGTCCGCCAGCCCGAGGTTCAGGATGAACAGGTTGGTGCTCTTTGTGTTCATCTGGCCGTTGCGGATGAGAATTGCGAGCACAAGACAGTTCCCCACGGTACCAACCAAAAAAATGATAGAGAATATGACAGAAATTATAACCGACTCAACTTTCCAGTTGGAGGAGAAGTGAATCTGCTGAGATGTGTTCATCTTGCATGCAGTGAAACGTATAAAAAGCTTCAACGCTGCATAGGCACCATTTGAACGCGAGTAAAGAACATCTACATTTTCATTTTTGCGCTAAGCCCTATAAAATAGGTTACTCAAACACAACGAGAAAAGAAACGCATCTTCTATCTGGACGGTTTTCACGCAGGTACAGATGAGGTGGATGTGATTGAACATCTGAACATCACTCCCTTCACCAGCCTCCTCCCCTTATACTCAACTATTTGTCAAGAACTTTTTTCTTTCTTATACACTGCAAAACATATAAGGTAAATAAAGAAAAATAAAAGAAAATATATTTTGAAACTATATATATATATATAAGTTTAGCAGTGTATAAGAAAGAAAAAGGCTCGTGCATTTGTATTTATAATAAATGTACACTAAATACCATAAAGCCATTCATATACGAACAATAGTTTTACTTTTTACCATGTAGTGAGGTTTGAGGTTTTTCCTGTGGTGATCTAAATAGAGTGCTCGTTAATTTAAATAAGAATAGAGTTCTAACTCAGTAATAATATTTAAATTTCACCCTTTGAAAACGAGTAAGTTTTACAGATATTGTTTGTGTATTAAATTTACATCTGTGTCCTATCTCAAGCTACTCTACTGTCAGCTCAATCTTTTGTCAAATCTGTCATGTTTCCAAGAAACAAAACATGTTATATATATATATATATATAGTAGAAAAGGAGCCGGGACCCCCAGGTGTGTCCACAACATCGAATCTGGCCCCCTTTTAAAAAAGTTTGGGCACCCCTGGCATAGGACGTCGGGGAAGGTCTCGTTTTTTAAGTTTCGTTACAGGTTGTTCACAATTGGCAATAAAAAAGTGATTAATTTTAATGGTTCGCTCCACTGTGACAACTTGCCCCATATAGTGTGACAGTATACCCAACTACTGGAGCATGTTGACACAAAAAATAAAATGCATCTTTTTTTTCCTGAGCAACAAAGGTTGAAATGTTCAACAGGAATTGTCTATACAGAAAGTCATTTAAAAAAAAAAAAAATACACATACCTTGAAAAATATTAAACATTAAAAAGTGTGGCAGCCCTGCTCTCCACTTAAATACAGCTAATTTAAAGAGATAGTTCACACAAAGTTGAAGATTACCCTATGATTAACTCACCCTCAAGCCATCCTAGGTGTATATGACATTCTTCTTTCAGACGAATACAATCGTGAGTTATATTTAAAAATGTCCTGGCTAATTAGGGTCTAGGGTGTTAGCATGCTTGGAGTGCTGTGTTGACAAATTAGCATCAATGAACCAGTATAGTCCCAAAATAATCATCGTTAAGTTTAATACATAATATCGCTATTGTTTTGTGGTATAGCTCTTATGTGTTTTTAGCACAACTGTAACGCTGAATTTATCATAATAAAATAATATAATAAAAATAATATTATTTTATAACTTGATATGCTAAAGTGTCAAAGATCCATTGTTTTTACATTCAGTCCAATGCAATCAGTGATATATAATCTTAAAAATAAAGGTTTCAAAAGTGGGTTTTCACATAGAAGAACCATTTGAACATTTCAAGGAAAAGTTCTTAAAATAACCTTTTTTTCTTAGTGTGAAGAACATTTTAATAATCTAAAGAAACGTTTTTCACTTTAAAGAACCTTTTGTGGTATGGAAAGAGATGTTAATTGTTCTTTCTGGAATTACAGATGCTTATAAAGAACCTTTATTTTTAATATATATATATATATATTCAGCATTTCAGCATAAAGAAAAAGTATGAAATATTCTATTCTGTTTTATTCTGTCCTCTGATCGCCCTCTAGAGGTAAATGAACAGAGTGACTTTTTTTTTTACTACAAGAAAGTTCACTGAGTACAATCCCTGGGTGAATGACATCAGATAGGAATACCTTTGCATATTGAATAAATCTATGTATCTATTTGTGATATCTCATACAAACAATAATGCGCCGTCATATCCCACATATCTGTTTATATGCTGTATAGGAGCTCAAACCATGATGTCACCAATTAGTCACAAGACTCAGAGTCATTGCTGTATCTGAAACAAGCTGATTCTGTAGGTCTTGAGCTCTGATTGTGACAGGCAGAACTAATATCCTATGGTATCCTTTTCATCTGTCGTTCATCTCATCCTGGACCCAGAGACTTGACCCAGTTCCCTCAGAAGAACCCCATTCAGCCAGACCTGCCCCTGTCTGAACCCCACCATCCTTACAGTGTGAGTCACGTTTTTCCACTGCTACACATACACATACATTCGTTACTAAGTTTAACCACTGCTCTTTATACTGAAGGATATCCAGGAGACAGAGCTGTGCCATTTGTTTCCTTCTAGATTCAGTGGCATTATAACAAGAGTTTCAAGCTGATAAAACTGATCGGGTGAGAGTTTCGGAAAATTTTAAATGGATATGACTTAGGCCTACACTATGCCGGATATCGCATTGCCGACGCACTGGATCCAAGAAAACATTTAATTACAAAATCATATATAAATAGAGTTACTTTCTGCATATAAAGATTTTTCTTAATTGTAATATCAGTTTTTGACCATGTGATTTCAGCAACATGTATGCATGAATATGTAAATGCAAGTGTACCACAAGAGGGCAACACTGTCACAAAAGATGATAAAACTGTGGCTCTGGATCAACACAAAACTGATGCTTGTGCAGTTTTAAGCCACACAGAACTACCCACCTGTTGGCATGATTCAGCTCTAACATATTTTACATGTTGGCATAAGCAAATGAGGAAGGTATCGAATCATAATGAAGTTCCCAAACATCTAATGTTGCTTCAGAACTTGACAAACTCCACTTTTATAATATATAAATCAGCACACTTCATCAAAGAGGTTTCAGTAAAATGAACCAAAACAGAAGAAACATTCACACTCAACACACATTCTTGCATATGCTTATGGATTTTTATGGTATTTAAGGTATTAAGGTCATTAATATTTTAAAATATTACATTTGCTAAAATATAATATTTATTAATATTATTAGTTATGTGTGCACAATTAAATAGCAGCATTTTTGATCATTTTCACAAAACTTTCCCCAGAATATTTTGAATATCTAAACATGCAATATAAAAACATTTTATTCTAGCTTCATGCATTTTTTTTTTTTTTTTTGATCAACTGAATGTGGGTAAGTTTCATTAAAAAAAAAAGCAAAATTTTGAACAAAAAGCTTAGAAAATCGCCTACGTCCTGATCGGATTCAGAAAGGTGATCAAAGCATAATGTTTGATGATCATGTCATTTTACATGTGCATAAGCTCTGGCTGCGTCCAAAATCACATACTCTCTTGAGTAGGTACTTATTTTGAATAAGTAATTACTTCACGACTGCTAAAACATCGGTTCTATATAGTATGAGTGTTTGTGTAATATGAGTGTAATCTGGACGCACTACATTCACCATGTTGTCATTATCATGTGACCTACCAGCGTCAGTTGCGTCGCTTCACTGCCACTCACAAATCCTCTCCTGTGGCCTCATGGGATAGTAAAGTGCATCTTTTGCACACTTCAGAATCTCGCCGGAAGTAGTAGGTCATCCGGGTACTTTTTGCCTACTCTTTCATGAGTACTGTGAATTCGGACATACTTCTTTTTGTCACATATTGTTTTTCGCCTACTATATAGTAGGAAAATATGCTATATAAAACAGAATAGAATATTTCATACTTTTTCATTAAAATGCAATAAATGCTGAATTTATATATATATCTTAAAAATAAAGGTTCTTTATAAGCATCTGTGATTCCAGAAAGAACAATTAACATCCCTTTCCATACCACAAAAGAATCTTTAAAGTGAAAAACGTTTCTTTAGATTATTAAAACGTTCTTCACACTAAGAAAAAAAAGGTTATTTTAAGAACTTTTCCTTGAAATGTTCAAATGGTTCTTCTATGTGAAAACCCACTTTTGAAACCTTTATTTTTAAGATTATATATCACTGATTGCATTGGACTGAATGTAAAAACAATGGATCGGAAGTGAGCATCCCTATGCCCTATACTCACTTCGAAGGGCAGCCCTTGGAGCAAAGAAAGACCACGTAATTTCCTCATTAGCTTCACGTGGAATGTTAATGTGGAAGTTTTTAAAATATGCTTTATATGTGTGTGTTCCCAATCTGCGCCCCTACCTTGGAACGCCCCTACAAATGGCGTTTCCCTCTCGAAGTGCCCTTCAAGGATGCAAAAACGCCGTTTGGAATCCACCCCATTGCCTTTATCGCTTGTTTTTGCTTCTTCTTCACCTGTGTTTTGATCCAGAGATTCTGTACTCTTTCAGAAGATGTGTAATAGCGCCCCCTACTGTATAACAGTGAAAACATGTATTGTTGGAAAATTCCGTCAATGGCTAGGAAGCGGTGTGTCATAAATGACAGAAAATTCTGTCAGTGGCAGAGAAAGTGTTAATTTTCAATGTGCTTTAATACTGACGTAACATTGAAAAATGTCTTTCTAAAAGAGTGGTGAACAAAAAGGAAAAATCTTAGGGAAAAAAAGAAAACACCTCCCAAAGCCTTATTTTTGAAAAAAAAAAAAAAAAAAAGAGTAGGCTACATGGTGTCCATTCATGCTGAAGGTCCATTCTCTCCAGACTCTTTGCTGGTTGGTTACTACTTCTGAAAGAAATGCCTGAAATATCTGAGTGTTGAAAGTGGCCTAGGATGCCTCTGTAATGACTTAACCTTCTGTTGGTGGGTCACTGTCAAAATAATGACTACTGCTTTCGAAGTCAACTAAACAGAACTCCATTCATTCGGAGAAAGCGAAGAAAAACAGAGGAAAAGGAAATTTTTCCCTTCCTTTCCTCTGACCATTTATCACTCTCTTGTACGTTCTTTACGTCACACAGTCTTTTTCTGAATACTCGCTGTCTGTTTTTGGCTATGGTTTTGCTGTGGCCTCCAAATCCCAGTGATCCTTGAAGAATTGAGGGTTCTATATTTTCCGTTGGTCATAAATTGGTGCCTGCTTACACAACTGTAACTGCAACAAGGCTCTCGTATCAGGTGAGTCTGGCCTGAATGAACCCTTTCTGTGAATTCTCACTAGCGGAAATGACACAATAGGCTGCGAACTTGTTGCTCTGGTGAGCTCGGCGCGTTCAAAGCTGCTGGGTGATATTGAGGTAACAAGAGCTGACAGCTTCATGCTGGCCACACATGGGAATATTTTGGGGCCCAAATGTGTGTCGGCTGGGTGGCTAAGAAAAGAGACACTATGGGAAGTTTAAGCTCTGCACATCTAGGGCCAGATTTACTAACCCAGCGCCAGCGTAAACCCTCTTTTGGCGTTAAAAAACTACTGTCAGGATTTACTAAAGGCACGCAGTGAAAAATTAGCGCTGAAAGGCATAGACGCAGTTATTTTTGTGGCTGACCTTATTGCATTTGCATTTGTAGGAGTTTCGCTTTCAGACACAAAATTTATGGGAGGAGAGTATTTAAATGAATCACGCAACATGATTTACTAAGGTTTGCACTAGTCAATTTACTGGTATTTGCACCATTATTTACCGCCCCAAAAAAAGCATGTCTTAAACCAGACGCTAATTTGCGCTGCTCTTGGTAGATTACGTTGGTCATTATGGAAATGATCTGGCTGCGTCTGTCTTTAATCCTCATCCCTCCCTCGCACTTTGTAACAAATCCTTCCCTCGCGGGTCAAAATGACCCGAAGCCCTAAAATTATACTTCATTTTTTTCGTCCAGAAAGCTTATTTCATTTCATTTTGACAATATTTTATCTATTTTTTAATGCAATATTTTTTAGATTTTTTATTTTTCATTTTATTTACCTTTACTAGATGTTATCAATAAATAATAAATAAATAAAAATTTAAGCACATTCTTCACATTCTTTCATGCATTAATGCATAACCCTTTTAATTCACCTAATTAATTCTTACACTGGGTGTCTTTGCTGACCTCTTGTGGAAAAAATAATATAACATGATATTTCATGACTCTTGTAGATGGCCTTATTAGACATTATAAAATAATTTTTTGTAAAGTTTTAGCATTTTTAGTTAGTATTTTTAGTTATGTTAGTTTAGTTTTTGAGCATTTTTAGGTTTTTCTATGTGTACTGAAGCATTCCTCGCATTCCATTCATTCCTATGGGGGTCAAATTGACCCGCAAGGGAAGGATTTGTTACTTTTTTCAATTTCAACCACAAAACTCCTCAAATCCAGTAAATGTTTTTGTGTATTTGTGGTTCAAGTACAACAAAAGTCCTAGGGTCTTGGGCCACTCAGATGAACACTTTTAAAAAAATTTAAAATGAGTTTCGGGTCAAAATGACCTGAGGAAAGGATTCATTTGTGCGCTGTCAGTAGATCACGCACAGAACTTTCCACTCCCATCGGGATTGCGCTCTCACGCTAATTTGCCCTGTTTAGTAAACCCGGCCCCTAATCTGCAATAAGAAATTCAAGCATATCCTTTTTGGAAAGCATAAATAAATGAATGAATAAGCTAAATATAGGCTTTACATAATATTTTTGCTTGCTGAATCATGGGTGCTTAAGTGACTAAATGTTGTCTTGCAACAACCAGCCAAAGGCATTTAAAAAAAGTGCATATATGTTATCATCTGACACTGGGTAAAATCGGTCTGGGTTTTTTATTTGAATGATACTGATTCTAAAAATCGCAAAATTAACTTTATCTATTCTAGTGTTTCCGTGTTTTGTTTTGTTTTCAGGAGAATTGCATCAACGCTACTAAATCTATGCTACTGTTGCCAAATCTAAAACCCCTGAGTTTGATGGCGATTTGCGAATGAGATTGAGAATGAGATTAAAAAAAGGTGCGTATCGTGACATAATGGCAAGAAAACATACAACAATAAAATAAGTGTGACCAGTGTAGTCTGATTTATGAACAAATGACTTGTGTGAACCGGTTAGTTTTAGTGAATCAAAACTCATTCAGCACAAATTACTCTTTTGAATCTATTTTTTTTTTATGAATCCAGAGAGAGCTCTTGTGAAGCCATTGAGTAAATCAGAGACACTTTTAAATCGAATGCACAATATTTTATTCTGTCTAAGAGGTCGTGCTATCGTTCTGCATGCCTTGCATCTTAGGAAGTGCATAACAAGGGCTGCATAACAGTCACTGTCAGACTCTAAGTAATGGTTTGTGTGTGTTAAGGCTGTGCGCTCTGTGCAGGAAGTTTTATTTCATCAATGGCTTTTTCATGGAGGCCCGCCAGAGCCGAAGCAGTACGGACATGTACGGACGTGTCCATAACTGTAACCTCATTTAGGTTGACTCAAAACACCTGAGAACCAGCATCAATGCATCTGCTTTAACTGGACAAAAGTAGCAGACTTCTGTATTAATGTAATATTTAAGAAACCAATCAAGTTTTTTCTTTCACAAACCTGGGTTTCGTAAGGCTTGAGTTCTTTTCATCCCCTGAGATGCCTCTTTCCATTCGTGATAGCCTCACATGTTATGAATAGCGTGCGTTTCTAATATGTGTGTGTGTCTAGCGGATAGCGTCACTGCTTTGGGAAGGGGGCTAAAGGAGTGTTTCATTATAAACCTGTGCCATTAAAAAGCTGCTGGCGAGATCTGGCTTTTGGCTCCCACTCAAACTTTCTTCCTTTTATACATATTTAGTGTGTGTGTATGTGTGAGACTTCTTAAGGACCCCTAAGTGAGACCATTACACTACGACCTGATAAGAAATGAATTCATCAGTTTGTAGTGCTCTCATTAAGCATCGTAAATCAACGTGCACCGTGAATTGACCAAAGCTTGTCGACGAAGTGCATTTGTAATGGAAAAACATGTATGAATTATAGTGGTAAGATATCACAGTTGAGACGCAGATGATCACGGGTCAGAGACTCATTTTTTGCTTTTATTATTTCAATCTGGAGTTCGTCTGAAGAGCGCACAAGAGAGGGTGAAGTAAGAGCTAAGAGCTAGTCACACTGTTCTCTCTCCGTCTTATCTTGTTCGGACAGTTGTCAGAAGTTCAAAGGTCGCGGAGGTCAGGTGGCGGTGCGTGCAGGTGCTTCTGGGAGTTTGGGAGAAGAAAGGGAGAGCGTGTGCAGGCAGCAGAGCCACAATCACGCAAGCTGCGTGTGGTTTGGCACTGGCAGCCAAGACCTCTCACTCTGCGCGTCTCAGACTTTCTCCCAGGGCTATCCAATCTTTTCTCCATCCTTCCACTCGCTCTGCCGGCTGCTGCCCGCCCCTGACTCCCAACCACACACAAATGGTTTGAATAAAAGACCGTCATGACTGGGCCATGTCTTCTGAAGAAATCCCAAAGAGTAATAGTTTACTTAGCCTAAATACCCCCGATTAGACGAATTGAAACGTTGTTATGCGGTGGAAACTCAAGGTCCTATTGGCCGAGTCTTTTAACCCCATTCCGGAAAGAACCCACAGCAATTTCCTGTCATAGGTGAACCACAGGTTCTGCTGAACTTTAAACATACAAAAAAATTAAATTCCAAAAGGAACGGCAGCATCAACAAAGCACCTCAACGAAACTCAGGCACAAGTTACACAAAACAACAACTGTCCGGTACGGCCTCACTGAGCTGAGCATCTCATAATATTTTCCTCCCATATTTACAATGACTTCATAAGTTACACAAAACAACAACTGTCCGGTCCTGCCTCACTGAGCTGAATATCTCATAATATTTTCCTCCCCTATTTACAATGCCTTCAGAAGGATTTTAGCATCTCTAATGCTTTCTGAAATTCACAGAATAACCTCTCTGACTGTCATGAACAGCTTCAGTTCTTGGAGGAGGATTAGATAAACCAGAGATCGGCATTTGACTCTAATAACTAAGCATTATACCTGTTTGTAAGGAAGTACGTTTCCTTTTCGCCTTTATTTACAGGATGTGTGGAGTGCAGACTGGAAAATAGAGGTGGGATCGAGACCTGACCCCAGGTCAGACTCAAACTTGGGTCTCTGAGACATTTTTCACAGACATTTTTCCTTTTTATCTATTTTTCTTTCTTTCTTTTTTTTTTTTTTTTTTTTTTTTAGATAACTTGAGTGTAATTTTGTCATGATCGTGTGAATGGTGTTTTCTGGTTAATGCAGGGGAGTCATGTGATTGGTATGCTTTTATCATGTCATTAGCAGCTTTTAAAAGAGCTAAACATCGAACTGCCGTTCAAAAGTATGATTTATTATTTTGAAGAATACTTTTATTCAGCAAGGATTCATTTAATTGATCTGAAAATTCTGTTTTAAATAAATGCTGTTTTCTAATCAGAATCCTTAAAAAAAGTATAAATAAAAAAAGTAAAAATATTTAGCCGTAAACTGTTTTTTTTAACATTGATAGTAATAATAAATGTTTCTTGAGCACCAAATCATCATATTAGAATGATTTCTGAAGGATCATGTGGCACTGAAGACTGGAGTAATGCAGCTGAAAATGCAGCTTTGCCAGCACAGGAATAAATTATAATTTAAAATATATTAAAATAAAAAAAGTTATAAGATGTAATAATATTTCACAATATTGCAGTTTTCACTGTATTTTGATCAAATAAATGAAGCATTGGTGAGCATAATCTTCTTCCAAAAACATTAAAAAGTCTTACTAACCCCAAAATTTTAAATGGTAGTGTATCTTATGAATCAAAACCCACATTGGATAAAAGCCAGTATAGAGAAGACTGACCACCAGTAGGAATCATAATGCTCAAAATAGTGGCAATAGGAATAGAGTTTGTTTACTGTAGAATGTGCATGTGCATTAAATGCACCAGCCTTAAAACTTTAACCTATAAACAATAAAGTACATATTCAATTGGAAATTCCTTTTAAAGTGCATGTCTTCCATTGACGTCCAACAAATGAAGCACTAAGTGAAATGCAGAAAACATGACATTGTGTTGAATTACACAATGTGCTAATAAATGTGCAAAAAAAACACAACTATAAAGCATTTAAGATTATATTGTTTGATTTATCTAGCGCTATTCGTCTGCAACAGTCCACACATTACCAAGATCCATATGGAATGACCAGGTTAATACATCCAGTCATCCTGGCATTCACTTTTCAAGAATACCCATCTCCCATCGGCACAGCTGCAGATGCCGCAGACAAGAGGTCATTTTCTCCCCAATCAAGGTGATTGAGGTTCTATTTCCAGACAGCAGTGCTTTGAACTCTGGATGCCATGGCTTGAGGGCACGCTCTGCCGCTGCGCTCAGCCAGCTAAACGCTCTCGTTTAGGTGCGTTTGGCTGCCAAGGCCGAAGCTGGAAAAATGCTACAACGCATCTCAACATATTTAAAGGGAGAGAGGTTGGAAAGAGCACCTGGATACAGCACATGTCGTCAAGACCTGGCGAAGCTCACATGTATATTGGGCCCTTCTGTGCCATTAACCACCCTCTGCATCTCCAGAGACATGAAGGAATTTGAATTCCTTCTTTGCATGAAGGTCCACAGGCAGCCTGTGAAAGAATTACATCACCTGGGAAATACTTGGTTCACTCCACATTGTTGTCACTATGCTGGCCATTACCAGAGAATATAAAGAATGCAGAGCCTCTTATAGTGATGTACCAAGTCTGTTACAATGGACCTAATTATATAATATATTATTCAAATCTATATTATAATATATTATTCAATCTACAGTATATATATGATATTAGATAGATATATAGCTATATTCAAAAATAATACACAGATAATTGTGCACATAAATGAAACAATGTAAGGAAGTTAGTTTGTTGCTAGTGAAAATATAACTTTCACTGCACACATTTAAGGTAAGAATAAATAATTTTGACTAATCTGGGGTACTAAATATTTTTTATGTTTTACAAGCACTCTGTGCTTAAATCTGTGTAAATGTATGTGAGATGGATGCAACAGCTATGGCAGCACCTTACTAAAGGTTATGGATACTTTGGTAAATAATGTATAATGTCGTATTTGATGAAAAGTTTCCATCGGGGTGGTTTTTCATTACCACTATAACTGTGTAAATAAATAGTGCTCGCACACAAGAAATCCTGAGCAGTATGTCTACAGTCAAACTGATCTGAAACAAAATTGCCACCCGTTTCTGTATCTTACACTACTTTCAAGTGCTGGTGTACACACTAGAGCAAAGAGAAGTAGCTTACTGTTCCACCGAAACAATCTCATAGTCTGTCAGGGGTATCACCTATAAGGCTTTTCCCAATCCTGTTTATCAACCTTGAAGCTTGGTTCAACTCTGACCCATCAAGATTGTCACTTCACCTGAGCCAGACTAAAATGAATCTATTAACCACATTCTAAGAGCTCTCCGGAGCCTCTAATATAGATTGAGAGAGCCCTTTGCATGCCTTAATTTCCTCGAGGGGAAGCGGGGCTTAAAGTCCCGGCAGACACAGACTGATTTTCCACTGTTTTAATGAGAATGACAGAGAGAGGGGAGACCACGAAAGGGGTATTTATAGAAACAGCTGGAATGTGAAGGGCTAATTGTGCTTAGTCTATTGCTCCCTTCATAGTCTGTTCACCATTACAGTGTTTTTCAACAGTAAATGCCGAGAGGAGAGATACCTAGAAGAAAGGTATCTGAGTAGGATGATCTATTTTCACCCGCTCTGACAGAGAGAAAAAACATTGTCTGGTCTAGAGGTAGGCTATATTTCTTGCTTTAAATGCGAGAGGTTACGGGTTCAGAACTCACTCGACCGATAAATTTAGGCTTGGGTCAATATATTGATTTTCTGATTTCATGATTTTCATTTTGAACAATGCTGATATTGAGATCTCATCGATCTTTTACTTTTGAGCGCTGGCGCACCGAATCTACTGAATCTATGTCACTGCCGCTGAATCTACAACCCAGCAGCAAAACAAGTTATTGTACCAGAGTTTGCAGTCCGAAGTGAATGAGTTCACATACAGTAAAAGTTGTGAACAGCAAAGTAATGTCAAGAAAACATGTATTTTCACCTCTCCCAGAAGTTCCGGGAGTCTCCCGCAAATTGATAGCGGCTCCTTGACACCCGCAAATGATATATATTATATATACATTCTGGGGTATGGTGCCATCTCCTGGAAATTAGCTTTTGCCAGGTGGGATGTCTGCGTATTTCCACCAAGAAGCCCTCATGGATTGCACCCAACATAGCCTGTGAACTGGTTCTTTTTAGTGAATCAGAAACATAGAGTGCAACCATGCTGTCCGATTCACGAACAACAGAATCTTTTGTGCCCGTCAGAGTTGCTATTGAATCAACAAAGTTTTCAATATTCCAGTGATTAAATATTTTATATTACAGGAATATTCTTCCTTCTGCATGTTACATTGTTATGCCATTAGGTAGCGACAAATCTTATTAAAACACTTATTCATAAACGTATTCACTTATTCATAAAACATTATTTATTCAAAAATGAAACAAGTGAGTGACTCATTGAATCATTCTCTCAACCAGTTTGTTCAAAAATTCATGCAGGAACGCACTGGTCGAGCAAAAACAGACCAAATAACTGGCAATATTATGTCTAAAACATAAGTTACTTAATATTAACATGTTGTTTGTTGTTGTTAATGTTGTTTATTAAAAGGAGCATTAGAAGCAGAAATGCCATAGTATCATCTCTGGGCATGTCATTATTGTCATTATTTGTTTTGTGAATAATGCTTTAATTGAAATAATGAATTAATTAAATTAATTAATTAAATACTTCAATAAAAATAAATTGACTTAGAAGATCACAAATGGACCCCTTAGCTCTCCTTAAATGTAGGGAACCATGCACTAATTAAACACACTCCTAGAAATCACAAAATCAGTTGCAGTGCACAGTGTCATGTTTTCTGTTTGTTGTCACTAAACACAATCTTATTTCAGTTATTGGGGCTATTTGGTGTGTGCATATAAGGGTCATATGAGTTTAAACTCTAGTAGGAGAACCTAGGTGCAGAGATGTTGCCTGCTCCCTTGGAAGGGTATCCAAAGAAAAAAAACATCTCTGCATGATTGCACTTTAAAACAAGGACATAATCCTTTGCAATATGATACAGACATTACATGCAGAGCAATCAGTTAATCTCTCACGTATACACTAGAGCAAAAATTTAGAATGGGGAAAATTTGATCCCGCGGAGCATGCGCACACGCAGCCCCGTGTCACTTAGCATGCGACAGAGCGTTCGCTCGCAGCCCACATCTGTGCAGCACTCAACTCCGCTCCGCACAGGGCCAAACACCAAGCGGTCTTTTGTTTGCATTTCTCGATGTTGACAGTACTCTGACCTGATGTGAGGGAAGGCCAGACTTTAAATAGCACATCCGCACATTAGGCTACCATGTGCAGCGAACTGGCGCAAAAGGTGCCATTCCCTTCCTCCAAACCCTGTGAAGAAGTTTACAGTCAACAGATTATTTATTTCGAAGGCTGTTTCTGTCCAAACAGATTGGGCTCCAAAAAGTGAACGAACTGTTTAGCAAACAATATACAGACAAGCACCTGTTAACGTCCCACTTAAACTGTGCCATTTTCTTTTAGTCCCACAATAAACTCAGCTCATTAGAACTCTCTAACGATGATTTAAGAAAACAATGACTTGAAGTGGACGCAATGCAAGTTACTTTAAATAGTATGAGAAAGAAAACATAACTTTTACTGATAGCTCTTCTTAAGGTTGTTATGGATTTCTTGGATTAAGGCTCAAGTATGTTTCAGGTGTACCCCAAAAAAATGTCCGTCTAAAAATGAGGTTTTGCAGACATTTTAGACTATTTTAAATGAACTTTCATATTTTATGAATCATAACTAAATGAGTTTCATTCTTAAGTCAATAAACCCCCTATGAGATAATGCCTGACATTTTTTATTAGACTTATATATTTTTAGAAATATATATTGTTAAAGAATTTCTAAAAAAATCTTTGAATTGATTGAATATATATACACCAATCTGGCATAACATTATGACTAATATTGTGTTGGTCCCCTTTTGCTGCCAAAACAGCCCTGACCCGTCGAGGCATGGACTCCACTAGACCCCTGAAGGTGTGCTGTGGTATCTGGCACCAAGATGTTAGCAGCAGATCCTTTAAGTCCTGTAAGTTGCGAGGTGGGACCTCCATGGATCGGACTTGTTTGTTCAGCACATCCCACAGATGCTCGATTGGATTGAGATCTGGGGAATTCGGAGGCCAAGTCAACACCTCGTCAACTCAAACTCGTTGTTGTGCTCCACAAACCATTCCTGAACCATTTTTGCTTTGTGGCAGGGCAAATTATCCTGCTGAAAGAGGCCACAGCCACCAGGGAATACCGTTTCCATGAAAGGGTTTACATGGTCTGCAACAATGCTTAGGTAGGTGGTATGTGTCAAAGTAGCATCCACATGGATGGCAGGACCCAAGGTTTCCCAGCAGAACATCGCCCAAAGCATCACACTGCCTCCGCCGGCTTGCCTTCTTCCCATAGTGCATCCTGGTGCCATGTGTTCCCATGTCTTCCATTGCTCTGTGGTCCAGTTCTGATGCTCACATGCCCATTGTTGGCGCTTTCGGCGGTGGACAGGGGTCAGCATGGGCACCCTAACTGGTCTGCGGCTATGCAGCCCCATACGCAACAAACTGTGATGCACTGTGTATTCTGACACCTTTCTATCAGAACCAGCATTAACTTGAGCAATTTGAGCTACAGTAGCTCGTCTGTTTAATCGGACCACACGGGCCAGCCTTCACTCCCTACATGCATCAATGAGCCTTGGCCGCCCATGACCCTGTCCTTCCTTGGACCACTTTTGATAAATACTGACCCCTGCAGACCGGGAACACCCCACAAGAGCTGCAGTTTTAAAGATGCTCTGACCCAGTCTTCTAGCCATCACAATTTGGCCCTTGTCAAACTCACTCAAATCCTTACGCTTGCCCATTTTTCCTGCTTCTAACACATCAACTTTGAGGACAAAATGTTCACTTGCTGCCTAATATATCCCACCCACTAACAGTTGCCATGATGAAGAGATAATCAGTGTTATTCACTTCACCTGTCACTTCTCTCTCTAATATATATATTTATTGAACACAATGATAAGCGAGCAGAAATGGTCAGATAGTGCAGGTGCGTAACAGTCTCTCTGGATAACGCAGGGACGTTGAATGGGCAACCCGATCCTTTGTGGAAGAAGAGAAAAGGTAATCCACACTAACCCAGGCACGAAACTCAGACTCAAGATGAATAATCTTGTCTCCTGGCTCAGAACAGCCAGGAGACAAGACACCGGGAACATCCACAACGATCTGACAAACACAAGATGAATGACAAAGACTAAATAGACAAGGCTGATCAGTTGCAGCTGGCGCTGATGATCAGATCAGTGGTAATCAGCAGCCGCGGCCACACTCACATGCACACATACACAGACACACACAGAAAGAGTCAGTGAATTCATGAACCGTGACAGTACCCCTCCCCCTAGGACCTACCTGTTGATTGTAATCATCAATAAGAGAATGATCCAGCAGGTAGCCAACTTCTCTCCTCCAGACCGTAACCTTCCCAGTCCACCAGGTACTGAAATCCGCATCCCCTCCGTCTCGAGTCCAGAATACGATTGACCGAATACGTTGGTTCCCCATCTATGAGTCGTGGCGGGGGGGGGGGGGGACCGGGGCCGGCGGATTAATCTGTGAATGAAACACGGGTTTTAATTTAGAGACATGAAAGACGGGATGAATTCTCCTGTATGCAGGAGGGAGTTTGAGTCGGACTGCCACTGGACTAAGGACTTTGGTGACAGTGAACGGGCCGATGAATTTGGGAGCTACCTTATTACAAACGGATCGGAGCAGAATATTCTTGGTAGAAAGCCACACTTTTTGACCTACGATGTATACGGGAGGCTTCGACCGGTGGCGATCAGCTTTAGCCTTAGTGCGCGCCCCCACCTGGAGGAGAGTCTCACGGAAACCACGTCCATCGGGAGGCCATGTAAGACGTGATCTACGACGGTCACCACTGTCTCCTTGGCTCAAGGCAATTTAGGCAAGGGAATAAAATGTGCCGCCTTCGAGAACCGGTCCACTGCGGTCAAAATGACCGTCTTGCCTTGAGAGGGCAGTGATAAAATCTAGCGCTATATGGGACCAGGGTCTCGAAGGGACAGACAGCAGTTGGAGTAACCCATCTGGGGGTCGATTGGTAGTCTTACCAGTGGCACAAACCGAGCAAGCCAAAACAAAACTGCGAATGTCGCAAGCCATTAAATAACCGACTCAACCGGGCGAGGGCATTACCCCTTCTAGGGCCGTTTTGACCCTCGATTCGATCTCCCATGTGAGTGTGGAGACAATGAGTCTCTCAGGTAAAATGCACTCAGGAGTGGACGGGTGTTCGGATCGATCAAAAATACTAGATAAAGCATCAGGTTTGATGTTTTTGGAACCCGGGTGGTATGAGAGAGAAAAATCAAAACGACTGAAAAAAAGTGCCCACCGAGCCTGCCTGGAGTTGAGTCTTTTGGCGGATCTAATATATTCCAGGTTCTTGTGATCGGTCCAAACGATAAAAGGTACCCCCGACCCTTCTAACCAATGACGCCACTCTTCCAACGCTAACTTGACTGCCAACAACTCTGTTACCAATGTCATAGTTACGTTCGGCGGATGATAGACAATGGGAGAAAAACGCACAAGGGTGCATCTTGTCGTCTGTGGAAGAGTGTTGGGAAAGAACCGCACCTACCCCCACCTCTGACTTGTTGACCTCCACCACGAACTGACATGAAGGATCAGGGGCTATCAGGATGGGAGCCGAAACAAAGCGGCTTTTCAGTTTGGAGAATACAGCTTCGGCTGTATCAGACCACCTGAACGTCGTTCTGGGAAAGGTCAAGGCAGTCAGAGGAGCGGCTAGTTGGCTGAAGTTGTGAATAAAACACCGATAGAAATTGGCAAACCCCAGAAACCTCTGTAGGGCCTTACAGGAATCTGGACTTGGCCAATCTACCACAGCCTTAACCTTGTCAGGATCCATGCGCACTCCCTCAGATGAGATTATGTAACCTAGGAAAGGAACAGACTGTGCATGAAAAACGCATTTCTCCGCCTTGACAAAAAGCCCATTCTCTAGCAACTTCTGAAGCACTCGTCTGACGTGTTCCTGGAGAGACGATGAAAAAAAAATTGAAAAAAAACAATATGTCATCCAGGTAGACATATGAACTGATCTACCATGTCTCTCAGCACGTCATTGACGAGTGCCTGGAAAACCGCCAGGGAGTTGGACAGACCAAAAGGCATGACCAAATATTCAAAATGGCCCCTGGGGCTGTTAAACACGGTTTTCCACTCATCCCCCTCCCTTATGCGAACCAAATAAGCATTGCATAAATCCAATTTTGTGAAGACAGATGCTCCCTGCAACCGCTCGAAGGCTGAAGACCTCAACGGCAAAGGATAAGTATTCTTTACCGTGATGTTGTTCAGCCCAATGCACGGTCGCAGAGAACCATCCTTCTTCCCCACAAAAAAGAACCCCACCCCCGCTGGAGAGGAGGAAGAACGGATGAACCCGGCTGCTAGAGAATCAGAAATGTATTTCTCCATGGCCTCCCTTTCTGGAACAGAAAGCGAGTGTAACTTGCCCTTAGGCGGAGACGTACCTGGTAGTAGATCTATAGCACAGTCATAGGGACGATGCGGAGGAAGAGAAGCAGCACGGGACTTACTGAACACTTCCTTCAGGTCGAGGTACTCTGCGGGCATGTTTGACAAATTCACCAACTCATCCTGTAACACAGAACCAGACACAGACGAACATGCAGACACAAGACAAAAGGCATAACAGTGATTGCTCCAGGCTGAGACAGAACTGTGGCCCCAGTCCACCCTGGGATTGTGTTGCACCAGCCAGGGATGACCGAGGACTATGGGAGCCAATGAAGAATCCATGAGTAGGAATGACAGTTCCTCTGTGTGGTTTCCTGATGTGATGAGTGTTATGGGACCGGTGGTGAGAGAGATGTTCGGTATTTCTTGGCCATTGAGAGAATTGACAGAAATCTTATGAGTGAGTGATGTGACAGGAATGTAAAGTTTATGAGCGAAAGTGAAGTCCATGAAGTTACCTTCTGCTCCAGAGTCCAGTAAGGCCTGACAGTTGTGAGACCGGGTTGCCCATTGCAGTCTTACCGGGAGGATAGTTGAAGATGAGGTCTTTTCTGCGGAGATCCCACCCAATAGTAGCCTCATTCTTACTACCGGGCCCGATCTTTTACTGGACAAGAGTTCAGGAAATGGCCAGCTCCTCCACAATAGAGACATAGTCCCTTGGATCTCCATCTTTCTCTCTCCTCCCGGGAAAGCCGAGCTCTACCCACCTGCATGGGCTCACGATCGGAAACAGGGCTGACCGTATCACCGCCGCTGGCTTGTGGACCTTCGGAGTTCCCAGGGAGCATGGTTAGACTCTATAAGTCCATTCAAACTCTTTCGGAGGTCCAACGTGTAGATTTCCTTCTGGATACGGTCAGCCAGCCCATGCAGGAACATGTCCCACTGCGCCTCCTCGTTCCAATGGCACTCTGCGGCCAGCGTGTGAAATGCAATAGAATAGTCTGAAACCGGCCTGTCTCCTTGGTGGAGATCTGCGAGTAGCCTGGCCGCCTCTCGCCCCGCCACTGCACAGTCGAAGACTCTCTTCATTTCTTCTGAGAGTGCCTGGAACGAGGAGCAGCATTGGTCTTGGTTCTCCCACACCACTGTTCCCCACAGGGCCGCCCGTCCTGTCAGCCGTGTCAGCACAAAAGCCACTTTGGATTGTTCATTGTTGAATGTTCGGGGTTGCAGGAAGAAAAACATTAAACATTTTGTCAGAAACGCTCTGCAAAAGTTCAGCTCTCCGGAATACGCCTCTGGAGCGGGTAAACGTGGCTCAGGTAGACGGTTGGTTCTGGAAGGGTGGGATGAACAGGCGGTGTGGGTGGCGCAGCAGGACTCGAGTTGTTGAATCTGTTGGGTGAGCTCGGACACCTGCGCTACCAGAGCTTGCACCGCGCGACCTGTAATCGCCATGTGTTCCTCCTGTTGGTCCATGCGAGGTGCAGGAGAGGTGTCTCTCTGGATAGCGCAGGGACATTGAATGGGCAACCCGATCCTTCGTGGAAGAAGAAGCAAAAAGGTAATCCACACGAACCCAGGCACGAAACTCAGACTCCAGATGAATAATAATCCAAGGAAGAATTGCAGAAGGATCAGGAACTCCAATAGTCTAACTCAGAAACTCAGAAACTCAGAAACTCAGAAACTCAGAAACTCAGAAACTCAGAAACTCAGAAACTCAGAAACTCAGAAACTCAGAAACTCAGAACAGCCAAGAGACAAGACACAACACCAGGAACATCCACAAGGATCTGACAAACACAAGACTATAAATAGACAAGGCTGATCAGTCACAGCTGGCGCTGATGATCAGATCAGTGGTAATCAGCGGCCACACCCACATGCACACATACACAGACACACACACACAGAAAGAGTCAGTGAATTCATGAACCGTGACATATATATATACATATACATATACATTATGTATATATATATATATATATATATATATACTACCAGTCAAAAGTTTGGAAACTGTACTATTTTGATTGTTTTTGAAAGAAGTCTCTTCTGCTCACCAAGGCTGCATTTATGTTATTAAAAATACAATACAAAGCTGTAATATTTTGAAATATTATTAAAATGTAAAATAACTGTTTTCTATTTGAATATATTTTAAAATGTAATTTATTCCTGTGATGCAAAGCTGAATTTTGAGCATCACTACTCCAGTCTTCAGTGTCACATGATCCTTCAGAAATCATTCTAATATGATGATTTGCTGCTCAAGAAACATTTATGATTATTATCAATGTTGAAAGCAGTTGTGTAAAACATTTTTTTTTAGGATTCTTTGATGAATAGAAAGTTCAAAAGAACAGTATTTATCTGAATATTTTTACCGTTCAAAAGTTTTGGGTCTGTAAGAATTTTTATTTATTTTTTTGGGGAAAGAACTTAAAGAAATTAATACATTTATTCAGCAAGGATGCATTAAATTGATCAAGTGACAGTATAGACATTTATAATGTTGCAAAAGCTTTATATTTCAGATAAATGCTGTTCTTTTGAACTTTCTATTCATTAAATCCTGAAAAAAAATTGTACACAACTGTTTTCAACATTGATAATAATAAATGTTTCTTGAGCAGCAAATCGGCATATTAGAATGATTTCTGAAGGAATATGTGACTCTGAAGACTGGAGTAATGACGCTGAAAATTCAGCTTTGAATCACAGAAATAAATTGCATTTTAAAATATATTCAAATGGAAAAAAAAGTTATTTTAAATTGTAAAAATATTTCACAATAATACTGTTTTTGCTGTATTTTGGATCAAATAAATGCAGCCTTGGTGAGCAGAAGAGACTTCTTTCAAAAACAATCAAAATAGTACAGTTTCCAAACTTTTGACTGGTAGTGTATAATATATATATATATAGACAGGAAGTGGCACTCAAGCTCTTCCTGTTCACCTCAACACGCACTTTCTGGGTTCTCACGACATCCTTAAAATAAAATGGAACATATTGTACTTAAGGCTTCTCATATCATTTATAATGAGAATATTCAAAAACAAATGCAGACCATATTTTTATAGTATGAAATGATTGCATAGTAATTTTTAATGACTTCTTTCTATTGTGTTTCTATTGTGCATTTCAACACAGAGGGCCAAGAACAACAGGGACAGAACAGGTTAAGAGCTCATCTGGTTGTCTGGCAGACGGCGGCAGCATTCTGACTGGTAGTCAAATCCGGGTAAAATGCTTTAAAAATAACTGAAGAGTCAGAGTTATGACACATACTCTTTCACTGAGCTTTGACACCTTGTGATCAGCAAGTCATTGCTTGCAACAACTGCAAATCTAGATTGTATGCTGGATTGATTACAATACATTTTACAGGCTAATCATATCATAAAACAACAGTGATTCTCTGGCCACTGAGCAGGAAACAGATATTGTTGTGATTATTAATATCATTTGTTTTGTTATGCTGCTCATTTTAGATCAGTATTTATTCTCAGTATAATTGAGCGAATCAGGTCAACCATTGCAAAGAGATGCACTGCCCAAAAATATCTCAGAGGGGTTCAGTGAGTTCTTTTTCACTTGCAAAGAAACATGAACTTCACAGACTACATTAGAATGACCGTAGACTGTTATTCAGTGAAAACTAGAAGCAAACATGACAGAGAGTTAGAAAAGGCTTTCTGCAGTTCATCAATTCTGTTTAATGAAGTGCAGAAGGGTAGCTGACAAATAGACATGCATGTCCATTTTTTCTCAACATAAAGATTGTAGGTTAAGTATATATTTATAAATGTAAATATAAGGGGAATTTATGTATAAGGGAAAATGAATTTAGCATGTCACACTGCAGGACAGTTTAACCAGTTTAATCCTATTTTTGATCTTTAAAGCTTTTTTTTTTAATCGCCTATCTAAAAATATGGCTTTGTATTTTATTTGAGAAAATATAAAAAATTTTAAACTACCATATTCTTTTTTTTCTATGAATCATTTCTTTGTTCTGCTGAACACAAAGGAAGATATTTGGAAGAATGTTTGTAACCAAGCAGATCTCGGCAGCCACTGACTACCATAGTGAGAAAAAATACTATGGTAGTCAATGGCTGCCGAGATCTGCTTGGTTACAAACATTCTTCCAAATATCTTCCTTTGTGTTCAGCAGAACAAAGAAATTTATACAGGTTTGGAATAAATTGAGGGTGACTAAATGACAGAATTTTTTGATATTTCGGGTGAACTATCCCTTAACACTTTGTCTAGAGCAAACACAAACGTGCTTATTATAAACCCATCCAAAGTGCAGGTGCATTTTTTACATAAGGCGTCACCCAGCATGCCTGGGTAAAAAAGTCACCACTTTTTTTTATATATATATATATGAAATGTGCACAAGCATAGCCTATATTGTAAGAGTTAACATATACACACACATAGAAACTAGCACGATTAGACTTTCTTGCGTGTCAGAGTTCTGATAATTACATTTTATTTTTCTTCTCTCCACCTGCATGGTTTCTGCTGCCAAAGAGGGACGACAGTGAGACCACCAAAACTCACGGCTCACTCATCAAAATGCTGACTAAAATGGCAGTGTCATGCCCCAGGGCTCACTGACAAGCCAACAGAAACACACAGAGAATGACGTCATCAAGACAGAGGAATTGCTGCGGTGAAGTTGAGAAAGGCAGCAGAACTGGCCTGTGCTGCCCGTGTTATTCAATCCACTTCCTCCTCTATTCAGATGCGTAGGCCATTAACAGAGCTATGCATGGGAACTAGGGGCCTGCCAGACGAGTGCTCCTAGCGTCAGGCTACATTTCCTGGGGCTCTGACAGGCAGACAGCCCTACAGAATGTGATGGTGATTTGATAGAAATAAACTCTCCATATGACTTGAGAAAGATGCATTTGAATGCAAAGTTCTGCTGAACATTTGTGGGAAATGTTACTTTTAAAAGTAATACACAAAAGTTTGTAAGAATAGGGCCTGATGTACTGTGTTAATATGAAGTAATTTTCCGTGTTGATATTTCACAGGTGTTTTATCCATAATTTGAATTATGCATTGCATTGTGTTGTGTTTTAGGGTTAAAGGAAATGTCCATAACGGATAATATCCTGGCAGAAAATTGCCAGTTAACTTTTCTGTTTTTCTACAGCGCCAGCAGCCATATCACCCTGTAGCCCAAGACTGGTTTCCCATTGAAGCTAAGCAGGGCTGAGCCTGGTCAGTACTTGGATGGGAGACCTCCTCGGAAAACTAGGTAACTGCTGCAAGAGGTGTTAGTAAGGCCAGCAGGGGGTGCTTACCCTGTGGTCTGTGTGGGTCCTAACGCCCCAGTATAGTGATGAGGACACTATACTGTAACAAGCACCGTCCTTCGGATGAGACATTAAACCGAGGTCCTGACTCTCTGTGGTCATTGAAAATCCCAGGATGTCCTTCGGAAAAAGAGTAGGGGTGTAACCAAATCCTGGCCAAATTTGCCCATTGGCCTCTGTCCATCATGGCCTCCTAATCATCCCCATATACTGATTGGCTTCATTACTCTGTCTCCTCTCCACCAATAAGCTGGTGTGTGGTGGGCATTCTGGCGCAATATGGCTGCCGTCGCATCATCCAGGTGGATGCTGCACATTAGTGGTGGTTGAGGAGATTCCCCCCTTCTGTATGTAAAGCGCTTTGAGTACCCAGAAAAGCGCTATGTAAATGTAACAAATTGTTATTTATTATTATTATAGACATTTTTCTTACAGTATATGTTACAAATTTACAATATTTAATCATTATAAAAAGTAACTGCTGCATGTCTACATGTAATGCAATGTTCTTTTGCATTAGTTTCTCACACCTACTTTTTCTCTCTTCTCCAGAATGGCTTGACTAACAGGATTTTTTTTAACATTGAAAGTGCTGTGGAGAAAACATATTTTGCATGCAACGACAAAAAGGCTATATCATGCAATGGTGTAAAACAAGTCATAATAAAGGCAAAGTTTGTGGGGGGAAATATCTGTGAGCTTCAGGGCAGAGCAAATCCTCTGAGTCTCAGGTTTAATAGCAAACTATTAAAGGGAAAGTTCACCCAAAAATTACTTACTCACCCTCATGTCATTCCAAACCTGTATGACTTTCTTTTTCTGTGGAACGCAAAGATACTTGAACAGTTTTGGTAACCATTGACTTCCACTGTATGTGCATTAAAAAAAAAAACACCTTCTTATGTGTTCCATAGAAGAAGGTTTTCGAATGACATGAGGGTAAGTAAATGCAGAATTTTATCAGGCCCTTGTTTATATGTTTATGTAACCCCTCAGGTCCTACTCGCCCCGCCCTGAGCGGGACTCAAATCGGCGTCTCCGAAGAACGCTAAAGACCACAGTCTCCAGCGTCAGTCGCTAGTGCGCCTCTTGAGATCAGGGGAGTGAGGTTTACCTGCACAGCTCTCACTAGCTGGCCTTCGTTACACTCACCCCCCCTAAACCTCACTCCCTTCCGGGTCACGGGACCAGTTAACCCCCTCCGGTCCTACTCGCACCGGCATCTCCGGCATGGGAGGTGGGCACGCTAACAAGGACGCCAAAGATCACAGTCTCTAGCGCCAGTCGCTAGTGTGCCTCTTGAGATCAGAAGAGTGAGGTTTACATGCATAGCTTTCACTAGCTGGCCTCCGTTACATTTAGACCTTCTAGAAATAAAAGATAATGTATCAAATTAAATGCATATGTGAGGGTACCAGTCACATTTTGGTTTGTGAAACACCAAGTTCTCAAATAAGAATGACAGAAAGTCAGATCAAACTAGTAACTAAAACTCATTTCAAAGGCGGGTGATATGATATCTTCACCATTCTCTAATAGACAGCTCTCAGACATTCTCATTCCACTATTAACATGGTCTATCCAGCCAACACAATCAAACCTGGGTCCAAACAGTACAGTTTTTCTTCTCACTCAAACCATAGTCGTGGCTTCAAGGCAAGCACACTAGATGATCGAGATATTCCATCATGAAAGAACATCTCAGCATCGAAAAATACAGCTGATAACCGCAAAAACATTGTAAAAATGCATAACCGATTTGAGGCATGTATTAGCGGTCGAAGAATTCAAGAATGCCCTACATGACGACTCGTTTTCCTCACTCTCACTCCGCAGACCACCACCATTCCTGAGCCTGCCCCCTATGGCCTGCGGTTATTCAACGTCCGCTGTTTTTCTCTGTTTACTGAATATGCACAGCTAGCTCCTTCGCCTGGTCAGAAGGGTCTAGGTGAAAGAGACCACCACGAGCCCCACATTGTGTTGACTCAGTTGCCTTGCCTCAGGCGCGACAACATCCCCTGAGGAGACTGACAGTTCTGGAGACTTCAGACCCTCTTCCCTGATCCCTCACTCCTGTCAGGGGTCACCGCTTTCCAAGCCCAAAGCTTAGTCTGTTCCCCTCCCTTACTTGTAAACCAGTTTAATCTACCTCATTGTTTGTCTGAAGACCTTCTCGCCTTCCTCAGAGTTCACCCATCAAAACATTGTCAGACTGCCACATGTCGCTTCTTGACATATTTATCCATAGGCCGTCCTGAGATCCATTCTATGAACATTCATGGACGTGCATTTGATCGTTGAGAAATCGAAATGTCTTGATAGAAAATCAAATCTGAAATCAGAAAAAAATAACAGTTAAGAGTAACTTCTAAGACTGTTTTTTGAATCCAGCCCCATTCTGACAGGGATATTTCAGCAGCTCTTTTACTCTGTTAGTTTATTCAAGTCTAGATATCGTGACTCAGGCTAGGTGGAGTGTGGTGTGAAGCGTGCCACCGAACCTCAGGACCGACATCTGCGGGTTAGGAAGCGTCAGGTTAATGCCGAGCGCCTCCTACGTCTTCCCGCTCTCACAGAGCACAATTCCAAAAGTTGAGACAGATCCCATAACACTCTCCAGACGGCAATTGAGGGAACCCAAATGGGAACAGTCAAAGGCTACTGGCTGGCCATTGTGTTGACGCACCCTCATCTGCATGGATTCCAGGCAAAACTGTTTACTGGCCTAGATGGATTGGATAAGTGCCGATTTTTTGTCCAGTTTAAGCCACTGGATTTGTCATCCTCAAGCTTTTTGAGTCTTTTATTGTGCCTAAAATTGGCGGTGTGTCACAATCATTATTTTGTTGTGTTTTATCACATTAAAAAATTCTGACATTTTATTTCATTTAGTATAGCATTGACTTTTAAAATATATCTTTTGTAAGGCAGAGCATTCCTGGTGTGTCAGTGTTGACGTCTATCATGTCCAAAATTTGATTACATCACATGACTTTGGTTGCTGAATGGTATGCTGGTCACGTTCCACATCAGTTGTAATGTTTTATTTACAATGTGTCTGAGTTAAGATTAAACCTTGCCAAAGATTTGATGCCATATCTGCATCTCCAGTAAAGGTAAATGGATGTGGTCGCGGGCGTGGACCAGAATTCAGTCTTTCAGTCACGGCATTTGAACATTTTCCACATCAGCTAATTTCCTCCAATCCTGTACTCCTCTTCACCACAACCATTAGTCTTTCCACTCTCAATCTCTCCGTCCACAATCACTAACTCACCCTCTTTTCTCCCCCTTACTCATTTTCGTTCTTTCTGAAACATGGCGTCTCTGCAGCCACAGTGAGTTGCAGGCCAGTGACGCACCATGACAACCTGCTGGTGTTCACAACCATATCTGACTCACCATTTAGCTTCCCTCTACGTCAAAACCCACCCATACGTCTGCCTTGCCCACCCAATCAGAATTTAGGAACAGATAGTGTTAATATGTTTTTACGATTTGTGTATTGATTAAAAACCATCTGAGGTGGGCTCTGTTGAAAGGTTTGATGAAGGGCTGTAGAAAGCCCCAGACAATCAGAAACAATAGCACCAGAAATTTGCAGTAATTTTTCCTTTATTAACTAAAAGTAGCAGCGCATTATAGGCTACTCACGTGCTTCAGTCTGTTACAGAAAAGCAGAGGCTGACAATCACACAAGCGAAACAGGGCAGAAATATTTGCGTGCTATTAAGGTGTGAATTACGAGGAGTTGTATTCGTGAATATGTATCTTGTAAATGTAAAATTAGCTAAAAAAAACCTTGCTCATAAGAACGTGCATTTATTGCATGGACAGAGCTAGAACATAATGTAAGTGCTTAAAATGCATATGCATAGCTCAGTTGAAACCTTGCCCTCTTTGGCTTGCTGTAAATGCTATTAAACTGAATGTATGAGGCAAACTGTCTGGGCAAATAACAGCACTGAAATAAGAATGCGCTGTTTATATTTTAATCAGTTTAGGACCATTCAAACAGGACGTGTTTTTGCGGTTAAAACACAGGTTAGCAAGTCTAAGTTAACTTGAGTGCCCCGTTTATAAAGCCGCGTCATGCACGATACTCTGCAAAAGTATGGAAGAGATGCGAGCGCAACAGTCAAACACGTCTAGGGTGATATTTACATTGAAAATGATAGAAAAGTAGCGCAATGGAATGAAAAAACACATTCTGTGTAACATTTGCATTCATTGCTATAGTAACATATAAGCTTCCATTCTGTTTTCTTTCCAAATTATCACTGGACAGTAGAAAAGTGAAAATGTAGGCATTTTATTTAGTCATGTAGAGGTGTGTTATAAAATGTTGTATATATATATTAGTCAATAATTCACACAGGGCGTGTTTTTGCGGCTAAAATCTATCTATCTATCTATCTATCTATCTATCTATCTATCTATCTAGTGTATACCCCCCCCCCCCCCCCCCCCTCATCTTATTTCTACCATAAATACCTGGTAATACAATGTGACATCAAACACCAATCCATAAGCACAACCCTTTCTTTGTTTCTAAGCTGTTCTGAACTCATCCTCTGTTGTCTTTCTTTTTTCCCAATCCAATAACTACTTAAAGGTCATTAATTAATTTCCTGTTGTCTTAGTGGAAAACGAGGGCAGCTTTTTCCACTGGGCTGCTGCTTTGTGTGTGTGTGTGTGTGTGTGTGTGTGTGTGTGTGTGTGTGTATGTGGAAGGTTGTTCATTGTGCTTCTGGACACCATGAATCATGCTTTTCATAAGGCTGATTCAATGCAGTAAAATCTGTTCCTGACAACTATATTAGAAACAGCTTCTTGAGAGAGTGAAAAATATATTTGTTATATCTTTTTTGGGGGGTGGTGTTGTTTTTACACAGGCAGTTTTTCTATTGCCAAATATTCTCATACTCTTTCTATGCAGATAGCATCGTCTGATTCATCTGTTATTTTGTCTGTCCATCTAATTGCATGTTCAAAAGGTTAGTAAGCATTGCCGCAAAAAGTTCAAGGATATAAACAATATTTCTGTCAATACGTACAGTCACTTGTGCAGATGGAGCATAAACTATTACTGCATTCTCGCCCCCAAACCAGATTTAAATGATTAAAATCCAGACTGAAGTATTCAATTACAACTAGAGAGTTTTATAAGGTAGATCTGCATAACCTTTTAACCGTTGTTTCACATTTAATCTATTTTTTTTTTAATTTTATTTGAGGCTATAGCTTTAAACCTAGCAAAGTGCATTATTTTATAGCAGACTGTTACAAATCTCCAGATTCCTGTTTTGTCCACATTTCCCTCCTATAAACAGCAGCAGTGATCAATGTGAACGATGGGCACGAGTGCACGCTTTTACAAAAGTGTGAGGAAACGGAAATGCCAAACGGATCATCACAAAAGTACATCCAATCGATGGCCCAGAGCCTTTGGGTCAGATGGAAAATGTATTGAGTATAGGATCAGACAAACAAACACATTCAATTTCAAACATCTGATCATCAAAACATCAGCTGTGTTTACATCCCACACCTTGTTGGGAAATCTCTCAGAAAACTGATTCATGTTCACTTTCCTGTTATGTGCTCACAGTTCACTGAGCTGAGAATAAAGCAGGTCAGTGAGGTCACACCAGTCAGCAACCTTAATTTTTCTCATGGTGGAGTCACTTTACAGGCTGTGGCCTGTGGAAATGAAGTATACAAGAGCTGTATTGCATGGTTCAGCAGCGCTATCACAGGCTAAGTAGAGTGGATCCATTATTAATAGTATCAAACTATAGAAAAGTATCAAAGATTTTACACCAGGGTTATTACTAAAACTAAAAATATTAAAATATTTTTTTTTTGTTAATTGAAATAAAGCTGTAGTAAAATATAAATATTAGGTGAAAAACTTAAAATTTATATCAGTTAGTTGCCAAGGTAACACTTCTAATTTCCTAAGTTGAAGCACTAAATTTACTAACTGAAAATAAATAAAAACTAAAATGGAACCAAAACTAAAACTGAAATAAAAATAATTTAAAAATATATATATTTACAAAAACAATAAACAATTAAAAATACAAAACTATAAAAATAAAACCTAATTCAAAATATTAATAAAAATTATAATTGTATATAAATAAAACTAAAGAAAATTGGTTTGCATACCCATGTTTAGGTAGGGTTGTGCAAAATGCAGAATTAAAAAACTGGATTGAATTGGAATTTGTTTGAAATCACATATAAAGACAGTATGTGACAAAAGAAGTATGTCTAAATTCACAGTACTCATAAAAGAGTAGGCAAAAAGGACCTGGATGACCTACTATTTCCGGCGAGATTCTGAAGTGTGCATACGATGGACGCTTTACTATCCCATGAGGCCAAGGGAGAGATTTATGAATGGCAGTGAAGTGACGCAACTGACGCTGGTAGATCACATGATAATGACAACATGGCGAATATAGTACATCCAGATTACATTCATACTACACACATTCAGAACATACTTTGTAGCAGTTGTAAAGTAATTACTTACTTAGAGTATGTGATTTTGGACACAGACGAAGTTTCCCTTCACTCTGGTTCATAAATCTGTCTGTAAGCCTGTAAGGTCAATAAAACTTTAAAATATAAAGACTTTTTTGACTTTTCCATAATATCTCCCAAGTGAGAGTAAAACAAGAGACAATTGAAATTGATACATTTCAACTCAAAATCATCTGGAATTTAAAAGGCATTCTCAATTTACAACGGCACACAACCCTGGATTGCATGCGCACACACAATTTCAAAATACATCACAATTTTAAAATTACCTGATTTTCCATGAGCTCACTAGTTGTTGGATGAGCAGCTAATGAGTCTTGCCATCCAACTTGTAGATCTGAAACAGAACCAAGCTAAGCAGGTTAGTCCCTAAAACTCATGCAATAAACCCTACGAATTATACACATTTATTTGAAAACCAATCAATAAAAGTGGAACAATGCCACAACAAAAACCAAAGGTTTGCTGGTTCTGTGCCATTATAAGCTGGACTCTCTAGAGCACCCCACTCCTGCTGAGAGCTTGAATGAGGTCATATTGTTCAGGAACTCAGTCATCGATAAGCACAATAGACTGTGTGCAGATCCCATCTGAGCCAAGCTGAGTCGCACCAATCACATCTCTGGGAATGAACTAGACACACATTCAGCTTCCTGATCAACCTACTGCCCGGTTTTAAGCTGAATGCTAACTTTCCTGTGTTTGACGATTGTAATTACCATAATTCTTTATTGCCAGGAATCGAGCAATATCGGAAGTGATGTGTTTGGATGATGTGTTTCTGTTGAGAACTTGCCAATGCCTATAAGGGACATGAGCTTTTCTGCCATGCAATGTTAATTGACTTTTGGTGAGATGTTCTCAGTAGGAATGTTTGGGATGTTTCTCAGTGTGTGCTTTCTGTAACCTTCTTCCATAAACAGCTCTCTCCAGCTCCTCCAGTTGGCCTCAGACCACCTACAGCTGGCCTGTCAGCGAGACCACTGGGTGCTCTCCATTCACTGAGGATGAGAAAATGCGAACACGTGTGTTTTGAATTCACAATCATTTCCAAAGATGTCCCTTTAATTCTGAGCAGATATGTTTTTTCCCCTATTTAATTATGCAGCAAATTTCATGTATCAGTACAATTGCGTTTCGATTGAGCGAGTGATTGAACCTTGGACAGTGACAACATTTCCCGCTGTCCACGCTCGTCATGCACCTGGCAGGAGGTGGTGACATCATGGAAGATCTCTGGTTTATAAAGCTGGCTTTACATTGTCAGATGCCTCATAAACCAGTTTTGTTATGGAATAACAAAAGCCATAACCATGGAAATTAATAAAAGAAACTTTATTAAACAGGTACATCATGATGAGACATCTTATGCCAGAAAAGGTCTTGAGGTTCAAAAAACAAGGAGCGGATTGTGCCTAAATCATTTGTTGGGGCAAAACAGAAAAGCGTAAATGTTTTCCATTGTAGAACCACATCATTGTACAGAGCATGGTGGGATACTAAGAGGTGATAAACAATGCAAGAATCAGAGGGGCTCTATGTTATGAGTAAAGATGGGTTGAAGGAAGGCCACTGTTTGGGAGGGATGGGGAGCTATTAGTTGTTCTCATAAGAAGGTTCATTGTGAGCACAAGCCAGTGCCAAGTGTTCAGCTAGGATTAGAAGACAAACAACAACATAGAACAACAATTGATGTGGAGTGGTGAGATCTACTCACAGTAACATTCATTTCTCAGGAGAATCAAAGCATTGTGGAGGTGGCATTCCAAGCTCAGCACCATTCATACTGTCACAGTTTCTATAATATTCAAGACTCTGTGTGGATCAAAGGCACCATGAATGAAGACCATAATGCAGGTGCTGCTATTCACAGGAGACTAAGACAAGAGTCACTTATCATTATCCAGATATTCCAACAGATGCATGCCACTTTCCCGCCAAACTCCTTGTTACCTTGTCACTATCACAACAGCATGATCGCATCAAAGGATTACAACATCCTCCCATCTGAAAATTTATTTTCATTCTTTTTGTAAGTCTGGCTGTTCCTAAAATAAAAAGGTACTTCAACAGAGCTGCTTCCAGAGATAAACTTTTTTTTCAGGGGATCTTCAAAGCATTTGTACAGCAGAGACGACTGATACAGCCTGAAAAGGATTTATAGTGTTCATTACACAGTTTCTAGGTAATGTCTGACAAAATAACAATGTCTAATTATTTTATGAAGCCCTTGACCCCAGCATGCCTGTCTGTACCTTCACACTGAATGGATATAATGCTTTTTATACTAACTTTTTTAGGTAGAATGTTTCTCAAATATGCACAACCACAAAGGCGCAAAGTCTAATTTGATTTGCTGTCAAGTATCAATGAGGATGTAATACTCTGAGCTGTGTTTAACGAGTTGTTACAGGGTTCTTACAAATTTTCCATTTCAAAATTCCATACTTTTCCAGACTCAAATTTCCAAACCTCTCTGTAGATTTTCAGACCATATTTAACAAATGGTTCATACAGCTTTATTTTCAGCTATACATTTGGTATATAGTACAGTCATCTGTAAACATTTTTATTTTCTTGATTTTCTCGAAGTGACAACATACAGAGCCCCTAAAATAAAAAATATACAGACTTTTGCATGCACACAAGAAACTTTTTTGTGCCCACGAGAAACTATTCACTTGCGCAAGGAAATTTTTTGCATGCTTACGCATTACAATTTCTAGTTTTATATATTCTATAACCTATTTAGGCATCACTGCCCTCTTACTATGAAGTAAACGAGAGCATGGATGCACATGAATTAATAGAGAGCTATTTGCTCAAAATTTGGCTTTTCTTTAGGGTAGTACCTCTAATATCAAGGCCTAATGTCCAATTTAACGCATCCTCTGTGGCAGCGGAAAAATCATGACACGCAATGGGCTGATACAGTTGTGTGCATTGTCCTATTTTCCAAGTTTAAGGGTCTATAAAAAAGACTGGTTCTGAAAAGAAGTGTTCAAAATTTGGCTTTCGTTAGGGCAGTACGTCATATTTCAAGGACTTAGGTCTGCTTAAATGCAAACTCTGTGGTGGCCAAGAAACCACACCGCAAAATTGGCTGATGGTGCAATAGGTGGCTCAGTGTGCATTGTCCTACATGCTAAGTTTAATGGTTTCTCGTGTGCACACGAAAGTGTATATATATATATTTTTTTTTTTTTGCAAAGGTCCTTTTAGAGGCTCTGTAATATGGTGCAAAGAATATCATGAGAAGAAACCCAAAACACTTATAACCTGCATTTTTGCATAGTGAAAAAGTGCCCCTTGAATTCATTTAGTCGTGTTTCAATCATTAAAGAATCACTAAGCTGCCATGATAACACATCATACAACATTCTTGTATGATAAATGTATTTTCATTAAATTCTTAATTTTCTATTATAGAAAACTAAATAGGGGAAATAGTCTGGAAATGCAAATACTTTACCATACTCTGCTTTCTTTTTTCCATACTTTTCCAGACCTGGAAATTACTCATATCAAATTCCATACTTTTCCAAACTGTGTAGGAACCCTGTCATTATACAAAATTGATGCCATTTGTATTCCTTTGAGATAATAGATTTATATGATATACACTCACCTAAAGGATTATTAGGAACACCTGTTCAATTTCTCATTAATGCAATTATCTAATCAACCAATCACATGGCAGTTGCTTCAATGCATTTAGGGGTGTGGTCCTGGTCAAGACAATCTCCTGAACTCCAAACTGAATGTCAGAATGGGAAAGAAAGGTGATTTAAGCAATTTTGAGCGTGGCATGGTTGTTGGTGCCAGACGGGCCGGTCTGAGTATTTCACAATCTGCTCAGTTACTGGGATTTTCACGCACAACCATTTCTAGAGTTTACAAAGAATGGTGTGAAAAGGGAAAAACATCCAGTATGCGGCAGTCCTGTGGGCAAAAATGCCTTGTTGATGCTAGAGGTCAGAGGAGAATGGGCCGACTGATTCAAGCTGATAGAAGAGCAACTTTGACTGAAATAACCACTCGTTACAACCGAGGTACGCAGCAAAGCATTTGTGAAGCCACAACACGCACAACCTTGAGGCGGATGGGCTACAACAGCAGAAGACCCCACCGGGTACCACTCATCTCCACTGCAAATAGGAAAAAGAGGCTACAATTTGCACGAGCTCACCAAAATTGGACAGTTGAAGACTGGAAAAATGTTGCCTGGTCTGATGAGTCTCGATTTCTGTTGAGACATTCAGATGGTAGAGTCAGAATTTGGCGTAAACAGAACGAGAACATGGATCCATCATGCCTTGTTACCACTGTGCAGGCTGGTGGTGGTGGTGTAATGGTGTGGGGGATGTTTTCTTGGCACACTTTAGGCCCCTTAGTGCCAATTGGGCATCGTTTAAATGCCACGGCCTACCTGAGCATTGTTTCTGACCATGTCCATCCCTTTATGACCACCATGTACCCATCTTCTGATGGCTACTTCCAGCAGGATAATGCACCATGTCACAAAGCTCGAATCATTTCAAATTGGTTTCTTGAACATGACAATGAGTTCACTGTACTAAAATGGCCCCCACAGTCACCAGATCTCAACCCAATAGAGCATCTTTGGGATGTGGTGGAACGGGAGCTTCGTGCCCTGGATGTGCATCCCACAAATCTCCATCAACTGCAAGATGCTATCCTATCAATATGGGCCAACATTTCTAAAGAATGCTTTCAGCACCTTGTTGAATCAATGCCACGTAGAATTAAGGCAGTTCTGAAGGCGAAAGGGGGTCAAACACAGTATTAGTATGGTGTTCCTAATAATCCTTTAGGTGAGTGTATACACTGATCAGGCATAACATTATGACCACCTTCCTAATATTGTGTTGGTCCCCTTTTGCTGCCAAAACAGCCCTGAACCGTCGCGGCATGGACTCCACTAGACCCCTGAAGGTGTGCTGTGGTATCTGGCACCAAGATGTTAGCAGCAGATCTTTTAAGTCCTGTAAGTTGCGAGGTGGGGCCTCCATGGATCGGACTTGTTTGTTCAGCACATCCCACAGATGCTCGGTTGGATTGAGATCTGGGGAATTTGGAGGCCAAGTCAACACCTCAAACTCGTTGTTGTGCTCCTCAAACCATTCCTGAACCATTTTTGCTTTGTGGCAGGGCGCATTATCCTGCTGAAAAAGGCCACAGCTACCAGGGAATACAGAGGGTGTACATGGTCTGCAACAATGCTTAGGTCAAAGTAACATCCACATGGATGGCAGCACCCAAGGTTTCCCAGCAGAACATTTCCCAAAGCATCACACTGCCTCCACCTGCCTTCTTCCGACTGTGCATCCTGGTGCCATTTGTTCCCCAGGTAAGCGACGCACACGCACCCGGCCATCCACGTGCTGTAAAAGAAAGCGTGATTTATCAGACCAGGCCACCTAATTCCATTGTTCCGTGGTCCAGTTCTGATGCTCACGTGCCCACTTTTGGCGCTTTCAACAGTGGACAGGGGTCAGCATGAGCACCCTGACTGGTGCAGCCCCATACGTAACAAATTGATGCACTGTGTATTGACACCTTTCTATCAGAACCAGCATTAACTTCTTGAGCAATTTGAGCTACAGTAGCTCGTCTGTTTGATCGGACCACATGGGCCAGCCTTCGCTCCCCACGTGCATCAATGAGCCTTGGCCGCCCATGACCCTGACCCTTGGACCACTTTTGATAGACACTGACCACTACAGACCGGGAACACCCCAGAAGAGCTGCAGTTTTGGAGATGCTCGTCTCGGAGATGATCGTTTTGGAGATTATGTCGTCTAGCCATCACAGTTTGGCCCTTGTCAAACTCGCTCAAATCCTTACGCTTGCCCATTTTTCCTGCTTCTAACACATCAACTTTGAGGACAAAATGTTCACTTGCTGCCACCCACTAACAGGTGCCGTGATGAAGAGATAATCAGTGTTATTCACTTCACATAATGTTATGCCTGATCGGTATGTATTACTTTATTTTGAAATGCACTATGCAATTTATTAACACATATTATTTATCTGCACGGAAAATGCGGTGAAAACCCTGTATCGCAAGTTCATAAATATGTTCATTATGAAACATGTTTCTACATGTTGGTGCACTCGTTCACTCCCTCTCTTTCTCCCTCCCCCTCTTCCTCTGCTTGACTTAACCGTCACCGATATTCCAGCTGGGTCTAATTTCAGTGGCTTTTTTCACCTGTTATTATTATTTTTAATCATAAATGTTTCCTCTCGTGGTGATGTTAATATCTGGAAATACACTGATGAAGCCACAGAACCTTCACAAGTGTTTGCACGCTCCATGATTAAGTCCGCCTGGAGAGACTGCGACTGGGCCCCAGTGTATAGAGCGAGAGACGGCCGCCATGGCAAGCTTTCCAGTAATATCTTGGATAAATCAGGTGTGATGGCGGAATGGAAAAGTTTGGTCTCCGACATGTTCACCTACTTTTTAATTCTCTTTCCAAACATTTTTTTCTAGCTCTGGGGTTAATCTTTTCTGCCCTGTTACCATTCATTGCTTTTACTGGCCAAAAGAAGAAAAAAAAAAGGAATTAATAACAACTTTCACTCGGAAGGCGTGAAATAGGATATTTCAGCAGTTCATCTCTCTTTCCTTTTCCAGTAAAAGCACAGGCAAAAACAACCATTTACTCACCTTCACAGTTTTAGCACACACACTAAACCCACTCACATGCCTTTCCAAATGGCCTGTTTAGTTGTAGGGCCAGTCAGCTTAGCACGCTAGCTGTCCAAACAGGGGGGGAAAAAATAAATAAAAAAAAATAAAGAAGATCCACTGAGAATCAGTGTCGGAAAACAAAGTGAGAAGACACGAAATTCAGCTCCCTTGATGTTGACATTACACCAGTGTTTATTTTAATTGTCATTGTTAAAAAAAAATGGAATGCAACATTAATTTTTCACAGATATATTTGGTTCTGGCAAGACACCTCTGTTTTTCTCTGGTATCATCGAGTTGGACAGGAGCTGGTGACTGCTTTCAGCTGTGAGGTATTAAGAAAGGTGAGAGACAGAGCGAGCGAGCAGACCAGGGCCATGTGCATGGTCATGCGGAGGTCTCAGCATGCAAGCAAAGGAGTTGCTGCCATCAGAGACCAATTGCTCTGTCATGTGGTGTTGATGTTTGGATAGGGAAAATGCAAATGGAGTGTGATTTTTGGATGACCGAGCTCCTTTATTTTAATTTGCGAGTGGTATCACTCTAGCAAATTAGCATATTTCTTCCTTGGCAGAATAGCGGTTTGGGAAGTAGATTAGGTCATTTTTCTTTTCATAACACACTTTCGTGTCTCCATGCAGTTGAACATGCATCTCATTACTTAAGGCTGAATGTATTAAGGCATTGGCTATTTCTACTTGGTGTAAACAAGATGTTTTTTGGATGTTATTTACATTTGGCACAAACATTACCATGAACACTAAGTGCAAGTACTGATAGACGCTATTCACACAAAATGAAAATAGAAGTGATGTGCTATTTGTAATATGGGTAAGTTGTCAGATCGACAGTGGATGGAGTTAATTAAAATAGCATCCGCCAACAAGGTTGGCTATTTGCACTTAATAAAAATAGACACTGACCTACAGTGCGTAGTACGTATATTGTAAATACTCAAATTATCTACTATTTGCCAAAATTACCAGATTACTTACTGTGTGGAATATTGTCTCCCATAATGCAATACACTCAGGTTGACTATTTATTGGTAAGATTTTTTAATGTTTTTAAATTAATTCTCTTATGCTCAGTCTCTAAGGCTGAAATATTATTACATTTTAAAATAACTGGTTTCTATTTTAATACATTTTAAAATATAATTTATTCCTGGGATGGCAAAGCTGAATTTTCAGCATCATTACTCCAGTCTTCAGTGTCACATGATGCTGCTCAAGAAACATTATTATTATTAATGTTAAAAACAGTTGTGTACAATTTTTCAGGACTCTTTGATACATAGAAAGTTCAAAATAACAGCACTTATCTGAAATAGAAAGCTTTTGTAACACAATAGATGTCTTTACTGTCACTTTTGATCAATTTAATGCAAAAAAAAATTCTTACTGAACTTTTGAATGGTGGTGTATAATGTTACAAAAGCTTTCTATTTCAGATAAATGCTGTTCTTTTGAACTTTCTATTTATCAAAGAATCCTAAAAAATGTACGTTTGCACATGTATATGTAAAAAAATGTAAAACACAACTGTTTTAAACATTGACAATCATCAGAAATGTTTCTTGAGCATCAAATCAGCACATTAGAATGATTTCTGAAGGATCATGTGACACTGAAGACTGGAGTAATGATGCAGAAATCGTGCAATTCAGTTTTGATCAGAGGAATAAATTACATTTGAAAATATATTAAAATAGAAAAAGATTTTTTTTTATTTTAAATTGTTATAATATTTCACAATATTCCTGCTTTTACTATATTTTCGATCAAATAAATGCAGCCTTGGTGAGCATAAGAGACTTCTTTTAAAAACATAAAAAATCTTGCCAATCCCAAACTTTTGAACAGTAGTATACATTTAAAAAAAAAAAAATAATAGGCAGTATACATTTTATGCTGTGCAGTATTCAGTAAGTAGTAAGCTACAGTAATATTACTTTATGAACATATTCCCTTGCAAGTCATACCACTTAGCAAGGCTCCTGAGCAGCTACATTCTATGTAGGCAATAGAAATACAGTTCCTTTTTATCTGAATGGGAAAAGACTAAAATCTCAAACTGTTTTCATGGTTACACTTAAATAACATATCATATTAACAATATCAATATCATATCTTTCTCAGTAAAAGTTCTCATAGCTGTCAGTATTTCCTGCACAATATAACCACACTATGTGGTTCGTGCAAATTTCCTATGCGCCTTATTTATTCTGTGTACACACAGAGAGAAACGGATGTGGAGCAAATAGGAAGCAGGATACTGTGAGAGGGTTCCCTCCTGACTCACACCAAATCACAGAGGGGTCTAATTAAAGCCATGTTCCTTTGGGTGAGGCCTGAGTTCCATGGATGTATCTACAAATGCTACAAATATGAAAAACTTTCTTGGCTGCCGAAGGGCAGTACTGAGTATTGACTTATTTGTCTGCTGTTCAGAGATGAAAAGCAGTGAAAACAAACAAGGGAGAGTGGAAGTCTAAAGCTGTCACGACCATGAAGAATTTCTGGTGGCAGATTCATGACAGATACCTACTTCTGTTTTATCCATCTATGAGGAACATCCAACCAACCAGCAATACATCCTGTCTGTCTATCTAGAAATAAATATCTGATTGTAAAAAGACCAGGTGTAAATGCCCTCCGAAATGCTTTTGAGATGGATTTAAATCCGATCACTCAAACCACTTCAGGAGGTGCTTTGAGATGCATTCCTGACGAAACTGGACAAGTGTAAATGCATCTGATTCTTGAAGCTACATATGAAGAGTTCAGATGCAAAAACCTCCAAGTCCATCTGACATGTTTTCTTTTAAATGAGCATTTTTATCAGGCTCCATATGTTTAGGTTCAGTAATTTCACTTTAATGGCAATGAAAAGGTTATTAGTCAGTTATTGAAATGCCTTATTTTCAAAAATGTCACTTTAGTCAATACATTGGTATTTAACAAATTTAACCCCCTTTTGCTACAAAACCAGCTAAGTCCATGTGTGCTTTTTTTTTTGCAAAAACCTCTAAATCCACCTCTTTGGACAACAAGCCATAGTAATCAGTTGCAAAATCACTAAAGATGCAACTGGAAACATTGCAAATGATAAAAGCAGAATTCAAAATGTAACAATGAAGAAACTGATCCACACAGTAGGGGGAGCTGTGATGCAAGTGGCTGCCACGTCCGTTTCTGTCAGAGTTTCACACTCAGAGCACAGCAGCACAAGGAACACTGTTGTGTTTACTTGCTACTCTTGCTAAATCCTGTCATTGCCTCTGTAATGAAGGACAAAACATGATAAAAACTTGCAGCTCGGCAATTGAAAGTCGGCTCATACGCACACCGTCATTCATCTTGAAATAATATGATTCGATTTGCGTCTTCTGATTGGTTTCTGTGGACTTTGCTGGCAAAGGGAAGTGGTGTTTAGCGGTTTCTGCCAACGAACCGGTATCTCTGAATGGGCTGATGCTGGGATTTAGCGGATTTGAAGCGAAAGTGTTTGATGAACGTATACTATGTGCTGAGAGTATTCAATCAATATCATTATCTAATTTTTGACGGAGGTGGCGTTTAGCGGCTTTTGCATCTGAACTCTTTATATGTACATTTTAATCCTCTCAAAATGGTAAAAAATAAATGTGTGAGAGCGTGTTATAGGCTATAATGACGTTATAGCCAGATATGACAGGGCTACTACAACACGCATTGCCGCAGATGAGTATATCTTCAGCAAGCCGACGTGCAAACTGCCGCAAATGAAACTGAAAGTTCAGTGTCACAGACGCTTAACACACAGTCTTCTTCATTCAAAGTAGTGAGGCTAATTGTTCTTACCAGTGCTGATGCAGCTTTCTCTCCTATTTCGATCTTTGATCTTGAAATTAGCTGATGATAAATAAATTGCAGCTCATGGGCCAGATTTACTAAACAGGGCAAATTAGCGTGAGAGCGCAATTCCAAAAAAGCACAGATGGGAGTGGAAAGTTCAGCACGTGATCTACTGACGACACACAAATTAAAGAACACAAACGCAGCCGGATCATTTCCATAATAACCAACGCAATCTACCAGTTAGCATCTGGTTTAAGACATGCTTTTTTTGGGCAGTAAATACACCTTGCATGATTCATTTAAATACTCTCCTCCCATAAATTTTGCGTCTGAAAGGGAAATTCCTACAAATGCATATGCAATAAGTTCAGCCGCAAAAATAACTCTACGCCTTTTCAGCGCAAATTTTTCACTGCATGTCTTTAGTAAATCCTGACAGTAGTTTTTTAACGCCAAAAGAGGGTTTTGCGCTGGCGCAAGCTGTTAGTAAATCTGGCCCCATATCTGTTGCTGTTGTTGATGTGAACTTCGTTAAAGGTGCAATAGGTGATTCTCTACAGCAACATTTTGTTATGCTGGTTGAAATTCTCCTCATATCCTGATAGCAATCACTATGTTAAGCGGTCTAAATGAATTTTTATAAATATATATAATGTGTGGAAGGCGTAGGACCATGAAATGTTCATTCAATCATTGCATTCAGTCTGAATGAAATTTTACCATGTGTTCCCTGTCAGTTAACGTGTGTTTGCATACCACTGCGCAGCCTGTTCACGCAGACATCATACATCATCAGCGTGTTCACGTACACTGTGCAGACAGAGCGAAAATGGCAGGCAAACAGTTGTTTACATTTGTTATTGTAGTACTGTTACTCACTGTACTGTAACGTTTTCTCACCGGTGAATACACATGATGTAATCTAATAACGTTGTCTCTGGTCATCTAGCTTCTGGTCTGTGCGCGTTCATGTGTTTGGGAGGAGGCGTGGCTTTGGACGGCGATTTGCAGGGAGGGTGGAATCGTATGCTTTCAATGCTAGCAGGCTAAAGTTAGCATTTCCCAGATGACCCACTGCACCTTTAAATTTGCATATAGCGTGAGAATTGAAGATCGAAAAAAGGTCAATAAAATGTTTTCTGGGAAATTAAGTATTCTGCTCAAATCTGTTTTAAGACAAGCCTTCAAGGTTAGCAAAAAAAAAAAGTAAAACTGTGGTACGCAGGGAAGGAGACCAGAGGCCGTTTTTTTCTAATGGATGTAAACGGAGGAGACGCTTCACTATGCTGAATAAACTGCTTTTAAAAAACAGCTTATCATTTAAAGAATCGACAGTATATCGGCTAATCTTCAACATGTTTGCCCTTAAACATTCGTTTTGGATTGATCTGTTTTTAGAGCTTACACCAAAAAAAATAATAATAATTTTGCAACAGGTAGGATTCAGTTTGCGGCAATTCTCATTCATTTTGTATGGTATTCGCTGACAGTGATTGACTGTCATACAACTCTGAAAGAAATCAGTGACATCAAGGCTGTAATGTGATTAGTTATCAAGGCACACGTGATTCAAGTTGGCCGTTACTTTCTCGAATGGTAGAGCCACGGACCCTGGTATCTCCTAATAATAAGACAATCTCTGTTCTGCCTGTCTGCCTAGAAAAAATGTATGCAGGTAATGCATTCTGGGAAATGTGTTCTATCTGTCTGACTGTCACATGATTATTTTTCCCCAAACCAGTTCAGCCACTTTCATTGGGTAAGGTTAGGTTGTGGGGTAGTGTTAGGCTTTAGTATTTTGTTGTAGCATTGTGTATAGGCAATCAGCACTCTGACTGAAATGATCAATGAAATCTTGATGTATGAAATCTACAGGTAATGCATTCTGGGAAAGGAAGTGTTCTGACTGTCTAGCTATCTATAACTACAGTGGACCACCTAGAGAATTTGAAAATGCCATTAATGTCCAGGAGATGTTGGCAGGGACTGACTGAGTCTGATGGCGATGGGATGTGAGGCAGAGCGCTCTGAGCAGAACAGAACAGCTGTGAAAACAGACCAGTCTCACAATACAGACCAGAGCCATGGACTGCACACTACCCGTGTGGTCCAGCCTAACCAAGGATGACATCAAGGTGATCTGCAGCAGGATCCTGACATCTACACATCTTCTGCCACTACAAACAACTGCTGATTCCCAGAATCCCCAAAATAGCATAATTGGCTTTCTATAAATGATCAGGTTAGCATGTAGATGCGCTAAATAATAATTATTTTTGGTAATAGTTAAGAATGAACTCCAATAATCATAGCTGTATGTGCAAAGTGGACTTACATGCTATTTCTAGAACCAACGGGTGAAGGAGTCCCTTTCAAAAATAAACATCAGAGCAGAAGATAGATCTTTTGAGAATGCTGTGCCCCAACCACAAAGCGTTCACGCTATGTTCGCAAAAGGCACAGACTAATTCATCTTGGGCTAATTAAACAAGCTTCTATTAGCGGCTAATTTTCTGCCATGGAAAGTCACCTCTTGATCCTGGGATCTAAAATAAGCCTGCTGACAACAAGAGGAGAAAACAGGGTTCAGGCCAATACAAATGAACTTCCAGCTGCCAAAACAGATCAAGCATGGGATCCTGGCACTCTCCCTGCCACTTAACGCCACGTGCCAATTTTTTAATCACACAAGACGTGTATTCAGACATGTGCCATGCGATTCAGAGATGTGCCATGCACATGATAGATAGAACAACATACTGTACATAAAGTCGATACAGACTTTCCTCTCGTGAGAGTGTTTTCCCATTCTGGTCACAGACAAGCGTATACTAGGAGATCAACTGGCACACACAAACAAACATGCACTCAAAAGAATGACAATTACACATACATCTCATTGCATATGATCTAGCTTTATCTCGTGGCATCAGCTCTCAGCCTTCTTAATGTGGTTACAGCCACGTAATTAGAATATATGGTTAACTAATTCCCAGTAGGGTTTCTTGAACACTTTCCATGGCTGCACACCTCACTGCTCTTTAGCAAAGAAACACTATCTACCCAAAAAATTAAAGGTAGATAGTTAGAACACTGTCTTTACGAACACGTTAAAATCAGCACTTTCATGAATAAATCAGCATAACTGCCATAATTAGGAATGTGCATATCAACTAGTTCTAGTTAATCTTTTTTTAATAATTTAAGTGAATCAGATGGTTTGGATGGTGGAGTGATTCACAGATTCATCAGGTTTTAATCAGTTGGATAAAAACTGAGGCCTGAATTGACAGTGCTGTCACAGACACAAAAATCATTTCAGTTTTGTAGACAAATCCAGCAGTTTGATGGAAAAATTACACCGTGATGGGTCACGTATGAGTCACCAGTGTTGGTTTGTGAGTCTGTATGAATGCAAGACATCTGATGAACGAGATAGTCTTGTACTCATACTGTTCTTTAAATTAGCACAGTAGTATACACACCAATTAGGCTACTATGGAACAACTATAAGAGACCATTCACATCAGTGGTACTTCACCCTCAGTAAATCAAGCATGCAATTACAGAGAAGATTAAAAAGATACACTAGCTCTGTTCCAAACATTAGTGAAATTATAAGCCAGTGGAATACACAGGATATTTTCACCAACAGCGGGTGAAATGAGAATATTTCCTACTGGCTACAAAACTGTATTTTGCATCATTTTTATTGAAAAATATTTAATCTTTATGCCAATGGAAAAGTTTAACAGTTTTTTCCTTGCATTTTTGTGGCAAACAGCGCAAATCATTGTGTCACGTCGCAGCATTATATATTAGCCGTCTCATGTGAAACAAAACCTCTCGTAAAAACATTTATACACGTTTTGGTGGCTTAACGCAAGTAATATATCACATATGTTTTGCAACATGGAGTTCTAGAGGGCAAAAGAAACACTTTAGGCATCAAACATCTGATGGTAAAGATACTCTGGAAGGTTATTCTTCTATTTGTACACTAATGAAAACAGTTCCAATAAATCCCAAAACTGGATCACTGGTTACTGAGTAAAACACATAGAGTCGGGGTACTTGGACTCTGACTGCAATTATGAATGGACTCGGACGCACTCGGGTAGACTTGTACTCGAACTTGAAAAGGACTCTGACAAGGACATTTTGGACTCTGACAAAATTAAGACAACAAGACATTAATAAATGTCTCCAACTCATACTCAATTGGTTAACGACTTGGACTCGAATCGGACTCTACAAGGTCGAACCCAACACTAAAAACACGAACTCTGTGCTACTAAGGTGTTCTGCAGGGATGCATGTTCACGTTAAGGGAACATGAGGTCAGCACAAGGCCCACGAGGTGTCATCGGCAGCGTGTGAGAATCAGTTAAACATTGCTACGCCTTTGTCTGTACATCTTTACTCATTAACACGCAGCATGAAAGAGAACACATGGCAACAACACGTCTCTCTCACACACACAACCGTCTGCTCATGGGAGGAATAAAAAAATTGCACTGCCTGAGAGCCAGACACGCAAGCTGATATATCGAGTTTGTGTGTTTTCAGGAATGGCTGCTGCATTTCATTTTTCATCATTCCCCTGCCCGCTCCGTGGCCCCCGACTCTCAGGGCCGCCCACAAACTGAGGACTTCATACCAGACAAGTGCATCACCTCGCATCGGAAAGAATGAACACATTGCTCTCTAATGTGTTTCAAATGAGTGCAGGTATTTTTGAGAGAGTTGGCTTCGTCAAGTATCCCATGACACCCTGTACAAGCACCACGTGGCCCAGAGAAATTGTTTAGGCGTGCAGTGTCATTAGCATGAGACGTATGTACAACAATTTGCTAGCATATACAAATTACAAAAGCAAAGATAAATGAACACAGAAAAGAAGACAAACACTTTGTAATCTTAATGAAGCTTGTGGCAAATATGAAAGCCTGTGGTCACTACAGCTGTTTCCCACTGAAGAACATTATAAACCATTGCTTAGACGAATGAGCTCTATAATGAAGTCAATACCTAAGTCATGAAACTGTTTTACAGTGAGCATATTTCAAGGTTTTGATTGATGCGTCAATGTGCTAAACATGTGTTAATTCAAAATGTTCAAAAACTTGTCTACAAATACTTTTGGACTCAACAGTAGATGCAACCCTATCCGCACGGTGATGTTTGAAGTGAGCTGACCTGCGTGGACTCTGGATGGGACCCGCTGAGATGACAGAGCAGAGAGACATCAGGGCCACTTGCTCCCCCTCACAACATCTCCTTTAATTATTTTTATAATGCAAGTGAAGAAGTGAATGGAAACTATGTGCAGCCTCCTGTGGTGGTGGAGGGGGTTGTTTCTTTCCCCTTATTTTTCCCCTACTTTTTCTGTGGTACTACTGGAGGGGTTTGATCTATAAACACATCAGAGCTTTCTCTTTCTCTCCCTCTCTTTTTTAGGAGGGTGGTATGACTGTGAGGTCTAGGCATTGTAAATATATTTCTGTGTCCATATACCTGTCCACATATCTGACCTCCAGTGAAAAACAGGAAACTGTGGTTCTGTCTTGCTCTATTGTCTACATACAGTGGGGAGAACAAGTATTTGATACACTGCCGATTTTGCAGGTTTTCCTACTTACAAAGCATGTAGAGGTCTGTAATTTTTATCATAGGTACACTTCAAATAATTAATTTGCATTTTATTGCATGACATAAGTATTTGATCACCTACCAACCAGTAAGAATTCCGGCTCTCACAGACCTGTTAGTTTTTCTTTAAGAAGCCCTCCTGTTCTCCACTCATTACCTGTATTAACTGCACCTGTTTGAACTCGTTACCTGTATAAAAGACACCTGTCCACACACTCAATCAACCAGACTCCAACCTCTCCACAATGGCCAAGACCAAAGAGCTGTGTAAGGACATCAGGGATAAAATTGTAGACCTGCACAAGGCTGGGATGGGCTACAGGACAATAGGCAAGCAGCTTGGTGAGAAGGCAACAACTGTTGGCGCAATTATTAGAAAATGGAAGAAGTTCAAGATGACGGTCAATCTCCCTCGGTCTGGGGCACCATGCAAGATCTCACCTCGTGGGGCATCAATGATCATGAGGAAGGTGAGGGATCAGCCCAGAACTACACGGCAGGACCTGGTCAATGACCTGAGGAGAGCTGGGACCACAGTCTCAAAGAAAACCATTAGTAACACACTACGCCGTCATGGATTAAAATCCTGCAGCGCACGCAAGGTCCCCCTGCTCAAGCCAGCGCATGTCCAGGCCGGTCTGAAGTTTGCCAATGACCATCTGGATGATCCAGAGGAGGAATGGGAGAAGGTCATGTGGTCTGATGAGACAAAAATAGAGCTTTTTGGTCTAAACTCCACTCACCGTGTTTGGAGGAAGAAGAAGGATGAGTACAACCCCAAGAACACCATCCCAACCGTGAAGCATGGAGGTGGAAATATCATTCTTTGGGGATGTTTTTCTGCAAAGGGGACAGGACGACTGCACCGTATTGAGGGGAGGATGGATGGGGCCATATATCGCAAAATCTTGGCCAACAACCTCCTTCCCTCAGTAAGAGCATTGAAGATGGGTCGTGGCTGGGTCTTCCAGCATGACAATGAGCCGCAACTAAGGAATGGCTCCGTAAGAAGCATCTCAAGGTCCTGGAGTAGCCAGTCTCCAGACCTGAACCCAATAGAAAATCTTTGGAGGGAGCTGAAAGTCCGTATTGCCCAGCGACAGCCCCAAAACCTGAAGGATCTGGAGAAGGTCTGTATGGAGGAGTGGGCCAAAATCCCTGCTGCAGTGTGTGTAAACCTGGTCAAGAACTACAGGAAACATATGATCTCTGTAATTGCAAACAAAGGTTTCTGTACCAAATATTAAGTTCTGCTTTTCTGATGTATCAAATACTTATCTCATGCAATAAAATGCAAATTAATTACTTATCATACAATGTGATTTTCTGGATTTTTGTTTTAGATTCCGTCTCTCACAGTTGAAGAGTACCTACGATAAAAATTACAGACTTCTACATGCTTTGTAAGTGGGCAAACCTGCAAAATTGGCAGTGTATCAAATACTTGTTCTCCCCACTGTACAGTACATTCTAAGGGGCCAATTTCACAAAATGTGTTCTTGTGTTCAGTCTGTGTTTTTTGGTCATCAACATGAGTACCTAGCGGCAGCCGTTAGTTTTATTCATGTTTTTGTCTTATAGTATTTTGTCTGCTGCTCACTTCCACAGCATCACTAACCTCAAATTGTACAGTCTTTTTTATTTCCCTCCACTCTTCTTTTGTTTTAGCAGTGCGCCCTGACTTTGACCTTATTTGTCTGCGCTGTCCTTAATGTTCTCATTAGCATCCATCTCTTGGTTCTATCTCTCCCTCCCTCTTCCTCCTCAAGCATCGTCCATCCTCACTTTTTCCCCGGTCAGCATGTCATTATGCTTACCCACCAGAATGTGGAATCACTCCACTTCATGCAAGCAGAAAAACCACAAGTTGTTCTAGCTGGAGTGTGCCCAAACACTGCCAGTCGTGACAGTGGCTTCAGCTTGCACTTCCCCTGACTTCTAGGAAATTAGAGAAGAGAGTAAAACGGCTCGTGAGTGCTCTGTCTGCTACCTCTCACAGTATGCTGCCGCTCATCCATGGGGTTTTGTGCTTCTACTAGAGGTTTCAGGAAGCTAACGCCATGAATGAAAGGCTCAGAGAGATTGTGCACTGTTAGAATGGTGGTCAGGGGCCAGATAGTCTCAGCAATGGTGGTGGTCAGGTAAAACTCTACAATGGGTGCTGCTGTGGAGGGCCAACAGAGTGATATCATCCTTCCTCTATCTGAGAGAACTGGCAGTGATGGTTGAATGCTTTTACTGGATGTGCATGCATGAGGGTCGCAGGCAGGTTCGTGTTCCAGTACGATCTGACCACATGGGCCTGTGCTCCCTCACAGGCCATAAAAACCATGTCCAGACGCCTCATGTATTGGCCAACAGATTAAATCGGCGAGGAGATGATTTCCAATATTAGCCCTTAGTCGGAGAGTCACAAAACGAGGGCAGCTTTAAAGTCACAATGACCAGTGCCAAGCGTCATCTGCCAGTACTGCGACACCTGCAGACGTGGCTTGTAAAACCTCTAGGATTGGAATGAACCGTCTTCACATTGTGTGTGCTAGAAATGTGCTGCCCCAGCATCACCAGAGCAGGTCAAAGCGCCAGGCCAACATTTCCCATTACACTAACAAGAAAAATTTTCATTATTCTTTTGGTTTGTTCATTTTTTATTTGTCTGGTAACAGCACATGTCAAGTATTCACTGCTCAGCTCTTTCCAAGCCAAGAAATGCACAACAGTGAAAAGAGAAGAAAAGAGAGCGAGAATATTGGGAATATTAATTTCCCAAGGTATGTGGATATGATAAATATCAGGCATAAATGGGTCATTAAATTATTTTGCTACAAAGACAAAAAGCCATACAATAAAGAAGAAAAATCACAGACAGCAAATGAGAAAAAAATTCAAAAATTGCAAAAATCGTACCTTCAGCATGTCATTGGAACACCTTTGTACTTTTTTGACTAATATGTATCCTTTAGGGGTAGACAGAGTTCAAAAGTGTTAGTTTGAGGGTACTGTCCCAGTGACAAGCTGCTTTACCACCACAAGTGCAGTTTTTGAACATTTCTTTTCTGGAAAATAAAAAAACATACCATATCCATGAATCTGAACTGAATAGACATTTGAAGGTTAGGATAAAATTTGGGTGCTAAACAGTAAGGAACCAATAACGTTGCCTTCTTTCTTAGTATTCGACAACCATTTGGTAACAAGAAACATGACCTAACAAGCTGTTTCTAATGAGAGCTATTTCTGCCCCTTACCCATAGCGCTCTCCTACTCAGTTCTAGCGGGTAAGATTTACTGTTTGGTTTGGAGTTCAAAGCCATAGCAGTAAATTTTTCATTTACAAAAGAGGACAGGAGAAGTGAACAGTACTCTTGTTATGAGCCGAGCTGTTGTTTTTTTTTTTCTTCTTCTTTTTTTCCTCCTTTTTATTGCAGGGGATTAATAAGACAAGCACTGGAACACCCTCAAAGCCAAAACTTGACTGCTCAAGACCTGCTTAACTCACTAAATCAAAATAAATTATCTTTAAAAAGGTAAAGCTATAGAAGAGCGCTTGGACATCAGCCGCACAGTTTAGCCTTCGGTAACCAGGACCCCAGCGGGGCTTAATGGGCTCAAAGAGACCAGCGAGGTTGGAGAACAAATGACTGACACCAGAAAAGACCAATTATAAGAGAGGTCAAAGAAGGTCATACCTCCATCCCAGCTTAAAGTGCAGCCAGCCAATCATCAACCAACACTGCCAGCATCATAGTCAGTGAGTGTGCAGGGTTGAGAAAGTCTACAAAGCTACAAACTCATTCAGTTCAACCTCAAATGACCCCATTGGAGATTGAGATCTCTGCTTTACTAAGAAAAAAAAAAGAAAATTCTGTCATCATATACACACCGTCATGTCATTCCAAACCTGTAAGAATTTCTTCTGTGGAATGCAAAAGAAGATATATTGAACAACGTTTAACTAAGCTTTCTTTCTCAGTAAATAAGGCTACTTACAGACAATACGTTTTATGCAGAAATGAGTTTTGATTTAAAAGAGCTGTTTGTGTACAATTACTATTGTTTATGGCAGCAGTTTTCAGACGATGGAGATGGCATATTAATCTGAGAAGCTACGACACATAATAAATTCAGGTTTCTTCTACCTAACCTGTTTGCCTAGTATATGTATATGGACTACAGTGGCTGGGATTGGGAATTTGTCATCGGCTGAATCCGAAATTGCCCCCTAAATCCTCAATCACTATTCCCTACGTTAGTACACTAATACAGTTCACTTGAAGGAGTGAATGAAAACGAGTGAGCGAATTTGGACAGCCGTTGAGTGTACATCGGCTGTACACTCGTTATTGCGGTGCAATGTGGGATAGAATGAGTGCACTCGATAACGTCTACTATGGTTTTGGACACCACTACAAATGATTGTCCCCTCAAATAATGCCCTATTCGATTTCAGATTCAGCCATTGATAGATCCTTAATTAATTATCTTTCATTGTCAGGGCTGTGTGCTAACAGAAAAGAGGGACATGCAACATCCATCATCATTTTTGAAAAAAGTCACCTAAACAAATAAACAAGAATCAGCCTTCAAACATAGTTATTTGTCCTATCTGAACTAAATATTGCGCAAGCACCGACCACCGGATAATTAAAAAGATATTGCATGTACGAGAAAGTGAACAGTGTGGGAAAATGTCATGGAAAATATTAGCAGGATGGAAAATGTTACAGGTATTTGGATTCCATGAGATACTGTAATAATATAAAGCACTTTGCCTTCGAGATGACAAAACTTCCAGAAAAACATTAGATCTCTTCAAATCCCACCTACTCACACACCACACATATAAACACACACACATACACACTTCCCTAATGAGTTGGTTTGGCTGCAGTTGTATTCGGGCAAATTCGTGTATTATGACATAACCCAAAGCCCTCCGACAGACCTGAACTCTGAAGCTGTCTGATTTACAAAGGCCTCAGAGGACTCGCTGAGAGAAATACACTGTTTCTTTCCTGAATTTCACTTTCTCTTTGTCTCTCATTCTCTCTGGACATCTAATTGTTTAAGGGTATCAAATTAAAGTTTAGATAGAGGAAAGACCAACCTCAGCTGTGTGACTAAGTGAGTGTAGACAGGTCAAAGAGTGACAAAGTGTAAAAAATATGTGGGAGTTTTAAAGAAATTGTGTGTGTTTGAAAGAATGAGAAAGCAACGGAGAAAAGCGTGTGAGTGGAGGAATAATTACCTGCAGATGTTGGTCTTTGTTGGGGGGTATAAATCTCTAACCACATCAGAAATTATCCATAAAATTTACAGCTTAGGAAAACCATGTGTGTGGCTATTTAGCACCCTAAATCTACAAAGCCTTCTCTAGCATTCTCCCACAACAGGACAGCGAGACAAGGGGGGCAGCGTAAAGGAAGGAAATGAAACCAGCCCTCCCCTCTTAATTGTTTTTATGTAGCCAATGCAACCTGCCCCCTTGCTGACATGTGAACGGAATAAATCATCCAAAAGAGCGAAATAATATACTAATAATGTTAAATCTATCCTGCTGCAAGCCTAACAGATGAAAAAAGTTCCTTTATGGGGGGTAAAATGTGAGACTATCAATCAAAATAATATGGAAGAATGGCTTAGGGATTTGTTAGGACTGGGTAAGATACATGTCGTGATTTAAACGAGAAAATATATTTGCCCATAAAGCTATTACACAAAGTTTCCAACAGAGCTGGAACCAGTCGTACATCTGAGATGCATAACTCCAGACGCATCATTCCACTGGTTGTCTGTTGATTTACACAAACATGTGGTTCTGGGCTACTGTGCACTGACTGACATTTGGGAGCTTGATAGCTTGAAGGCCTAGAGCGCAGCAATGAGCCCCTGATCTAAGAGGGAAAGCCAGCAGAGATGATCGAAAAGTCAATGTGAGATTTAAGGGTTGAGATGGAACAAAAGTTCAAAGTCATATTTGTCACATTTGCTGGTGCCTGGGTTGGATATAATGATAGATGCTTGGGATTATCACTATATTTGCAGTTGCTAATTTCAATTGAAACCAGAAGAGTGCATTTTGTGACTGAAAAAGAAAAGGAGTAAGCAATTGTATTTAAGAGGCCAAGCGACAACCCATACATTGCATATTTTATGCAATTATTTATAAGTTGTGGCAGATTTAACATTAATTTTAATATTAAACTATACATCATTAGGTGGTGCTGTCACCAAATTCTCAAGGTACTCTCAAGACATGGTCCCAAGGTCACACACAAAGCATTTTTAAGATATAGCTGAACTTCCTGTTTGTCGTTTTCCTTATTCAATTTAAAGCTGCAATACAGGAAAACAGTTTGGAATATCAAAAATATTCGAATAACTTTTAAATGTTATTGAATCAAAATTGGGAGAAGGGATGTAAGATAGGAACTAAATTCAAAATGGAAGATTGGGGAATTGGAACTCAGCTGTTTTACCCATCTTTCTAAGATAAAACATTAGCTGGGTAAAACATTAGCTGCTTCCCAATTCAGAGGCTGCATCCTTCAAAGGATGCAGACTTCAAAGGCCATGCAGGTTGGAACGTGCGTTGTTAAATGGGACGGTCCAGCCTACGGAGGATTGTTCTTGTCACCTAGCAACTTCGACAGCTGCCGTTAATGAGTGGCAGTAACGTTTGTATTTGACTTTTTTGGAAGTATATAATAACGAGTATAAACTATATATAAATCGCATCTTAGTAAGATATGTCAACATTTGAATCGTTTTTAAAGTTTTATTTTTGTTTTTACATTTGTATAATTGGATATTTGAGTAAGTTGAAACCCAATACTTGCGTTTAAAAGTGAAATTTGGCGATTTCACCTGTCATCACTGGCGTGCAATGAATTCTGGGGTAGGAAAGGCAGCGAAGGATCCATCTGTTGTATCCTTCATTGCATGGGAAACGAAGGACGCATTTGGAAGAGCCTTCGAAATTGGGACAGCCTTTGTCACGCTTCTGTGTTGCAATCAGCCTTTGAAGGGTGTAGCCTCTGAATTGGGACGCAGCTATTGTGCTCAAAATCCAAGATGGTGGCCACTCTCATGGGCAGGGATTCTAATCAACTCTACATGAGGCTTGAAAGCAGAGGAGAAAGATTTGTGTCTCTGGAGATCAAAGTTAAAAAATAAAATAAAAATAAAGTACAACTTGAGCTGTTGGTAGTGCGAGGGCATCTGAGTGCAAGTGTGGGTATCTGCAGGTAAGAGTAACGGGCGTGTTGAAAGGTAGTGGGCGTGCCGAAAGGTCTTTACAATTGGTCACACAAGATGCCTCCTAGGGTGTGGGGTAGGATTAGGGGTTAGTGTCTGTTGTAGAATTGTGTACCTTTCAGCATGCCCATTATGACCTGCAGCTATCATGCTGATGTTGGTTGACATGCTGAGTGGTGGCAGCACTTTTAATTCTCATGCCATCTGATTTTGACATTAAACAAAAGTTTTGCTGGTCTGTGAGATAAAGATTTAAACACCTTCAGGTTGTAATGTTTTAAAAAAATATACAAACCCGATTCCAAAAAAGTTGGGACACTGTACAAATTGTGAATAAAAAAGGAATGCAATAATTTACAAATCTCATAAACTTATATTTTATTCACAATAGAATATAGATAACATATCAAATGTTGAAAGTGAGACATTTTGAAATGTCATGCCAAATATTGGCTCATTTTGGATTTCATGAGAGCTACACATTCCAAAAAAGTTGGGACAGGTAGCAATAAGAGACCGGAAAAGTTAAATGTACATAAAAGGAACAGCTGGAGGACCAATTTGCAACTTATTAGGTCAATTGGCAACATGATTGGGTATAAAAAGAGCCTCTCAGAGTGGCAGTGTCTCTCAGAAGTCAATATGGGCAGAGGATCACCAATTCCCCCAATGCTGCGGCGAAAAATAGTGGAGCAATATCAGAAAAATTGCAAAGAGTTTGAAGTTATCATCATCTACAGTGCATAATATCATCCAAAGATTCAGAGAATCTGGAACAATCTCTGTGCGTAAGGGTCAAGGCCGGAAAACCATACTGGATGCCCGTGATCTTCGGCCCTTAGACGGCACTGCATCACATACAGGAATGCTACTGTAATGGAAATCACAACATGGGCTCAGGAATACTTCCAGAAAACATTGTCGGTGAACACAATCCACCGTGCCATTCGCCGTTGCCGGCTAAAACTCTATAGGTCAAAAAAGGAGCCATATCTAAACATGATCCAGAAGCGCAGGCGTCATTTAAAATGGACTGTGGCAAAGTGGAAAACTGTTCTGTGGTCAGACGAATCAAAATTTGAAGTTCTTTTTGGAAAACTGGGACGCCATGTCATCCGGACTAAAGAAAACAAGGACAACTCAAGTTGTTATCAGCGCTCAGTTCAGAAGCCTGCATCTCTGATGGTATGGGGTTGCATGAGTGCGTGTGGCATGGGCAGCTTACACATCTGGAAAGGCACCATCAATGCTGAAAGGTATATCCAAGTTCTAGAACAACATATGCTCCCATCCAGACGTCGTCTCTTTCAGGGAAGACCTTGCATTTTCCAACATGACAATGCCAGACCACATACTGCATCAATTACAACATCATGGCTGCGTAGAAGAAGGATCCGGGTACTGAAATGGCCAGCCTGCAGTCCAGATCTTTCACCCATAGAAAACATTTGGCGCATCATAAAGAGGAAGATGCGACAAAGAAGACCTAAGACAGTTGAGCAACTAGAAGCCTGTATTAGACAAGAATGGGACAACATTCCTATTCCTAAACTTGAGCAACTTGTCTCCTCAGTCCCCAGATGTTTGCAGACTGTTATAAAAAGAAGAGGGGATGCCACACAGTGGTAAACATGGCCTTGTCCCAACTTTTTTGAGATGTGTTGATGCCATAAAATTTTAAATCAACTTATTTTTCCCTTAAAATGATACATTTTCTCAGTTTAAACATTTGATATGTCATCTATGTTGTATTCTGAATAAAATATTGAAATTTGAAACTTCCACATCATTGCATTCTGTTTTTATTCACAATTTGTACAGTGTCCCAACTTTTTTGGAATCGGGTTTGTATATAAAAATGTCACTTGAAGAACTACAAAGTCCACCCACTTGTGTTACATAGGGTTACACATTGCAATGCTGGTTTCTCAAGATAAAAAAACAAAAAAACATGAATCACAGCAATGTCCGTTTCAAAATTGATTTATAGCAATCAAACCGACTGTGACGCCAATATTATATAATGAGTGTCTTGATTTCATTGGGACATTTGTTCACACTCATTTGTTCAACTCTCAAAAAAATTGGCTGCTAAAAGTTATTTAAACGCTTGGCGTAATTTTAGTTTTGCTTAACTGTCAAATTTAATCTTGTCAGTGCAAAACTTGGAGACCAGCCATGTGTTTTGCCTCATCATAGGGTCATTGAAGGTGACATCACCGTTATTGTTGAAAGATTTTTTTTGTCTAAGTCCTACCACCTTAATGCACCTTTAAGAGAAATTCTAGGGAAAATGTAAACAAGCAGAATTGCACAAATGCTGTCTGCTGTTGTAATTGCATCACAGGTGCTCACCTCCTGGTCTCAGTGATGGAAAATGCTGTGGGAATTGAGACAGTGTACTTCCCTTGAGGCTCCTCTGTTCTGCTGAGGGAAGGAGGTGGGAATGGGTCACAAAGATGTGGCGCGAGAGAGATGGATGGAATGGTCACCCTGTCCTTGTGATGATCTCTTGAGTATATTAGATGGCGTCAGTAGGCTCTAGGAGGTAATCACAGTGTTTATTGTCACAGGTGGACCACTGTGTACGACTCCGTGCTGGAGACCCAGCTGTAGGGACCAGCGTCACTGCCGGCCAGTACGTGTTTGCGCACTAGTGTTTGTTGCAGTGTGTACTACACACTGCCAAAGGCCTTCTTTCTGACAGTGCTCTGAAGTAATCACATTTGACCTTAAAAGAAAGAGCGTGAGGGTGTTTGGTAGAAAGCTATCAGAAATATTCTTCTCTGCTCAGATATTTGCACACATGGCAACCTTAAAACCTGTTGGTTTGGTAGGGCAGTGTGAACTAGCCTTGTTTTAACTTGCTTAGTGATAGATTGTGTCAGTATCATCTGCAGCTCATTTACTAGTGTTTATTGCAAGTGCTACATGATCACGTGCCTGAAAACACAATTATTACGAAGTCAACCCTCTAGATCAAATGATGAGTATGATGTGATTTGAGATCGAAAAGGTCAGCGGAAAAAAGATAACATCTCCTCAGTGGCCCCGAGTCAAGTCAATTTTCCCTGTGGAGACCAGGATAAACAGCACCAGCAAGAAGAGTTAGATTTGATTTGGCCCGTTCTCGACAGACAGAGAAAGCAGGAAAATGATGGACCAGGGTAGAGCATAATTGAAAATGAAAACGATGGAGCGATGAGGAGGAGGACTCTGCCAGACAGTGCGGTTAGTCTTGGCTGAGCTCTTGTTTCTCCTAAACAGCTGATTTCCTCCTCATTCACATACTCCATCAGTGTCTCTGTGTGTGTGTCGGTCCTGACTCCTGTCCACTAAGTCTCTCGGTTCATCCTAGGACAGATTGTCAGAAACCCAGACGCCAAGTCTCCACCCAGACTAGCCCAGTGAACACCAATGACATCTACAGGACCTCTCACTGTACTCGCTGACTTTCTCTCTCTCTCGAGCGCTGGAGTCGACAGAAGGTTAGCCAGAGATCTCTCACCACTGTTTTTATAGACACTAATAATACAGAGAAGAGGGAAAGAGAGATTCTTTATCATTTCTTTGAATGACAGTGAATTTCTATTCTATCCAAACCCAGCATTACCGTATCTTTAGTATTCCTCTCCAGCTGTAATCAATAATTGGTCTTCCTTTGTCTCTTCTATTTCTTCTAATGACTCCATTACGAAGCCACATCATGTGATTTTGAGCCTTGTTTGGCACTGTAAACTTTAGGAGTAAGTCACAACCTCTGCGTTAATATAATCTGGAAAATCCTTATTATACTTAAGAATAGTTCATGCAAAAATTATAATTTTTTTGTCATCATTAACTCACCCGCTTGTCATTTCAAACCTGTATTATTTGATTTCTTCAGAGAAACGCGAAAGGTATGCAACATATGTGTTGCATAGGAGTCCTTCTCGAAGGGAGGTACATAAATGGACGATGGTTTCTCTGTTACAAAATGTAAAATAACATGAGGAGAATACTTTTTTTTTTTGCATAATATGTATGAATATAATCATAACCATTTTACTCAAGGTCACAGTTTATGATAAAAACTGCTAATAAACAAATGCATACCACATCATCTTTATGTTGGAGCTCAATGAGGTATTATAATGAAGGTTTAGAGTCAACCACTGAGCAGGCAATGGAAAGCGTGGAAAAGCTTAATTGCTGGAAACATTTACATGACAATTCTTCTCCTCTGTTTTTATCTGCAAATAAACTCCAGCAGATTTTCCAAAGCTATGTGCGACAAATATGTGTGGGTTTGTGAGTGTCTGTGTGTTTGTAAGAGTGGAGAGAGAGAGATACAAAAAGACTAAAATACAGTCATTTTATATGACTCATGTCAAGGGCTGCTTGTACACAAACACACACACACACACACACACACACACACACACTGAGGGGATTTCTTTCAACGAAACAATTTTGAGGTGAGTATAACAACAACAGATGGATAGAAAGAATTCCATAGACATGCATCAAATGCCAGTTACTGTATGCAGTTTGAATCATCGGTCTGTCATATTTTCACCATGGAGAAAAATGTTATATAATGACAATAGAACATAACAGTGACCATTCATTTTTTTTCAGCAGTCTGTGTTCCAGGAGTATTTTATTTCCCTTTTGTTTTCTCCATAGACTTTAAATCATAAGAGTATAAAAATATCCCAGTGTAATATCCAGAGACAGTTAAAAGTAAGCCATTAGTTGACTGATTTCCCCTGAAAAGTGTAAACACTGTGGCTCTTCCAAATAACTGCGCTATTTGTTTGAGCTTCCCATCCAGCCCTACAGAGCATCACTGGCTCAACCAATGGCATCAAATTGGAACGGAACTATCTGTTCGACTGACCGAGTGTTTAGGGAACCTGTTTGAAAGCGATCATTATTTTTGCTATGCTATTTGTTGTCGCTAGTGGCCAGTGTTTCCATGTCTACTTATTAATGACACTTCAGCTTAAAAATTTCAATAATTAGTTCAAAATCATGATAAAACAATTTTACCATTATTACAACTTCAATCAAAACAGACTGGAGGATCTCTGGTATTCTAATACTTCCCTGGGACTTAAATATGATTTCAAAAAGAAAGAAAAAAAAGTTGAAATCACACTGACTTATGATTTCTACAGAAGCATATTCCATCTTTAACTACACTGCATATCATAGCAGGTTTACAGCCTATGGGTAATTGCTAGAAAACTATTTCTCTATGGAGAAAATAGATGGTATTTTTACTTCTGGAACTGCTGCAGGTCCCAACTTGAGTTCCACATGCTAATTTATTAAATGTGTTGTGCTTTTTTTTTCTCCAGCTTTTTCTTTTCTGTATTTGGTATTTAAGTATGTTTAGATGGCACAGTAGTGAGAGAAAGGACATAAAACTGTCACATTATCTAGATTGAAAACACATTTCTGTAAAACAAACTACCACCTCACTTACTAAAGCTTTGCTAAAGTACACTACAGTCAAAATAAAACAAGAAAGAACATGATATTAGAGGTGTTTACACTGCTTGAATTATTGATCTATTAAGTGTACAAAATATTTTGAAATTTATTTCAATAAGAATAAATCTGATATAAAATCAGTGTAAACTGTCAAGAAAAATATATGTCAAGATAAAAGGGCCACAGCAGTTGAAGAAAGTGAACAACAAAACTGTGTGGAGAGTGGCAGGATGGAAATTTGGTGACGGACAAAAAATTATCACAACATGATCACCACTACAAGTTATGACACATATGAATGAAATGATTGTATTTCATAAATATTAATAGATCCATCAACCTCATGCAACTACTAACATCAGTATTAATATAACTTTGACCATGAGCATGTTGCATTATCAGATGCATTTTCAACCTTTTTAGGCTACAGTAATACACTAATTAAGATCACATATCAGAGCAGTCCTTTTAGACAGGGACATAGAAACAATCTGAAAATAAATAATTAAAATTTATCAGCTTGGCTCATGAATATTAATTAGCTTATGTTCCCCAGTTTGCTGAAAAGCAGGTATGTGGACTATGGCAAGCAGTCGAGGCCGAGGGACTGTGAGAGAACCGCGCGAGGCCGGTGGCGTGATTGATAATGAGCGCCAGCTGCGCGCCACTCCGGTCTCGTATCTCTCACGGAGGAGCTCGGATGCATAAAAGGAGAAGCGAAGACAGTGAAGGATGAGAGAGGACCAGGCCTGTTACATTGGTGCCGAAACCCAGAAGGAAGGAGGGACATGCTGTCGGAGAGCCCTCGATGCTGAGGAGGTCAGGCAGCACGGAGGAGCGGAGACTGCGAGTGGCTGCCCAAGGTGGTGGTGCTGGAGCGAGTGAAGACCAGGTGGGACGGAGAGCTCACTGCCGTGCTCCTGGGTCGAGGTGGGGTGGCTGCCGTCCAAAAGGGGGCAGATTCATCGCCGCCGTTTGCCGGAGCCTGCTGTCGTCCGCCATGTTTGGGGAAGAGCAGGAGACTCGCTGCCGGCTGCCCTCAACCGGAAGAGCCATCGCCGGCCGCCAGGAGGAGGAGTGTCGAGCTGTTCACCGAGCGTCCAGCACCATCGCATTGCACCGCGAGTGAGAGCCTCTCGGATGGTGGAGGACTGAGCGGCAGTGTGTCCGGGAACCGGACCAAGATTTTTTTTTTTCTCCTCTCTCCCCTATCGTCTCTGCTGCTTCTCATGCTTCCGGCTCCTTTTCTCTCGCCAAATCTGTCCTTACCCCCAGGTGCTGCGGCCGCCGTGATCGGGCATTCGGGGGGGTCAGCTGTCCATGAGGGGCTGCCTGCGTTACTTTCAGTTTGTATTTATTTATTAAAGTATTTGAATGTTCGCCGGTTCCCACCTCCTACTTCCCATAACAACGAACTGTGTTACATGGACACTTACAGAAGACCGCAAAAGAAGACGGCAGCATTTAGCATTTGGGATAGGGCCATTATAGAAACATTTTTTCAAGGTTCTAACCATTAGTGTAGACGGTTCAACTCAAAAATACTACAGGCGACCAACGTGGGCATGAATGAGTGTGAGAGGTATGCAAACAGATTTGAGGGTTCACAATTGTGTGCTATCCTTCTAAGATGAAGTAGGCTATATACACCACAGTAAATCCACATCACTGGTTTACCCACAAACAGCAGATTTGTTTATTTTATATGAAAAGTGACTGATAAAGTGTCCTACTTTCACTTTATCATAGACTTTAAAAATATTTATACAAGTCAAGACAAAAGTTAAGAGTTCTCGTCTTGACAACAGGTCAATATGTGACGAAAGCCATGAGGTTTTTGTTGGATTTAAAATACAGTACAATAAAATACAGAGGCAAAACTGTCTGACAGGCTAGTGACATCTTTATGAATACCTTTCAGTCTCTCTGTTGTCCTGGAGCCATTTAACGCAGTCACCAGGAAACATAATCGTGGATTTCGGCAGAAGAATGAGCGAGTAAAAGACAGAAGGAAAGACAGAACAAAGAGAGGGAAAGGACTAAGTCTAAAATACAACATGGAAAAACCAGGTCTGAGATGGAAACATGCGTGTGGAGCCAAGCGGTCAGGGCAGGGCTGAGGTTGGGTGAAAAAGGGCCAGAGAAAAGTGGCTATTTCCCCTGGCTGTGCTCTATCAGATTAGCATCAATACACGGCCTCATCGCCACTGACATGAGAACGCTTATGAAACTGGGATGCAAATGTGAGACTCCGAATGGAACACGAGGACCCATACAAATCCACAGCCAAATACATCACATGCCAATGTCAGAAATACACTTTTCTATCAGGATCAATATTTACGCCCTGGAATTGATTTCGGAATATATATATTTTTTTAATAATTCTAACAGCTAACTGTTAACTGCTGTTTTGGGAATCAGAGAACAATTTCGATCTGTTACCCACACAAATCTATCTTATGACTTGAGAAAACTTGTAATATAGCAACGAGTACCTGAATGGACCACTTTAATACTTTTATTGTGCCTCTGTGTCGTTTTAGAAAGCTTTTAAAACCTTTAGAAGCTTTTGTCTTCATTTATTGCAAACATAAGGAAACTTGATTAAAAGATACGATGAAGACAAAAAACCTCACCTTGAAGTCAATTTGCATACTGCATTCACAACTTATTTGTACAGTGTCATTTGAAAGCTGGATGAAAACATTAGCCTACTTGGACTGCTACACTAAGTATTATGTAAGGTCCTTCTCTAGAAGCGCAGGCATAAATAAGTCTGTTTCAGGTCATCTGTGTTTCTCTTAATAGTTCACATGTGAGACAAGCTAATGACCCACAGTGAACCAGGACTCACACCACCAGAGTGTTCTGTAGACAGGGTGGCCCACAGGGTCCCTGCAGTGCTACAATCGTTTGTTTGTTTGTTTGTTTGTTTGTTTGTTTGCTGGTTTGCTTGAAGGAAGACATTTAAACGGGGAATGCTTTCTGAACCATTGGACACCAAATACCTTGAATAGACTCACAGACATGCACACACTTACTAATACGCACGCATAGGCATTAAAAGACCATAAAAGAATGAGACAAGTGCCATATCATTACTGCGTACCATGGTCACAGAACATCACAAAGAAAAAAACTATTGTAAGTGTCAGATTCAAAGACACTTAAAAATTTGAAGGGATGAAAACTAACCGCAACATATACTGAGCACGGTGTTCCAAAACCTAGTAAGCTGCTACGTAGACATAATTTTAAAGCATGTGTGGGATTACAAATTTAAGAATCTGTTTAAAACTAAGGGAAGTACATTGTACAAACTCGATTCCAAAAAAGTTGGGACACTGTACAAATTGTGAATAAAAAAGGAATGCAATAATTTACAAATCTCATAAACTTATATTTTATTCACAATAGAATATAGATAACATATCAAATGTTGAAAGTGAGACATTTTGAAATGTCATGCCAAATATTGGCTCATTTTGGATTTCATGAGCGCTACACATTCCAAAAAAGTTGGGACAGGTAGCAATAAGAGGCCGGAAAAGTTAAATGTACATATAAGGAACAGCTGGAGGACCAATTTGCAACTTATTAGGTCAATTGGCAACATGATTGGGTATAAAAAGAGCCTCTCAGAGTGGCAGTGTCTTTCAGAAGTCAAGATGGGCAGAGGATCACCAATTCCCCCAATGCTGCGGCGAAAAATAGTGGAGCAATCTCAGAAAGGAGTTTCTCAGAGAAAAATTGCAAAGAGTTTGAAATTATCATCATCTACAGTGCATAATATCATCCAAAGATTCAGAGAATCTGGAACAATCTCTGTGCGTAAGGGTCAAGGCCGGAAAACCATACTGGATGCCCGTGATCTTCGGCCCTTAGACGGCACTGCATCACATACAGGAATGCTACTGTAATGGAAATCACAACATGGGCTCAGGAATACTTCCAGAAAACATTGTCGGTGAACACAATCCACCGTGCCATTCGCCGTTGCCGGCTAAAACTCTATAGGTCAAAAAAGAAGCCATATCTAAACATGATCCAGAAGCGCAGGCGTTTTCTCTGGCCAAAGCTCATTTAAAATGGACTGTGGCAAAGTGGAAAACTGTTCTGTGGTCAGACAAATCAAAATTTGAAGTTCTTTTTGGAAAATTGGGACGCCATGTCATCCGGACTAAAGAGGACAAGGACAACCCAAGTTGTCATCAGCGCTCAGTTCAGAAGCCTGCATCTCTGATGGTATGGGGTTGCATAAGTGCGTGTGGCATGGGCAGCTTACACATCTGGAAAGGCACCATCAATGCTGAAAGGTATATCCAAGTTCTAGAACAACATATGCTCCCATCCAGACGTCGTCTCTTTCAGGGAAGACCTTGCATTTTCCAACATGACAATGCCAGACCACATACTGCATCAATTACAACATCATGGCTGCGTAGAAGAAGGATCCGGGTACTGAAATGGCCAGCCTGCAGTCCAGATCTTTCACCCATAGAAAACATTTGGCGCATCATAAAGAGGAAGATGCGACAAAGAAGACCTAAGACAGTTGAGCAACTAGAAGCCTGTATTAGACAAGAATGGGACAACATTCCTATTCCTAAACTTGAGCAACTTGTCTCCTCAGTCCCCAGACGTTTGCAGACTGTTATAAAAAGAAGAGGGGATGCCACACAGTGGTAAACATGGCCTTGTCCCAACTTTTTTGAGATGTGTTGATGCCATGAAATTTAAAATCAACTTATTTTCCCTTAAAATGATACATTTTCTCAGTTTAAACATTTGATATGTCATCTATGTTGTATTCTGAATAAAATATTGAAATTTGAAACTTCCACATCATTGCATTCTGTTTTTATTCATAATTTGTACAGTGTCCCAACTTTTTTGGAATCGGGTTTGTATTCAGCATTTAAGGTAAAGATGGTGACATCAGATGAATTATTATATTAAGCAAAGTCTCCAGCAAGAGTTTTCTGCCAGTTCCTGTTCTCTTTATTGTAAATCAAACGAGCCAGGTTACTGAGAATCTCACCTTTTGTCTTTAATGGCTCTTGAAGCCCCTGTCACATTTTGAATAGTTATGCTGATTGATTTAGGACTGGTGATACTCTAGAGTCTGGGGTGGGTCCCTTTACCTGGATACTTCATTTGCATGCTTTGTTTAAGGTCGTCACCCACTTGCTTCGTCTCCCCTGCCACTTAAAATCTATATAAACTACAATGTATACTGCCTTAGTAGACTTGATGGACTGCAGCTACCGACAGCATGTTTTCTCAATAAAGAATGCTGCTGAAGACACATCCAAGTCTCCTGGTCTTCGCTTCTGAGTTTCCAACACATGATAGGAATGAGAGATATGTTGATTATTATTATGCTTAGAATTCGTTTAATACTAAAATATTAATAGAAATTTCATAGACAAATATTGGGTAAAACAGTCAAAATTATAATCATACTGATCTACACTACTGTTCAAAAGTTTGGGGTCGGAGGATTTTTTTTTTTTTTTTTAAGTCTCATGCTCACTAATGCTGCATTTACTTAATCAAAATATAGTAAAACAGTAATTTTGTTGACTATTATTACCAGGGGTTAAAGCAAAAAAAAATCCTGCGCCTGAACTTTTTTTCCGGGGGGGTGGACAAATACGGTTATTTGGCAAACAAAAGAAAAAACAACAGTATTTGAAAATGACTTTCCTTGAAACTAACTAGTAATGTATCTGCCATTGCATTAACAGGCTCAGACTACAGATTATGGTGGGCTATTTGAAACAGCAATATCAAGACAGGTTAATCAATCACTACAATATGGTGGAAACACATGTAACATTTAGGATGCTTTTAATCAAGTTTTGCTGGTACAAGATGACCTACAATCCAAAACCTGAATTTTTTTTAAATTGTTTTGTTCAAAAGAAATAATGTTTAATTATATACTAGGAAATTAATATAAAATAGGAAATATAAAGAGTTTACTACAGAAAACTACAGTTCAGTTTAATTAACAACAAAAACATTAAAGTGCTCCAAGAACTGGCAACTTAAATAATGGGAAATAAATACAAAACAGAAAATACAACAAAAACATTAAAGTGATACGTCAGCTGTGGTTGTTGCTCCCGGTAATCTTGTTGTGTGTTGGAGAGCGCGAACAGCTGTTCTATGACTGGGGTCTAATTTGTGACGTGGCAGCACTTTTTTACCGCTAGATGCATAAATTAGCTTTCTCAAGCACAACACGCAGAAGCAAGGACCTGATTCGTTTAATTTCTTACACAGCTACCAAAAGGCTTGCCGTCTCTGCCTATTTCTTCTATCCACGCCCAGCGCCATTTATTTTTAAGTACTTTGTCAATTAGGATGTTCGCTCATGTATTTGCAAATACATTAAAGAGACTTAGCAAATATGACTAAAATGTCCAGGAGGAAACTGTCAAAACACCAATCAAGAAATTAATTGACTTAACCCTCAGAAAAACATAATTTTCAATGTTAACAGTAGGAATAAGCCAAATTTAAGTGCAAAAAGTACCAATATAAGAGATCGGAAAAAACAACGTAATTAGCAGGAATTTCACACATTAATGCACACACCACTTCCAAAATGTGTCATTCATTGATACTGTACGATAATCCGCCAACAAAAAAAATAACAACGATGCGCTTACCTTTGTGTTGCGCTTTGACAGAACTATAGTAACGTTACGTCGTGAAGCACATAGAACATAATGCACTTATCACCGTCAAAACTGATTAATCGTTGATTCAAACCTCTTTCAGCAGCTGTCAGGGACGAGTAGAGCGCAGTCTAGATGGTTTAAAACTTGCAGATGTCCTGGTCAGTGTGCACACGATGATGGACAGGAGTCATATAGTTCCATATTCGATTTCAATTCAAGCCATTCAACTGGGCTCTCAGAGTTGGTTATATTTATAAAGAGCCTTCGAGTCATCTTCCACCACAGATGTAATCCACGTTGGATCGCTTTCCCACTCTTTATTGTAGATACAACTTACTGTATATTATGCCACTTTGGCATTGTGATCACTGGAATATACAGCTACGAGTTATCGCACTAAAAACTCCATGAATGAGCGCGTCTGCCTGCTGATCGCTGATTGGCTGAAAGTGCGTGCTCGTCGTCTCTGCGACTCTGCGTGGGCCAGTGTGTGTCATAATGACTGATTTTATGGAGTTCATGCACACTTGAGTTTTGTTTATTAACCAATAACCAAACAAAATTAGACTATAAAATTTAGATTTTTGAGAACCACCGAACTGACCTCAAACAAGCCCAAATTTTTTCCACCCGCCCAAGCGATTTTTACCCGCACAATCAAATTCAAAACCCGCCCAATCTGCCAACACTGTGGCTGGATCTTTTCCAATACCCGCCCCATTCTACTTCTGATTGTTATGTTAGTGTCACGGTTCATGAATTCACTGGTTCAATTCTCTCTGTATGTGTGTGTGGTTGTGTTGGAGGCGTGGTCACTGATTGCAGTGGATCTCATCATCACCGCCAGCTGCACCTCATTTACCTGCCTTTATCATGCCTCACCTTCCATCTGTGTTTGTCAGATCGTTGCAGTCTGTCCCAGGGATCTCTCGCGTGCAGTTCGGACCTCTGTGGAGTTCATGTGTGGACGTTACCTGCTTCCTGGTGTTTCCCGTTGCCTGGTCCTTGCCCATTGCGTCCCTGTGCCACTTCCTCGCCTTCCGGAGCCGCTACCGTTCTGGTTACCTCTGCCTGCACCGGACTTTGTCACGTTCTCCTGTGGTTTCATGTTTCTCTGTGCTTCGAACCTTTTTGAGTCCCTGTCAGTAAATAAAGCGCTGTCCGCGTGACATAACGATCTGACCCGATGGATCCAGCGAGAGCAGCGGAATTACAGGAGTATTTGTCCAACAATAACCAGCGTATGGACCGACAGGATGAACAGGTACTCGCTACAGCACGGGCAGTGCAGGCGTTAGTGACACAGGTGTCCGAGCTCACCACCCAAGTGCAACAGCTGACATCGCCCACTGCGCCAGCCCCGCCCGCCGCCTTCCCCGAACCAGTCAACATCGTCAACCAGCACGAGCCGCGCATTCCCACACCAGAGAGATATGCGGGTGAGCCCGATCTCTGTAGATCTTTCCTTACAAGATGTTCTGTGTTTTTCTCGTTGCAGCCACGGACATTTGCTACAGAGGAGTCAAGAGTGGCACTGGTGTTAACCCTGCTATCGGGACGCGCGGCTCTGTGGGGAACGGCGGTGTGGGAGAATCAACATTCATGCTGCTCCTCGTTCCCGGCACTCTCCGAGGAGATGAGACGGGTCTTTGACCGTGCGGTCGCGGGTAGCGAGGCGGCCCGCAGGCTCGCGGACCTCCGCCAGAACAACCGACCCGTCTCTGACTATATGATTGAATTCAGGACATTGGCTGCAGAGTGCAAGTGGAACGAGGAGGCGCAGTGGGACATTTTCCTGCATGGGCTGGCTGACCGTGTACAAAGGGAGATCTACGCTCTGGAGCTTCCCACAAGTCTCAACACTCTCATGGAGTTGGCGCTGCGCGTGGATGCGCGCATACAACAGCGGGATCAACGCTCACAACCCAGACTGTTCTCAGAGTTTCAAGAGTTCCAGAGAAAGCACGGTCAGCCCACCCGTCGATCTGGAGCCCATGCAGGTGGGTAGAGCTCGGCTTTCCCGGGAGGAGAGAGAACGTCGTCGAGCAGGAGGACTCTGCCTCTACTGCGGTGGGACGGGGCATTTCCTCAACCACTGCCCGGTAAAAGATCGAGCCCGACAGTAGAGAAGAGGTTACTGTCGGGCGGTTCCAGGTTGGGGAAATCCTCGTCCACCACTCTCCTCCCGGTAAGACTGCAATGGGCAAACATGTCTCACAGCTGCCAGGCCATGGTGGATTCCGGCGCTGAAGGTAACTTCCTGGACTATTCCTTTGCCAGTCAGCTCCATATTCCCATTAACCCTCTCCGTCACTCCATCACTGTTCACGTCAAGTTCTTCCAGGCATTACTCACTCCACTGACTCTCTCACTCTGGTAACGTCAGGTAACCACACAGAGGGTATCAACTTCCTGATCACCGACTCTCCACGGGTTCCGATCGTCCTCGGTCAGCATAAGCATAACCCCAGGGTTGACTGGGGTCACAATGCCATCTCTGTCTGGAGCAATCAGTGCTATGCCTCTTGTCTTGTGTCTGCCTGTCCGTCTGTGTCTAGTTCTGTGTTTCAGGATGAGTCAGTGGATTTGTTAACCGTGCCCACGGAGTATCTTGACCTGAAGGAAGTGTTCAGTAAGTCAAGGGCTGCTTCTTTACCTCCTCATCGTCCCTATGACTGTGCTATAGAATTACGACCAGGTACGTCTCCGCCTAAGGGCAAGTTATACTCACTTTCGGTTCCAGAAAGGGAGGCCATGGAGAAATATATTTCTGATTCTCTAGCATCCAGGTTCATCCGTCCTTCCTCTTCTCCAGCGGGGGCGGGGTTCTTTTTTGTGGGTAAGAAGGATGGTTCTCTGCGACCTTGCATTGATTACCGAGGGCTGAATAACATCACAGTAAAGAATACCTATCCTTTGCCGCTGATGGCTTCAGCCTTTGAGAGATTGCAGGGAGCATCAATATTCACAAAATTGGACTTACATAATGCCTATCATTTGGTTCGCATAAGAGAGGTGGATGAATGGAAAACAGCGTTTAATACCCCCAGGGGCCATTTTGAATACTTGGTCATGCCCTTCGGGTTGTCCAACTCTCCTGCTGTTTTCCAAGCACTCGTCAATGACGTGCTGAGAGACATGGTAGATCAGTTCATTTACGTCTACCTGGATGACATACTGATTTTTTTCTTCTTCTCTCTTCTTCGTTCAGCACGTCAGGCGAGTGCTCCAGAGGTTGTTAGAGAATGGGCTTTTTGTCAAGGCGGAGAAATGCGTTTTATGCACAGTCTGTTCCGTTCCTAGGGTACATCATCTCGTCCGAGGGAATGCGCATGGATTCTGACAAGGTTAAGGCTGTGATAGATTGGCCAAGTCCGGATTCCCATAAGGCCCTGCAGAGGTTTCTGGGGTTTGCCAATTTCTATCAACGTTTTATTCGTAATTTCAGCCAACTAGCCGCTCCTCTGATAGCCTTGACCTCCCCCAGAACGACGTTCAGGTGGTCTAGTGAAGCTGAGGCTACATTTGCCAAACTCAAGAGTCGCTTTGTTTCGGCCCCCATTCTTATTGCCCCTGATCCGTCACGTCAGTTCGTGGTGGAGGTTGATGCGTCAGAGGTGGGGGTAGGTGCGGTTCTATCCCATCGCTCTTCCTCGGATGACAAGATGCATCCCTGCGCATTTTATTCCCATCGTTTGTCGCCAGCCGAACGCAATTACGACATTGGTAACAGAGAGTTGTTGGCAGTCAAACTTACATTGGAGGAATTGTGTCATTGGTTAGAAGGAGCGGGGGTTCCTTTTTTAGTTTGGACAGATCACAAGAACTTGGAATATATCAGATCAGCTAAAAGACTTAACTCTAGGCAGGCTCGGTGGACTCTTTTTTTCAGACGTTTTGATTTTTTCACTCTCGTACCGCCCGGGTTCTAAGAACATCAAACTCGATGCTTTATCTCGCGTTTTTGACCGATCCGAACGCCCGTCTACTCCTGAGTGCATTTTTCCTGAGAGACTCATTGTTCGGCCTTAGGTCAAATCGGCCTTAGAAGGGGTAACGCCTCCGCCCGGTGGGCCTCCGAGTCGATTATTCGTGGCGGAGAGGTTACGGTCCGACGTTGTCCGATGGGGTCATTGCTCCAATGTAGCTTGTCATCCAGGAGTCAGTCGGACCAAATTTTTGGTTAAGCAACGATTCTGGTGGCCAGGTATGGCTCGGGACGTTCGAGATTTTGTCTTAGCCTGTTCGGTTTGTGCCATTGGTAAGACTTCTAATCGTCCTCCAGATGGGTTACTCCAACCGCTGTCTGTCCCTTCGAGACCCTGGTCTCACATAGCGCTAGATTTTATCACCGCCCTCCCAGGGCAAGACTGTTGTTTTGACTGTCGTAGACCGGTTCTCGAAGGCGGCTCATTTTATTCCCTTGCCTAAATTACCCTCTGCTAAGGAGATAGCGGTCTCAGCGGTTTTTGAGTCCCTGTCAGTAAATAAAGCAAGTTGCACTTGCTATTGGATCCTCGTCTTCTTCCTGCGCTGTCCGTGTGACAGTTAGTTTGCTTAAGAGTGAAAGCTGTATTCCTCTCAAACCATTGGTAGGCGAACTCATGAACTCGAACTGATATCAACACGTGTTTTTTTTTTTCGCAGCCAAACGCTGCACGCCGGAGATCTCGCACGGTGCCGGAAAACTTTAAGCCCTGTATTACAATTTAAAATCACTATTTTAATATATTTTAAAATGTAAGTTATTCCTGTCATGGCAAAGCTGCCATTCAGCAGCCTTTCTTCCAGTCTTTAGTATCACATGATCCTTTAGAAACCATTTTAATATCCTAAATATGCTTAAAAAAAATTTGAAAACCATGACTATGGTACATAGTCATTGATGAATAGCAACTTCAAAAGAAAAGCATTTATTTATAATATTTTTGTAACAATGTAAAAGTCTTTACTGCCACTTTTGAGCTATTTAATGCATCCTTGCTGAATAAAAGAATACATTTTTTCAACAACAACAAAAAATATTGACCATGAACTTTTCAAAAAATATTTGTTAGGGTGTCAATATTTTAGCTAATTAGTCTTTAAATCAATAAGTTAATTGATTAAAGAACATTAAAAGGCTTGATTAACACTAACAGGGTCTGCTTTGTGGCTGGGGTCAGAAGGGGAGAAATAAAGCCAAGGAAAGTCACAAATTATTGGGCTAATTCAATATTGTTTCATTGGAAGCATGTGCACATCCAGGATCTTGATGACAGTTTCAGTCTACTGTGCAACATAGAAAAGATCTACAGTTAAAGAAGAAGCAGGGAATAGTTAGATGGAGAAAGATGTTGTATAAGAATATCAGTATCCCAGGTATGTTTTTAATTGTGTTTTTTTGCATGTCCCGTCTCATTCGGAAGCAAGTCACATTACAGAAGTAAAATGGCTTGCTCTTGCCGTTTTATGTTCACTGTATATTGCCATTTAAATGTTTGCCGTCAGTAAGATTTTTTTAATGAATACTTTTATTCAGCAATGATGCATTAAATTAGTCAAAAGTCAAAGTAAAGACATTTATAATGTTTTAAAAGATTTCTATTTCAAACAAATGGTATTCGTTTTCTTATTTATCAAAGAATTTTACACAACAATATTAATTTGCACAACTGTTTTCAAGAGGAAGAATAAATGTTTCCTGAGCACAAAATTATCATATTAGAATGATCATGTGATATTAAAGACTGGAGTAATGATGCTAAAAATTCAGCTTTGCCATCACAGGAATAAATTACATTTTAAAATATATTAAAATAGAAAACAGTTATTTTAAACTGAAATAATATTTCATAATATTATTTTTTACCGTATTTTGATCAAATAAATGCACCTTTGGTAAGCATAAGAGTATATCTTTCAAAAATATATATTTTTAAATCTTACCAACCCCAATATTTTGAATGCTAATGTAGTTACGTAACATGAATATTCAGTCAGATATGTCATAATTTAGAGGTTAATCATCTGACGAAAAAATTTAAAGTTAATTTGAGACTCAGTAAGTGCTGATATTAAATTTTCTGGATAAATATTACACCGACTGAAGTCATCATGGGATAAATGGAACACTAAGAGACCACATCAAAGTAACTGAATCTGCAGAACAGACAAGGACAAGAATATGACGCTGAACTATCGAATGACCCAAATAACTTAATGGTTAACAAAAGACTGTCACACAGAGAATTGGATTGGGCAGAACAACATTAGTAGATAACAATATAGTTCCTCACATATCATATTACAGAAATCATTCCCACAAATTCCCACACCAGGTTGGATGTCACTGATACCAAGCGTCATTTCAGTCTTACATAAAGCCTTTCAGTCTTACAATTTAGAATACAGTGCGTAAGTCATCTTCAACAGTGATTTTTGTCATTTCTGTAGCTTGACAGCCCTTGGTAACCTTTGTATAAATGCAAAAAAATAGTGTCAAACACTTCTCCTTTTGGGTTTCACAGAAGAAAATCAAATGGGTTTGGAACAATATGAGGGTGAGTAAACTTTAATTTTGGGGTGAAATATCCCTTTAAATTCTTATTATATCAATTATCTGTCCACTGTGATATGTTACTGCTGTCTGTTTACTGTATGCACAAACAACTTTAAAATTTAATCTTGTGAATCTACACATTGATATTTAGGAGTCATTTTCATTTGTACCAGGATGGAAAAGTTCTGGTGGCTGAACAGTAATTGCTTGTTTCCATTGCATTAAGTTTGCCTGAAGGCACAAAACAGCAGAAACCTGTCCAAAATGTTTATAAGTCAAGCTAACCTATTTCTTTCTCAAGCTCAAGCAAGACAATTGCCCTGCTTATCTGAAATCTGAAAAAGGGTCTGCTTCAATGTCCATAAAGAGTGGACATGAACGGGACAAAAGGATGTGGCCTAGTAAGACATTTTTTGTCTTGTTTTGAGGTGTTTTTGAGAGAACAGGAGAAAGAACGTAATCACTCCTCTGCTCCTGTAAACTCTTTACCCTCTATCAGAGCACCTGACAAATGAATGGTACTCCTGTCTTTTTTTCATATTCTCTCTTTTTTGAGTTGCTTTAAAGCAGTTGTTTAATAACTGGGTTTAGAATGTCTAATTCAGATCAACTATTGTGTCACTGTGATAAATTATCTGTAACTCAAGACTTCCGATAACAAGCTGGTCAGGTACATGCTGTCTGTGTTTACTGTGACAACATGTCCTCACTCCCGGGAGCATGTTACAGGTTTTATTTTACTTTAGGCCATTTTTTGTTACTTGTATATATTTGTGTATACCCAAATCAAACAGTTAATCAGTTACTCACCCTCATGTTGTTTATGATTTTGCTCTTCTGTATTTTGCAGACCATCTACAGTGCTCTTTTACATTCAACAAAAAGTGGAAGCTGATTTATAGTGTCAAGCTCCAAAAAAGCACCATATAATTAGTTTACACAATCCATTCACTACATTCCAAACTACTCAAGCAATATGATATGTGATGAACATACCAAAAGTCATTTAAAGGTGCTGTAAGCAATGTTATGCATTTTGCTAACTGCTCCTAGCCAAATGTAGCCAATGAATTAAAGTCCGTTCACCAAGAATGAAAACCATATTAGCGTCCTCACCAACAGCTGATAATGTTTTGTTTATTATAAGCACATGACGCAGTGGTAGATATGTCCTCTACCACTTTAAATGCTGCAGCTCTTCAAAGTCAGACAGATTTTGATTGGCTCTCAATGTTTTTATTGTTTTCCACCAGCTGTAAAAAAAATTCTGAATGTGATTCTAATGATATTGTTCCTCTGTTTTGTTATCATTATAGAGGTGGTGTGGACTTCCCTATTCTCAAAGAATTAGAACTATTACTAAACGTTATAGTTATAGGTACAGGTATCATCCTTGGTAGGAATGGCACTTTAGACTGCTTAGTAATTTAGCAAATCCTGCACAACATTTTTGCTTAAAGAAAGTTATAATATGTGGAACTTGACTTTTTGATTAAGCGGGATCATGTGTTAACAGGAATGTGATAAAAACATTTATTTAGACTAAAATTTAAGCTTAAACTTAAACACTTGAAGAAATAACTTGACAGATGTGATTTTATTTCCTATTGTAAGAAAGACAAGATTGTGCTGAAAGATCATTTATTACACTAATGTATAGATGACCGCAAAGCATGGACTAAAAGCCACACTCTAATTTTTATATCACAGTGTCTTTGGTTATTGACGTCTACAACCCATCAGCAGTCACTATGGCTGCAAGCTGAACACATGCTCACACACACACAGTGTATGTGAATTTTCTTGAGCATAGGTACAGGTGGGCTGGTTCTCAATCACACACACTTACCCAATCCAGCCTCAACAGCCAGTGCAGTTTGTGTGCAGTCCTGCACTCAGGTGGAAACTTCAAAGCACGCCACACTCTCACAGCAACAAACACAGAGCAGGTAGGCACCATCTGCATTCTTAGTCTGTTTATTTATTCACCAGAAATCAGTTGACCTGTGAGAAGAAATAACTAAAATTATCGTAAAACTTAAATTTGTCAAAGAATAAATCCAGAGTCTTAGTGTTAAGTTTGCATGGGTGGTTTTTTAAAGAGCATGAGGTGGACAAAAATTTGAGTGTAGTCCTAAAAGACCAGTCATTGTGACCTGAAAAGTGAATGCTATTCTTTGTTTCCTGTTGCTGTCAGACACAGATCAGAAAGAGGCATGTGAGAAGCGATAAATCTAGTCTGATAAGTTTTTGGGGCGTTAGAGGAAGGGCTGAGTCAGGATATGGGTGACACTCGAGCTGCTTTAGGGAGGACAAGTCTCAAGCTTAAATGGGAGCGAAAAATGTGTGTCTAAAAGAACATGCTGTAATCTAAGAAAACACTGGACTCGAATGACCCACAAGCACAAAAACAGACAGCTGTTTTTAAAACGAATATATAAGGGTGAATTTTTCCATCTATTGAATTTCATACTTAAAAATAGATTTACATGTTATAAATTAACCATAAATATTATTAGTTAGTAATGTATGTATTGAGCAATTAAAAATTCTTTACAAGCGATAATGCATGCAGTTCAACTTTTAGACTGTAATAGGGAATTTCTTGGAACATCTAAAAAGCTGACCAAGCATAAAACATAATGTTGCATAAACATTCCATGCTAATTTGTTTCTATTAATCGTAAACTAATACAATGCTGTTGTCACGTATTCCAGTGACATTAAAAATGTCAACATCTCTGTTTTCAATGTGTGCTTCGGGCAAAGATTAACGGAGCATGGCTAACAGTACTTATGCTAGTAATAAAGTGGCACTTTAAGCATATTGTAATGTGGAAAAGTCCTTACAAGGTGACCAAACAGCTTAGTCCTCATTTCAATTCCTCTACAATCTCTGGGATTTAACTAACATGATTGCAAATTAAATAGTGTACTACACCTGTAACCTGCACGTGCCATCTTCCAAGATCTTTGCTCTTATTATAGGTTTATGTAACATTAAACTTTGGGAGGTTGTGATGGAACTGGTAAAACTTTAGCTAAATAAAGTGCCTCTAACTTCCTGGGAACCGAGAAATTGAAGGTCATTATGGGTGATACAGGGCCTAGGGCAAAGAAGTTCTGCTCCCCACATACAGGGTGGTTTCGTGCGACTGAACACTGTGTATCTGCATGGACGTTACTAGCTTTAAGTGGGCATGTAATAGTCTTGTAAAGCCCTCGAGCAGTGCAGGAAACATAGCGGAGGTAAGCTGTACTGGGACTCTGACATTTAGAACATTGCCATATGTCCCACATGAGCAGTTTATGCATATGACCTTCTCCCTTAGCTGATTGTGAGAGAAAGAATCAATCTGGGATGATCGCACAAAATAAGAAACCACACTTTAGACAAGCATCTTTTAGCGATGACATTGACTGTGGCTCTAATGATTGCTTCTAAAACCAGAGCAATGTGCTCCGTGACAATCAAAAATAGTTTGCAGACCAGACACACTAGCATTGATGCATGCAGCATTTCACTATTTTGTACACAGTGAAATTTATCTCTGAATTAATGTGGCAGTCAGGTCAAAACAGTAAACATAGCAGAGAAGGGGGCTGTTTACCTTTCAAAGACACTTACTGTATTACTTGCGCCACAATGATTTGATAAAACATTGGCACCCTTTACTTGACCACATGATCTGGTAGCAGTGTCTGTCATGAGAGACGGTCATCTGAAGGACAAAGCAGAATTACACCATTTTAATATGTATATTGTCTGAATCTTTGTGAATTTCCATTCACCGTGTCTGACACAAAAGCGGCCTGTATAGTAAATTGAGAAAATGTTTAGGGAAGTACAAGGTGCAGTTTTTGAGAAGCTGATTCTGTCTTCTCAGTAGCTTGAAATAATGTAACTGGACATTAAGACAGCTAACCCTAAAAAGAAAAGTCTGTCATCATTTACTGACCCTTATGTCATTACAAAAACATATGACATTTACATGTTGTTACACTGAACAAGGGCTGAAGCTTCAAGCTTTTACACAAATATTCACAAATATTCAAGCTTCGAGCTTCAAAAAGATGCAAAACACCACAAACGTGTGTGCTATACTTGTGTGATATATTGCATGTCACACAATAGCTTTGTGTGAGAAACAGATAAAACATTGACTTCATTAATCACATAATCTCCAGCAGGCTGTTAAATGCTACTCAATTCCTGAACAAAGTATGCAGGGCAATTGGTGAACAAATTATAACAGTTTTTGTGAACCATATTAACAAATTGTTTTAAAACTGAGAATGATACATTCATGCATTGGACATCACTAATTTAGCAACCATGGAAAATGGTTCCTTGGTTCATTTCCTTTTACAGTTGTGGTCACAATTATTGCAACCCCTGGTAAATATGATCAAAGATGGCTGTACAAATAAATCTGCATTGTTTATCCTTTTGATCTTACATTAAAAAAAAAAAAAAAATCACAAAAATCTAACCTTTCATTGAAGTAAAAGATTTGAAAGTAGAGGGGAAATCACATTATGAAATAAATGTTTTTCTCCAAAACACATTGGCCACAATTACTGGCACCCCCAGAATTGTTTGTGAGTAAAATATCTCTGAAGTACAGTATAGTCCCATTAATATTTACACTTTTTAGCACACCAGGGTGACTAGGAACACAAAATTATCCAGCCATGACTTCCTGTTTCACAGGAGTACAAATATGAGGAAACACAAAGCCCAAATTCCCTTAATCATTCATCACAATGAGTAAAACTAAAGAATATAGTTCTGATGTGCAGCAAAAGATTGTTGAGCTTCACAAAATAGAAAGTGGCTGTAAGAAAATAGCTGAAGCATTGAAAATTCCCATTTCCACCATCAGGGCAATAATTAAGGAGATCCAATCAACTAAAGATGTTACAAATCTGCCTGGAAGAGGACATGTGTCTATATCGTCCTAATGCATGGTGAGGAGGAGAGTTTGAGTGGCCGAAGACTCTCCAACGATCACAGATGGAGAATTGCAGAGATTAGTTGAGTCTTGGGGTCAGAAAGCCTAAAACAAATGATCAAACAGCACCTACATCACCACAAGTTAATTGGGAGGGTATCAAGAAAAATCCTCCTCGCTCATCCAAAAACAAACTCCAGCATATTCAGTTGTCAGACACGACTGGAACTTCAAACGGGACCTGGTTCTGTGGTCAGATGAAACTAAAAAAAAGAGCTTTTTGGCAGCAAACCCACCAGATGGGTTTGGTGCAAACAGGGATCAATAGTACCCCATGCCCACGGTTAAATATACCACTGGATCTTTAATGTTGTGGGCCTATTTTTTTGCTGGAGGTCCTGGACATCTTGTTCAGATACATGGCATCATGGATTCTAGCAAATACCAAAAGATAAAAAAATCAAAACCTGACGGCCTCTGCTAGAAATCTTATAATGGGCCGTGGTTGGATCTTCCATCAGGACAACGATGCAAAACAAACATCAAAATCAACACACAAATGTGTCACTGAACACAAAATGAAGCTTCTGCCATGACCATCCCAGTCCCCTGACCTGAACCCTATAGAAAATGAGTGGGTTGAACTGAAGAGAACTGAACCCACTTTCAATTATTTTACTTCAATGAAAGGTTAGATTTTTGCAATTTTTTTGAATGAAAGATCTAAAGGATAGACAATGCAGATTAAATGTTACAGCCATCTTTGATCATATTTACCAGGGGTGCTAATAATTCTGACCACAACTGTATGTTCTGCAGAAGAAAGAATGGTTAACAGCATCAGGGTGGGTTAATAATGACAGAATGTGTGAGGTGAGCTCCTTTAATACATTTTAGGGCCCTAAACTGTGAAAAATTACCCGGAAGTCAGTTCAAATTGAGCTATCTGAAGAGGCCATTGTAAATGTTGCTATTTTGAGACACTGTAAATGGTTTATGCACAACGATTGTCGTTAAGACATATTCGGCATGGCGGAAAGTGATTATGTCTAATTCGGAATGTTTGTGATACAGAGACTGCTTTGTGACCCACTCTAGTGCTCTGAATGCCACAACACGAATGTAAAACTCACAGTTCAGTAGGCATGCTTTCAAGTTTACTATTAAATAAATCCATGTGTCAATGCAATACATTTATTTAAAATGCTTTATTGTTAGCAGCTTGGCCAAACCTACATTGAAACATCTAAATGATAAATTTTAACTTGCTTTGGTGGTGATTTTGTGGTTATCATTTTGTTGGAGCAAGAACTGCAAACATTATGCTGTGAAATGTATAATTTTTCTTGTTTAAAATACTTTCTACTTTCTCAGTTTAATATGCAGATATAAGTATTCTAGAAGTATAAATAATTAACGAAGTATTCATTTGTAGGATGGTGCACAGAAATTACATGATTCGCCCTTTAGGACTGAATGAATAATAGTAATAGTGGAAATTGAGTTTGCAGTTGTAATTGCATTAACTTAAGGCAATCTGCATTGTTGTTTTTTTCACACAAATATTCAAAGGAGACAAAACCACAGGGCCTCTTCTGTTTGTATCCCACGGTTCACAAGAGAAGATAATTGGATTACATTTTGACTATTTCACATGATTACAGAAATATCAATCCATAATCTTAGTGGAACCTGCTGCCCAGTATGGCTGGGTGGAGGTAGCGATCAGTGCAGAGGATGCTCACAGTGGTTTGGCTGTAATAGATTAGTCCACTGCCAAAAGTTCTCCCAATGGGAAACTTCCTTTTCATTTACCTTCTCATGGTGTTGCAGTTCAGAGACGCTTCCTTTAATGGTTAATGGAGAAAGCACAGGACTCCACACAGAAAACAGTCTCTTGCTTTCCTGGCTGAGTCCCCTTACCCTGCAGTAAGAACTGATTTTATTACAGTGAAGGTGGACTGGAGATTTAAAGCCTCTAAAACGATGCAAAAGCACCAAAGTATGCAAGTATCACAAAAATCTACAAATGTTCGACTAGGCCTATTTCAAGTTGTCTTAAGTCATATGATAGCTTTGTGTGATAAACAGACCAAAATGTATAATTTCTTTTTTTTTATTATTCAATGATAATTTTCCCCTTCATTGCTTCAGAAGTCTTAGAATACAGCGCAGAAGTCATATGTGCCACTAAGAGTTTCAACTTCTCTTTTTTTGGGTTTGGATGAACTATTTCATAAAGAAGAGTCAATTTAACCAAAATGTAAATATTAGTTTGAACCACATTTGTCCCTGACAGAAATTATATTACATTTTAACACTCAATTTAAATAAACTGCTGAACAGATTTCTAGACATATAAAACCCATTTAATTCCATAACCTACAGTATTTGTAAATGAAAGTAGATGTTCAGTGAGGGAAAAAAATTAGGGCAAGACTTTATGTTATACATCAGGAACTGATTATATCATGAAAAGTGGGTGTTACAGGACATATCAGAGTGGGGCCAGGTGGTTGGAGGGCAAGGACTGAAATAAGAGGTATTGGTGACATCAGCTGAAATGAAAAGTCTTTTTTGAGGCAGAACAAATTATTACATTTTGATATTTTTGCTATTTTTATTTATTAACAAATACATTTTCATAATTTGAAATTACTTAATATTTTTACATAATATCAAATTTCGGCACTCAAGATGAGTCTCTTTTTCAACGCTTCAGTAGCAAATTACAAAATTTGTGGAGGTGAGACAACAGATCTGATGATGAATGAATAGCACGAGATTTAAATTACACTCAGTACTTAAATTACATAAACACATGTAAGAATTACTCAGCAACCCAAGCCAAACTTATGAAGAGAAAAGAACAAAAAAAGGCAACCGAGAATAGAAGATATTAGATTTCTCTAAGCACAACTGCTACACAATGTGGTTACGTTTCTAAGAATCCCACAAACTGGAAAGATCACAATGGTTTGTTGCAATGAGGTTTGCATCTCCAGGCAACCAATCTATTATGATAAACTGTATTGACACTGGGCAAAGGAAAGCTGAAAAAAAGAATTACCAATGATAAACATTCCCAGATTGCCATCTTAAAATAGAACCGGGAAGCCCAAACGTACCAGTCAAACCAACATCCGACAAAAATTCTGATGAAACACATGAATGAAGTTCTGACAAAAAAAAATCCACAACTGGAAAAATATAGAACTCTCTCTTTCTTTCTTTCTTTCTTAGTATAGGCCTAGCCTATTTGTCAGTTACATAGCATCAGTGATCATAGACAAGTAAGAGAGACAAACACAAGTAAAATAATGCCATTGAACAGCAAGATTTTTTCAATGACTGTAAATGAAAATAAAAAAACAGCCAGAAAATGCAGAAGCCAGTATCAGTTGAGTTGAAGGTCACGTGGCCCCCTAACAACAAAACGTCCATTGGAACATGCCAGCATCTTATTCATTTGTTTTATACTTGGTAGTCTAGACAACTACACAGAAAAGTGACAATGGAAAGTGAATTCCAGCTCAGCTGGAAGTGCATGCTTTGATAAAGGACAGGGACACATTTAAATCAAAGATGCCAAGAATTCATGCAAAGAGACGGCACATGAAGTGCATGAGGAGTAATTATAAGTATCTACTCGCAGTCCTTTCCATGTTAAACACAGACGTTTAATTTATGGTGTTGTGGAAAATTTCATAATTTGTGATGCATCTTTGTGGTTAGGTGTGCGAAAGTGAGTGAGAAAGCATGTGGTTGTTGTATGTGTGCAGAGAATTTTCTTCATCAAGGGCAAAGTCAGTCTGGTCATACTAGCAGATATGTATTTACATTGCCTCCCATTCATAAATGTAATGTGTGTGTTTTATGTGCGTGGGTGTTCGTGTTTGCGCTCGTGCGTAAAACCGCAAACAAAAGTCTGTACATCATCCTACTCAAGAGGGGAAAGTCCATGGCGTGGTATTTCTGTTTAGCGTTGACACAAATGATGTTCAAAAACAGACATAAATGTCTACCGTTACACGGGCCATGAAGTGTCTAAACCTGTTCCAGAACATCTGTTTGCATAACTAAATTCTGTGCAAACATTTTAATAAGCTATAGCTAGTATTTCTTAACAACAGGGAAAATATAGAGCAACACGCTTTGACTTGAGGTAAAAGGGGAAGGCATCCGTCAGCTGCTGTCTCACAGAACTAGCCTACATGCATATACATATGTATTTGACACCCTGTCTAAGCCGTAAAGCCAGATTTTATCTTCTTGGTGAGATTTTTCCTCCCCCTTCTCTTTCTGACCCCCGATTTTAGACCCTTCAGCAGGGTACAATGTGGATTATGTCAAAAGATCCGGTCTCTGTTTTGCTCCAGCATTCCATATGGTGTCCTCAAGTTGAGCTTGTGTTAAGTCATCTCCATAAAATGGCCAAGCCACTGACCGCAACCCGTTTCTTGTTCCACACATCACCACCCAGCCTTAAAGTTGGCCCTAACACAAGTGCGCTTGCCGCTTATGACCAAGAGACAAAGTATGGTGGTGTTTAAAAAATATGTTCTCGTAAAGGTTTGCAAATACTACATTTAGCATTGTGTACTAAAACACAATACCACACTGTGAGTAAGTCTTATTTACTTCTTATATCAACAGAAACATCCAATTCAAGCCATATTTTAAAAGATAATATGATACAGTGTTTACTGATAAATCATGCAAACAAAAAGCCAACCTGCCACCTTATTAAGCCACCTGACAACTTCTGATTTTTACCTGACCATGACCCTCATCAAAATACATTGAAATGTCAGAGGCACGCTCGACTATATGGAACACAACATTTTAAAAAAGCCACCATAACACTTACTATCACAAACAAAGATGAGTTTAGTGTAAATAAAACTTTGCAAAAAAAATAGTTCACCGAGTGCGGCCAGCAACCATCAAATCGTGTTTCGTAACAGTGTTTTGTGTAAGCACTGTAAAGGCCCGTTCAGACCAAGAATGATGACTATAAACAACTATAACGATAACTATATTAGTGTCCACACCAGCAGACGATATTGTTCTGTTTATTCTAAGCTCATGCTGCAGTTATGCCATCTGCCAGTTTTAAACACTTGAGCTCTATAAAGTCTTGTGGATTCTGATCTTGTGGCTGTCATTACAAATCGTGTGAAAGTGATTTAAACAATATAATTTCTCTGTGCCGTTAACGTTGTGGTGTGGACTCTGCACTGAAATGATTTTTAGAACTATATCTTTATCATTAGTTATTGTCCTTGGTGTGAATGGGCCTTAAAACTTTTCATACATCTCTGTGGTCAGAAAGACTCTGAATCTGGCAAATCCCCTAAAGGCATCATTAAATTCTGTGTCAATATCTTTAATGCCTTGTATATTGATTTATCGTTTTAGGATGAGATTTACGGATGCCCTGAGAGGCCATGCATTTTGTGTGTGTGTGTGTGTGTGTGTGTGTATTATTGTTTTCTGTCTTATTTTCTCAGCACAACAAAAGTTGTTTTCTCATGATCTCATGACAAAAAAAAAGTTTGTTGCTTACCATTTTTTTTTGGTCAGCCATAAACCATTTAATCGGCGTCTGTCAAACATCATTCTATGACCATCTTTCTATGACCACATGTTCAAAATCACTATTGCGCATATAACAATAAAGCTGTAGCCCACTTCTCAATTTTCGGACACTGATTTTTTTTTTACATTGATGAGATTGAATGATGTATCTACACCGATCAGGCATAACATTATTATTGTGTTGGTCCCCCTTTTGCTGCCAAAAATGCCCTGGCCCGTCAAGGCATGGACTCCACTAGACCCCTGAAGGTGTGCTGTGGTATCTGGCACCAAGATGTTAGCAGCAGATCCTTTAAGTCTTGTAAATTGCGAGGTGGGGCCTCCATAGATCGGACTTGTTTGTTCAGCACATCCCACAGATGCTCAATTGGATTGAGATCTGGGGAATTTGGAGGCCAAGTCAACACCTCAAACTCGTTGTTGTGCTCCTCAAACCATTCCTGAACCATTTTTGCTTTGTGGAAGGGCGCATTATCCTGCTGAAAGAGGCCACAGCCACCAGGGAATACCATTTCCATGAAAGGGTGTACATGGTCTGCAACAATGCTTAGGTAGGTGGTACGTGTCAAAGTAACATCCACATGGATGGCAGGACCCAAGGTTTTCCAGCAGAACATTGCCCAAAGCATCACACTGCCTCCGTTGGCTTGCCATCTTCCCATAGTGCATCCTGGTGCCATGTGTTCCCTAGGTAAGCGACGCACACGCACCCGGGCATCCACGTGATGTAAAAGAAAACGTGACTCATCAGACCGGGCCACCTTCTTCTGTGCCCATTGTTGCCGCTTTCGGTGATGGACAGGGGTCAGCATGGGCACCCTGACTGGTCTGCGGCTATGCAGCCCCATATGCAACAAACTGCGATGCACTGTGTATTCTGACACCTTTCTATCAGAACCAGCGTTAACTTCTTTAGCAATTTGTGCTACAGTAGCTCGTCTGTTTGATCGGACCACATGGGTCAGCCTTCGCTCCCCACGTGCATCAATGAGCCTTGGCCGCCCATGACCCTGTTTTTGGTTCACCACTGTTCCTTCCTTGGACCATTTTTGATAGATACTGACCATTGCAAACCGAGAACACCCCACAAGAGCTGCAGTTTTGGAGATGTTCTGACCCTGCTTCTAACACATCAACTTTGAGGACAAAATGTTCACTTGCTGCCTAATATATCCCACCCACTAACAGGTGCCGTGATGAAGAGATAATCAGTGTTATTCACTTCACCTGTCAGTGGTCATAATGTTATGCCTGATCAGTGTATCTATACACACACACACACACACACAAAATCTCAAGCAGTGATCACAACAAAACAAGACAGAAAAAAATTATAATAATGCATGGCCTCTTAGGGCTTCTGTAATGATGTGATCTGTATATGTTTGCATGATTCTTCCGGTTAATGTAAGTGGAGTGTTATGGGTATACCTGTAAATCTGACTTAGAATTTCTCTCATCTCTAGACTAAGGCAGCATGAACTCAGGCACGGTGCAGTATTCCGGAGTGAAGTGCAGTGACAACATTCCTAGTGTGCTTACAGATGACGTCTATTACTCTAAGAAGAAACGATATGTAAGAAAAGATGGGAGCTGTAACATGGTTGTGCACCACATTCCAGAGGAGTGGCTTCTCTGGGTCACTGACATCTTCACCACCCTGGTGGAGATCCGCTGGAGGGTCATGTTCTTGACATTTGCCCTCTCCTACATTTTATCATGGCTCTTTTTTGGAATTTTGTTCTGGATCATTGCACTGACCCACAGCGATATGAAAGAGCCCAACAATGAGCCATGTGTTTATGAGGTTCGAAGTTTTACAGCTGCTTTTCTATTCTCATTAGAGACCCAAACCACCATTGGTTATGGCTTTCGGGGCATGTCGGAGAACTGCATGATTGCCATCATTGTAGTTACCATCCAAGATGTCATCAGTGTCTTCATTGACACTTTTGTCATCGGCATTGCCGTCGCTAAGATGGCATCTGCCCGTAAGAGAGCCCAAACAGTTGGGTTCAGCAATTGTGCAGTGATCAACTTACGTGATGGTCACCTATGCCTGTCGTGGCGGGTCGGGGACTTCCGAAGGAACCACATGGTAGAAGGGACAGCTCATGCACAACTGATACAGCACCTGGCACAAAGCACAGGGAAAGTTGATGTTACATACAAAGACCTCAACATTGAAGAGAACAACATCATCCTGGCCACCCCAACAACCATAGTTCATAAAATCAGTCCTGGCAGTCCTCTATACAAGGTGAGCTTACAGGACCTGAGGAAGGAGAGCTTTGAGCTGGTGGTCTCTTTCACCTACACAGACGACTGCACGGGCATCCTTCACCAGACACGAACATCCTACACTCCAAGCGAGATTCTGTGGGGCCAGCACTTTCAGGAGATGATCAGGGTCACCCGCAAGAACTACAGAGTGGACTACGCCCTGTTCAACCACACAGTTAAACTCCTGGTCCCAGAATTAAGCGCAGAGGAGTATGACATAAAGAAGTACTCTCAACAGCCAAAACGCAAACCACTCCACACAACTTCTCCAACAGCAGCTGTGGAATTGGTTAATGGGAATAGTCTTGAGGCATCCACTAGCAGTGCTGTCCAAGAACACGAGCTATAACAGTGGCCTTGATACATCCTGACTCTGCTACAGCACTTTGAAATGGGGCTTCCTCAAAGGCATCACTAGTGTAAGAAATAGTGCACTTATAGTTAGATTTAGACTTAAAGGTGTGCTGTCAGTTAGCAGGAAGATCGTAAAAGGCCCTTCTAACAAAGATAGTATCCTGGACAAGTACTGGAATATCACATTAAATCCCTGTAGGTACTTTGGCACTACTTTCAAAATAATATAAAAGCTGTGTTTGAATAGTATTTTAATTATGTTCTATATATTGCATGTACTATTAAGCAGCCTTGCACAAAACTATAAAACTGCAAAAATATCTCTTTGTACACAATGCACATGTGCATTACAGACTCTTCTATGACCTTGAAGGTTCTTTGATATCCAGAGGAAAAAAGACCTCCTTGATTAAATTATGACCCAAACCCTCAACCTACATAAGAGGCAATGGATCAATTATAATGACAGTGACATTAACCTGACCAAACTGTGGTCAGTCAGTGTGTCTCTTTGGCACTGGCTGAGGAAGTGCAGAACATTGTTCCACCTTATTTTGCTAAGTGGTTAACCTTTCCGTCCAAACAACTAATAAAATCTTTTGGAAAAAGAGCCCCAGTGACAATTTTCAATATTTACACAGCATGCATCCACTTACCCAAAGGACAATCTAACGGATGATAAATGATCATATAGCCCTCATTGTATAGTCTACAATGTATGACTGTTGAAAGACCTCCTCTCTCTCTCTCTCTTTCTATACATACTTTCTATACAGTATATATATATATATATATATATATATATATATATAAAGTTTATGTAACAACAATCAAAGATGACTAAGATTTTTAGAGAAAAAAATAATTTGTTATTGTTATATAGTTTAGTTATATTGTTATAACACTTTAGTATGGGTAACACAGATTCACTATTAACTACGACTTTTGCCTCAATTATCTCCTCATTTACTGCTTATTAATAGTTAGTAAGGTCGATTTTGTAGTACTAATAAGTACTAATAAACAGCCAATATCCTAGTAATATGCATGCTAATAGGCAACTAGTTAATAGCGAGAATTGAACCCTAAAATAAAGTGTTACTATAATTGTTAAGCCATACACTGATGTTATCACATTGACCACATACAATAATTTAGCATGACAGAAAAGCTCAAGATGTCCTCTTCAAGCCAGACCAGGAATTTAAACAGTGGCATGTATGGTCTCAGAGATATTAACAAAAAACATATGTCTACTACAATGAATAAAATTGCTGGGTCTCAGGAGGTTTTCCTGAGAAAGTGAAGTCTCCAGTCCTCCACCTTGTGGTTGGATGCAGTGCTGTCCAAGCATCGCCTTAAATTAGGCTGAAAGGTAAACAGAGGCCGGACAGCTCACGTACCACGTTTCGCCTATAAATAGTCTGTATTATTTATAGACTTGAACAAGAAAGTAACTAAAATAAGCACTTTGCAACAGCTTCACAAATAAAAGTTTAACACGGCTCATTACTTATGACAAGTAAGCAGTGTGTGACACGCAGCAGCCAGGAAGGGCAAAGGCCTGTGGAACACTTACTGCTGGGTTTTCATTGGACCACTTATAAAGAGAAGGAGAAACATTCCTCTGATTAAACGATAAATTATCAGTCATTTCTTTCACAATGGGTTGATTCCCAACAATACAATGTAAGAAGCTGGAAATTAAACAAAGCCAGAATAAAATCTGAGTAATGCTGTGGATATGCATACTATGAATCTTAGACTTATACCATTTGTTGATCATGTTTTATAATAGCAAAACCCAGAATAACACATTTCAAAACTGTATGACTTCAATGTTTTGGTCAGTGGCATAATATAGGCCACAATTGTCTTTCGTGTTAAATTATTAATGGCCAACAGCATTTGATTAGTGAAACAAAATGTGTGTATAAAGAAGTGTTTGGCTTAAAGATAAATGGTATCCATATTGCATTTGGTCTCACTATCAACAAATTATATAAAGTGTGATTTCTATAGTATGTTTGTTGTGAAAAGAAGTATGTTCCATAAAATCACAAACTAAACTGCAAGTCCCATTTTATTTCAGGAACGTTTACGTTTTTCCCAAATGGCGATTCTTGAACACTAATAGTTAAATCTCGGAGGTCAATGTTGGAATTGCACAATGGTTTTCAGTGGAGTTGACCTTACTGTAATTTTCGAAGCGAAACCTGTCAACGTTTCTCCCGCCCAAACAATTTTGGCTGTTGTCGTCACGGGTCGCTAACTGATGTTTTAAATCACATTTATGACTTGTAAAACAGATAATGACTGTGTGTTTTGTCGAAGTAACCCCAGACATTGAGAAAATAGTACTGTTGCTAATGGTTACCTCAGACGAACTCGACTTGTGTTTGTCAACGTCTATTTACCGCATTCTGACTAACTTGTAATGGAACTGTGGTGGTTACTGAAAGTATTGTTTGAAAACTCTGTTTAAACATATACTTATGAAAAAACACATACTTTTTAGACACCCGCAACCTTTTGTTTTGGCTTCCTTTGGGGGGATTCAAGCCTTAATTCGCACGCTGCTGTTCTCTATTTCACTTGCTGTGCCTGTGTTGCAGGATGAGTGGAACATTGTTTTATCCGCGCGTGAAACTCTCCCTCTCGTCGGATTGGCCGGCTTTAAGAGAGGGGGCGTGACTAGCCGGTGCGTGTTGTTTAAATGGGTTTGAAGCCTAGAAGAAACAGCACATGAGTTATCGCACGCCGCAAACCCGAAGAGAAACGTGGAGATTGCTGTTCCTATACTTCATATCAAATGCTATTAATATATTACGTGGAGAGAACAAGATCAACGAGAAGACAGTGTGGATAGTAAAAACCATTCGTTGGATATGTATATATGAGAACTGTTTCGTGTTCATTTACAAATGACCAGGTAAGGTCATACATATATTTGCTGATATATGTTGTTATTGTATGCAACTGTAAATAAATTCGGTCTGTTTGACGATACGAAGTGTGTTGTGCTATACATTTTAACTTCCTTTCGTTATGAACGATCTCGGAGTTCTCAGTTATATTTGACTTTTGATAGCAGACAATATAAACATAGTTTGAGGACATTCTTGAGCTCTTTATTGAAAGTCTATAGGAGACATGATCTCAGAAGAAAAAGCAGAAGACTTGATCAAAAAGTTAAATATTGCTGTCTAGGAGAAACGGGAGACTGCAAAGAGTTTTCACTTGTGATCTTACTTATGGGATGGTGAGGGTTTGTTAATTAAAGTTAATTTCTGACCTTCAGGCACATGACACTACAATGAAAGATAGGAGTGTGATTACTATTTGCTTTTTGTTTTATCTTAAGACATACACAAGGTGACGCATAATCTTAATTGTCTTACTACTTTAAGCACTTCTTATGTAGTCCTTTAAAAGAAAGAAACAGTGGAATAAGGTTTAGACTAGTGAATATCTTTTCCTCCCACACCTGTTGACTTCTCCATATGACAGACTTTGCCTGCATGACAGATTTGCCTTATAAAAGTAACATATGGGGTTTAGTGCTGCAATATGTGCATTGTTGCATGCAACACATGAGTTTAATTGTTATATAGCCTAGTATTGTTTTTAGCAGTATTCTACTGAGCTCACTGTTGCTAAGTGTGCATTTGTCTAATATATTTGGAGCACAGCTGCGCTCAGCAGTTGTCAGGCGTCAGTCGGCTGACAGACACGCAGATCCTCTTTTCTGCCTTAAACACTCAGGGACTTTCAATTGGCAGCTAAATTGGTGCTTAACTTGTTTGTCAGGACCATGCAGACCACATAGTGTAAACTGTTAACAGCGATACTAGGGCAAAAGGAATTTCCCTAAAATATGCACCCATGTTTTAAAAATATTAATCCTAGTTTGATCACTCAAAAGAATGTAGACTTTTATGTAACATTTTCCATTGGTCCTCACTGGTCCACGCCATCAAAATAAACATCTTTCCTGGATATAAACACTGTCGTATTATGTTTCATGTAAGAAATAATGGCATCTATCAACCTGCTCCTTATCTGAATGTCTGTGGGGCCACAAGTGAAAAACAGTCTTTTGTAAAAGACAAAATGTTAAACCAAAAGAAATAAACTGCTTACTTTTGTTCTAGATGGCAGAAATGTCCTCGCTACTAAAAATACTGAAGTAATTTCTGTTTTAAATACAAATATATCCTTTTCTCATGCGCTCTCTCTCTCATTAATTGATTGTCATTCGCTCTTACTCGCTTGCTCTTTTTCTCTCTCAAATCCTTCTGCATTCCGTGCATCTGCTAAATAAGATAAAACAGGACCTTTCTTTTCAGTTATGGTTGCTAGGAACATTGAGGGCAGAATAGGAGCTTTAATGAGTAGTGTTTTAGCCCTCCTCAGGGAATTGTCACAGGGCTCTCATTATACTGCTGAGAGAGAAGATGAGGTCCCAGAGGACAAGCTCTCAAGTCAACAAGCCTCGTCTCAGTCCCTGCTCTGCACCCTACTGAAAACCAGTCTTAGCTTGTTTTTACCTTTGCTGATGTTTAAGCAGTAGTTCAGCATGTTATGTACTTTGAGAAATTAATTAAGGATACATTTGATCAGAATGCATGATTTTTGCCACTGACTAAATGAGTCTTTCCCTTTTTAAAACACTTAATCTTTTAGGAAACAGGTCTTATTTTATAGCGCTGTTTTTTTTAATGCAAAAGATCAGCTGTTGCGGCTTTTTACTTGGAATATTTGTGAAGATATCCTGCAAGACACTCTTTAAAACCATTTATTATTGTTCAGTACACTAAAAATGTAAAACATATTAAATATACAGAAAGTAGAGCTTTCAGGATGCCACTATTGGTTAGAATAGTTTTTGCCAATTTAAATTAGTGCATTGGTAAGAGATATACATGACTGAACAAAGCAATTTTTCCATTCACCCATACCCTGATTAGCACAGTATGTGAAAACGGGTATTATTAATGGTCCTGTGGGCAATTACACTATATGGCAGAGCACATAAACAGACAGGTTGGCATTGCATTATCAAGTAATGTAGGGCACTGCTTGGTAAAATATCATTGCATTTAATAAAATTACAAATGTACTTTTTTTATTTAATTAAATTGACGAAAGTGTTGGTGCAGTTGGTAATTAAAATTATGACGATGTAAAAACATTTGATGTTGCCCAAGAAAAAATAAGTCAAATGTATTTTTGCCAACATCAATAAAACTGACGATCAGTAATAAAAATAAGTTTAAAAAAAACTGACGATCAAACAAAAAAAACCTTCACTATTTACTTCACAGCCTCACTGAGCTAATCATTTAGAGAAGTCCGTCTTGGGTTCTGCTTTTTTGACCATTTTGGTCTTGTTGGCTAATACTGCTGTTTTTTTTTCTTCTCAGTTTGAAAGGAATGGACAGGGTCCTCTTAAGTTTCAAAGTATGAGTTTTTGATTAAGCACATACCATGTATCAAAGTTAGTATTATTTGATATGATACTAAATTCACAGGGAAATGTTAACATTATGATTTAATCAGTGTAGAAATTTATCAGTTCAAGCTGAGACTTGCATGAGAATGCGTGAGAATTATGTGCATCACGTTGGTATCAGAGACACGTGTGCCGTTAGAGCCAAAGTCGATTTTTAGTGATTAAGTTAATTTAGCAACTGAGACTGAAACAGATCTGCAGTGAGAATGTTGAGTTTACAGTCTATGCCAATTAACGTTAACGTGTATCTTGTTACTTGTTTTTGATAGGACACTTGATCGATGATATCACCAGAGCAGATGAGAACGGAGTGATCGCCCCATCCTTGGCCCTTTCTGTCAATCAAAAGGTCCAACTGGAGCAAAGAGACGCCTCCTGCGTCCGGCTCTGAACAGCCCCACCATTTCCTGCTTGTGTTGGTCCCCGTGAGTGTTTCAAAACTGTTTCTCCAACGCTTTTTCCAGAAACTAAGACTGTTTTCCAAAGCAGAAACAGCACAGACCTCCCAGACTGAGGTGATGGGAAGTGTGCGGGCCAACCGCTACAGCATTGTGTCATCAGAGGAGGACGGTATGAAGTTGGCCACTGCTGCGGTGCCAAATGGGTATGGTAACGGGAAGAGCAAAGTTCACACCCGTCACCAAACCCAGAGCAGGTTTGTCAAGAAAGATGGACACTGCAACGTGCAGTTCATCAACGTCAGCGAGAAGAGTCAGCGCTATCTGGCCGACATCTTCACCACGTGCGTGGACATTCGCTGGCGATGGATGTTCGTTATCTTCTGCTTGGCCTTTCTGCTGTCGTGGCTGTTTTTTGGATGTATCTTCTGGCTGGTCGCAATATTCCACGGAGACCTGGAGAATGGCAGTCCCAAATGTGTCTCCAACGTCAGCACCTTCACGGCTGCCTTTCTCTTCTCCATCGAGACGCAGACGACTATCGGCTATGGCTATCGCTATGTTACAGACGAGTGCCCCATCGCGGTGTTCATGGTGGTATTTCAGAGCATTGTCGGCTGCATCATTGATGCCTTCATCATCGGTGCGGTCATGGCTAAGATGGCAAAGCCCAAGAAGAGGAACGAGACGCTGGTATTCAGCCACAACGCTACGGTGGCCATGAGGGACAATAAGCTGTGTCTGATGTGGAGGGTGGGCAACTTGCGCAAAAGCCACCTGGTAGAGGCCCACGTTCGGGCTCAGCTCCTCAGATCTCGCACCACAGCCGAGGGAGAGTTTATCCCTCTAGACCAGATGGACATCGATGTGGGCTTTGACAGTGGCATTGACCGCATCTTCTTGGTGTCACCGATCACCATCGTCCATGAGATCGACGAGGACAGCCCTTTCTATGATATGAGCAAACAAGAAATGGACAACTCTGACTTTGAAATCGTAGTTATCCTGGAGGGCATGGTGGAGGCCACGGCCATGACCACCCAGTGCCGTAGCTCCTACGTGGCCAGTGAGATCCTGTGGGGACACCGCTTTGAGCCCGTCCTCTTCGAGGAGAAAAACTATTACAAAGTAGACTACTCTCGCTTTCACAAGACCTACGAAGTGCCCAGCACCCCACTGTGCAGCGCGAGGGACCTTGCTGAGAAAAAATATATCCTATCCAACTCAAATTCTTTTTGCTATGAGAATGAGGTGGCCCTTTCAAACAAAGAGGAGAAAGAGGAAGTGAACGTGGACAGCTTGGGCCCTGGCGGGACAAACACGGACACTAGCTCAGACTCTGACCACAGCCAGGCCACCGTTCCCTTAGAACCGCGGCCTCTACGGCGGGAATCTGAAATATGACTGTGCAAAACTAACCGGAAGGTTCAACAGACACCTCTTCATACAGGCACATTGAGCTGAACTGAGCCCCTCGGTGTGGCAGACTCAAGCTAACGGTACAGTTACGAGGAGGAATCGACAGAGAAACTGTACAAGAGTGTTCTTACGAATATGCATGGTTAAATAAAACACAGCATAGAGGCACTGCACAGCTAATGAAGAATGCACATCAAGGGAGGAGAAGTGAGAGTTTCCCAATTAGGCGACACTACCTTTTTAGACCGTTGCTTCTGAATGGCATGAAGCAGAGAGGATGCAACTGGTTGGCAAAACTTGAAAATGAGCAGGCATGTGTCCATGTGCAGTTGTCCAACAATGTAAGAACGATTCAGACCAATATAGTAGACTTATGCTGCTACCAAAGTTGATAATATCATTATTTATCATGCAGATATTTAGTTCTGTCAATTTAATTAGGCGATTGATATTATAATAGTTAATTGAAATAACATTATACGAATGAGGAAAAAACACAGCCAAGAGTGTTAGTCAATGTCTTAAGTATCATTAAAAAATCCTGTTCCTACCATCTAGTTAATTATTCCATTATCCCCTCTTTTCCTTTTCTATTTGAGTCCGCTGGCCTTTATGTGAGCCACGGGTATTTCTGGAACAGTCTTGCGGGGGGGGGGCTTAGGTGGGTGATCTCTATTTGGGAATATAGACAACTCAGTGTCTGTTCTTTTTTTTTAAAAAAGAAACATTAAGTTGGAAGCCCTCCACAGCACATTTCAGGTTATCTGAAAAGAAAAACGCACAGGAACATGCCTGTTTATTGCGATATATCGGACAGGGTCTTTAGATCAGTATCAGAATGAGAATCACAGTCGTCATGTCCACAGGGACAAAGAGAGTGAACGTGTTATTGAATGTCTTTCTACAAGTGCTGCTATGTTGCATATTATATAGAGTTTTAGACTTTTAAACCAAAGAGTATTCAAAATGATCCTTCATAAAGAATGCATCAAATTCTTTTATTAGACATAGGACAATAGGACAAGTCATGACGTGGAGTAAAAATATATATATTTGTAAGTGAAAAGAAATGTTTTTTGTTTGCTTACGCACATACAGCTCTGGAAAAAATTAAGAGACCACTTAACATTGATTTCTCAATGTTAAGTGGTCTCTTAATTTTTTCCAGAGCTGTATATGGTTTATTTTTATTGATTATTTTCTTATTCTAAGCCAAATAAAGACTATGAATAACAAAGCCCATTGGAAATAAGACTGCTACAGGTTAGCTTGCCTTATTTTCAAACCGCTACTCCCTCCTTTTCATCCCATAACTTCAGTGTTACTGTACTTTAGTGCTACACAAGTGTTTGGGTTGGAAAATGTTGCTAGTAGAAAACCTTCAGATTTAAGGTTCTAATTGCATGGATTACATATAGTTGTGTGACTGTATAATGGCTGAACGCTTTGGGTTTTATTGCAAAGAACCGGGACAGAACACAGAATCCACTCTCCCTTCTGACTTTAAACCTCTCTAATAATTAATTGTTTCTCAATCAACTCTAACCTCTTGTCTTGCCTGACAAACTGCAATACAACCCTAATGACTTGTTTGGCAGGTGTACCAAGGACTGTGTATGTAGGACTGGGTAATTAGACTGAGATCATGGTACTGTGATCCAATGACAATCAGAACACAGAATCTGAGCTCAGAACCGCACTTGCACACAAAATGTGCTCCTGAGATATCACTTGACGTTTGATTGTGATGTCTAACTTGTCTCCTCTTTAAATACCTGAAGTAACCCAAAACAGCCACTAGAGCACGTTCTCCGGAAAGCTCTATAAAAGGAGACAATAAATTTAGGGGATATTTATTTTGAAAATACTGCACGTTATATGGCTGTGTTAAACATACAAAAGAGTATAAATTGCTATTAATGCTGTTTTATCCATTTTGGGGGGGGGATGTCATTTCAAAAGAAACTCTTGATGAACAGCCAATTATGCAGTAAACCTGGTTCACACCGGTCTACTGTTGAGTCGTTTGAAGGAAACACTACTTTTAACAACTGTGGGTCTATAGGCAGCGTTTCTTTCTCTTTGTTGTAAATATCCCCATACTTTATGCAGTTGCTTTTGTACCAGTCTTCCCTATTGTACTGAAAGAAAACAATGGAATGTACAGATTTTTATATTATGATAAATATTATTGTTCTTATTATAATTATTATTATTATTGTAATTATTATTGTACATGCTATTTTATTTCTTTTTTCAATAAAACGAGATTGAATGGTCAAAAGTCATTGTGTTCCTTGGATTGGTAAGTTCTTTAAATAAACATTGGAAACACTGGAAAGACTAACCATAACACATAAAACACAGATATACAGCCTGAATTTTGTGACCTAAGGACAGCTGCTATAAAGCTGCTATAATATTCTTTAAAGACATATTCAGCTCTTCACATAAAAATACACTTCTTTTCTTTATGCATGTTTCTTCACTTTAAGGCACTTTTATGTCTCAGGCGTTGATTTCAACCCTTTTTTCTTTTTGTCAAGGTCACATTAAAACTGTCTTGGAAACTTTGTACCATATATTATATTTCCATGTTTTATGTGGAACTTTCCATAGACAGAATGATTTTTATACTGTAAAATACTTACTTGCATAAAAAAAACATCATTTTGTATGATTAATAAGCAGTTTTCTTCATTGGGATTTGGGACCAAAATATATCCCCACAAGGTCAAAGATTTCTGGTTTTGCTGTCCTTGTATTACTACTCATAAAATAGGGGATACCAGGACCACACACATTGTTATTTTTAAAATTATTTATATAGACATTGCATTACTGATAATATGATAACCACAGAGTGAAGATAACATGAATCATTTCAGTATTTATTGTCTGAAAAGGACTTAAATCATTTTTAACCAGCCATTTTGCACCTAATAAAGTTTTTTTTTTATTAGCGTTACCAAAAGTTAATGTGGATGCATCAGATACTGGCTATGAAAATATACATAGCAAGACAAAAGAGTCTGCCATATTATAAAAAAAAAAAAAAGACTAAAATGTGAAATGTCAAAAATTTAGAAAAATGACAGAATTCTTCTGTGATGTATTCATGTTGACTGTTATTAGTAGACAATTCAAATTATAGTGTATGAAAAATGTATTTTAAGAGCGTTTATATTCTAAAAGGTCTACAACCCAATGGGTCCATGTCTTAGTACTTTTCATGAAAAGATGACACTCTCCTATTCAAAAAATGTCCTTAGAGGTGAACTGTATCCCAGGGCAGGTCATGTCCACAACTTACATAAAACAGCTGAGGCTAAATATCCTCATGAAATAACGCACTCACGCCATTCCTTTTAACTCAAAGTAGCTTTTTGTCACATATTGGCACACCTGTATCAAGCATACAACCTAAAACAATCAATATTATTACAGTTAGGGTTAAGTGAAAAGTGAACACATGAGAAAAAAACCTGGTGCGTGCACTTGTCAATGAACTGCTGGGGCTGACCTCTGGAGCTTTTAATACTATAAAAATGATTCACATCAAAGTGTCACTTCTTTTTTCATAAATGCTACTAACTTAAAAGCACTCTGTATAACGCACCACCATTATGTCAAGATGAGAAATACCAGTTTGTTAGGGAAAGGAAATGAGTTCTTTAGTAATACCAAATGCACTGTCGTGCTCTGCACATCCAATACAAGATTTGTGTTTAAGAAAAATGATGGAGAAACTAGATTCAGATTAGTGCCATGGAAAATATCTCTATACACAGGAGGCTTAGACTGACACTAATGTCAACTGAGGTAGCCTGGATTTCTGGAGCAATGGAAAAGGAAGGAACTATGTAAGTGTGTAAGTGTGTGTGTGTGTGTCACCTTATCTGCTCTGTTCGTTAATAGTCATTAGCAGATCTTCTGATGATGCAGGTATGGACAGGAAGAATGGATTAATAAGGACAATGTGCAACATAAACAAAATGAAACATGTTTTCTTCAAGGTTTCTGACCATGAAATATTTTACGTATAATATTAAAGATTTTCAACTGTATTAGCGGTAAAATGAATTATGTAATACAAGAGCACTTAGATGTTGTACGTTCATGTCCTTAAACTTAAAGCATGGCACAGGACATTGCATTAGTTCTCTTCAATATTTAAAAATGTAACATGTACATGTTTTAAACATGCATGAATAGTTCTCTGCAAAACAAACAAACAAACACAGTGGCAGCATAATTCTGTGGACATCATGCAGACATATAATCCATTGTAATTTTACAGCAAGTGCTGCCACATCATATTTCATTGAAGTCACAGTATACAGTTGTTTATAAAATTATATATATATATATATATATATATACACTCACCTAAAGGATTATTAGGAACACCATACTAATACTGTGTTTGACCCCCTTTCGCCTTCAGAACTGCCTTAATTCTACGTGGCATTGATTCAACAAGGTGCTGAAAGCATTCTTTAGAAATGTTGGCCCATATTGATAGGATAGCATCTTGCAGTTGATGGAGATTTGTGGGATGCACATCCAGGGCACGAAGCTCCCGTTCCACCACATCCCAAAGATGCTCTATTGGGTTGAGATCTGGTGACTGTGGGGGCCATTTTAGTACAGTGAACTCATTGTCATGTTCAAGAAACCAATTTGAAATGATTCGAGCTTTGTGACATGGTGCATTATCCTGCTGGAAGTAGCCATCAGAGGATGGGTACATGGTGGTCATAAAGGGATGGACATGGTCAGAAACAATGCTCAGGTAGGCTGTGGCATTTAAACGATGCCCAATTGGCACTAAGGGGCCTAAAGTGTGCCAAGAAAACATCCCCCACACCATTACACCACCACCACCAGCCTGCACAGTGGTAACAAGGCATGATGGATCCATGTTCTCATTCTGTTTACGCCAAATTCTGACTCTACCATCTGAATGTCTCAACAGAAATCGAGACTCATCAGACCAGGCAACATTTTTCCAGTCTTCAACTGTCCAATTTTGGTGAGCTCGTGCAAATTGTAGCCTCTTTTTCCTATTTGTAGTGGAGATGAGTGGTACCCGGTGGGGTCTTCTGCTGTTGTAGCCCATCCGCCTCAAGGTTGTGCGTGTTGTGGCTTCACAAATGCTTTGCTGCATACCTCGGTTGTAACGAGTGGTTATTTCAGTCAAAGTTGCTCTTCTATCAGCTTGAATCAGTCGGCCCATTCTCCTCTGACCTCTAGCATCAACAAGGCATTTTCGCCCACAGGACTGCCGCATACTGGATGTTTTTCCCTTTTCACACCATTCTTTGTAAACTCTAGAAATGGTTGTGCGTGAAAATCCCAGTAACTGAGCAGATTGTGAAATACTCAGACCAGCCTGTCTGGCTCCAACAACCATGCCACGCTCAAAATTGCTTAAATCACCTTTCTTTCCCATTCTGACATTCAGTTTGGAGTTCAGGAGATTGTCTTGACCAGGACCACACCCCTAAATGCATTGAAGCAACTGCCATGTGATTGGTTGATTAGATAATTGCATTAATGAGAAATTGAACAGGTGTTCCTAATAATCCTTTAGGTGAGTGTATATATAAAATTGAATATTAAATTGTAAAACAGGTGAAGTATAGTAAAATTAATATGAAAGTACAGCAATTAGAAGCCAATTATTTATTGTAAATGCACAAATGTTTTACAATGTAGATGCAATGAATTATGCCAAACTGAAAGATTTAGGCCATTTATACAGTACAGTATATAAAGAAATTGGTTGTTTTATTAGTTTACATGAAGCAGAATCTAGAACATTTAAAGCAAAACAGGATTAGCTAAGCCAAAGAACAAATTAAAAAGGTGTAGTATAAATGTGAAAAAAAAAAATGAACGTTTAAAGAGCTTTCGGGAAATGAGGGCACACTAAATCTCGCACAGAGGGGAGGCTCTAGAGTCTGGATCGTATGGGACAGGCTGTCACACTGGTGGGAAAATAAGGAATAGGGTGTCACCTTTTTCCGGTCACACCATTTAATATTCCATTTATTTATTGAATTATTCAATGCGGTGACCAGGAAAGGCGCTTTGAGTCTGTGCTTCCTGTCTGAAGGGATCACATTGTTGGGCAAGATGCATGAGTAACACTGCTTAGTAGGTGAATTTTTTTTCTCCTGCCTCCATAACTCCACCCGCGTTTTTTAGATTTCCCATGTTGAACATGCTCCAACAAAGCTTCAAGTACTTGAAGCATCTGATAAATGTTTTAGGTTGAGCTCATCTATTTAGATTGAAAATTCCACATTCTTAGGTCATTTACAGGTATGTATCAAAGCAATCTAATATGATTAATTATTCATTATTAATAGTTCCATCTAATGCAATTTTATTATTTAAAAAATAATAAAATGCTTCACGTTTTCAAACATGATTTTACCTCAAAATCAGGTATCATTTGTTTTTTTGTTTTAGGAAATGGTGCAAATGCAAATAAATGATTTTATATATAAGTAAAAATTAATATAGCCTATAATAATTAATTATATAATATGAATTATTAACCCTTACATGCATGAATTTTTCACCAATCATTATTACATATTCGGGTCTTCAGCAACCCAGATCTATAACATTTACAGCAAGATGGATCTCTACCTGTCGTGATAATATAAAACTCTCCTGATATTAGAGTAACAATTAAAGAAGAATAAAATAAAGCATCTTTTGTTACCTTTTGGAGCTTGGAAGGGTTCAGTTTGAGCAGATGTTTTATACTATCACTGTCCTTGTCAGAGCTCATTTTCCAGTACATTCAGCATCTGGCTCATATTCGCCATCTCAAACATATTCTCAAAACTATCATTTTCAACATCTTCAAAATCAATATTTTAATCGCTGACAGCTTCTTCACCAGATCCACCATCAAGTGATAGTGACTATTATTTGATTGCGTTCAGTACTTGCTCTGCTTTTGCTCAAGTTTTGCTGATGATACTTCCTATTCTTTTGTTTTCTGCCTGCGGTAACTATGAGTGAAACGTCACTTCATCATTGGTGTCACCACATCACACGCCTCGGGTCGTTAGCAACCCTATACAAATTTTACAAAAAATTTATGGGAAAACAGGCATTCTTTTATAATTTTATTATTTTTTTCTTGTTATATTGTTTATAATTAATTGATTGAGGAATACTAAGAAGGTTGATGTCTAACTTTAAAAAATAAATGAGGAGGAAAGTAGTGAATGCATCCCGGGTCACTAACGACCCTGAGGTATGCATTTAAGGGTTAATGTTTCTGGATGCTTTCTGGAGATGTATCTGTACATTTTCAAGGATTCAAAGCAACATTAAAGGTGCAGAAAGCGATTTCTGAGAAACGCTGTTGAAAGTGGATTGGACCGAGCACCACAACACACTTGTAGCCAATCAGCAGTAGGGGGCGTGTCCACTCATGAGGGGAGAGGAGAGAGAGTGAGCACGAGGGAGATTGGAAGAAAGACTGTAGAAAGAGAGATTGCTGAGAGACATTACAAAAGAGAAAATTGAATACCACTGGAAAAAAGAAGGGTTATGATCAGGCAAGAGCTTTAGGATCTGCAGAAATATTAGAAAAGCTTTCCAGCGCTGGAGAGACCTAAGCGGGAAGGCCTGAAAATTGACGCCAAGGTTGCGTTGTTTCTGCTCCATATGTGAGTAACATTAGTTGGTTTCACAGAACCAAGATATGCTGTTGTTGTAATATTAGCTAGTAACAGGACAGTTGTAAGTGTTATTGTTTATCTGGAGCTGGTGTTTTGCTGGCGACTAACAACAAGCTCTTGCTTGTATATACTCTTCAGATATGATAAAAAGACATCCACTCTTGCATTGTGTCTTCATTTGGTGGTGGAGCAATGAAGTGAGGGGTGTGTTTGTTTTGGGTTGATTTCAAATATCAATAGTGTTTCTCAGAAATTGCTTACTGTACCTTTAAAGTAAGACATCACAGTGTTCTGCTGCATCTTCCACAGCTCAGCACTCAGAATGGACCTGCAAGATCAGGAATTGCAGCATGCAAATTGTGTTCACAACTAATTTAGCTACATTACATGATTTGGATAACTCCTTTAGAGGACATAAGCCACTAAAACAATGCACGTTCAAATAAACAGTGCTATCAGCGGGCACCCAATGTGTTTTCATAGCAAATTGAGCCATTGTATCTCAGAAGATCAAGGAAAATATTATTCCTCATGATATTCACCCTTTAATCATCCCATGTGGAAAAATTTAAGTGCCTTTTTTTTTTACTTTGGGATTTAAAATGTCTTTTTGTAAATGAAGGAATCTCGATTGTGTCCATGAAAAGGTTAATGATTATGAGGTCTGGTTTAAGTGGATCTGCGTGTATTTGTCCACAAACAGGTGATTTCTTTTAAGATTTTCTGCCCAGCTGTGATCTGAAGGGAGGGTAAACAATGCTGAACTCAGAGGCCCCTGTCCAGGCAACACAAAACAATCCGTGTACCAAACTATCACCGGAAAAAACCTTCTAACAAGCCACTGTCTGGGAAACTGCTCTATCAGACACTCCGAGCTCTGCCATAAGCCTGTGATCTTCACAGTGTTGTGTCTGTTTATTGAGAACACTATTCCGGTTTCACACGATCTCCTGCTCTGCAGCGGCATCCTACAATAAATAGCTGAGACCTGAAATTCTGTCTAAATGAAAACAGGTAAAATGCAGTTTCTCAGCCAGTTATATGAAGTATGCAAGACATGACAGAACATGAACATGGATGCAAATAATGCTTACTGAGCAGCAGGCAGGAGTTTCGAGTTTGACATGACATGAAATCTGTCACTTTCACTGCAAAACCCCCTAAACAAGGTCAGGAGATATCAAGGAACATATTGTGCAATCAGAAAGTGAGAATTAAAGAAAGAGAGAAAAGAAACTGCCAATACCCCATTTATTAGATGAAATAATTTCCAAGACACTTTTAATATGACCTTTATAAAACAAAATGAGAAAAAGGTTGAAATCAACCTCTGGGATGTACAGTGGGGAGAACAAGTATTTGATACACTGCCGATTTTGCAGGTTTGCCCACTTACAAAGCATGTAGAAGTCTGTAATTTTTATCATAGGTACACTTCAACTGTGAGAGACGGAATCTAAAAAAATCCAGAAAATCACATTGTATGATTTTTAAATAATGAATTTGCATTTTATTGCATGGCATAAGTATTTGATCACCTACCAACCAGTAAGAATTCCGGTCTCACGGACCTGTTAGTTTTTCTTTAAGAAGCCCTCCTGTTCTCCACTCATTATCTGTATTAACTGCACCTGTTTGAACTCGTTACCTGTATAAAAGACACCTGTCCACACACTCAATCAAACAGACTCCAACCTCTCCACAATGGCCAAGACCAGAGAGCTGAGGGAGCTGAAAGTCCGTATTGCCCAGCGACAGCCCCGAAACCTGAAGGATCTGGAGAAGGTCTGTATGGAGGAGTGGGACAAAATCCCTGCTGCAGTGTGTGCAAACCTGGTCAAGAACTACAGGAAACGTATGATCTCTGTAATTGCAAACAATTGGTTTCTGTACCAAATATTAAGTTCTGCTTTTCTGATGTATCAAATACTTATGTCATGCAATAAAATGCAAATTAATTACTTAAAAATCATACATGTGATTTTCTGGATTTTTGTTTTAGATTCCGTCACTCACAATTGAAGTGTACCTATGATAAAAATTACAGACTTCTACATGCTTTGTAAGTGGGCAAACCTGCAAAATCGGCAGTGTATCAAATACTTGTTCTCCCCACTGTATAACAGTTGCTTAAACTAAAGAAACATTCATAGATAAAAGAATACATATTTTTATGTGAAGAGCTGAGGATGTCTTTCAAGAATATTATTATAGCAGCTGTATTTCATACTGTATCTGTTTTATTCTTACAATGAAAATTAAAATCTAAAAACAGGAGTAAAAATCAATGCAAATGTCTTTTGTTAGCTAAACATAGGATTTGTTAGACAGAATTTGCTGTTCTGGAAAATATGACACCACATACAGTAAAGCACAGGCATAAAATATAGTGATTTAACCAGTGTTGGGGAACATTACTTTTAAAAGTAATGCATTACAATACAATTACATTACTTTTTCTTTTCTTACTTATTTGAAAAAGTAACTCAGATATTTTGTTGTAAATTTAAATGTAATGTGTTACTTTACTTAAAAGAGAGAGAGAGAGCGAGAGAGAGAGAGAGAGAGAGAGAGAGAGAGAGAGCGAGCATGTGTCATTTTTAGAGTCTTTCTCAGAAACCTTTGCTTTAATTCCAGTCTGCTTCAGTTTGTTCTCTGTGGCATGTCATGAAGCTCACTCTGCCCCTGCCCTGTCATATTATTTGTTAATGAAAATATTTTGGCATAACTTGAGATGGGTGAGAGACTTGTCGCTGATATGGGTGCAACTCATTTTCTACAAATATTGCATGAGTAAGCAGAGTGAAATGCCTGGAAAACAGCTGTTGAGATGAATAATGGAACCTGTATCGGAGGATGTCCCCTATAACTGGGCTGAACTGTAAATGATGCAACCATATAAATATTCATGAGATAACCTAATTGCTAAAAATTTGAAAGAACAGGTATAGCCCTTGCATAACGCAGCACATGACGACAAAACATCAATTCCCTAAAGTTTCTAGCATCTGCTGGGTGGATGAAGCCTCAGGCTGCAAACAGTTTGCTCGGAAATGGATTTTACTGCACTGTAAAAATTGGGCACAATGTACTGTATAAATATGAAGGAATTTGGTGTTTTACCTGTATTTTGAATTACGCATTGCATTGCATTGTGTTGTGTTTTAGGTTTAACGGAAATTTCCGTAAAATTACTGGAAAATGTCCTGGCAGAAAAGTTTTTATTTTTTACAGTGTGGAGTACTGTATGGCAACAGCTGAAAGGTAATGTCACGCTGAAATATAATAAATGAACCATTTTTCTTCTGAGGCTTGATGTTCATAGGAAAGCAGTGCAGAATTTAGGGTAAAAAAAAAAAAAACTTACCATAAAGATCTGGCAAAGCCATTACCAGTTTCAAAGGAGAATGACCCAGTTTTACACCAACCCAGGCAGTGTCTGAAAAACCATACATTTGACTTTAAAGCTTCCGTTAAAAAGGTCAAATGCGCGGATACCCAAAGTTTTAATTCCATGTTCCATCTGCTCTGTTTCACAGCATCCTGTTAAAAGTAATAAGACCAAATATTTAGCTCTGGCTCAAAAACCGTATAGCGCTATATATCACTTATAAAACCAGATGATACCTGGATAATTTTTACACTTGGCAGTAAATGACAGCCTCATAAAAGAGGACATTGAGAACATTTTTGCACCTTAAATAGGTACGTCTGTGGAATTTCACTGTGCTCCTTTCTATCAGACTTGAGGAAACCTCGAAAGACAACACTGTCAAGAATGTTAGTCATTTTAAAGGTAAGCAATGTAACTTTTTTTGTTCAAAATGAACTAAAGTCAATACGTCATCAATCCTACTTCTAAAACATGTTTTTGTCTTACCCTGATTAACTATGGTAAGCCTATTATACGTGTTTATATTTTAGACCTGACGGGATGGTTTCATCCGTGCGTGTCTCATCATATCCGTAAATAGAGAAAAGTTGCACGGCTACTTTGACGCTTGTATGGTGTGGAGTGGCAGAGGTTAGTTGTCACAACGAGTGAGAAATGTTGACATTAAGCTCACAAAATCTCCAACCTCCGGGGAATCACCTGTTTTAAACAAACGCAGAACAGATGAGAGTCTGCTGGCAAAAAGAGGATGCGCCAGAACTTGTAATAAAACGAGAATCAACATTGGCTTGGCTTTTCGGAGATGGTGAAAACTGAGGGATTCGTATTTTTGTAAAAGCGATGTGGAGATGGCGTTTTTATTACAGTAATAAAGTAAGGTATTTTATTGAACAGATAAATTGCCATATGTAGCTCTCTAACAGAGTTCATTGTGAAGCATTATCTATTGTGAAGGGTCATTTCATTATGGTTGTTGTAGCGCTGTGAATTTATTTTCAAGGAAGTACCGTGTCTGTTAATGGCTATAGCTACTGTAATGTCTTCAGCTAGTCAGATTGAGATCCTTTCCATCTAAACTGGTTATATCTCTTAAGCCTAGTGAATGTTTTATGAGCAGTAGTATAATCTGTCACTCTTTTTTTAGTTATGAAAATTAACCATATTCAGCAGCACACATGAAGAGTTGAAGCACAACTAAAACAATGTTTTTCCGCAAAATGCATGCGGTTTTGTTTTTTAACCGCTAGAGGGTCAAACATTACATATATACCTTTAATTAAAATTTTTTTGTAATAATATATACTATATACACTCACCTAAAGGATTATTAGGAACACCTGTTCAATTTCTCATTAATGCAATTATCTAATCAACCAATCACATGGCAGTTGCTTCAATGCATTTAGGGGTGTGGTCCTGGTCAAGACAATCTCCTGAACTCCAAACTGAATGTCAGAATGGGAAAGAAAGGTGATTTAAGCAATTTTGAGCGTGGCATGGTTGTTGGTGCCAGACGGGCCGGTCTGAGTATTTCACAATCTGCTCAGTTACTGGGATTTTCACGCACAACCATTTCTAGAGTTTACAAAGAATGGTGTGAAAAGAGAAAAACATCCAGTATGCGGCAGTCCTGTGGGCGAAAATGCCTTGTTGATGCTAGAGGTCAGAGGAGAATGGGCCGACTGATTCAAGCTGATAGAAGAGCAACTTTGACTGAAATAACCACTCGTTACAACCGAGGTATGCAGCAAAGCATTTGTGAAGCCACAACACGCACAACCTTGAGGCGGATGGGCTACAACAGCAGAAGACCCCACCGGGTACCACTCATCTCCACTACAAATAGGAAAAAGAGGCTACAATTTGCACGAGCTCACCAAAATGGGACAGTTGAAGACTGGAAAAATGTTGCCTGGTCTGATGAGTCTCGATTTCTGTTGAGACATTCAGATGGTAGAGTCAGAATTTGACGTAAACAGAATGAGAACATGGATCCATCATGCCTTGTTACCACTGTGCAGGCTGGTGGTGGTGGTGTAATGGTGTGGGGGATGTTTTCTTGGCACACTTTAGGCCCCTTAGTGCCAATTGGGCATCGTTTAAATGCCACGGCCTACCTGAGCATTGTTTCTGACCATGTCCATCCCTTTATGACCACCATGTACCCATCCTCTGATCGCTACTTCCAGCAGGATAATGCACCATGTCACAAAGCTCGAATCATTTCAAATTGGTTTCTTGAACATGACAATGAGTTCACTGTACTAAAATGGCCCCCACAGTCACCAGATCTCAACCCAATAGAGCATCTTTGGGATGTGGTGGAACGGGAGCTTCGTGCCCTGGATGTGCATCTCACAAATCTCCATCAACTGCAAGATGCTATCCTATCAATATGGGCCAACATTTCTAAAGAATGCTTTCAGCACCTTGTTGAATCAATGCCACGTAGAATTAAGGCAGTTCTGAAGGCGAAAGGGGGTCAAACACAGTATTAGTATGGTGTTCCTAATAATCCTTTAGGTGAGTGTATATACTGTATATTAGTGCTGTCAAAATTAGCGCGTTAACGCATGCGATTAATTTTTTTTTTGTTTAACGTGTAAAAAATATTTAACGCAATTAATGCAGCATCCATTTTTTCTGTCATCCTTTGGCTAGCGTTATATTATATGATCATGCTCTTATTCGTGCAAATACTTTTAAACCATTCAAGTGCGACAAGACAGAAGAGAATGCGCTGCTGTGAATGTTATCTATATGACACACACACGACGCACAGAAAGATGCGTGCCAGTATCGCACACACAGACAGCGCGCAAGAATCGAGTTCTCGTTCGCGCTTGAACAAACAATAACACACAGAATTATGCCAAAATGCCCATTTTGTTGAGTATTCTCATAAGAGCAGTCTTAAATGAGTTAAATAACGTCTTAAATTAACTTAAAGATTTGTGAGAAAATGAGATGCACGTGACAGTGCGTCAGATCTGCGTCATGTTCGGCAGCGGCAGATCTAAAAGTCACAGCAGCCTAATAAACAGTTGCTGTGATGTCTGTCATTAATAGACTTGGTCGGCATTACTGGGAACGCCCACAAAAATGTTATATCCGTTTATGCCGTGGGGGAAAACAAGCTATTCGAATGAACGTGTGTAGACCTTGTCAGGCACTTGATCGTTACTTTTTGTAATGATTACGATTGATTTTTGCTTGGTGCAACGCCCAAAAGTTGCTGTGTGGCGTTCTGCACCTCTAGTAAGTTAAAAAACCCCGATCTGAAGTTTTATACTGCCGAATAAACAGACGGAGCAGTTCGTCAATTCCGAAAGCCTGTGCAACACGTCCATTACAATTAAACATTTGCAGTACTTGATGCTGGTATTATTGTAAAAATGAAAAATAAGAGATTTCATTAATTGCAATGGCAAAAGTTTGTTTAACAAAAACGCCAATATAGTCATACTTGTCACGGGACTCGAACTGCGTCAAAAAGCAGTCAACTTATAGTTAAAGGGTCTTCACGATGAGCTATCAAATAGCGACAGAATGTGTGAGGTTATTGATGTACAAAACATTCAAAAGTCTTCTTTATTTCATTATGGGAAGGGCTGAGCTCATGTTTGTGCTTCAAGCTTACAAGATGACATTCACATTACATGTACGACACTTGAATGACATTTTCTTGTCAAAATGCATGCTGCTCCCCCAGATATTACACGCTATAATAGCCTACTTCATAAATCACCCAGTCTTTTGATGAAGCAAATAAAAAAGCAAATAAAAAAAAACTTCGCTATTGTCAATAATTTGAAATATAATATTGTGACACTGACATGTCAACTCCACATTTGATTTGTAAAATGTAAATTCTGAACTAATTCATTCGTGCATGGCTGTACTAACCAGAAAAACGAATAAATAAAAAGATAAAGCTACATGCATGCAAGACAACAGAAAAAACGACGGATTTCTAAACTTTATCTAAACCCGTGTCATTGATTCCAAACAGCTCATCATATAACTGGATTTTAGGCTTTTGACAAATGTTTGTTAAAAGTGGTGCTGCGGTAAATGAACGTTTGACATTAGACTCTGCACATTTCATGTTTATATTCTAGCCCAAACAAACTTATACAATAAACAAACGCCCTTTGCATTGCACATGGCATATTCAGAAAAATATCCATTTCATAGCACAAGACAAGTTTTATGATAATTTTAACGTTAAATGTATGTAATACTTATTTAAAATCCATTAAATTCAGGAACATTGAATAAACGTCTTCATCGAAATGACTAGGTGATTTATGAAGTACCCATGTCGTGTAATATTTGTTGGAGCAGCATGCATTCTAACGAGAAAATGACACCTCTGGCCATTGCGTTGGGTACTCTGTCCAGTCAGAGATACTGTATGGACAATCCGACCCAATACGGCTCAGTTTTTCTATGTATCTTGCTCTGTCGAGCGGCAGAAGTGATTCTATGTAGGCTATACTGGGTTAACACCATGCTTTTCCAGTGTGGGGGAATGGATTGTTTTCCCCACGCCGACTCCGCCCCCATGCCACGCCCCCAGCTATGACACGACGCCGACCAAGTCTATGTTAATCAAAGAACAAAGGTAACAGAAAATTGTAGCTTTAAGGATTAATCTATATTTAATTTATAATTTATGCAGTTAAGACTATAAAGTGTTTGATAACGTTATTCAATTTCTGTATATTGATTATATATATGAAGGCCACAGGTAAATATGACATTTATTATAATGGATTTATGTGAAGATTGTTTTAAGTTCACTTAAATTAAAAGTTGTTATTTTTTTTAAAGCCTAATACATGTCAAAATTGACAGCTTTCAATTACACTGTAATGTTGAATGTCTATCATTAATGTTTAAAAATAATTAAATTTCATAGAGACATCAGTAGCAGTATTAGTATCAGTGATACTAGCCTTCATTCATAAAAAGATGCCATTACAACAAATATTTAAAATATACTGTCTTTAAGTTATTTACATTAATTTAGAGAGTAACTGTGAAATTATTACAGTATAAAAATATTAAAAATGCCGATGTTTTTAATCGCGATCATTGTTTACAAAAGTTACTGTTAGTTTTATAAATAAAATTATCATTTAAATTATAATGATCTAATTTGATTAGATTATATAGCCTATACCAATAGCGAGCAGTAACTTTTTCAACCGAGTATGCTGTGACAAGACAGACAGACAGACTGGCTGACAGACAAACTTACAGATAGATAGGGAGACAGACAGACAGGCAGGCAGATAGATGACAGGCAGATAAATAGAGCTCCTGTGTAGGACGGAATTAGCCCTGATGGACAGGAGATAGACCTGGCGCATACAGACATGACCTTGACAAGACAATCCCACAGTGTGAAGCAGAGTTCAGGCCTTCAGCAGCTGGTCTCTGGTAGGCGATCTGGACCTGGCACAGGAGTTAAAACCTAACAAATGTTCCCCTGGTCATTCACATTTATAAACTGCAGCTTTTAGATGTGGGATAGAATAAGAACCGGTGATGCAGAAATGATTTTGATTAGTATTTTCAAGTCCCCGATCTTCAAGGGATATGAGAGGCTGGGAAGTGTTTTAGGTCAAAATTTTCCAGCAAAAACAAGGCATGTCTGATTTTAATTTAATCTTGAGTCTTTTTGTGGCTGCCACAACATTCTTTCAGTAGTTCAAGAGAACTTGAGAACCGTTGTGATGTCTCTCAAAGTCCACTGACCTGCGGGCTGGAACGAAGACCTGAAACGCCATTTATCTGTCCATACATTTTCAGATCTAGATGGGGTTATTTCCTCACTGAATCATCTCATGGGTCACTGGGGTAATGTTAGTAAAGAGACAATGAAGTTGTAGGTTTTTTTTCCATCATCTGTCCCACTATAATACTCCTGACTGAAATAGATCTGTGTTGTAGGGAGAATTTAGTCAGCGCTGGGCAGCTGCGATATTATAGCTCAAGTGTTAATCCCACATATCTTCATATTCTGATAAAGATAATGGAGATTATGAAATTCTAAACTGGAATGCACATCCAGGTTTTCTCTTTTTTTTTTTTTTTGTATCAGTCAGCTGGTATTTATTGGTTTGTTTATTTTTACCACTGTCACCCTGAGAGCTTTCGTCTGTTTTTTTTTTTTTATCAGGACAGTGGAAATCATCTTTGCTTTTAATTCATCAGTGTTTATTAAGCTTCATCATAGTTCCAACCTCTAGACAAGGCTGAATGAGGACTCAAATAGCACAGAGGTTTTCATTTAACCGCATACTTGTCCTCTTTAAAACAATTCACAAATTCTGACTTACTATGAGGTTCATATTAGCTCAAATCGAGAACAAATTATGAATTTTTAGCAATAAATAATCTCTTCCTGGAACATTTTTGTGGTAAACAGAAAAACATTATATTTTAAGGTTCTATAATCATGCCTTAAATGAAAGTTCACCCAAAAATGAAAATTCATTTACTCATCCTCATGTTGTTCCAAACCTGCAAGACTATTTTTTTCAGTGGAACACAAAATTCCATGATTCCATACAATGAAAGTCATTGAATTTTTGTCCATACAATGAAAGTTTTGTACCCCATTGACATTAATTGTATAGACAAAAACAGCTGAAATGTTCTTCAAAATATCTTTTGTGTAATATGTGCTAACAAATTTAAGAAGTCAGCCCGAAATATCCTCTATGCAAGTAATTTAACGCAAACACTTTCAGCTACAGTGCCCTCCATTAATATTGAGATGGCAAATATGAGCAAAGATGGCTGTGAAATAAATGAAATAAATGTTTTTTCTCCAATGCATGTTGGCCACAATTATTGGCACCCCTAGAAATTCTTATGAGTAAAATATCTCTGAAGTATATTCCCATTCATATTTAGTTTTTTTTTTTCTTTTAGCACATGCACCAGGGTGACTAGGAGCATGAAATTCTCCAGCAATGACTTCCTGTTCCACAGGAGTATAAATATGAGGAACACAAAGGCCAAATCGTCCATCACAATGAGTAAAACCAAAGAATATAGTTCTGATGTGCAGCAAAAGATTGTTGAGCTTCACAAAATAGAAAGTGGCTGTAAGAAAATAGCCGTGGTTGGATCTTCCATCAGGACAATGATCCAAAACAAACTTCAAAATCAACACAAAAATGTGTCACTGAGCACAAAATGAAGCTTCTGCCATGACCATCCAAGTCCCTTGACCTGAACCCTATAGAAAATGAGTGGGGTGAACTGAAGAGGAGAAGCACCAACATGGATCTGGGAATCTGAAGGATCTGGAGAGATTCTGTATGGAGCAATGGTCTCTGATCTCTTGTCAAGTGTTCTCCAAACTCATCAGGCATTATAGAAGAAGACTCAGGGCTGTTATCTTGGGAAAAGGAGGTTGCAATAATTGGGTGCCAATAACTGTGGCCAACGTAAACTAGAGAAAAACATTTATTTCATAGTGAGATTTCTTCGGATAAAAGTGTCTGTCAAATGCATAAATGTTGTGTAAAGTATTTTAGGGCCTTTGCTTCACCTTTTTTTTCTAAGAAATGTGTCTGTCATTCAAATATTTAAGCTCTGTGTTAAACCACACCAACAATAACAATGTTTGACATCCTTCCCAAAAAAGTAGAATAAACACTGTCATGTCTCTCTCCTTATCCTGATCTAGTAACACTAGAAGTAATAATTCTTTTGTCATGACCATTTTGGTCCTGTGGTTAGGGTTGCCACCCGTCCCGTGAAATACGGAATCGTCCCGTATTTACAGACAAAATGACACGTCCCATATCAAATCAATACGGGACGCGATTTGTCCCGTATTTTTCATAGGTCCACACATAGTTCAATAAACACATAAGGATTTTGCAGTGTGGAGAGTACTAATAGCAAATATAAAGAAATCAATTTCACAATAAGTACTACAGAACATAGATATACGTATATATAAGCTAATTTGCGCGTGATTGCGTTTTAGCGGCTTTGTTGCCATAGCGACGGAGTCTCGGGAACATGCGCTGTAAACTTGCGCGGTTTTTTAAAAACATGTCGAGCTCGCGTCCACCGTTTGAAAGCAAGAGGATCTCCAGATATAGGGCTGAGTAAAAAAAAAAAAGGTATCAATGGGTCTGTCCAGTAACTCATGATGAACCTCAGGCGAACTGCACACTTTGCAGAGAAGCATTTTAGTTGCTCTGACTGTCTGACTTAAAGCAGCATGCGGTGACAGACACATCCGTGCTTCTAAAGGTATAGGCCTGTTGTTTTTTTTAATGGTTAATATATTAATATAATATTCCATACATTATCAGAGCTTGGCAGACAGAATTATTATATTTTTTTAGACATTAGACAGGTTAATTAGTAGATTATAGCCTAATTAATGTTATTATTAATTTATCATTTAGCTAGGCTATATTAATCATACATAATAAATGATACTGTCATATAAAGTTTATGACATTTTAAAGTAAATTAATACAAAATTAAACATTTTTTTAATTTCAGAATTGTCAAAAAAGTGATTACTGGTTCAGAATGACTGCTTAAAGGGACTGTTCACCCAAAAATGAAAATTCTGTCATCATTTCCTCAAGTTGTTCCAAACCTGTATAAATTTCTTTGTTATGTTGAACACAGAGGAAGATACATTCCTACTATCAATGGTCAATGGTGCCCCCCAAAGCAGCCTGGTTAAAAACTTTCTTCAAAATATCTTCTTTTGTGTTCAGCAGAACAAAGAAACTCATACATCGTGAATGGGTGTCCCTTATTTTGCCACACTGAAGGTGGCAACCCTACCTGTGGTCTAAAGCTTGTGTTTTTCAAACTGCAGTACGGTCCTGTGACAAACTATGTGATGATCTGCAGCTCTACTCTCCATCTCCTTCCATGTGCACAGCCCCATCTAACGACAGGCAATCAGGAAGAACCATCATCATCATCATTATCCAGCTAGATTCTAATTTAATCCGGCCACCCTCCAGTCTTATTTTAGAACGTGACACAACCCCCTTCCTACTCAACGGGTGAGATTACATGTTGCTAATTGAATTTCTTTCCGTTTTTTTGACCAGGTTTGTTTCCTATTATAGCTGTGTAATGGAAGAAAATACAACAGTGGAGCATAAAAAATAACATATCCACAATAATGTGCAAACAGATGTTAAGTGTTTTGTAAATAGGAAGCACATCTGCCTTAGTGACTAAGCTGCACGTTTGAAATGTGCTATGTGTGGCTCAATTCCCAGCATGCACTGCTGCATGACTGTAAAAACGCACGAGCAGTTATTAGATTATGTGTGAGTGTTTGCAAGGACACAACATGTTTTCGAAAGCCTTGTTGCCAAGGGGAAAAAAAAAGATAATTCTGCCAGAATCAAAAGAACATTACTTTTGGGAAAAAGCTCATCCTACGCATTTATTAACACACTGCAGACACAAAAATCCAAGGTACTTATCGGAAACACAGGATTAGGAAAACCACCTGTTGTACTCATAAATAGGGTTATGCAACATTTTATGTCTGAGTGCGCTCTTACAACCAAGTTGACATTACGCAGCATTAAGTGTGGTCACATTTAAAATAGCCCTGTCAGAACAGTGATTTGTTTTTCACATCACGCACATTGCCGACACTGATGTATGGGTGGATGCAAAGTGAATGACAGAAATTTCAGCCACCAACCTGTTGCGCTCCATCTCTTCCTTGTCTGCGGTGAGTATGTGAGACCTCCAGACTTATCTCTGACTATGTCAAATAGCGTTCATGCCAACTGGGCTTTTCCTGAGGTTCGTTGTGATTACAGCATATTGCTGAGTTGTCACATCACCATGGGTAATTGATGCTAATTTTTGCACTGCAAATTTTAAGCACAAAAAAATTATTCACATGGAAAGAATATTTTTTACAAAAGTGTTTATTCTACTGAGGAGAAGACTTGACCAATGTTAAAATTTAAAGGGATATTTATTATCACTACTCACCCTCATGTTGTTTCAAACCTGTATGATTTTTGTTCTTCAGTAAAACATAAAAGATATTTAGATTAGAGCTGTCAAGCGATTAATTAAAAAAAAAAAAAAATCGAATTAATTACATGATGTGCTGATTAATCTAATTCATCACAAAATACCCTAAGAGATCATTTAAAGTCGTTATTGTGTTAAAGCCACAATATGTAATTATTCAAAACAAAGGCGTAGCTTGATGAAGCCTGGATTTTGCGGAGCTATATAACAATGATTAGTTTTCTGTCCATGAATGTATCCAAACAGTTGCTCACCTGTCTAATAAAACACATAATATATTAAAGCGTCTTTAGTGTTTCCATGGTTTCTACAATCTTGATTTACGTACGGAAATCAAGGGTAACGTGGGTATGATGTCATGGATAGGCGACGCACAAACGCGGTCAGTGTCCTGGTTAAAATTTCTCTGGATTTAAACATTCTTGGAAACATTTGGGAAAATGCAAGTACACAAGTCAACAAAATATATAACATTGTTCTAGTGGTTTTTGGATATTTTAATCCAAAAATCTTACATATTGTGCCTTTAAATGAGAAAAACATCAAATAGACATTACAAAAGTAGCTTTAGAAAGAAATATTTGATTTAATTCAATAAATAAACTTTTAGGCTACAAGTCAGCTCAGATATGGCATTATTTAAACAATTAAATAATGCCATGAGATTAAAGGGTTTTAAATGGGTATTAAAGAGATAGTTCACCCAAAAGTGAAAATTCTGTTATCATTTGCTCACCCTCATGTTGTATAAAGCCTGTAAGTTTTCTTTCTTCTGTGGAACATAAAAGAAGATCATTTAAGAAATGTCTTAGCTTTTTTTTTTTTTCATACAATGGAAGTCAATGGCAACCAAAACAGTTTGGTTACCATTGAATCATTATTTCACCCGATTCATTCAAAACGCAGATTCATTCAGAAACTAAACACCACTGTGTGTTGCTTGGAGACGCACAACAGTTCTGCACTGGCTTTATTGGTAATACTTTAATTGGCAAAATTTAGCAAAAACAGACAATAATGTGTCTAAAATATATCATGATATTAACTTCTTATTTATTAAACTGTTGTATAAAATCAATATCACATTTGCACTCCTGCATTTCAGAACAAAAACAGCAAATTACACATAATGCTCATGTGATAGCTATTGCTTAAAGGCACAATATGTAAGATTTTTAGATTAAAATATCCAAAAACCACTAGAACAATGTTATATATTTTGCTGACCTGTGTACTTACATTATCCCAAACGTTTCCAACAATGTTTAAATCCAGCTATTTTAACCAGTGTTACGAACCGTGTGCTCGCGTCGCATGTCAATGATGTAATTTCCATGATTTATCATCACAACTTTTTATCTTTTGTCAAATCAACTTAGATAATTAATGTGGCTCAGATAACATAATATTTTGGTTTCTATTTATTAAACCAATCTTCTTCGTTGTATTAACTAAAATTTTTAATTTCAATGAACGTTTAAGGCACCCAGGTAATTTACTTTTTTAAGTTAAACCAACAATAATTTTTTTCATTGTATATGCTACATCACGCAGTGAGTTGGGGGTGCGTTAAATGTGTTAATTATAACGTGTTATTTTCCCCCCATTAAATTAGTTAGCCCTAAATTAGATATATAGGAGATAAAGATATTTAGAAGAACAATGACTTTCATGGCAGAGTGTGGACAAAAAATACTGACATTTTTCAAAATATCTTCTTTTGTCATACAGGTTTTTGAAGGCATGAAAACAATGACATTTTTTTATTTTTAGGTAAACTATGTCTTTAATTGCAGTATGTGAAGATCATTCTAATGGAGTAATCTAATAAAGATGGTAAAATACTCTCTAATTTTTCTGGCATCTACTCTGTGCCGTGTCTATGGTGTGTAAACTAGTGGCCAGACCCCTGACAGCTGGGATCGCAGAGCCAACAGTGTGGGTGAATCACGTCAAACAGAAGGGGTCATGAAGGGTCAGGAATTTCATGAACAATAGGAAGAGCTTATTCTGTCTGCGGGAGCCTGGCATGCTTTTGATCGAAATATAAAATGAGGATGTGTTTAGTGCAACAATTGTTTGGTTGCACATGTAGAAGACCTGTTATTTTTATATTGGTGTTGATTAGCTTTGGGTGACATCATGACTTCATTTATTTGAAAGAATGAGAAAAAAATTGCATTTTAGTAGTATTTTTGTAATTTGCAACCACTAGAAATTCTCTCATGATGACTTATGATGATATTTTGTGAGGACAAGAGAGAAAGAAAGTATGTCATACAGATGAATCCGTTCTCTGGGACGGATCTGAAAAAGATGCACGGCAGCTATCAGCTCAATCACATGCGCTAGAGTTGTTCTTTTCTTTTACATGGCTCACTGCTCGCAGACTAAATGTTTTAAATGAAAACAGATTCATCAGCAACGAGGGACTGGTATTCATCCCGCCCAGGATCTGACTTATAAAACAAATGTTGACTACACGTCAAAAAAAAAAAAAAAAAAAAAAAAGTGAATTGGATTGAGGAAGCATGTCATATCATGTAATTGAAATGGCACCATAGCATTTGCATTGTATTAAAATATCATGTATAGTACAGTATATGGATCGATTTTTGTCATCCCAACCTTCTAATAGATAAAATACATTAGAAATGCTCTTTAATATCTCCTTTTGTGATTGATATATTCTAAATATCTGAATTAAAATAATTTTTATATTTTTTTGTGCACAAAAACGTCAATGTATAATGAAAAAAAAAAAAGTTTAGCCTAATTTTATCATATTTTTGATTATTATGAGTTAAAGAGATAGTTCACCCAAAAATGAAAATTATCCCATGATTTACTCACCCTCAAGCTATCCTAGATGTATATGACATTCTTCTTTCAGACGAATACATTCGGAGGTATATTAAAAATGTCCTGGCTATGTGGATTACATTTTTAAAATGGATGGATGCACTTTTTTGGGCTTCAAATACTGGGCTGCCATTTACTGCCATTATAATGCTTGGAAGAGCCAGAACATATGTGACCCTGGACCACAAAACCAGTCATAAGTCGCACGGGTATATTTGTGGCAATAGCCAACAATACATTGTATCGATCAAAATTATCGATTTTTCTTTTATGCCAAAAATCATTAGGATATTAAGTAAAGACCATGTTCCATGAAGATATTTTGTAAATTTCCTACCGTAAATATATAAAAAATGTATTATTATTAGTAATATGCATTGCTAAGGACTTCATTTGGACAACTTTAAAGGCGATTTTCTCAATATTTAGATTTTTTTGCACCCTCAGATTCCAGATTTTCAAATATTGTCATATCATAACAAACCATACATCAATGGAAAGCTTATTTAAAAAATTGACCCTTATGACTGGTTTGGTGGTCCAGGGTCACATATATTAATATAACTCCAATTATATTCGTCTGGAAGAAGAATGTCATATACACCTAGGATGGCTTGAGGGTGAGTAAATCATGGGGTAATTTTCATTTTTGGGTGAAAAGAATTGATCCCTTTAAAGGCACAATATGTAAGATTTTTGGATTAAAATATCCAAAAACCACTAGAACAATGTTATATATTTTGTTGACTTGTGTACTTACATTATCACAAATGTTTCCAAGAATGTTTAAATCCAGAGAAATAAGCAATTTTAACCAGGACACTGACCGCGTCCGTGCGTCGCCTATCAATGACATCATACCCGCGTTACCCTCGATTTCCGGTTTTATTTTGTAGAAACCATGGAAACACCAAAACGCTTTAATATATATTTTTATGTGTTTTATTAGACAGGTGAGCAACTGTTTGGATACATTCATGGACAGAAAACGAATCATTGTTATATAGCTCAACACAATTAGTCATTGTTTAAATCTCGTTTTCTTGATTTACCGCGAGTACCATGTTTTACCATGGCTAATATCGATCTAGCTCACTGCAGTGTGCAACAAGTGTCTCATAGTAGCCGCCGAGCGACGCACAGAGTAGCATTATAACATAACTTTCAACACACTCAAATGTATCTAATATGATAAAACAGCGCTGCGTTACCCAACATACGCATGAGCGGAAGCAGAAGCGGTCGTCTGCAGCATAATAAAAGCTCTGCGAAATCAAGCCGTCATCAAGCTACGCCTTTGCTTTGAATAAGCAACCTCTAGCAGCGAAAAATACGTATTGTGGCTTTTATTCCAACCAAAATGACTTGTGTCATAATTACGATTTCTGAACTCATGAGTAGGAATTTCCTAGGAACACATGAACTTGCAGAAACATCACGAAAGACTGCATTTCTAAGAAGTTTGCATATGCATTTAAAAATGAGATTTCTAAAAGACTCATATGTCTTTTTTAATGCATGACCATTCTTGTTGCTTTACCTTGCTGGTTTACCTGAGGCAATAAATGGAATGCCAGTAAATGTATGTTATTAAATGCAAGAATCTCTTTGGTGACAAGTGTCTTATTTATGAGAAGTTAAGCTGTTCCCAAAGTACCCTTACTGTAAATGAGCTGCATTTAAACACTGACCCCAGGGCAGGCCCTGTTGACCTCATTTACAGCACATTAGCATGTGTGAATTTCTATGCGATTGTATTGGTTGTATACTGTAGTGTTTGTCTATAAAGTTGCCCGGTTGTGAATGCATGTCTGTTTATAATTATAGGTGTGTATGTGTCAGTCAGTGTGAGAATTTATCACTTTTTTCTCACATGCGTTGGCAGAGTCCCATCTGAGCTCCATTTGACATCTGCAGAATTCTTGGCATCTCTCAGCACACACTATAATTTGAGGCCCACACAGTCTCTCTTCAACCTTCTCTCTTGGTCTGTCTCTCTCTGGCATTGATATCAACCAGGATTACCCACAACGCATCTGATACTTTTATCAACGGTGACAACAGTCACTTAGGCCAGAACAGGTGCCACTCGGGATCAAAACCGATACCTTGCATAACTTGGATAATGTCAAGGACGTGTAGGTTTCTCTGTCTATGAGAGAAGCCATTCTGGAAGGATTTTGGGAATGTACTTGTCCTTCCAATGCTAGCCATCTAGAGCTAACACAAAGCTGACAAACTGATCCCCATTGACAGTAAACAACATGTAGGTCAGGCTGCTGGAAGACTGCCTTTGTGTGACTACATTAGAGGTTAATAAACCTCTCTCAACTGACCGATATATTTGTCAAACCAGATGTAATCCCGTCTTCTAGTTAGTGCAGTCTGTAACTGTCTGAAGTCCCAATGTAAACATGTAATTCTGGTTTTGAATCTGTTTAAAAGAATGTAAAGTGTGTGAGTTGCCCCTGTTGCTGAGCGTGAGAGGTCGGTCACTAGTGTAAAAATAACACAGTTGCACTGATACTTTCTGAGCTGCTCTAAAGAGCGAAACATCCGCACCTCTGACTGTTAAATGGGTTACAAAAATTTGCATAAAAATAACCTTAGTTCTTATAATATCTTTAATAAGATATGACCTATCCACATTTCTCATTTATTTTCTTTGTGATTTTCTTTCAATTCCAAGTACATATACAGGTACATAACATATTCTGAAAGTGTATGAACTTAATATATTTTTTTATAGTATTGTTTTATGGCATTGTTTATGATATGGTAATATGTATATAATTTTATTTTTTATTTGATAAATTATAATACCATATCATAAACAATAGAAAAAAATCAAACAAAAAATCATTGTTTATGATATGGTATTATAATTTATCAAAATAATGTTTAAATGTAATTGCAAAAAAATAAATACAATTAAAAAATAAAAAAATATATAAAATATATAAAATAAAATATACACCGATCAGGCATAACATTATGACCAGTAAAGTAACAGGTGAAGTGAATCACTGATTATCTCTTTATCACGGCACCTGTTAGTGGATGGGATATATTAGGTAGCAAGTGAACATTTTGTCCTCAAAGTTGATGTGTTAGAAGCAGGAAAAATGGGCAAGCATAAGGATTTGAGCGAGTTTGACAAGGGCCATATTGTGATGGCTAGACGACTGGGTCAGAGCATCTCCAAAACTGCAGCTCTTGTGGGGTGTTCCCGGTCTGCAGTGGTCAGTATCTATCAAAAATGGTCCAAGGAAGGAACAGTGGTGAACTGGTGACAGGGTCATGGGCGGCCAAGCCTCATTGATGCACGTGGGGAGCAAAGACTAGCCCGTGTGGGTCCTGCCATCCATGTGGATGTTACTTTGACACGTACCACCTACCAAAACATTGTTGCAGACCATGTACACCCTTTCATGGAAACGGTAATCCCTGGTGCCTGTGGCCTCTTTCAGCAGGATAATGCGCCCTGCCACAAAGCAAAAATGGTTCAGGAATGGTTTGAGGAGCACAACAATGAGTTTGAGGTGTTGACTTGGCCTCCAAATTCCCCAGATCTCAATCCAATCGAGCATATGTGGGATGTGCTGAACAAACATGTCCGATCCATGGAGGCCCCACCTCGCAACTTCCAGGACTTAAAAGATCTGCTGCTAACATCTTGGTGCCAGATACCACAGCACACCTTCAGGGGTCTAGTGGAGTCCATGCCTCGATGGGTCAGGGCTGTTTTGGCAGCAAAAGGGGGACCAACACAATATTAGAATGTTATGCCTGATTGGTGTATATATATATATATATATATATATATATATACACACACACACGGTAAATACTGTGTGTATATATATATATATATATATATACACTCACCTAAAGGATTATTAGGAACACCTGTTCAATTTCTCATTAATGCAATTATCTAATCAACCAATCACATGGCAGTTGCTTCAATGCATTTAGGGGTGTGGTCCTGGTCAAGACAATCTCCTGAACTCCAAACTGAATGTCAGAATGGGAAAGAAAGGTGATTTAAGCAATTTTGAGCGTGGCATGGTTGTTGGTGCCAGACGGGCCGGTCTGAGTATTTCACAATCTGCTCAGTTACTGGGATTTTCACGCACAACCATTTCTAGAGTTTACAAAGAATGGTGTGAAAAGGGAAAAACATCCAGTATGCGGCAGTCCTGTGGGCGAAAATGCCTTGTTGATGCTAGAGGTCAGAGGAGAATGGGCCGACTGATTCAAGCTGATAGAAGAGCAACTTTGACTGAAATAACCACTCGTTACAACCGAGGTATGCAGCAAAGCATTTGTGAAGCCACAACACGCACAACCTTGAGGCGGATGGGCTACAACAGCAGAAGACCCCACCGGGTACCACTCATCTCCACTACAAATAGGAAAAAGAGGCTACAATTTGCACGAGCTCACCAAAATTGGACAGTTGAAGACTGGAAAAATGTTGCCTGGTCTGATGAGTCTCGATTTCTGTTGAGACATTCAGATGGTAGAGTCAGAATTTGGCGTAAACAGAATGAGAACATGGATCCATCATGCCTTGTTACCACTGTGCAGGCTGGTGGTGGTGGTGTAATGGTGTGGGGGATGTTTTCTTGGCACACTTTAGGCCCCTTAGTGCCAATTGGGCATCGTTTAAATGCCACGGCCTACCTGAGCATTGTTTCTGACCATGTCCATCCCTTTATGACCACCATGTACCCATCCTCTGATGGCTTCTTTTCAGCAGGATAATGCACCATGTCACAAAGCTCGAATCATTTCAAATTGGTTTCTTGAACATGACAATGAGTTCACTGTACTAAAATGGCCCCCACAGTCACCAGATCTCAACCCAATAGAGCATCTTTGGGATGTGGTGGAACGGGAGCTTCGTGCCCTGGATGTGCATCCCACAAATCTCCATCAACTGCAAGATGCTATCCTATCAATATGGGCCAACATTTCTAAAGAATGCTTTCAGCACCTTGTTGAATCAATACCACGTAGAATTAAGGCAGTTCTGAAGGCGAAAGGGGGTCAAACACAGTATTAGTATGGTGTTCCTAATAATCCTTTAGGTGAGTGTATATATATATATAATAAAATAAATGATATATGGGTAAAACTGATAAAAATCAGTTTCAGAAGTATCAATACTTTAAATTCAGTCCAATTAGTCAAACAGGTGATGTTTTGATGTTTGAAGAAACTGATTGACAGTTTTAGGTCATTCAAGCAAAAATTAATTATTTTATTAAATGTATTCAAACTAGCTACATAGCCAATGAGAGTATGTCGGTCAATGTCAACATGTTGATGTGAAAATCTGGTTCATTTGGGTAACAGGAGCTCTGTGCAAAGACACGATATGGGAAGGATGGGGCGTGGAGAGAAAACAACAGCTGTAGCGAGGATGGGATTGTTTTGGAGAGTAAGTTCAGTGTGCCAGGAGTCTGGCAAACATCTCTGATCACACCTTTTGTGTGGCCATCTAACCGGTTTCCTGAGTATATCATCCAGCTCTGATACTGCCGGTCTGCAGCAGACATATATGACAGCTGCGAACACGGAAACATTCCCATCGCAAACTACCGTGGGTGTTGCTTGGGGTCCTGAATGAAATAAACAAATAAATATATATGTCATTGTTCGCATAACAGACACTATTCAAAGCACTCCATCGTCAGATGAGCATTTATTAAAATGTCAAGAATTTGCATTTCAATGAGATGGTGCTTGCTAGATGCAACTTCACTGAGAAACTTGAATTATAAACTTGACACATGTATTCATGTTCAAGCTGAATCACTCCCACTTGTGCACGTCTTTGTTACTGTGGAAAATACACCGATAGTATCGGAGCACCAACAACTGTTCTGCCAGCTAATTTAGAGTTCCTTAGAGACTGACTTAGCCACCGGAGAGAGGGAGAGAAAGCGAGAAAGGTGATACTGGTTAAAGAGACACAGAGGGAGATAAATCGTCTGATGTTCGGTTACAGAAAGAGAGAAAGATGCTAGAGGTAAATTTACAGATCAAGAATACAGAAAGAATAGAGAATGATAGACAGGTTTGGGGCATGCTTTAAAAAGAAGTGACAGAGGCATTTGGATAATAAATACATGAATAAAAGAATAGGTCATCTTTAAATATCTATAAGCCCTGAGTAAAGCCTGAGGTTTGTAATTACATACGAGCAAGAGAAAAGGCCTGCACATGTTTTATTCACTTCTTCGATATGATCTATCTATCTATATATATATATATATTACAGGTCACATTTTCATATTCATTCTATTCAAAAAATCTTACACTCAATATTGAAATTGTTTATGGAACGTTCATAAAATAAACAATTTACATTACATAATATAATTTATATATATATATATTGTATTATATTGTAAAATGAAATAATGTAATTATTTACATTATAAATAATTGTAAAAACAGTTTGAGGTGTTGACTTGGCCTCCAAATTCCCCAGATCTCAATCCAATCGAGCATCTGTAGGATGTGCTGGACAAACAAGTCCGATCTATGGAGGCCCCACCTCGCAACTTACAGTACTTAAAGGATCTGCTGCTAACATCTTGGTGCCAGATACCACAGCACACCTTCAGGGGTCTAGTCGAGTCCATGCCTCGACGGGTCAGGGCTGTTTTGGCAGCAAAAGGACCAACACAATATTAGGATAATATTAGTCATAATGTTATGCCTGATCAGTGTATTTCATTCTTTGTTATCAACAACATTATGTCAGGGTTCCCAGACTGGGTTTCGTGATGGAATTGCAGGGGGTTCGTATGTTTAATGAAAAGCTATAAAGTAATTAAATCATAACAATTTTAAATTAAAATAAAACAATTGCTGTATGAGTCTTTCAGTGATAGGCTCATAGTGGCAAAAACATTTAATCTTTTTGTTAGTTAGTGTGAAATTTGAGTTTTTATTTTACTTCTTTTAATTACAATTTTTAAAGATTTAATTAATTATTAGCTTTTCATCAATTTACGAAACCCTGATAATGTAATGTTTAATGCACTTAATATTGTACGAGATTATACTATTCAAATAAATGTTATAAACAAGTTAGGTCAAAAGTAATCTAAAAATATTCAAAAAGTAGTCAAATTATATTACCTAAAATGTGTAATGTAATAGATTACATTACTAACTACAATTATCATCATGTAATTTGTATTGAGTAGATTACAATTTATCAGTAATCCACCCAGCACTTGTTTTTATAAATTTTATTAAATTATAAATATGCAACAAAATTGCAACAGATTTTTGCTTCATTACAATATATTTTTTAACATATAACACAACCATGCATCAACACATATTTTAAATAATGTAATAATTTACAAATAAATAATTACATTATTTAATTTTACAATATAATACAATATATATATATATATATATATATATATATTATATTGTATATTAATTATATTGTTAAAATAAATCAGTGTAATTATATAAAAAATTAATGTAATTATATATATTTTTTAATATAATATAAATTGTAATTTTTATAATAATAATATACATTATATTATAATAAGTTCTATTCTATAAAATAAATAAATAAATAATGTTCTTTCTATTCTTCAGCTGTGTGTATGAGACCATTGTGTAGGTGTAAATGAGAAACACAGGCCACCTCTGGACCACCTCTTAGACGTCAGTGAATCATCAGCTGAACTTGTCGCCATTGGCTCCGTGCAAAAGTGGCACTGAATGAACCAAGGCCTCCTCCATTCTCTTCAACCAATTAACCATCCAATAATAGCATAGACAGCGCCACGGCAACACATAGTCTGCCGTGAGGGTTGAGGAGTGGGAGGGTAAGAACAAGGTGAGGTAAAAATAAGAAGAATAAGTCACACGTGAAGCTAATAAATTAGAGAACATACTAAAATGTAATGATGTACATTCAGACTTTGCTTAAAAGCAATGCCTAACTCGACCAACAATGCAGAATTTTCTATGAAGCTAAAACTTTTCTGACGCGCAAAGCTTGCAACAAACAGAGTTGCACGGACATTTTCACGCATGCAAACACACACTTGGTAGATGAGAACAGGAGCATCTTGTACACTTTCGTTAAAGTGTCCCTACTTTACAGGTCTGAGGTAGATTAATGTCGACATGTCAAGCGGTTTTAAGCACTAATGGTTTAGTATGATTGTTTGCTCCCATCACCTGACCTCTTCCACTGCTGTTCTCACCATCAGTTCAATCTCCCTTCCATCAACCATCACACACACACACACACAGCCATAGCAACCAGTCGCAAGGGAGGTCAGGTAAACATTGCACTCACCAGCACTCAGGAGAGAGAGCGAGAAACTGTGAAGAAAAGTCAAGAAAGAGGCGGGCCAGTGAAAGTGCTATAATGGGTTACATAACACATAATGCCACTTCTTGACCGAGTCATTAGCTTATATCAGCTTGTATACTAGTATTTGACCTGTATACTTTTGATGGCTGCTGAAGACATGACAAAAATATATGCGTTTTCTTGCAGGTTACTTTTATTTAAAAAAAAAAAAAATGCACATGCATAATGATCATCCATAAGGAATACTTTTACAAAGACAGAAATGCAAAGGAAAGTACTTTTCTGAAAATGGGCAGCTGTTCATGTAATGGTGGGGTTAAGTGTTGATGCATGGTTGTGTTATATGTTAAAAAATATATTGTGATGCAGCAAAAATCTGTTGCAATTTTGTTGCATATTTATAATTTAATAAAATGTATAAAAACAAGTGCTGGGTGGATTACTTATAAATTGTAATCTACTCAATACAAATTACATGATAAAAATTGTAGTTAGTAATGTAATCTATTACATTACACATTTTAGGTAATATAATTTGACTACTTTTTGAATATTTTTAGATTACTTTTGACCTAACTTGTTTATAACATTTATTTGAATAGTATAATCTCGTACAATATTAAGTGCATTAAACATTACATTATCAGGGTTTCGTAAATTGATGAAAAGCTAATAATTAATTAAATCTTTAAAAATTGTAATTAAAAGAAGTAAAATAAAAACTCAAATTTCACACTAACTAACAAAAAGATTAAATGTTTTTGCCACTATGAGCCTATCACTGAAAGACTCACACAGCAATTGTTTTATTTTAATTTAAAATTGTTATGATTTAATTACTTTATAGCTTTTCATTAAACATACGAACCCCCTGCAATTCCATCACGAAACCCAGTCTGGGAACCCTGACATAATGTTGTTGATAACAAAGAATGAAATACACTGATCAGGCATAACATTATGACTAATATTAACCTAATATTGTGTTGGTCCCCCTTTTGCTGCCAAAACAGCCCTGACCCGTCGAGGCATGGACTCCACTAGACCCCTGAAGGTGTGCTGTGGTATCTGGCACCAAGATGTTAGCAGCAGATCCTTTAAGTACTGTAAGTTACGAGGTGGGGCCTCCATGGATTGGACTTGTTTGTCCAGCACATCCTACAGATGCTCGATTGGATTGAGATCTGGGGAATTTGGAGGCCAAGTCAACACCTCAAACTCATTGTTGTGCTCGTCAAACCATTTCTGAACCATTTTTGCTTTGTGGCAGGGAGCATTATCCTGCTGAAAGAGGCCACAGCCACCAGGGAATACCGTTTCCATGAAAGGGTGTAAATGTTCTGCAACAATGCTTAGGTGGTATGTGTCAAAGTAACATCCACATGGATGGCAGGACCCAAGGTTTCCCAGCAGAACATAGCCCAAAGCATCACACTGCCTCTGCCTTCTTCCCATAGTGCATCCTGGTGCCATGTGTTCCCCAGGTAAGCGACCCACACGCACCTGGCCATCCACGTGATGTAAAAGAAAACGTGATTCATCAGACCAGGCCACCTTCTTCCATTACTCCATGGTCCAGTTCTGATGCTCATGTGCCCACTGTTGGCACTTTCGGCGGTGGACAGGGGTCAGCATGGGCACCCTGACTGGTCTGCGGCTATGCAGCCCTATACGCAACAAACTGCGATGCACTGTGTATTCTGACACCTTTCTATCAGAACCAGCATTAACTTCTTGAGCAATTTGAGCTACAGTAGCTCGTCTGTTTGATCGGACCACACAGGCCAGCCTTCGCTTCCCACGTGCATCAGTGAGCATTGGCCGCCCATGACCCTGTCTGCGGTTCGCCACTGTTCCTTCCTTGGACCACTTTTGATAGATACTGACCACTGCAGACCCGGAACACCCCACAAGAGCTGCAGTTTTGGAGATGTTCTGACCCAGTCGTCTAGCCATCACAATTTGGTCCTTGTCAAACTCTCTCAAATCCTTACTCTTTCCCATTTTTCCTGCTTCTAACACATCAACTTTGAGGATAAAATGTTCACTTGCTGCCTAATATATCCCACCCACTAACAGGTGCCGTGATGAAGAGATAATCAGTGTTATTCACTTCACCTGTCATAATGTTATGCCTGATCGGTGTATATTTTCTTTCTATTTGCATTTTTATATCAATATGGTACAAGATTATCCTATTCAGATAAATGTGATAAACGAGTTAGGTACGTCAAAAGTAATCAAAAAGTAGTCAGTTTATATTACCTTAAATGTGTATGTCATGGATTATGTTACTAACTAAAATTTTTGTCATGTAATTTGAAATCAGTAACTGACTATAATTTGTAAGTAATAAGATTAAAAAAAAGGTTTTGAAAGTCTAATTCTCACACACACACAATAAAAAAAAACACAAAAAAAACATTTGGTGCAATAACCTTTTTTTAAGCTTACCGACCCCAAACTTTTGAACAGTATATGTATATCTATTTATGTCAGAACGTTTTAAATCATAATAATATTTATTTCTAATGTTTTGATTAAAAAACACTTCCACGTGTTCTCAATCATTTGTACCCCACTACACTTAAGACTGGAAGTGATCCGAGCACCAGTCTGAACTGGATTAAGCCTATTGCATTTGTAAAATGACAAGGCAATTCTGCTCATATTAACAGCTCACTTGAATTTTCCATCAATTGATATCACAGTACATGGCACCGCTATATTAATTTCCTGTTAAGTACCATTAGATAAAAAACCTTAAGTAAATGTTTGCACTGCTGGTCATTGTAAGAAGTGCGGCAAATGGATTGAATTTATTGATACCTGACACCATTGTCTGTTACTGCAGTATATCATATTTCAGTGGAGACAATCACACCGGTGAATGAAAATGTGGTTCCAAAACTGGGTGGCTAAAGTAATGGTGATAAAATATACTGCACTGATACCAGCTCAGCAAACGATGAGATCCATCTTATTTACACAAGCCTCTGTTGATAAATGAAAGTGCTTTTTCCATGCAGAACAGACCAACACACACCCACTAAGTTAATGTAATCTGTAAATGTAATGTAAACTTCATTGGCCCAGACTGTGTATAGAGAATCCCATTAGATAAGAGCAGTGCGCAAGATGCTATAAAGGCTGGTTTTCCACATCTAATCAGCAAGCAGGTAACAGGAGAGGCCAAAGAACACGGAGCTTCCCTGTGTTAGTGTGTGTGTCCGCTTTTCTCTGTAGAAATACACTATCAATTTCCCTACTTGTGCTTTCATGTGGAACAGCTTCCTGGGTCCCTGCAATACATGAGCAATGTGTGTGTGTGTGTGTGGTGTGTGTAAGCAGGGTGTAGGGTTCAAACCCTGACGTGAAAGGGAAATTGAGAGAAGGCCCAGTTTCATCACAGCAGTCAAATTCAAATGTTCTCACATCCTTACTTACATTAGCATGCTAGGATGAATTACATAGTATATTTTAAGGCTTGAATAGAACGTCCTGTGTATTATAATATTCAGTGTGGATGAAAAAAACTGAAACAACATTGAAAATATAATATTTTTTAAACCTTGAAATATATGTTTTTCTCCAAAACATGATGGCTAAAATTATTGGCACCCCTAGACATTTTTAATGAGTAAAATATCTATAAGTATATTCCCATTAATATTTACATTTTTTAGCACACCAGGGTGACACATGAAATTGTCTAGCTATAACTTCCTATTCCACAGGAGTATAAATATGAGGAAACACAAAGGCCAAATTCCCTTAATCATTCATCACAATGAGTAAAACTAAAGAATACAGTTCTAATGTGCAGCAAAAGATTGTTGAGCTTCACAAAATAGAAAGTAGCAGTAAGAAAATAGCTGAAGCATTGAAAATTCCCATTTCCACCATCAGGGCAATAATTAATAAGTTCCAATCAACTAAAGATTGGGTTTGGTGCAAACAAGGATAAAAAGTGCCCCATGTCTACGGTTAAAATATACCACTGGATCTTTAATGTTTTGGGCCTGTTTTTTTTTTGCTGGAGGTCCTGGACATCTTGTTCAGATACATGGCATCATGGATTCTAGAAAATACAATAGATAAAAAATCAAAACCTGATGGCCTCTGCTAGAAATCTTATAATGGGCCGTGGTTGGATCTTCCATCAGGACAACGATCCAAAACAAACATCAAAATCAACACAAAAATGTGTCACTGAGCACAAAATGAAGCTTCTGCCATGGCCATCCCAGTCCCCTGACCTGAACCCTATAGAAAATGAGTGGGTTGAACTGAAGAGAAGAAGCACCAACATGGATCTGGGAATCTGAAGGATCTGGAGAGATTCTGTATGGAGCAATGGTCTCTGATCTCTTGTCAGGTGTTCTCCAAACTCATCAGGTATTATAGAAGAAGACTCAGAGCTGTTATCTTGGCAAAAGGAGGTTGCAAAAAGTATTTTATAAAAGGGTGCCAATAAATATGGCCAACGTGTTTTGGAGAAAAGCATTTATTTCATAATGTGATTTCCCCCCCACTTTCAATTCTTTTACTTCAATGACAGGTTAGATTTTTGCAAATTTTAATGAAAGATCAAAAGGATAAACAATGCAAATTTGTTTTTACAGCCATCTTTAATCATATTTACCGTACCAATAATTCTGGCCACAACTGTACATATACACACACACAGTATGGTTACTGTGTGTTCTACTGACTACATGTCAACTAACTCTCATTAGAGCATTAGAAAACTGTTTGGGTTAGTAGAATAAGTTGATGTACTTGCAAAGATACTTAGAATGGCTGTTGGGGGAGCATCAAAATAAAGTGTTAGCAGATATTAAGCAGACAAGATATCTTAGATTTTCCCCACCACTCAATTTAAAACACCAGCCCTTGAAAAATGAATGCTAATTTGCTAGCTGCTATTTTAAATATTCTTTTCATTTTAAATTCACTTTTCTTGCTCCTCAATTTCCAAGAATGTCACTCACTTCTGCTAAAGGCAGTGCAGTTTTTATTCGGCTACTTTGCAGTCACTGTCTGTTACTTTGTATCTTCCTTTCCAGACTCACGAAATGTCTGACAGAAAATTGCATAGCTTAGTAAGCATTCCCCTTACGTTCTCCACAAGGAAGAAAAACAAGAGCAGCGTAGTTCTGGAGAGCATCACATTAAGTGCTGTGCCCACACAAGAGCTGAGAGCCGCTCTTGCACTGGTCTCCATGACAATGGCAGTGCTAACGTGCCGTTAGAGTGTTTAGCTAATGGAAGTTAATGAGACATTAAAACAAGCTGACAGTAAGCTTCCGTGCAGTCATGGTAGAGTCAGTGTGAAGGGTCTGAGAGAAAACCAGCTGAAGATGAGTTATAACAGGCTAGGTTTTTATTAAATCACAACAGCTTAATTGTTCTTGATATCACTTGCTATAAAGCAGAATTCATGTCATGCCAGATCACCACCAATATTAGTATCTGAGGGACTTAATTTTTGTTTAATTTTACATTTACATTGACCACATTAATAATGGCATGGCCCACATGGAAAACTCTGCAAATTTACACAGAATTCAAATGATCTGGTAACACTTTGATGGTCCATTTTGGATATTCTACTACTATAGTAAAAACTACATGTCAACTAACTCTCATTAAAGTATTAGTAGACTGTCTGCTTAAAGGTAGGGTAGGCAATTCCGGAGAGGCTAGCAACTAACGAGCTAGCTTTGAAAACATAAGATCCCACCCTCGCTTTAAAGCTCTCCAAAGCCACGCCTCCTCCAAAACACATGAACACACACAGCAGAGTTTGCAGATGGTCTTCACATTAACACCATCAGTATCTTCATTCAGGCCCACAAGAGGCCGGATTTATCGCATGAACCAATTATATCCAATCATACTCTCACGTGACTTTCCCCCATTCGTTCTCAATTACCCCCCATCAAACTCACACACGCTTTGGGCGGCTGTTAAAAGTCAATGGGCTCAGGGGAGGCAAGCCTCCCGCTGTAACTTTACCTGTGGATGTCGCTGTTGGACAGTGTAAAAACGAGTGAGTTTTACACTTTTTAATGTCACATTTTGTAATATTTGCGTTGCTTTATTTTTTGTAATATAATTATATATTATTTTCTCATCCAGTTTTTTTGAGGAGACACTGCCTCCCTTGCCTCCTCGAAGGAAACGCCCCTGGTTGATAATTAGAAGTTGTGCATCAAATATGATAAAGTATGCTTTATAGGCTTAATATTTAAAGATTAATTCTTAATTATATAATCTGAAGTGCTCTCACTAACACCACCGGTCACTTCTGCCATGAATCAAACTGCATTTTTTTGTGTTACCATCCCCTAGTAGTCTGTTTTCTGGAACTTTATGCTTTTATGCTGTGAATTTTCCATTTTTTATTTATTTGTATATACTTGACCTCCTTCAAAATGGAAGTAGGCTTTTTAACAGGTTAAGTGTATCACAGCAATTGTATTCAAGGTCTATTTGCTGAACAAAGATATTCTAAAACAAGTCTGTGAATAACATGTACCCTATTTTCAATCTGTATCCTAATTATATCTTTACTGGTAAAGCTACAAGGTCACTAGGACATGTTTTGTGCAGAAGATGCATAACAGATGCTAACCTCCTTCATTGTTTCATTTATGTGAGTTGAGCCTGACCAATGGTTGACCAGAACTGATGGTTACTTATTGGCTGATAGAGCGTCTTTAGCAAGAATCAGATTTCAGCCATTTGGGGAGTTTTTTAAAGCTAAATGGTCCCAGGACAAAGGTTTGATACTCCCAAAGGAACCTGAGGACCTGCTTCAGGCTGTCATTCAACCCTGTCCGCCGGATTGATCTTTTTTAAGGGTGATTCTAGTCGTAATTTTGAGACAATGCTCTCTTTAGACAATTGGTTTGGAGAACTTCACTGCACGGAAACTCCAGCTGAGGCTGTAATGTGAAAGACAAAGACATCCCTCTTCACTATATCCAAATAGGTTTTCTGAGGTTTGTTTCTGGACACTGAAAGGAGCAAATCCGCAGTAATCAAGAACATAAGAAGACAGATGTCATCTACTTAAGAGCAGGGAGTTTTTGTGAATCACGAACACCATGTGGGAAAACAAAAAGATATTTTGGAGATGTCAGTTTGCTCTTTAACTTTCACTTTCAGATATAATTCCTGGAATGTCAGTATTAACCCTTAAAATTCATTTTGTGGATTTATTGTTAAGAGAATCATTAAATAAATTTTAGATAATTTAAAAAAAAAAAAAAAAAAAAAAAAAAATTCGCAATTGATGTAGTTCCAATGCAATAGAAATGCAATTTTATGAATGAATGAATGAATGAATGAATCATTTTTATGCAGGTATTCTCCACACAATAACAGTCCCATGACTTTTAGGAATGGATGGATGGATGTTTTAAATTTAAAATAAAAAAATAGTTTATGAAATGAACAACAATAAACCATTATCACAAAATGAAAGAGGTATAGGAAGAGATACAGTATATTTTTCAAAATGTTCAAATATTAATAAAAATCATTGATAAAAAAATGTATATATCCAAAACATGTTCCACTGACTAAAGATAGCCATACAGGTTTAGAACACCAATTATGATAGAATTTTCATTTTTGGGGTGTAAAATCTGAAGATGAATACCTTATAATTTTACATTGAATATAAGAGACAGTATCAGTCAGGTCACTGAGTAGGCTATATTCTCCACTATGGAAAAGGGGTATTATTAAGACAATTAAAGGAAGACCACACTTTCCCCCCTGAATGACCTTTACATGATAAAAACAGCTCTTCTAAAGGGATGAAAGTTTTATTTTTAAAAGCTTGTCTGATGCTGTTTCAGATTTCACCCCAGCTGTCTCCTCTTTCCCGCTCAGCTGGTTAAAATACTTCCCTATCTGGCCTGCATGGAAACTCGGAACTGCACTGAAAACGGGACACACCGCGTTTAAAAACAGCAAGTGAGTCTCAAACAGTTATTGTCCCTTTCAAACCCACACACAATCCAATACTCACTCTCTCTCTCTCTCCCTCTCCAGACAGCTGTCCAACATTGCAGTGAGCAGCTGTCTGAACTGACACACACTTAGCTAAGGTCAACATGGTGTTTTCCTCTTACACACACACAGACACTATAATGGGAAATCCCAAGGTGGGACAGACATCACTGACCCTTGTGAAAGCAAAGACACATGTCCGCATGTCCATAGACTTCCTACTCTTTCGTTCGCCCGTACTGCTTAAATGATAAACAGATGCCAGTAGATCACAGATCAAACATACTGATACTTTGTGTGTTTAATCACAATGTGAAAAGGGTCTTTGTCTTTTGAAAGCCATTCTTTGGCAGTGTAAAAACAGGATTGCGTAGATTCAGATTAGTCAAATATTTTAATATATTGACCACTAAACTTGACAACCAATCTCTTCCACTGTGCTAGTATGACCTGATCAATATTATATTCTTATAATCAAGATTATATTATTAGCAATAATATATAGCAAACTGGTCATTATCCCTTGCATAACTCTTAAGATCACAAATATAGCATATTAACTGATGAATCACATCGATAGAGGTACATTACATCCAATATTTTCATTTAAGATTTCTGAAGAAATTGTGTATGGTGAGGTCTTTCTCACCAGCCATTGGCCACAGGGGACCTTGAATATTTTTATTATGTTGAACAGCTGTGATCTAAATATAAAGGGCCACATCCTACCTTCAGGAAACAGAGAGAGAGGGAGTGTGTTTGTGTACACATTTCTCGATTCCCTTCAATTGGTTTCCTGAGTAGAAGCCTTTACCTTGCACATTATCACATAGCACATTTCACTAGGAAATCACATGATATATATAACGTCATCCACATATATATATATATATATTTTTTTTTTTTTCTTTGTAGTTTGGTTTTGACTAGGCTGTCAATTTAAAGTATTAATATATTATAATTAATTACATAAAAATAATGTCAAAATTAATAATTAAATATAGTTCCAAATGCAAATTAATAAAAAATAAATAAATGTAAAAAAAAAAAGATATATATATATATTAAAAATCAATATGTAAAAAAACATTGGAAGCACAAAATTGTGCTAATACATGTGATTCATTCGAATAATTAATCAGCTTAAAATGTAATTTATTTGATTAAATAAATTTTGCAGAAAATAATTGAGTAAAAATTCTAATATGACAGCTGTCATACAGCCACTCTGCAGCTGACTATGAAAGTTTCTCAAAACAGATGCCAGATTCCACGCAGGAAAATATTCACATGGGTTTTTACTGAGAAATTTTCTAAATTCAGTTTGTGTTAAAGATGCTTTTAAGTAACAATAAGCTTCTGAGAGTCAGCTCACACATTTTTAGCAAATTAGAAATCTGACATTTTTGGAGTGCAGTGTTTTGGAGAGAATGTGTGTGGATGAAGTTAGCAAAAGTTAGGCCTACAGCAAAAATGCCTTACAACACATTTAAAGCATCTTGAAGAGTAAGTCAGTTAATTAATGAATTAATTAAATTGCCTGGTACCAGAAGCTGAAGGCATGATCTGTTACAGCACTCACTGCAGCTGAACTTTTAACATATTAACGGCTCAAGGGCTTCATGAAAACTGTGCCTGTACTGAAGAGTACAGCTGCAACAAATTAAAACATCACCAGCCCATAGGAATACATTTCTAACAGCCTTCTCACTTCACTAAAGTGGGATATGAAATGTACTTCTATTGCCATAGATATGATTATCAGCTTTGATGTATACATCCATACTTCTATAACCCGGTAAAAGCATTTAAATCAACTATGAGTTTCCTAGGTTCAAGTAGTTGTATTGAGGATGAATCGTATTGAAATAAGTTTCTAAATGTAGACTGAGGGCCAGATGTCTTACAGTAACTGTTGATTTTTGGATAGTGCTTGTCATTTTTTGTGTGCAGTATGCATAAGATGGTCAGTGAATAGACTGCGGGCGGTCTGTGGGTGTGCGACCACAAACAACAACAAAAATGTAATTCAGGTCTCTTTGTTCAGACCTTCAAAAAGAGTTCTGATGACTTTGTTGTTACTGTAGACAAAGGGGAGGTGAGAAGTTGTGGTGACAATGACAGCAGTCAGCCCGCACAAACACCGAAGAGGATGCTTGATAAACTAGTGACGGAACTCATGTGTGTGTATGTCCGGCCCGGGCATGGCTGGATGATACACGGGTAAACAGGTTCTCAGTCGGGTCCTTGGTGTTGTAGTGACTCTCACAGCAGCAGCTGGTTCCGTGTATTGTTCTGGACGGAGGGAGAAAGCGTCACTGCCGACCGCGTGACATCTCTCTTGGGTTGTCCCATACATGACCTTGAGAGACATCACCTTCCCCTCTCACACACCATTAATCTCAATACATCAGATCCTCTGCCACTGCTTCCAATGAGATGCCATTTACATTTCCATGGCAACTCGATATAAATACAAAACAAGGAAGGATCGTTGAGGTCATATAGTGTCCCATACTGTCACGCTGCAGCAAGGAGTGTTGAGTAGAGGATCTTTTGCAGCAGTTTTAATAAACAAAGATAATTCAAACAAGTAAATCAAAAATCAAATCAAATCAAAATGCAACGTAACAGCTTTGTTAAACAAAGACCTTAACCAACAACCCAAGACAGAAACGCAGGGCAATACATACCAGAGCAAACGAACAACCAAACAAGACACAGGTGAAGAACATAATCTGTAAACATAGAAACAATTGTTGTGTTCGAAATCGCCCCCTATACCCTCATTCACTATCGCTTACATTACTCTACTAATATAGTCCACTTGAAGGAGTGAATGAAACGAGTGAGTGAATTCGGACACTCTTTTGCATAGTTTGTGCTTGCTTATCTTAAACTCTGTCATGGAAACTAACATGTATAAGCCGTAATTAAACAATTTAATAATCAATTAAAAAGGAATTTATACCTGTATGATATTACGTTGTACCCACTTGGAGCAGCGGTTTGGAAAGTGGATGGATGATTCTGTGGGCGCCAACTTCTGGTCAGACGCAGGAATTAATTCAGCACGACCATCACAGTGCATTATGGGTATTCTCTAGCCATTGAGCGTACATCAGTTGTACACTCGTTATTGCGGTGCATTGTGGGATAGAATGAGTGCACTCAGTAACGTCCACTATGGTTTCGGACACCACTACAAATGGCTGTCCCCTCAAACAGTGCCCTATTTAAGAGTATAGGGAGCGATTTCGGACACAGCCAATCAGTAACTAAGGAAACTCAGGGAAACCGGAATTAAACATGCAAAACAAGGAAATACAAACTAAAAGGCCATGAAAACAGAAACTAAACCAAAATGTGACACATACTGTAAGCAACATTTACAATTATTTACAATCTAATATGTGAAAAGAATTTTAGAAAGCAAAGAAAATAACATTTCTATCACCATTTACTCACCCTTGACCTGACTGCTTTTCTTTATATATTTCTTTATATTATTATAATACAATATAAAAGTACAGATATATAAAATACTTTTAATAAGCAAGGATAAATTGAAAAAAGTGTCAAAAGTGGCAGTAATTACATTTATAATGATGCAAAAGTTTTCTATTTCTACTTCATCAAAGAATCATGAAAAAAATGATCACGAAAATATTTTTCCACAAAATATTACAAATGTTACTGTTTTTAAAATTGTCATTAATAAGAAAATGCGTCTTTAGCAGCAAATCAGCATATTAGAATGATTTCTGAAGGATCATGTGACACAGTTGTCTGGCTATCACCAGACCAAGCTCAATCTTTTAAGATTGAACATTAGTCTGGGGAGTCTGCTCTGTATTTTCTACTGCACAAGAGGCATGATCAACGGGCATAGTTCAAATGAATCTGTACGCAATTGGATAGTCCTTCAACCGATCAGACCAACGACCAGCAGGGCTAGCTGGTAAATTAGGCTTTTAACAAAGCCGGTCGGTAGTAAGGCAAACACATCCTTCTTTTGTAGGAATTGTTCCAGGGCAAGTTTCTGTTCCGTTTGCAAAGAAAACTTGCCTTTGAAATCTTTTAAAACAGCAGCGACAGCGGCATCAACAGGTTGCTGCGCTTCGGTGGCCGTCATGTTGAATGCAAACAAAAAGCTGCTTGCCGTCGCTTCTCTATCGTCATCATGTCAAACCCGCCAATAGTGCGCCAGGTGGATAAGCCAGTTTGTGATTGGTCCCCGCAGATTTGTAACGGAAGCAGGATAGAAAAATGTACAGGTTTCCAACCTGAGCTGCAGGGCGAAATCAAATCGCCGGCAGATCGGGCTGGGTTTACACAGTCTGCAACACGGTCTCACTCCTATTCGTCACATATTGACACTTGGTCAGGACCCCTCGGTGTCACTTTTTACCGCACAAGGTAACCCTTTAGCGTCGTTTTCCGACGCACAGGGTACTCCATTTGATTTCAGTTGTTTGCCCAATGCGTCAGATCAAGTAGACATGATTTTATGAATATTTATAGGCTACTTTTATATTTTGGAGCAACTAACCCCACTCCTACCCTAAACCTACCCACTTCTCAACAATATAAAACACGTAACAGGCAAATAAAAGTACAGTCACAGGTATTTATTGCAAAAACTGACCAAAAACAGTATAAAAGTATTAACTCATGTTGCATTCCAAGTCTTCTTAAGTCATACGATATCTTTATGTGAAGAACAGAGTTGATCTTAATGTTTTAATCGCTGAAATGATGATCCAACCCGCCGCTCCGTGAACACACACACACCACTCAGTCATATCTTATTCAAATGATACACCCGACTCTTTAGCATGACACGATCGGTCACGAGACACACGAGAGCCAATGGCATTTTACAATCAAAGCTGACGTAATGACGCAATTGGTCACGATACATACGACAGCCAATGCTGTCAAAGCTGACGTAACGTTTCTTCGGGCGACAATTTTTGAAATGTGTTCATGATCTTTGGCGGATGGACTCAACTTGAACTTTTGGGGATTTTCTTACACAAATCAATCGTTTGGCCTCGGAACACTTGGAATATTTGTACTTTTTGAATAAATTGTGGCTGCAGTCGTATTTGCCTGTTATATCCTGTTTTTTATAATACACAAATGGGTAGGTTTAAGGATGGGGTTGGGTTACGTGTTCAAAACGTGTCTGAATAGCGTAAATAAAAAAAGAAAAGAAAATGTAAATAAAATTATGCTGGCTGATTAAATTGAGAATCACACTCCATGTCATAATGGCAAAATCATAACCCAATATATAGTTTCATCATGACGATAACCATGCCCAACGCATCTGTATATGACACCAAAGGTTTCTCATTGAAATCAATGGAGTACTGCGCGTCGAAAAACGACGCTAAAGGGGTACCCTGTGCGTTAAAAAGTGACGCCGAAGGGAACTGACCAAGCGTCAATATGTGACGAATAGGAGTGAGACCGTGTTGGTCTAGTGATACAGATGACTGGAGTAATGATGCTGAAAATACAGCTTTGCCATCACAGAAATAAATTACATTTTAAAATATTAAATTTAAAGGGTTATTTTTAATTGTAATAATAATTCATAATAATACTGTTTATTGCAGCCTTGGTAAGCATAAGTAATTTCTTTCAAATACATTTAAAAAATCTAACCAACCCCAAACTTTTGAACGGAAGGGTTTATATTGATCATCTTTGGTGCTTAATAGCGTGGCTATGCTGCTCCTCCAGCTAGACCAGCACCAGACCAGATCTAGCCAGCATAAACCAGCCTGGACTAGCATGGAAAATGCTGATCTAAGCAGGTCTTTTCAGCAGGGTGTGTGGCCTTGCATATGATTTAACCCTGCACTGCTGGGAAAGGCTTATCATGGAAAGATGTCGATACACATGGGAAAATATGCAACAACCATATAAATAAACACACTCGGTATGTTCTTTACGTGACAAACCTTTTAACAAGGTACCCAATGGCTAATTTCTCACTCTTAATTCTTCCATGAGATGCATCTTTGCAGCTGTCCAAACCTCTTTAGCTTCTTTTCTCAGGTACAGATCCTGTTTCATCCTCTATAGCAAAAATAGTCAAAAACGACTTGGCTCATAGATAAAGAGCTCTGTAAGTGCATGCCGGGGGTCTTGTTACCTCACTTAGAGGCTCAACCCCATCATTAAATCCATAGGAACATAAAGCGAGTCTGATGAGAACAATGAAATATTCCAAGCCCTCTTGCCCTGCGGTTTTAGCAAAGGCCAACGGCTGTCTATCAGGACCGACTTATTGGCAATTGTGTTAACAGGCATATCAGATGTATCCCCTCACCCCAAATCTATCAATGGAAGACTGAGTGAGAAGTTCAGAGCTTTTAGGAGGCTGTAAATCATACATGTTGCTATCCGTGTCTCTCGGGGAATGGATTATGACCTCATAACTGGGAGGTACTTTCAGCAACTGAGCGATTTGGGAATATTGGCTACTTCCAATGGTTGCACACGGATGCATTTACAGTGTAAACCAAAACAAGCTAACACATGCAGATGACACAGCTATTCAGGGGAAGTGCACGTGCTGGCAACTTTACACTTTCGGTTCAGTTGCATGTGTTAAAGGCAAAGTGTGTAATTTCTACTCATGGATATGCATAAATAATGATGTTCAAGTAGGTTTCCCAAATACTAACCTTAGCTGCATAACAGATAGTACCATCCTAAACTCATGCCATTGGTTGAGTCAATGTTGCTGTGTTTTTGGCCTCCAACAAACTATATATTTTGATAGCGCCACTTTTTGGTAGATTAAACCAAAGAATGGTTTACTTAAAGCTGTCTCTGCTGTGATAGAGGTATTAATTAACATAAAACAAATACATCACCCTTAAGCAAGAAAACCAAAATCATTATTGAAAATAAGATCAACAACTATGTGTTTGAGGTAACACTAAAACTTTAAAAAAACAAGGTAATTAGGTTACATTAGATATTATGAATTAACAATTTTTAGAGCATTTAGTCTTAGTTAATATTATGTACACACATAATGTTTAAAAGTTTGGGGTCAGTACGATTTTTTTATGTTTTTGAAAGTCTTATTCTCATCAAGGCTGCATTTATTTGAACAAAAATACAGTAAAAATAGTAATATTGTAAAATGTTATATTCCTGTGATGAATTTTCAGCAGCCATTACTCCAGTCTACTCCAGATCCTTCAGAAATCATTCTAATATACTGACTTATTAATGTGGAAAAAAGTTGTGCTGCTTAATATTTTTGTAGACCATGATACATTATTCTCAGGATTCTTAATAAAAGTTTAAAAGAACAGAATCTATTTGAAATTGAATGCCATTATAAATGCCTTTACTGTCATTTTAATGCCTCTACTGTCATTAATGCTTGTGGCATAAACAAGCATTAATTTAAAATAAAAATAGTAATGTATATGCCTACTAGTGTTTAACATATCAAGTTGTATAAAATAACATCAGTTAATGTATTTATAAAATTTGTAAAATTGAAATGAGCGATTATTAACTTAACTTAGCGGTGCCACCCAGGCATTTAGGCTCTAAGCTAGAAATGCCAGTGCCGCTGGCTAAGCATGATCGTTGGGCTAAAATGGGACATATATTCACGGAATACGATCGCCTTGGCCCATAAAATGGAAACTACAAAGACACAAACAAATGGAAATGAACATGATCTCATACAAGCATTACTAACACTCATTACTCTCTATTTCAATCTAGGCCTCTCTTCTATCTCTTCACTGTACAGCTTGGGTTTTAGCACATGCCTCAGCAAATTGTGTTGCGTTGTCTTGAGTTACATAGAGCACAAGTCAATGGAAAGAATACGAGATGAAGACATTTGATACAAAAGCGCCGCTCGGAAAGAAGTCTTGTGATCATGCCAATGGACCTGTGATCTCCACTGACTAAAGACGTAAAGAAATTTCTTATCCGGTGTGTGTGTGTGTGTGTGTAATTCTCACGGCAGGAATAATTTCACACCAACTCCTGGCCTGACGTTTCTGACTTCCCCCCTCCTCTCCCAGTTTCCGCTGAGGTCTTTTTTTTAAAAGCTTTTTGCTTCCTAAAAGCACCGCAGACCGCATGGGAAATTCCTCTCCTTTTCCCTCCATACAGGGGCCTAACCGCGTCCAGTCAATAAAACGAAATCCTCTCTCTTTTTTTCCTCTCGACACACATACTTTGTAAACACAAACTTCTCATTCATTCATTCATTCCACTGTGCACACACATAAAGACCATCTCATTGAAACATTATAAGGCATTTTCCTTGAATATAGGGTACAAGTTGTGGTCTCATTCATTTTGTACTATTTTGAGCAATAGAGGCACAAATCTCATGTGGTTTATATAAAAGATAAACATTTATCTAACATAGGATTCATCTATTATACTACTTTTAAACATCAAATGCCTGTATCACACCATAAAATGGTGATTTTGGCCTCTTGACCTTCTCGACTCTATGCAGCAATTAAAACCATAAAACATAATAATTTGGTATATACAGTAAATATATGTATATGTGTGTGTATGTCTGTATATATACGTGACCCGCGCTGGCAAAAGGATTCGGAGTGCGCACGGGATAAATTCGAGCTAAAGGCAAAACAAGTGAAAAATGCAGATTTTGGTCGATTTTTGAGGTTTTCACAAAAATTAGTTCATTAAGCCCTCATCTAGCGATCCTAATGCTCCAAATAGCAATTAAACATCTAAAAGTACACTATATTGCCAAAAGTATTGGGACACCCCTCCAAATCATTGAATTCAGGTGTTCCAATCACTTCCATGGCCACAGGTGTATAAAATCAAGCACCTAGGCATGCAGACTGCTTCTACAAACATTTGTGAAAGAATGGGTCGCTCTCAGGAGCTCAGTGAATTTAAGCATGGTACCGTGATAGGTTGCTACCTGTGCCAAATTCGTGAAATTTCCTCACTACTAAATATTCCACGGTCAACTATTAGTGGTATTATAACAAAGTGGAAGCAATTGGGAACAACAGCAACTCAGCCACGAAGTGGCAGGCCACGTAAAAATCACAGAGTGGGGCCAACGCATGCTGAGGCCCACAGTGCGCAGAAGTCGCCAACTTTCTCAGTCAATAGCTACAGACCTCCAAACTTCGTGTGGCCTTTAGATTAGCTCAAGAACAGTGCGTAGAGAGCTTCATGGAATGAGTTTCCATGGCCGAGCAGCTGCATCCAAGCCTTACATCACCAAGTGCAATGCAAAGCATTGGATGCAGTGGTGTAAAGCACGCCGCCTCTGGACTCTAGAGCAGTGGAGACGTGTTCTCTGGAGTGACGAATCACGCTTCTCTGTCTGGCAATCAGATGGACGAGTCTGGGTTTGGCGGTTGCCAGGAGAACGGTACTTGCTTGACTGCATTGTGCCAAGTGTAAAGTTTGGTGGAGGGGGGATTATGGTGTGGGGTTGTTTTTCAGGGGTTGGGCTTGGACCCTTAGTTCCAGTGAAAGGAACTCTTAATGCTTCAGCATACCAAAACCAATTTCATGCTCCCAAATTTGTGTGAACAGTTTGGGGATGGCCCTTTCCTGTTCCAACATGACTGCGCACCAGTGCACAAAGCAAGGTCCATAAAGACATGGATGAGCGAGTTTAGTGTGGAGGAACTTGCACAGCCTGAGCCTGCACAGAGTCCTGACCTCAACCCAACAGAACACCTTTGGGATGAATTAGAGCGGAGACTGTGAGCCAGGCCTTCTCGTCCAACATCAGTGCCTGACCTCACAAATGTGCTTCTAAAAGAATGGTCAATTTCCCATAAACACACTCCTAAACCTTGTGGAAAGCCTTCCCTGAAGAGTTGAAGCTGTTATAGCTGCAAAGCGTGGGCCAGCTCCATATTAAACCCTACGGATTAAGAATGGGATGTCATTAAAGTTCATGTGCATGTAAAGGCAGACGTCCCAAAACTTTTAGCAATATAGTGTATATTTATTTGTACGTTTTCAGAGAGGAGTACCTTTCCTTTGTCCATGAAAACGATCTTATTTGCGTTGACTGACAGATCCAACGCGTGCGCACAAAGACGCCTCAGACAGAGTGCAGTCCCGATATACACACATACACAGAATTATAGTATTTCAAAATATCTGTCTTGGTGAGTATGAAACATCTGTTTTGTCTTATGTGAACGTTTGGTTAACTGTTGGGGAAAAACATCTGATGTGTTACATTATTTTAGATCTGTGCGGTACAGTAGGTCTTAATATAGAGGCTGTCTGTTTAATTGTTAATCAAACAATTGTGGTATCATGGAAAAAGAAGTTGATATAGATATAGATATTAGATATAGATATTTGGTGTCGACTTGGTGTGTGTGTCAAATTTGGTGTTATTACCAAATCATACATAATTTTGAAGGTTTTTTAATAGAGAATGTGAAATAAATAATAATTCATTTTTGAAAATTTGCTCATTGCAACTAATTTTGCCGGCACTGGTTACATATACATACACATATATATATATATATATATATATATATATATTGCACGTCATTCATGGAAAGTGTTGTCATTTTTTTCAGCACACAGATACTTGAAGAGGAAGAATGCCTCCATTGATTATAGGCACTGGACTCAGCATTCAGATCGGATCTGAATCTTTTTTCCCTTTTACACACACCACATAACCTTGTGCCCTGTCTTTAACCATTAGGTCACTCATTAGCTTCTTGGTTACTCTCTCACTCTAATTCCTTCCCTTATTTTGTCATTAGATGCATATCCTTCCCATACCCCGCCCACCTTTGTCTATATATCGTAATAACTTCTCGTTCCGTTGTTCTAGGCTGCCCACTTTGTTTAATTTCTTTCAGATTAAGCACTACTGTTGTGTGGGTGTCAAGACTTCTGACCCATTTGAGGCTTGATGTATGAGAAAGAGCAGGCATGATAATATTAATTACAAGTTGTTGTTGTTTTTGGTACTAGATGAGAAATTGTTGTCACAGAGTAGTGTTGCAGTTTGTAAGTATCTATGTAATAAGCCAAAGCACTTAACAACCACAGCACAACTGATACGTTCATAAAGCTTCCAGATATTTTGTAATGGGTTGAGGGAATATAACAACAACACATTTGGATTTGGATCCATGCCTTGTGGGCTTTAAATCCACCAGGATGGTTAGAAAATCTTAGCTTCGTGATCGGAGAAACCTGTTACGTGATCCTGCATCAAGGAGGGAGTTAACAGCAGACAGACTACATGAACATCCAAGAAATTTGGATCCTTTCCATGTCAACTTTTGCACTCCTCCTGAAACCTCTTCTTGACCTGTTCCCTCTAAACAAGTGTTTAAAAAGATACTAGCTTGAAAACTTGGGGCAACACATCTATGCAACACACAGAAAATAAATGCACAAATGAGCCTTATACAATAAATTTTAGCACACAAATGGATAAAGTAAACTTCCATTTTACAAATTGAAGTGGATAAAATTAACTCACAAAATGATTATGAATTGTGTTGCATTAACCCATTTATTTATTAAACTGTACAAGCAACAAAAATCAATTTTTATTAAGTGTATATTCCACTTATATACCAAGTCTCCAAGTACATACACTATATACTTTGGCCACACAAAGTGTGGAGGTCTGTAGCTATTGACTCTGCAGAAAGTAGGTGACTTCTGTGCATTGTGCGCCTCAGCATGCGCTGACCCCGCTCTGTGATTTTATGTGGCCTACCACTTCGTGGTTGAGTTGCTGTTGTACCCAATTGCTTCCACTTTGTTATAATACCACTAACAGCTGACACCTTTGGCCATGGAAGTGATTGGAACACCTGAATTCAATGATTTGGAGGGGCGTACCAATACTTTTGGCAATATAATGTAGCCTGCCTCCCACTTCAGCTGTTACTTTGACTGAATCATTGAGGCAGTGAGTTAAGAACCAAATCGATTTGATTGGTGAAAGAATCATTCTGACTGAACTGATTCATTGATTCATTGACTGCCTGAGTAAGACTATCATTGACTGATTCATTCAAAATCGGGCGGAAAATAATTTGTTCATTCATCAGACATTGCTATAGCTATTGTAAACTCTAACAAATGTGAGATAGAGTAGAAGAGCAGGAAGATTTTCAGTAAACAATTACTTAAATTTAACCGTTTTTTTGAATATCTTATTTTACACATAAATACATCACAATTTATCAAAAAACGACTTGGGACAACCTGTCACTCATATGAGATCGCAGCATACGACGATTCCCGGTGGACAAAATCAACTCCCGCCCTACATTTTTCTTGCTCAAAAAGCCATTTTACTCAGTCACGATAGAGAAGAAAAGACTATTGCAACTTCTGTTTCATGCCGACTTTAAATAACCCAACTATAATCAGCGAGTCATAAGACAGCCAATGAGAAATAAAACAAATAACTCCTTATATAAATAACACTGTTAGAGGTAATGCACAATCCAGTAGAGGCGCACAAAGCCATAGAGCTCTTCCGTCATCAACCTGCCTCAAACCATCATGTGCCCTAATGCATATGCATTGCAGGAGCTTTTAGAAAGGGATCATGTAAAGATCCCCTGCATTTTTGTAATGGTCCCTTACTATGGAATGTGTATGTTTGTGCCTGTTTGCTGCACAGCCCATGACGCATATATTTTTTGTACCAGTCCAGTTCGTCTGCTTGAAGGGGCGTGTATTCAGACAGACATGGACAGCTGCACTACCTGCATGGAATACACAAGCATTGAATGACACAATTATTTGGCACACATGCATCATCACGTTCACCTCATCATGGACACCCTTATATGAGAGAGAAAAACAGGGCATATGCCAAGATTGGACAAAATAATCTAATGGGTATATACACCGACCTCTGTGCCAGAAAATATCTATCAGTGGCGTCCTAAGTCAGCATGAGTACAGTTACAGAAAGGGACGGGAAGAGAGGGAAAGAGTTGGCACGTCAAGGCCTAACTAGGGCCTTGATGGTCCCAAGGCTTATTTCCTTCATTATCCCAATTACAGATCAATCCTTTCATCAAGAAGAGCAGTAGGGCACATTGGAAGCTCCCAAAGGAAACAGTTTGGGGCCGATCCAAGAACAAGCTTTCATTTCGCTCTGTTACATCATCTGGCTTATTTCAGCTAATAATTGTGTAATTATATCACATGTTTTACGAGGTGCAATCGGTGGCCAAACTGGTCAAAATGACAAGGATCAAGCCTTGTGGTTTGGCTTGTGAGCAAGCCAAAAAACATTCATAAATGTGTGTGTCTGTGTGTGTGTATTTCAGCCATGCACCTGCTGCAGCTGCTGCAAGAAAGATCTGCTGGTCCTGTTCATCCAGCCTGCACCAGCCACAGCAGAAAGAGTGTAGACCAGCAGTCTAGACCAAATGAAGGTTTGGCTGGTTAACATACACTCTAAAAAATCTTGGGTTATTTTTCTACCCAAATCCTGGGTTCAGCCTTTTCTTTTTTTGAGCCTTTTGAGCCTTCGTGTTTGGGTAGATTTGTGTTACCCAGCTCCTGGGTCAGACGTAACAACCCAGGGGTTGAGTAATTTATCGCGGGCTTTTTGCGACCTCTTCAAATTGGCGCATGTCTTCGGTAAAATACAGGTTTGTGTACATTTTCTGTATATTGTTTAATTTTATGCAACGCAACATACAGGGGGGCACAATGTGAGTCACCTACACGAGTGTCACGTTGGTCTTTTCGCGTGATGGAAACACCTGATTCCTTGCATAAAATGTTATGATTTTATTCAAAAAGATACAGAATATAAATACTTAGGATGTTAAAATATGTCCTCAGAGCTGTTCACTGTGTGTTTATGGACAGGTTATGGAGCCAGTCACAGCATATTTTGGCTACGAGTGAAACGCAGGGCGGCTGTTACAAGATCAGTCAGGAGCTCGGGCACGAGATCCAGCGCTGTTACGGTGAAAACGGGACAACAGAGACAGGTTGATTACACTTGAATTACTTCTAAATATTTATTTTTTACTTCTAATATTTGTTAAACAAGCTTAAATGTATGCAATATGTATTAAAACGATATGCTACACTCTAAAAAATGCTGGGTTGTTTCAGCCCTTTTTTAAATTACATTTTTAAACCCAATGGTATAGGGTTTGTCCATATTTGCCCCAAACATGGGTTGAAAAAACCCAGCATCTTTTAGAGAGTATACTGTAAAATATGATTGAAAATAAAGGAATTATCATGCAAACCAGTGATTGTGTGAAGTTTAGAGGATTTAAGTTAATCCATAAACATTAATTCATGTATGAAGTAAAAAAGAGCTAGTATTATAGTAAAAATTAATCAACCCATTATGCTGGGTTAAATAAACAACCCAGTTTGCTGGGTAAAATTAACCCAACATGTGTTCTGTCATATATTTACCTAGCCCTTGGGTTAAAAACAACCCAAAAAGGCATCTTTTTTCATTTAAAAACAGCCAGTTTTATGTATATTTGTGTATTATAAAACAAATAATATAATATTAGTTTAATACAAATATTAATATATTTGTTTTATAACACAAATATTTTCATTTTTTTATATTTTTGAAAGAAGTCGCTTATGTTCACCATTTATTTGATCAAAAATACAGTAAAAAAGTAATATTGTGAAATATTATTACAATTTAAATAGCTGTTTTCCATTTTAATATATTTAAAAATGCAATTCATTCCTGTGATGAAAAAGCTGTATTTTCAGCATCATTACTCTTCTATTAGTCTTCAGTGTCACATGATCCTTCAGAAATCATTCTAATATGCTGATTTGATACTCAAGAAACATTTCTTATTATTTTCAATGTTGAAAACTGTTGTACTGCTTAATATTTTTTTGTGGAAAATGCAATATTTAAAATATATATATTTTTTGTAACAATGTAAAAGTCTTTACTGTCACTTTTGATCAATTTAATGCTTCCTTGCTGTAGAAAGTATTAATTTCTTTCAAACAAAATTGGCATAAAAACAACAACAGCAATTGCATTAGTAAAATATTATTAGTAAAATATTCATAATGCACGTAGTAATGATTACTGTATTTGCCACAGCTATTAGTGTTTCAAAAAGAAGAAATAAAATATCTTAAAAATAATTAGTAACAGGTTTTTAATTCAAAATATTCTGCATGGCTCATTAAAAAAGCGACATTGAAAAAGCTCTTGAGATTGGCTCAAAAAATCCTATGGAGCTGATAGCATCTCTCAAATTATTCTCAGTTGTCATTTGTAACTAGTGAACCTGTTATATCTTTCAAACACATCATTTCATGCCTCTCTCCTTCTCGTTGTTGTTTATGGCATCCTAAGCTGAGACAGGAAACAGTTTTTGTGAACAGGATGCCCCCTAAACACCACACTCCCTCTCAGCAAATAACTTTAACACTTTGCCTTCCCGTAGCCAAACACAACCACCATGCACACTTCCCTTCACACGGGCCTTTCCTTTGCAGAAAAATAGAGCATAGGTAGGAAAAGCCTCCATGTGTGTAGACATAATTAACACAAACTCTATTGGTTCAGGTCCTGAATCACTTAAATTCAGGTTATGAATCACTTATCTATTTGGATTAGGTAAAAATAAAATGCAAACAAAGACACTGAGGTCAGCTAGATTACCACGTACTGTTGTGATGACTGATGCTACATTCCGCTTTCTCTTTGAACACAGACAGAAGGAAGTGTCTTACAATAAGAACTTAGTAGGAAGCCCGCGTAAACGTGCGGTAATGCCTCGTTTTATCGCCACTAGGAAATGATGGTGCTATTCTTTCACCTTTTTGCCAATTTTAGACAGCAGTTTTACAGCATGAAGCGTTTTTTCCACAAAAGGAAGGGCTTTGATTCCAGTAAAAAGGCCACTTACTCAGGCTATCATTAAGAGTAAAGGATATGCACACACACTCACTCGCTATTTATCTCTCTGATGGCTTTTTTCTCTTTCCCTCTTTCTCACACACAAACACACACTCTATTCATTGTCTTTTCCCTAAGGTAGAATGAATGAAATAAGAGGTGAATGGGAGAGAACTGATGAAACTCAATCTGAAAAGACAAGACCACCCACTCTCACCATCGTCCCCACCGTATCCTAATTCAGGTCATTCACACTTTTTTGCTCAGGAGGCATGAATTAGCAAACACACAGATCCACACACACATACACGCACAAACAGCCTGAAGGGAGGGGGGGATGGGATGTAACAGGATGTTGTTTGAGCGCCATATCCTGTTTTTTCCCTTTTCCCAACAAGCAACGACACTGCAGGTGCAACGTGATCACCCCACCGCTTTAGCCCCCCTCCTTTTTTCCCTCTTCCGAACTCATCTCCCTCCGCATGTGAACGCTCTTTATCAACAAAACACATACATCTTCTGCTGTTTCTAGCACAAACTCACACCGAATCTGTACACAAGGCCTCCATATTCACATGACAGTGACTACCCATGAGTAGCCCTTGTTCCAGAAATATTTTTTTCCAAACATTTTGTCAATGTCAGTGTTGTTACTGTTCACTAAAACTAAATGAATTTTTGTAATTATTTAATTTATTTAACTGAAATAAACAAATGCATGGCATTTAAACTTTTACAACCTTCTATAGATTTTTAAATTATACCAGTTAGCACATTAGTTTTGGCAGCCCTTAAACTAAAATAACTAAATAAATTGAAACTACTGAAAATCTGGAGAAAAAAAAATCTAACACTAAATTAAAGTGAAAACGAAAACTAAATTAAACTAAATTAAAGACAAACCCAAAATTAAATAGAAATAAAAAAATACAAATTCAAAATTACAATAACTTCTTCAGAGAGTTCTATACAACAGCTGTGAGATGAATCACATTACAAACATAAATAATTAAAAATAAAAGATAAAAGACAAGTCTGTGTACTTAAATTCTTTTACAAAGGAATGAACTACTCATGGCATGAATCACCATAATCTCGAATGAAAAAAAAACAATTAAAAACTATATACAGTTATTGATAATAAGTATAAAAACATATTTTAAGTTAATTACAAAATTTTCAGATATTATATAAGTATTTTGAGGGTGTAAGGGGACCAACTTCATTTTCAATGCTTCTCAAAATTGAGTGGTTGCTGCTGAGCTCCGGTTAAGTTCTTTACAGTTATTTGCTATAAAAAAAAAACATCACTTAAAGTGTTAGTTCACCCAAAAATTAAAATTCTGTCATTAATTACTTACCCTCATGTCGTTCGACACCCGTAAGACCTTTGTTCATCTTTGTAACACAAATAAAGATATTTTTGTTGAAATCCGATGGCTCAGAAAGGCCGCCATTGGCAGCAATGACATTTCCTCTCTCAAGACCCATAAAAGGTACTAAAGACGATGTTAAAAAGTCCATCTCACTACAGTGGTTCTACAATAATTTTATGAAGCAACGTGATTAGTTTTTTTGTGAAAAAAAAATCAAAATAACGACTTTATTCAACTTTATTCTTGTCTTCCGTCTGGACCTCTGACGTGAACTCACGAAGCACCACGACGCATGCGTGAGAATATGACGTAGAGCCGGCGGAAGCGAGGAACTTTGTTTACAAGCAGAGGAAGACGCGCCGTATCTAAGCTGTTGAATTCAAAAACTATTCTTGTCGCTTCATAAAATTAGTGTAGAACTACTGTAGTGAGATGGACTTTTTAACGACGTCTTTAGTACCTTTTATAAGTCTTGAGAGAGGAAATGTCATTGCTGCCAATGGAGGCCTTTCTGAGCCATTGGATTTCAACAAAAATATCTTTATTTGTGTTCCGAACATGAACAAAGGTCTTACGGGTGTCGAACGACATGAGGGTAAGTAATTAATGACAGAATTTTCATTTTTGGGTGAACTAACCCTTTAATCTCACAGCTCATGGTAGGTTTATTATGAAAGGTTTATGCATTATTGTTAGAAATAAATTTCTCTTTGAGGAAAATGAATGGGATATTTACATTCAAAGCTTATTGCACCTAGGTCGTGCATGCTTTTACGCATGTCTAATATGTAAATTAGTCATGCAAGTTTTTCCATGACTGGCTGTTACCTTATGTAAGGTCCTTATGTCATATATCTTTTGTGCAAATATTAAGAATAGCCGCTGAGTTTTTCTTTAACAATGTCCCATAAGCGTAAGTCTCATAAGACCCCTGGCCTCTCTCAACATGCTTTTCTGTTTGAGCGGTCTGGCATGAGAACCGGACAGTTTGATATAAAGGTCTGCAGAGACCTTGTGTCTCGGGTCGACGGGTCTTTTGTACTGCAATCAATTTACAGTGTCTTGCCTGAAAAGCAGCAACGGATGTAAAATGTGCATAAAAACCGTCTTTTACTGGAGGCCCACTTTTAAAAATATATATATATAAATTTAAATTCAACATGAACAGGGTCCCACAAAGCACCCTACTCTGGATTACGTAAACACATAAATATCTGAAAAAGTATGAGTTCAGCTCAGGTAGATGGCTTTAATGAACGCAAAAAAGCTTAAAGAAGACCACCTTCCCCCACTTCCTCAAGAAAATGAGGGGAGGAAAAAAGCGAGTGAGAGAGCTGCACTTCATTACAAATCATTCTCCCGTTTTTAAGTGCAATCATAACAGTTTCCATGACATCATCAGCTGTCAGTATGGGAAGCCGGTCCTTTATACTGTGAAACCCAAACCAGGGCACAGAGAGGAAACCAGCCCCCTCACGCAACGAGAAGTCCCACTGAGAAACACACTCACAATGATGAATGTTACACATGTGTGTAAAGGTGTGAGTGTGTGCACAAAGCCGTGGAATAGCATTAATAAGTATATGAAAATTCAAACACGGCCACTCACAGGTCACCACATACATTGCAACAACCAGCTATTAAACATGGGGAGACCAAAATTTCCTGTCACTATAAAAATATATCACACAATATAGTTCTTTTTACAGGAAATTCAACACCAAAATGTTTTATATATTACATAACTGTAGTAATGTCTACATTTCCAAACATCGGTGACTTAAATACTTCAAAAATGGGACTTTTTATAAAATTTGAAGAAAAATTTTGAACTTCATAGACACAAACCAAAATGTAAGATTAATCATGACAAATTAATCATAAGTGTCATATTAGTGCAAAACAGCTTCATATAGTCAGATAAGCCATAAAATAGCATATAGTATACACACATTATTTGTGGTATATTAATACAACAAATAGTTGTTTCTCTGCAACTGTACATAACCTACTCTACCGTGTCCACTGCACTGTAAAAAATCTCAACTCATATTTTGTTTCTTTTTTTGCATGGGATTTTTTGAGTTTTAAGTTTTTTATTATTATTATTTTGTCTATTCAAATACATTGGAGAAATCAATTGGATAAACACAGTAAATTAAGTTTAATGCACATAGCATGGCGTATTGTGTCAAAACTAAAGCCTGACTTCTGCTACACAAGTACGTGAAACCATGCATTTATTGCTGCTTTCCGAAATGCGTCAAACGCAATTCATAACACAAATTACGCATTGTTGTAAAGCACGCCGCCACGGGACTCTAGAGCAGTGGAGACGTGTTCTCTGGAGTGACCAATCACGCTTCTCTGTCTGGCAATCCTATGGACGAGTCTGGGTTTGGCAGTTGCCAGGAGAACGGTACTTGCCTGACTGCACTGTGCCAAGTGTAAAGTTTGGTGGAGGGGGGATTATGGTGTGGGGTTGTTTTTCAGGGGTTGGGCTTGGCCCCTTAGTTCCAGTGAAAGGAACTCTTAATGCTTCAGCATACCAAAACATTTTGGACAATTTCATGCTCAACTTTGTGAGAACAGTTTGGGGATGGCCCCTTCCTGTTCCAACATGACTGCGCACCAGTGCACAAAGCAAGGGCCATAAAGACATGAATGAGCGAGTTTGGTGTGGAGAAACTTGACTGGCCTGCACGTGCACCTCAACTGACCTCAACCCGATAGAACACCTTTGGGATGAATTAGAGCGGAGAATGCGAGCCAGGCCTTCTCGTCCAACATCAGTGCCTGACCTCACAAATGCGCTTTTAGAAGAATGGTCAAAAATTCCCATAAACACACTCCTAAACCTTGTGGAAAGTCTTCCCAGAAGAGTACAAGCTGTTATAGCTGCAAAGGGTGGGCCAACTCCATATTAAACCCTACGGATTAAGAATGGGATGTCATTAAAATTCATCTGCATGTAAAGGCAGGCGTCCCAAAACTTTTGTCAATATTATATATATATATATATATATATACACACACACACTATACATACACACACAAAAGTTTGAGAGCGCAAGGAAGACTGATTTGATTACTTCATTTGCAATGCGGGTCTGATGGCTACAACAAAAGCATATAGCAACTATTATTACACGGCTCTGTGGAATACTTGATTCTGATTTGTCAATCGTGCCATCAAGCGGTATGTTATTCCCCGATAAAAACTGATAACACAGGCTCATCAGGGTAATTGAAGTAAGCGTTATACGCTTATAGGAACGTGTTTTACTTTGTGGAAGTTTTGCGTTTGGTGAGCTAATAAAACATTAAAACTCAAATCAATATTTTGTGTACAATTATTTAATTATGTCATCCGGGTAACGCAGACTTGCTCAATCTCAAAACGCAGCTGCTGCCATTTTGCAACAATTGTTTTGTAATGGATTATAAAATGACAAACAGGTAAGATTTTAAAACAGTTTCATCTCAAATCAATATCTCTTATCCCTATAATTATTTATGTGGCGAAATGCCATGTAATACGTGGTATGACGGTACCGTATATCCCTTAAATGTCCGTCTAATTTGAATTTGCCACTCGCTAGCAACAGCTTTCTTCGCGGAAGCTTTGCGTTTAAAGACCTAAAATATTTCAACTCGTGTCAATATTTTGTGTCTAATTATTTACGTATGTGGCAAGTAGCCGTGTAATAAGCGAGATAATGTACATCTAGCCGGTTGTTGTTGCAGAATAAACCCCTTTAGGCCTAGCCTACTTCCTCTTACATAACAAACCTCGTAGCTAAACTTAGAGTAGGCTGTCTTTGCAAGTTACAGTTCAAATCAGTTGAAGAAAATATAAGAAAATGAATGGGATTTTTACTTCCAGTCCAGAACCCGACTGTATAACAGAACAGACATACCAATTAAAATTGTTCTGTAAAATTGAAAACTGTTCACAGAATTGAAATTTCTACGTGCATATTCGCAAATCTCACCTTTCAACCACAGAACTAATGGTGTGCAGAGCATACTTTAACACGTCCTCTGGAGGTCTTGTGTTTATGACCCCTCAAACCCGTGAATTCTCATAAGTAAGAGGAAGCAAGTTGATGTTTCAGTGCCAAGTGGGTAAACAGAAGAAAAAACAAACGCACGCTTGACTGAATTTGTTTCTCATTATCTTCAAACTTAAAGGCTTTTAATTGGTTTCTCAATGTTTGTGAGAACCGCTCATGGGGATGTGCGTCAAAACAGACACAGTGCATCAAAGCAGGTGTCTTTAAATAGGGTCCCGTTATATCATGTCGCACACACAAGGGCTACGGGAGTTCATCTTTTCTCACTCCCCTGCTTCCCATCTGGGTTTTTGGACAGACAGGCTTTAATTTTGGCATGTTTTGTCTGTCGTCTCTGCTGTTTTTGGCTGTCTATATTATGTGTAATACGCTCAAGTTCAATGAGTTCATGTGGCCGCTTTACCGTATACACTAGCTCACAATGCTACGTGACTGCAGCCTAAACCCCGTTTTGCTTAAAAAAAAAAAAAAAGAAAAAAAAGTCTGTCAAAGCCCAAGCTTTTGATTAAACACTGGAGCCCATCCATGTGTCAAATGTCCCCTATTGAAGCCCACATCTCTAAAAATCTTTTTCTTTATAGGATGAGAACAAGACAAAAAAAAGCATTTATAAAGTGTAAAATCCTTTTTTCTTGAGCCCTTTCATTAAGTTCACAAAATCAGTCACTGGTATCTAAAATATTCTGACAAATCCATTTAACACAAGCAAAAAAACACATCCGTACATTCATTATATCACACCAGTTCTTTAGAGATGTAAAACACTTACGAAGCTTGCCTTGTGTCTCATTTCTGCAGTCTTATTAAAATGAAGTCAAAGCTCCAATTTCATTCCCAGAACCTGTTGATTAATGGCAACTGTCCTCAGCTGAAGAGGAGCACTGCAAAAATAAATAAATAAACAGGGGTAAAATGAGGATAAAAAAAGGCTGACAAAAAGGCCCCAAAGTCCTCAAGCAAAAAACTCACTTTGCCCTTTTTACAAAGAAAAGGCAGTTAAAAAACAAACTCACTGCGCATTTACTGCCGAGTTCAACACACTGTAAACAAAGCAGCAAAGCTAGTAATTTAAGGTGACAGTTCACCCAAAATGTCGATATTTTTTCACCCTTATGTCGTTCCAACCCTGTATGACTTTCTTTGTTCTGCAGAACACAAAAGAAGATATTTAAAAAAAAAATGCCTAAACAACATTGGACTCCACTGACTTCCACTGCATGGACAAAAAAAAAACCCGTTAAAAAAAAGCCATTTTTGGAAAAAAAAAAAAAGCCATTTTTGGAAAAAAAAAAAAGCCATCCAGGTTCATGAACGACATGAGGATGAGTAAATGATGACAGATTTTTTAATTTTTTTGTTTGACTATCCCTTTAACTTGAGAAGTCCAATTCATTTTAGTGAATCGTTTTGTTCGGTTCATGTAAATCCTGCGAATGATTATTTTATTTAAAAAAAAATATATATAAATATTAGCCTAGATGAAAACTTAGACTTAAAAATTAACTTAAACATATTGCCTGGGAAACTAACTGAAGGGCTAAAACAGAAATAAAAATAAAGCTAAAAGCACCATTTCTAAAAAATATATATATATATATATATATATACACCTCAAAATATTAATAAATAATACTATATAAATAATACTAAAATAACATTGACATACAAGTTTTGGCAAGGCATTTTATGTTGTTTAACACTGTTTGCAATTCATTAAAGAATTAAACATGTTTTTAAATATATAATTTATTTTTTATATCAATTTCTTTTAAGTTTACTGTATTTGAGATGCCCATTGTTTTTGTACAACATAAATACTGCTTTTATTTAAAAAATAAATTATATCAACAGATAAAAATATTAAAAATTATGCTACACCCTTAAGCTTCAATGTAGTTACTGTAGCTACTGTTTGACTGTAATTTAACTTTTTTTAATTTTAATTTAAATTAGGATCAGCTTGGATGAGTGGCTCTCCAAAACTCTATGACAGTTAAAACAGATTTGACTACATATTTGAACTTTAAAGGCCTGAAGCTTTTTCAGAATTGGATAAAAAAAGAAATCTACAAGACACCACCCATCACCCCACAAGTTGAGATTTTCCCCATCAGATTTTTACGTCATCGGAACAGGAACAGACATGTCCTCACATTTCCTTGAATTCTTTATCTGTGGAGATTCATCGGATCAGTCACATCAACGTGCACACAAAGCTTTGTGATTAATTAAAGCCATATTCTCATATTCTAGTAAGAGGAGATGAAATCATCTGATTCATTCTTTCTGAGAGTAGGCCTACTTGGTTAAAGCAAAAGCCAACAGAGCGAGACGTCAGCAACGGCTCCCAGGGCACGTTTTTCATTGTATTGTACAGGTGACTTATTCATAAAATTTGAGTTTAGTCAGCATGCGGGTATCATGATAGAGCTGGCAAATATAGAGGCACTCACATGGAAAGCTGTAACCCTTTAATTAACAATCAAACGAATACACACCTCCTTGAAATGCAATTTTTGACACCTACAGTAAGATAGCCTACAATGATTCCTGTCATTGACCAGAGGAGAGAAAGAAAAAAAAAAAACAACAACAGCATAAAGGGTCAAAAACAAAGCATAATAAAATGACATCCTACTGTGGATATCTCATGAAAGAACTCTGCACTGATTAATAAAGTATATACTGTATACAACCGGCCCTTGAAAACAAAATGAACATTAATGCAACAGAAGAGGAGCGCATACACTCTTAAAAATAAAGGTTCTTTATTGGCATATGGTTCCATGAAGAACCTTTAACATCCATGGAGCCTTTCCATTCTACAAAAGGCTCTTTATAGTGGAAAAAGGTTCTTTTTTTTAAATCACTAAAAGGTTCTTTGCAGTTCTTCTGAGCTTGGGGTGTCTAGACCAAGCCAGTCGCTTTGGTCAGTCACCATTTTATCACATTTTAGCTTTTCTGTAGTAAACCAACCTACATATTCACAATTCATGTAATTCCACAAATAATGTAATATTGTAGTGATTTTTTTATTTTAATTTTTACTATGACTAGAGAGCAGCAAGCGTGAAGTTGTCATGGCATGATGGCAACCATCGCACGCGGATACTTGTAAGGTTATGCCGCGCTAACTTCGCAGTAAACACGTTTAAATTGCACTATAAACACGATATTTTAAAGTAGGCTTTTATTAAGCAAATAAAAGAGTGAAAAATTACTCACCCTCTGGTTTAAAACAGTTAAAATCTGCAGGGCTGTCATCGGCCAAAATAGATTTATCACGTGACAGCTTCTTTACGCAATGGGGAGACGTTGGTAAGTTTGATTGGATGTATTCATTTATTTACAAAATGCATTTTATGTACATTTACTTTCGAGATTACAATATGTTTTGGAAAATTTACTTTTAATAGAGTAAACAAACCAAACTACTAGAACGAAGCATTTTGCAGCAATGAACAAAACCAAACTGCTGACACCAGAAACATAGCATACATTTTCCATAAACTCTGTAATCTTACTCAGATACCTTTCATGAGCCTAAAATCTATTGTATAGTACCATTCTCTGTATGAAGTTTGCATTAAAAAATGGCTGCATACAATTAAAAAAAAAAAAAAAAAAAAAAAGTCCCTACCTACAAGACAAAACCAACCAATCAGAAAAGTTCAGTCAGTCGTTCAGGTCTGCCACCACATGGCTTTGAAGGGCGTGTGACGTGTGTTGACGGTTGAAAATGCTTACAGCACCTTTAAACAAATCTCAAAAGCCATACATTTTTGCATCCTTCAACATTGAAAAATACTTGGATGGGATTGGACAACCTGTGAAGATGTGAAGATGAGAGAGAGAGAGAGAGAGAGAGAGAGAGAGAGAGAGAGAGAGAGAGAGAGAGAGAGAGAGAGAGAGAGAGAGAGAGAGAGAGAGAGAGAGAGAGAGAGAGAGAGAGAGAGAGAGAGAGAGAGAGAGAGAGAGAGAGAGAGAGAGAGATAGAGATAGAGATAGAGATAGAGAGATAGAGAGATAGAGAGATAGAGATAGATAGAGATAGAGATAGAGATAGAGATAGATAGAGATAGATAGATATGCAAAACACACTAATTTCTAGAGGGTTCAGACCCACTATATGTTAAAAGGAAAATAAATCTTTGCAGGACATTACGAGTTGGGTTCTCAATCCAACTTCGTCACATTAACTAAACGAATGGAAAAACTGAGGGCATTCTGGGATAGCAAGTCACAAGAAAGCTCTACATTTTTATCTGTGTGGGATAGACATGGTGAGAGATACCAAAAATGTTTAAAATATTTGTAAGAAATGTTTCTTGAGCAGCAAATCAGTATATTAGAATGATGACTGGAGTAATGATGCTGAAAATTCAGCTGCATCACAGAATAAATAGATTACATTTTTAAATGTATTAAATTAGAAAAAGTTAATTTAAATTGTAATAATATTTCCTGATATTACTGATTAAATGAAGCCTTGGAGAACAAGGTCTAACACACAAACAGTTGGCATCACTGTTAAAGTGCTTTCTTTTTAAACATCCATATATTAAGGACTAATGGCACCTGTTTAATAGAAATACCATCAACTGAACAAAGAAGTTAATAAAGTGACAAGAAACTGATAAAATAGCGCTTGAAGGTAACAAATGAGAAATGAAGAGAATGGTGATGTCTCTTATTCCACCAGCCATGAAAAAAAAATATCTTTTTCAAAGGGCTTGTGCTGAATTTTATCACTCCGTCATCTCATGGTCATGTCCACTCTCTAATGTCAAATGTTATAACATGATGGCTGGGAACATTCATTTGGATGAATGAGGCAGACGGAGAGCAGAAATTTGGGTGGCATCCAGCAGTCATCTTTTTGAGGAAGAACACTTGAGGACAGAAACTTCCAGAACTAGAAAAGTCTGTAATCTGTAAAGTCAGTTCTCACATGTTTCAGGAGTTCATTAACATGCTTGTTTTGTGCATTTTTGGTGGGTGAATTTTAAGGAAACATGTCCATGTCACATTTTACTCCAAAGCAATACAATTATATTCCACAAACCAAATTAATTATTTATAGGATATTTTTTGCATTGTGATATTTTCATGACAATTAACCCCACATAATCAATAACAGAGGAATGAGTCTTGGCTATTTATTTATTTGGTCATGCATTATGCTCAATTTTCATTACTGAAATTTACATTTTCCTGTATTGTATTAGAGTAAAACAGCTGTAATTACTTAAATGAGCATTCATTTTGTTCACATAATAAATCTGAAAAAACAGAAAACGTCACAATGCAAAAAAAAAAACCAATGGTAAATTTTTACAGTTGGGGGGGGCGTGGAATATGACAGGTCTTGACAGGTTTCACACACTCATATATACATACATATAAAATATGTATGTGTGTGTGTGTGTGTGTGTACACGTATATGTGTGGTTGTGAAACCCGTCAAGACCTGTCATATTTCACAACCCTACACACACATATATATATATATATATATATATATATATTTATGACGATATAATTCTATAGTAGTATAGTATATACACGTGCGTGCGTGAGACCTGTAAAGACCATGACCACGTTGGCGATATAATGCTATAGTACACAAACTGTGCATATAGAATATTAAAATTATAAACCAAGGTGAAAGAAAATGGTTAATTTCTTCAGAAATTAAATCCTGACCATTTTAATGTAGTATATTAAAAAGAAGCAGCGAAGATATAAGAGAACTTTTATGTCTGAATAAAACAATATAACGAATACAGGCAAATCAGCAGTGTTATCCATTCTGTATACAGTGGTCACAAGACAAAAAACAAACCCAAACAAAACACACACACACACACACACAAACAAACAAACTCGCACACATTCATCATCATCTTCTCCACCTTACAGAAATTATACGAGAATAAAACCAGAAGCCCAGAAAGCAAAGCAACAGACTTCCTCCACTAACTGAAGCATGTGGAAAGCAAAGCATGTCTTCGTGACAAAGCAGCGTGGATGTTGTAGTTTGTCTTAATGTAGGTGTTTTTTGTTTGTTTTTGCTTTTTATCTATAGAGAGGCACAAAATCAGGCTTCCGAGTCACAGTGAGGCTTTGAAAAAAGTGTCAGCTACGTGTTCAGACTTTTATAATGCTCACATGCATACACACGCTCTCTCAATTTAATGCACACAAATGACCACACGCTCATACCTGCACACCACCTTAAAATTAAAAAGAAATTGTCAAGTTTCCAATGAGAAAAACAGCAGTTACAACACATACAGAAACTGCAGAACACCTCATTACTGTTAATACATATGCACTGTGTATAATAATAATAAAATAATATAATTTCCAGTTGGATTGCAATTGAAAAGAGTGAGAATTATTTGATTGGCTCAGAACAGAGAGGTCTAGATGTAGCCAACAGACTTAGATACCTTTTGCCCAAAATTACCTTGGTATAGACGAATAGCATATAAAAGCACACACAAGCATACACCCATTTAGTCACACACACACACAGTTCATGGAGGGTATGTGAAAAGCAGTGTTTGCTACCAACCACTGTGGGCTTTTCACTTCTGGCCGTTAACGTCTGATTGAGACAGCATTTATGAACTGATATGAGATTAGCCTTCAGTGACAGATGCACAAATAAGTCTTTGCAAATCCAGGAAAAAAAAAAAAAGAAAGATGCTCCATTCATACACTTTAATAACCATCACTCCTTACAGCCAACACAATATTATCCTCATATACTCATTTAACAAATTCAAGAAATATTTTTTGAGTATATATACATATCTAGATAATAGATAAATATATCTATACCACTCTCTCTTTTTTTCCTTTTTTTTTTTTTTTTTATATATTTTTTTGAAGAACCGGACGTCGTGGGGGTGGATAACATTGCTGAATACTTTGAGAATTACATTGAAGTGCCACTGGGGAAACTCAACAGACATCTATAAACAGACTCACCTGATGCTAAAACTGCTTTTTCTTTTTGGATTGAGAGGTAAAGCTGGAGGAGGACTGAGATTGAACAATAGATGAAGTTTGACTTGGGACTGTAAAACCTTTTAATGCACATGTATGCACATACATGCAGGCAAAGAATTCTCAGACACACAAACACTCTCGTTCTCACACACACACCCACATGTGCATGCACACACACGCGCTGAGATTCCCGTCCCATCCCCTACTCTGTGTGTTACTAGGAAACGCCCCGCCCACCCTCAGTTTTGGTGTCCCCCCCTGTTTTACCCTCAGTTTTGGCTGCTGAGGTGGGCGTGTCTTACAGGTGTTAGTCTCGCTATTGGTGCTTTTTCTGAAATAGTCCCAATCTCCCCCCCGCGGCAACACGTCAGTTTTGCCAAGAGGGACGGTCTCAGTCCCCAAGGATGCTCTTCACAAAGCTAGCGACGTCGGTGTCTTTGGAGTCATGGAGGGTGAAAAAGGGATGTTGCTGGATGTGGAAAAGATTTGAAATGTCAATATTGTGCCCACAGAAAAAGCAAATCGCATTGTATATACTCAATGCAAAAGGTTTAACAAATACATGCGCTTACACAAATAACATGGACAATAATGTTTTGTTAAATATATTCTAAAAAATGCTGGAGTCCAAAAGTCTGAGAGTGAGAGAGTGAGAGAGAGAGTGAGAGAGAGAGAGAGAGAGAGAGAGAGAGAGAGAGAGAGAGAGAGAGAGAGAGAGAGAGAGAGAGAGAGAGAGAGAGAGAGAGAGAGAGAGAGAGAGATAGATAGATAGATAGATAGATAGAATCTCTCTATCTCTCTCTCTCTCTAATTAGAAAAATGCAAAACACACTAATTTCTAGAGGTTTCAGACCTTTGGACCCCACTGTATGTTAAAAGGAAAATAAATATACACTATACTTAATGTACTGCAACCGTTTTAATAATTTCCACCATTTTTGAGGTTTTGAAAAGCCATGAATTTAAATACGAATATTTAATTTAAATATATAAAGGTATTAGAAAATGATTACAATAGTTTTAGATAAAGTACAGTAAGTTAAACTGCATCATATAACTACTTCACAATGTACATCACTATGAGCTAATAGGAGAAGGTACAACTTTGCATCGAAAGCACAAGTCTGACATCTAAAGGACAATCCAGGGAAGTGCTTGTTATTATAAAAAAAAAAGATAGAAAGAAAAACTGTCAGCTTCATACTCACCATTAGTTCTGTGTAAGTTGGCCGCTCTTTGGAATTCTTCCTTAAGCTGAAACACAACCAGAGAAAAGCAAAGAACGTGCATGTTAGAAATGCGCAAAGAATTATCACAAGTGCAGCAGGAGAACGCAAAAACCTCAATGCAGCACGCTGTGGCCTCCAGTACTTCCCCTCACAATGTGAAAGAGAGGATGCAATCAGGGCTTCTACATCCTGTTCACTTTCCTACTTCACAATGCAGTCAATGTATGTGTTGTGTTGTGTGTGTGTGTGTGTGTGTGTGTGTGTGTGTGTGTGTGTGTGTGTCTGTACGCTACAGGTTTACTGAGCATGTTTTCACTTTCACGAAACTATGTGGTGTCAGCATTGTTCCGGAAAATTGCTATTCTACAGAATCTCGAGTCATGGTCATCCCACAAACACGAGCCATGAAGAAAACATCCTGTGTGAACGTATACACATCATTTACATATATTAATATCCATCTGAGATTATCTAATCACAGCAGTTCAGTGATTCTATCACTTAATGAAACTATATTGCATTTATTATAAACACACCAGTTTGGACACAGTTTAGTGCTTTGAAAATGTCAGGGTGATGATATACACTACAGTGCAAAGGTTTGGGGTTGGTAAAATTTTGTTTTTGTTTTTGTTTTTAAAGGAAGTGTCTTGTGCTTAAAAAGGCATTACAACAGTAATATTGTGAAATATTATTGCAACCTTTCTATTTGAATATATTTTAAAATGCAATTTTATGGCAAAGCTGAATTTTCAGCATTACCCCAGTCTTCAATGTCACATGATACTTCGGAAATCACCATATTTTTCTCAAGAAACATTTTTTATTATCCACATTATTGAGCTGCCTAACATTTTTGTGAAGAGAATCAATTTTTTTTAAACAAAAAATTTCTTTTAAAGGGATAGTTCCCCCAAAACTGAAAGTTACCCCATGATTGACTCACCCTCAAGCCATCCTAGGTGTATATGACATTCTTTTTTCAGATGAATACAATTGGAGCTATACTAAAAAATGTCCTGGCTAATCCAAGCATTATAATGGTAGTGAATGGGAGTCCAAAATTTGAAGCCCAAAACAAGCGCATCCATCCATTATACAGGGTTCCCACACCTTGGTTAACTTCAAATTCAAGGACCTTTCAAGGACTTTCCAGGTCAAATACCCTCAAATTCAAGGACTTAATGTGGGGACACATTTCAAGTGAGAGCAAGCTTACATCGTGTTACCTTGTAAGATACATTGTTACAGTTTTCATGTGTCAAACACAACTATGCAAAAAAGCATTTATTTTTGCCAATATGACACAGATCTGATATTCTATTTGTCGTATTTCTGTTTTGCATAAAACTGAAGAATATTCGGTACATCCTATACTGTATTCTAAAATAATCTGATATTAACTTTTGCATGGATTTTATTGAAAAGAGCTTAGGCTCATGTAAACAGAAGTTAAGATATATGAATATGCTTAAGTTTATCTTGCCTCATGGGTTTACATTATCTTAAAGCAATTCAACATTACATTAAATAAAATATTTGGGCAGCAGATTATCACAAATGTTTTAAGTCTATTGAACACAATATACAGTCATTGACTTAACATATTTGGGTTCGGTGTAAGCACTGAAAACGTTGAGGTACCATCATAGTAGTTTCATGCACACGTGAACGTCATGGCATCGTAAAACACAAAGTACCTCACGCGGGAAACACTTAACGTAATGCGTAAATGCGTGTAACTAACGTAAATCAAGCAAGCTAGTGTGCATAGGCCACAAAGTGTTGTCGAAATAACATATTAGCGGACCGGAGGGAATAATATGGATTTTCTTCCAGAAAACTTCTTGCACAAAATAAATTCAAGCACTTTCAAGGACCTGTATCTATATATGTTTATTTTCAAAAACTTTCCAGGGCCTTGAATTTTTTTTTTTTTTTTTTTTTTTCAGATTCACAAACTTTCAAGGATTTCAAGGACCCATGGGAACCCTGATTATAAAAGTAATCCACACGGCTCCGGGGGGTTAATAATGGCCTTCTGAAGTGAAGCGATGCGTTTGTGTAAGAAAAATATTGAACTTACGGAAAAAACGCACGTAGGATGTAGCGCAAGCATTTTAAACTGCGAGAGGCGTTACACTTTCTTCGTAAGTTGAATACGGAAGGCGGTCCACCGGAAGCTAGATATTTTACTTCATAAAGTTTTAAATATGGATATTTTTCTTACAAAAAAGCATGAAAGAACTCATGAAATATTCATCTGAAAGAAGAATGTCATATACACTTAGGATGGGCTTGAGGGTGAATAAATCAGGGTAATTTTCATTTTTAAGTGAAGTATCCTTTTAAATAGAAATCTTTTGTAACATTTATAAATGTCTTTACAGCACTTTCAGTCAAATTAAAGCGTCTTTGCTGAAAAAAAGTATTAATATCTTTTTTTTTTAAAGAAAAAGGAATTTATCCCAACTTTGCAAAGCTTTAACACTTACAATTCAAAACTAATGTTTACATGACAACGATGTACTAAAAAACAGGAACGTTTTTCTTTTGCGCTTTTGAAAAGTTTTGTGTACTCCTAAAACGCGGTTGTCATGTAAACGAACGGCCAAAATTCATAAAAAGGTTGCCGTCCCCTAAATGATTCTTTTTGAAATGCATGTTTCTCAACAATAAGGATGGCCTGGAACCAGTTAATAGTAATATTCAAAAACAAACTTTTTTTTTTTTACACTCCCCCCCCTTTATAACTACTTTCATATTTGTGGTTGGGCCAGTGAAAGTTGGCATAGCTTACTGTTAAGCTCTGATGTGCAATTGTGCAAATGTGTGTAACAGCTCGCCCACCATTGTGACGTGAAGTCCACAAACTCGGGTGAGAAGCGGTCTGCAGGCAGCTGGGGCGATGGCTCTTCCACCACCTGCTTGAGCTGCTGAAACGGCGTTCCCCATGAGTCATAGGGAAACCTCAGAATGGCCAGCTCGATCTGATAGGATGAAAAACGTACACATCACAACACAACCCACAACACGCCATGCTACACAGAGACAGCGACACTGTTTTTTTTGTTTTTTTAAATGTAACAAGCAGTAAATACAGAAAGACTCTTTTTATGAGTCATTTCTGTTTTTTCATAAGGTGAAATTGAATCATTAAAGTCAGCATGAAACCAAAGTTGTGATAGTCGTTTCTTTCCTGTTGTGACGAATATCAAGAAAAAAATAAATAAATAAAAATGTAGGGCGGGACTTGATTTTGTCCATCAGGAGATGATTGGATGGTTGTTATCTCATGTGAGTGACAGGTTGTCCTGCCCTCGTATCAAAAAAACACATCATGAGAGAAGAAGAGAGATGTTGCAAGAGGAGGGGGAAGTTATTTAGATTAAAGATTACGAGGGCACGTGAATTAAAAAAAAAAAAATTATGTGCACAAAAAAAAATTCATAACAAATACTGCAATATTCCACCGATTTCATGGTGCCGAAACACTGGCATTCAAATAAATATCAATAGATTTTACATGTGGTTTATGATTATGTCCATAAAGTCTTAGGAAAATTGTTTTATTACCTAATCTTTACACATGGGCCTATTATTTTTTTTAATTAAAAATGTAATGTTAACATGTCAAGTATAAAAAAAAAAAATGTATGTGATTAATCTTGACTAAATATTTTACCAATCAATTTACAGCCCTAATATTCATACATAAAGTTTGAATACACAATGATCTGGTAAGCATTAATAAACATTATAACATTGCATAATGTCATTAATAAACATTTTATGAAGTGTTACTAATTAAGCAACAAGTGTTAAAAGTATATGAGGTCACTCTGACAGACATACCATTGTGATTCCTAAACTCCAGATATCAGACTTGACATTGTAGCCTTTCTGATTGGTCTCTGGGTTGATTCTCTCAGGCTGTGAATGAAAAAGAAAAATGACTGATGATGCTGATTGTGGGCAAAAGAGGAAGTGTGGTTTGATAAGAGGCGGCAGAGAGATAAGTATACTTTATAACTCTTTTTCTCAGGCTTGCTTATCACTTTTGCTTGCACTATATTCTCATATTTATGACACATCTCTCTTGTTTTTAGATGCATAACATTTACACCTGTCTAGTGTCTACAGAGCCACATGACCACAGACTCAGCGAGCTGAAATCTGATGTGTGTGAAGAACTTTCTAGATCCACATCGTCTCTCATGCTCCGAGCACATCAATGTCCCAATGTATGCTTTTTTTTTTTTTTTTGAACAGCTGATATTTAACTCATTACCGTATGGAAGCTTGTTTCCACCATACAGTAGTGGGTAATTGTGAATTTATCTCTCAATATTTATATCTCACAAACACAATTGTGAGAAACTCACAGTTAAAAAAAAGGTAAATTGCGACACTCGCAATTCTGAATTTTCTTACAATTCTGAGTGTATACCTCACAATTCTGAGAAAAACAGTCAGAATTGACAAACTCACAATAAAAAAACAAAAAAACAAAAAAACAATAATAATAATAATAATAATAATAATAATAATAATAATAATAATTGTGCCTTTTTATCTCACTTCTGACTTTTTCCTCAGAATTGTGAGATATAAACTTGCAATTGTGAACTACAAAGTCTGAATTGTGAGATAAAAAGTCAATTAGGGTACAATGGGGCTAAAGGCACACCTTAAGAAAAATGTGCTTTTCACTACTCCCATATTGTATGATTGCAGAAAAATATATATATGTTTGAATTGAATATTTATGGAGCAACAGATTTTGTGTGAAAATAAATCATGAAAGTGGTTGAGGTTATGTATGAGGTGGCCACACACAGGGTAAAAGCAGCATGGGGCAAAAAGTATTGATACAAATACTTTAGCTAAAATAATGTTTTTAATAATGTCTAAGTTAATACTTCTTCAAAACAATCACTTTAGCAAAGTTTGTACTATTTTCAGTTTATTTTGTATTAATAAATAAACGGTCATTAAAACATGTAAATAATATAGACATACATTTTATTTTAAAAAGTAAAGATTCTGAAAGCATTGAAGGAGATCCCATAATAATTTAATATAGATTTACAGTAGTAACAATAAATATGATATTTTATTATATGATATTATTAATATAATTTTTAAAAAATGATTGTTTTATTATAAATATGGTGATTATCTCTAAGGTGGACACCCAACTTAATATATGACATTCACCATTTGAATCTAACCATGTCATGTCAACAAACGGAAATGTCAGCCAGCTGTTTATCATCATGTTAATTATTGTGCCTTTAGCCCTGACAGCAGGGGCGCCTTTTACCCCAAATACCATACTTTTACATATTCTTCTGTTATTGAAAAACTGTTGCTTTAATTACCTTGAACAAAACTGAAAATCATTAACAAATTTGTCTCAAATTATATTCAATAATTGTAGTGATTCTCATTTGCTACTTAAATCTACAACACATAAAAAAATAAAAAAATAAAAAATAAAAAAAAATCAAATATTTGATCAAATTAGCACAGAATCAACTTTGCATTGCTGCCTGCGATCAGGTCAAAGATCAGACACATTTCCATCTTGAAAAGCGGATGTTTTGGAAAGTGCTATGGCAAGTTATTGTGCCACCTAGTGGTTTAGAGGAAAATAAAATCAAAGGCGCCTTTTACCCCAGCGCACATTTAGTCCTGTTGTACCCTACCTTTTTTTTTTATTTTGAGGCAGAAGTAGACCGTTTCAATAAATATGGCAAAACAATCAAAACGCTTCACGCGTTTCACTGATCATACATGTTCATATTTAAAAGACTTCAAATCAAAATTGACCATTTAACTTTTTTTTAAATGATTTAAATATTAATATGTAATGAATATACAAAAAAAAAAAAAAAAAAAGTTATTTATATATTTTTCACAGACAAAATAATAAAATATAAATATCGTTATGAATATATATAATAAACTAATATACAATAATATAAACTTAAAAAATATGAATATTAATTTATATTCTAACCTTGAATATTCAGATTCAATTAATTTTTTTTGCATACTGTCGTTAATTGATTATGAAGAAAAAAATAGAAGTCACAGCATAAGACAATAAAATATGTATTGCTTCTTTTGTTTTGCTTACCGCCATGTATGGCTTGCAGCCGGCATCCATTGTCTTCGCCACTGAATCCACGAGGTACCCACTGATGCCAAAATCACACATTTTCACCTGACCCTGCATGTTTATCAGGACGTTAGAGGGTTTCACATCTGCAGAAAGACAGAAATCAGGAACATCAGTTGCTGGCATCATTAAAAAGCAAATATACGATATTGTACTTTAGTCCCAGCTTACCTCTGTGTATCACTGACAGGTTGCTGTGGAGATGCTCCAATGCTTTTACGATCTGCAACGGGAATATAAAACTCATCAGGCTCATTACAGAACTGCAGGGGCTCAGGAATTACACAGCGTTAAAATGATCTCAAATGTTCAAGCGGCCATGCAAAAAAAAAAAAAAACACTAAGCATTTAATCAGTATAAAATACATTTTATGGCATGTTTTTAATCAATATACCATATTTTCCAGAAAATAAGTTGCAGAGGGCAAAATTGCAATGTTGAGAATAAGTTGCATTTTATCATTACATCAATAAATGTAAAAGAGCAGTGCATAATAATTTATAGTGGTGTTCATATAAACAATATTTATTATAAATGCTAAGCCTATACGAATTTTACGAAACGAAAGTGTGCGTGGAGACTAAGCTTGTCGATTTAACGTGTTAATTTAATTAATTAGTCCAGAAAATACAGTAGACAAATTAAAATCTGAAGATCAAAAGCTTGCCTTTGAGAGATGCAGGAAATCAGGTGGTACTTACGGAGACGGTGATCTTGCCCAGGATGTCCTCTGGGATGGTCATGCCCTTCTCATGCACCTGCTTATAGAACTTATCCAGAGAGGTGTCCATCAGCTCCATGCAGATCCACACATCACCCTGACAACACAACGAGCCAATCAAGTTAGAGCTGGGGTTTGAGACATAACAACATTACATAAAATTGAGACAGCAGGAAATGTCTAAATATGTTTCCATTGTAGGACTTCCTGTGGGACTTTTTTTCTGGGGTCAACGTTTATAAGGACACTGAGTAACTGGGTTTGCTCTACCTCTCGTCTATACAATTACTACTTTGTGCTGTAGGATTAAAACAGCTACAAATGCTAACAGGTAAATGAAATGACTGCTCAGTCATTTGGTGTGTTCAGTGTTTGGTCGTACCTCTCTGAACAGGGCTCCATAGAAGGTAACAGTGTAAAAGCAGTCAACTGTTCTCATTGAGATATCCAGATCCATTAGCAGCCGTTTCTGCTCCTGCGTGTTTACTGTGGCCCGGATCCGCTGCGGGAAACAAGTGTGTAATGTTAGCATTTATTAAGTTAAAAAAAGATTTCTATTTCAAATGAATGATGTTCTTTTGAAATTTCTATTTATCAAAGATAAATAGTTTTCAACATTAATAATTTAAAATGTTTTTTGAGCATCAAAACAGCATATTAGAATCATTTCTGAAGGATCATGATATTGAAGACTGCAGTAATGGCTGCTGAAAACTATAAATATATTATAAATTATTATAATAAATTATATGAAACATTATTTGATCACAATATTACTGTTTTTGCTATTTTTGATCAAATAAATGCAGTCTTGAGCATAATGACATTTCTCATAAAAATCATTAATAAAAAAAAAAAAAAACTTTTGAACGGTAGTGTATATCTTCTAGCAGAAGTGTACTTAAGAAGTTGCTTATTGTTTAAATGAAAATAAAAAATATTAAGGAATGCTTAAAAAAATTTTTTTTTACTTCAAGTGTTTAACTTGTCCGGTCAAAAGTTTGGAAACATTACTATTTTTAATGTTTTTGAAAGCAGGCTCATCAAGCCTGCATTTATTTGATCAAAAATACAGAAAAAAAAAAAACAACAAAAAAACAACAACAGTAATATTGTGAAATATTACAATTTAAAATAATGGTTTTCTATTTTAAATGTACTTTACCATCACAGAAATAAATCAATTTTAAAGCTGAATTTCATCAGCCATTACTCCAGTCTTCAGTGTCACATGATCCTTCAGAAATCATTCTAATATGCTGATTTATCAACAATGTTGGAAACAGGTTGTGCAGTTTTTTGGGGGTTTTTTGTGCAGTGATACTTTTTTTTAGGATTCTTTGATGAATAAAAAGTTAAAAAAGAACAGCATTTATTTAAAATAGAAATCTTTTGTAACGATATACACTACCATTCAAAAGTTTTTGTGGTCAGTAATTTTTCTTTTTAAGAAATTAATTCTTTTATTCAGCAAAGATGTGTTAAATTGATAAAACGTGGTTAGAAAAGATTTCTATTTTGAATAAATGCTGTTCTTTTTAACTTTTTATTCATCAATGAATCCTGAAAAAAGTATCACAGGTTCCAAAAAAATATTAAGCAGCATAACGGTTTCCAACATTGATAACTATCAAATCAGCATATTTGAATGATTTCTGAAGGATCATGTGACACTGAAGACTGGAGTAATGATGCTGAAAATTCAACTTTGCATCACAGAAATAAATTTGATTTTTTAAGTATATTAAAATAGAAAACCATTATTTTAAATTGTAATAATATTTCACATTACTGTTTTTTTCTGTATTTTTTGATCAAATAAATGGATGCTTGAGCATTCAAAAGCCGGTTCCAAAATAAATTTGTTGTAAAAGGCTCCTAAATGCACATCTAAATGGGGCAAGTTAGCTAGCAAACTGTAAACAGCACTAGAACCAGAAAATTACTTTAAATTTGTTTGTATTAATTGTTGAAATAATATAACAATTTTAGGCAATGCTAGGAAAATGCTACACCTAGGACAGCTAAATCTTGCCCACTATGGAAATGTCCAACGTTTCTTAAACGTTGGACATTTCCTGACAAAAATATTCCTCACATAAGTTTAGCTAGCATGTGCCTGTATGAACTCACCTTTACTGCCATTATTACACCACTGGGGACGTGTCTCATCTTGTCCACCACTCCATACGCCCCTCGCCCCAACTCTCCGATCTGCTCCAAATCATCTGCCTTCACCACAAAGTTCTGCTCAGAACACAAACACGCGGGTTAAAGATATTATACAAACTCTATTTCAGTGAATGCCGAAACTGATGCACACAGAATGGCAGATAACAGGAAACCAAGAAGAAAAAAAAAAAGGGACAGACAGACAGTAACACTAACAGACTGAAGCCTATATTCCAAACAGACAGAAAGATATCTCAAAAGAAAATGGCACAAATGAGCATAAGCTGATTGTTTCCTATGAGGTATGAAGAATGGAAACACGCTATTCCTAGAGATAACATTTTCCTATCCCTGTTTCTGCTCTCTATCACTAGCAATCACAACAAACGCCTTAAACCTGGAGGCAACAAACTTGGCTCCTCAGAAATTCTTCACAAAAGCTCATACGTTCCAACCTGACTTTAAAAACTGATGTTACTTACTCTTCGGTTACAAGACAAAAAGCCTCAATCATGGCCAATGGAAAATTCCACTTATTTGATGAGTTTAAAATAAATATTTTTACAGCCTGAGAGGCAGTAAAGTGCATTCCAGGCTGCCCACAATCAGACGCATTCAAAAGGGCTGTAATGTGCACTGGGCCATTCTTTACAACCCGCCGGTCTTTCATCAAGCCAAGCTTTCGTATCGAGCCCGGGACAGGGAGTTACATCACCACAAAAGCAATGCAAAATATGACATTTGAAAAGATAAGTCTATCACCTTCGCACGGGAATGCAAATTACAAGTCACAATGCTTTGCATACAGGTGACCCAAGGACAGTTCCTCTCATAGTGCTGTATAATACAGATGAGGAAGAGATGCAGGTGAAGTGAAACCTTGCAGCACTAAATATAAAAGGGTTTTTTTTTTGTTGTTTTTTTTGCAATGCACAGATTGATGCATAACAGATATTGCTTGCAAAAGATCCTGCAAATAATTTTTCTGAAAAAAATGTACCAAAATGAAAAGGGAAAAAACATCAGAAATGAAAGACAGAAGACAAACAGGGTTAATTAAATTAAAAAGAAAAGATGAAGATAGTTACAGTTACATAAGATTATCCTTCTTAATTAAAGAAAGGATGATGAAACGCACCTTATCTCCAATAGTAACGCAGGCTTTGGAGTCCAGGTCTCTCGGGGGTCTGTGGAACAAAGAAATCCCATTGAGTGTCCTCGTCTGACACGCTAAATGACTCACTAACTAAAGCCAGCCTTAATTATAAAATCTATTCTACACACCCAGACGGAACCTCAAACACTGACTTAAAAAAAAAAAAAAAAAAAAAACGTTTATGAATATAAATGTGACAATATCTTAAAATCAGTGCACTGAAATCTGCATAAAATCTTACGTGGGAGCAGGTGGGGTTTTCTCAAACACCTCTTTTGGAAGCTTGAGTGGTGGCTTCTTTTTACCTGCAGAGGGAAGAAAAAACATCATCATTATTATGCCTAAGTCAGTAAAGACCTTATGAATTGCATTTGCCATGAAAAAAGATCCTTTTAAGAAAGAGAAAAAAGGCGTTATGTGAGATAAAAACTCGAAAGGCCTGTCTAAACAAAAGAGGCATTCTGAAACTGTCTTGAGGGATATAGAGCCCTTTCCTTTATTTCTGCTCCCCATGGAATTCCGAGATTCCCTATCGGATGAGCACTTACGGTCAGACAGCACAAGCGGCTCCAGATCCTGGCTGAGTAAATGCGAAAGAGCGAGAGAGTGCGAGGAGAGAGAGTGCAAGTGTGAAAGAGGGGGGCGAGACGGCAGGGTCAGGAGCATTCTCTCCATCTGGAGCGGATCGGAGGCGCTACCGCCACAGGTGTTACCCATCGTGAGTGACACCAGAGTGGGGTAATCCACATGCCTGATGGCACATGAACCATCCATACCCACCTGACTAACTGATTCCAGTCAGCTAAATGCAAACAATATAATATTAACAATATAAGTTACTACAATACATAAATCAACAGTTTGTCTGAAATTCTGAATATTAATGCGGTACTAGTCAATGCTTTAAAAAAAAAAAAAAAAAAAAGTAACAATTTCAGTCTCTGGCACTAGCTGACACTCTGCTTTCAAAAGCTCACATGCATATGTCTGCGCACACTCTGAAAAAAGTTCAAATGCACTTCGTAAAAAATTCCGTTTCTGATGAGCTATTTGAAAACTTAAAAGTTTGTTTAAATTATTAGTAAATTGGTAAAAGTCATTAGTTAACTAACAATGAACTACACTTCTACAGCATTTATTAATCTTAGTTCATGTTAATTTCCTCATTTACTAATACGGTCCCTATCAATGACATCATACCCGCGTTACCCTCGATTTCCGGAAACACCAAAGACACTTTAATATATTATGTCTTTTATTAGACAGGTGAGCAACTGTTTGGATACATTCATCGACAGAAAATGAATCGTTATACAGCTCAACACAGTTAGTCTTATTGTTTAAATGTCGTTTTCTTGATTTACCACGAGTACTATGTTTTACCATGGCTAATATCGATCTAGCTTACAGCAGTGTGCAACAAGTGTCATAGTAGCCGGCGAGCGAATGCACAGAGTAGCATTATAACAACTTTCAACATACTCAAATGTATCTAATATGATAAAACACACAGCGTTACCCCACATATGCATGAACGGAAGAAGCGGAAGTGGTTGTATGCGGCATAATAAAAGCTCTCAAGCCGTGTGTTTATTAAATTTTCATTTTAATTAAAAGGTACACTATGTAACTTTTGGTGCTCTAGCAGTTAATAAACAAAACTGCATGCGTCTCACAGAAGAACACTGTAGCCGGAGCTACTTCTCTCTGTTTACGTATACGAGGGGTCACACAGATACTGGGCTACACAGCAGTTGGCGTCGCCCTCTGTCTAAAATAGTCTGAACATAAACACTTATGATAGGAATACCCAGTGATTCAGGATAAGACAAAAACATGCAAGATGGATTCATGATGTACTTGCTCATTATATAAATGTTGTACATTTTGAACAACAACAAAAAAAAAGTTACATAGTGTAGCTTTAAAATTAATAAATGAAGCTACATGCCATTGGTTTAATTTTTGGAATATTTATATTCATATTTAGCTTTGTAAATCAAGTTTGATAGCATATTACTTACTGCTTTTTAATCAAAATTGATAGTGAGAAATTTGATACACAAGTAAAGCGGAAATATGCAATTAGTGTGCCACTACTACCAAAAGGTATTGGTAAAAATGAAAAATACTACATTTAAAAAATAAATTAAATAAAATGTATAAAAATTAAAAATGAATATGTTTGAGTCAGTGTTGCGGTGTCAGGCTGCTCAAACAAACTGATGTTTCGATAACATGACAAAGCCACAGTGCATTGACTACTGAAATTGAAGTTTTAAAAGCAGAAATGTGCAATTTCTGTGCCACTACCAGCAAAATGAATGACTAAAATAAAGAAATTATTTAAAAAAAAAAAAAAAAAAAAAAAACATTAAAATCAAAATCAAACTAAAACAATAAAATATAAAATTAAAAAATAAATAAATAAAATAAAATAAAAATAATAGTTTCCAGAACACTTTCCAATTTGCAATTGGTCAGACAAGCAGATAGTCCAACCCCAAACTCTCATCATTGGTTGAGCCTATGTTGTTGTGTCAGGTTGCTAAAACAGCTAAGTTTTGACAGCCTGCTACGAACCAGCCACGATGTTTACAGTTTTCAGGATAATCAATACACAAATGTCTTAATTATAGTTGACCTCTGCATATTAAGCAGTTTTACAGCACAGAAAAATCCACAAATCAACTTTTACAAATATTAAATGGCTACATGAGAAAGGTGTGGCTTCAGAATAGTCCTGACCACACCATAAGCCCACAGACAGGAAACAAATGCAGACACTTCCCATACTGTCACAATTATACACAAAATATGAGCAGCTATTTGCCACTGCAGCGTGAGAAGGGGATTGTGCATTGTCAACCTTTACCCATAGTCCTGTTGTATGCCCGCTGCACCATTGTTAACAGCAGAAAAGTTGTTCTGAACCTCTCCCACCTGCTTTTACATGCACAACAATAGCAACAGAAAGCTGACACTCAAAAAAAAAAAAAAAACCTCACCAAGGACTCTGATCCCTTTTAAAGTGAGGGTACAAAACCACAAAATGATCGTGTGCCTCCTGCAGAAAGTACATCACTGATCACGACTGCCAAAATAACTATGCCCCAACTGGAAATCACTCCCTAGCAACCCACTCAAGCAATGTTCCATGTTGAAAGCCCTAATCCTTAAAAATCACACATGCTGACACATCATAGGCCGACACCCGATAGCTTTCTTCAGACTGATCACATCAGCGAAGTAAGGAAATGCTGTTCTCAGTTACTGTACCTCCGTGTGACTTTGGTAACTTTGTGAAAACTGTTGCATAAGCATTAAAAATAGCCACTTCAAGCACTCCAAATATAACAAGTGCCCTTCCATGTCACAACAATCCCAGTGAAAAGTTCCCGGTTCTGGTATCAACTATTGCAATTAAAGCCATAAAGCAACCGGAAGTCATCCGTTTTTATCAAGAGCTGGCAATTAATGAGAGAGGCAGCATGAGCGAACGTTGGCGACGTGACAAAATTGTGTATCATGGTAAACTGTCTAGCACTATAGCGATTCGACCACCTACAGCAATTTAATGTGCCAATGTACAGAGCGAATGTAAAGGAAGATGCAGAGGCGGCTGGAACATGTACCGACGTGTTCAACAGAATGGAGAAGCTCTTTCATCCATGCTGAAGCCACCATGAAAATAACCAGCCGCGTCATCAAGAACTAAACACATGCATGCAGATAAACACATATTGCATTTATTTTGGTCGCATAAGCAAACTATGTTTGTAAATAAATTCTGCTCTTGAAGTGGTTGTCAATTATTGCTTGCATAACAGAGATAAATAAGGTTTCTTATTCAACAGAACCACTGTACAAAGTGCACAACTAAAAGACCATGTGAAGTTCAAACTAGGGATGGGCAACACATTGACTATTCACAATATATTTGCTATGATTTTGCTAGCAATATTAAATTAAGTTAGCAAATTGCAATTATGTTATTGTGCAGAAATAATTTATTGCTTATTGTGCAGCAAAAATGCAAAACAAAAGTTGAAATCACTGAATTGAATCAAAACACTCAACATTATTTACTTTTTTCATATATTATAAAAAATATACATAAAACAAACATTGCCAATTGTTCCTATATACCCGTTGCATATGAAAATTATTTCTTGTGTTCATTGGGTTAAAAAAAAAAAAAAATTAGAATGAGCCATTTCTATCAACATACACCACGGGTCCCCTTACAGTGAAGTCACCATTTTGAGCCATCATGTTTCTACAGTAGCCCTAAACGGACAAATTATTTTACAGAGCACTAGCTACTCTCTGGTGTCTCAGACGACGACATCTTTATCCTGTGTTAGCCACCGTGGCTTCTCTATGTGCATCGAAAGGGAGGGGTGAGCGGTGGACGGTTGCAATTCACAACCTCACCGCTAAATGCTGCTAAAATTTACACAGTGCACCTTTAAATTTAATTGCATTAAACACATACATATACACAAGTATACATATATCGAATATAATCCAGTGTTATATTAGTATTATTTATATACTATTCTAGTATTTATTAATATTTTAAATTAGCATTTATACTTGATTTTTTTAATATTTATATTTTATTTCAATTAACGAAAACCATTTTTAAAGCCCCCATGAAAACAAAATTGAAGTATTTTTGGCTTTTAGTATGAATGTTAGCCTTACTGTTATCTGTAAGCTAGTGTGCTCCAAAACAATGACAAAATTCACATTTAGAAGATAAAAGCATTCAAAACTTAGTCTCTTACTTCCGCCTATATGGATAAACGATTTTGATGACATTACTCTGCACTTCAGCTTCTCATCAGATTTTCTGTCCAATTAAATGCTCTCTAGAATCTAAAGCGTCCCGCCCCCTACACTATAAATACACGCTGAAGCTGTGGCTGAAATCGGTCACTTGTTCACACATTTACTATTTTCTACATGGTGAGCATGTACACCATGTCACATAGTGCACTATATGGGGATAGGGAACGTTTCAGACAGTGTAAATATGCTTTCCATTGGGGCGAATGAAGTCTGGTTTCATGCATGTCACACGAACTGTCGCGGCGCACACACAGTCTGCTCTGGTCCAGAGACACGATAGCACAGAGTGGATCATATGTGCGAGTCGGAGCAGACCACAAAACGTATTGGACCCATTTGAATTCTGCACAGAACGCTGTATTTTAAAGCAATATGGAGGAGATTAGGAGGTTAAACGGTTAGAGATTAGGAGGAAACTGTGGCTTTAAACTAAAAGCTATTGGCTATTGTAAAAAAGGAGAGGAGCTGTTCGATATGTCCCGCCCTGCCTTCCTGTTTCAATGGAAATTACGTCAACACATTGAATAATGCTGCATGTTTCATTGGGCCTTTAATATATTTAGTTTAAATAACAACAGTGATATAAAAAGGCTGAAATTATTTTAATTCATTTTTAGTTACAACCTGCCCTAGTCCAATCCCAAGGTTGACCTAAACCACTGTACCCATAGCACTAAACAAGAAAACACGCATACACACACAGACAGGACTGACAGCATACAATATCAGTACATGACGTGCTTGCATAGGGAAAACAAGATAGTGAGAAGAGGCAAAAAAAGATCAATAGATTATACAGTATAATCATGCTGTATTGCAGGAAACAAAGGTATTGTTCAACAAGTACAGAAAGTAAATTAAGTTAATTTGTACATTTTTGCACACCTAGTTTTGCTAGTTTACACTGTTTGAATAAGACAACTAATAATAAGACTGACAGCAGAAGGTCTGGACTCTATCGCAGCTTTTATTGGTCAAGGACCGCCCAAGAGGACGTTTGACTGACATGTAACGCAACCAATCACAGTTCGTTTTGTTCCGCGTCATGTTTAGGGGCGTGAAAATGTAAAGTCAATGTCCCTGCAGTAACAGACCAGCTATAAATTTATAAAGTCTATAAATTATTAATTTAAGAATGTTGTGCAAGTTTACTGCAACAATGGAGCCGCGGACTTCACATACTTTCGAAAATTCAGCGTTTATTGATCCTGGTAAGTGCTCATTGTCACAGTTGTAAACACGACAGCGTTCTTCTTCAATGAGGGGGTTTGGCGTCATGGCATTTGTTTCCAGGCAGACCGTTAAAGAACGCGACATCTCCCAGACATCCTGTAGAATTCAACCAATCAGATGACGACTACGAAACTCCTGAAGTACTTCCAGATAAGTGTGCCATATGCATCAGACGTTTAGCCAACTGTCCGTGAGCGTGACGTCTGAGGCTGAGACTATGTCCAGGTATGTCAGACATGCCTGCATAGAAACCTTCAAAACATGTTTGAATAAATCAAATGCCTAATTCATTGTTTCATTTGCAACACAGAGGGTTTGGCATAGAACCGTCATTGCCAATTTCTTAGGGTCTGGCCTCAGGTGACTGTTAGCAATGTGAATCGGGGACAATTGCCGCAGTGTTTCCCTACTACGGTGTAAAATTAACTTGACTGACCCCTGAGACCCTCTTGATGTAGACTTGCTTGACTGGTTGTCTGCAGTCCAAAAAACCCAAGTCAACCAGTTCTAGTCCTTCACTATCCCACTCACAGACAGAATTTCAACAATCCCAAGGGTTTTACTGGAATTTCAGGGACCCGGAGGAGGGCCGGTGAATTAGAAAGAGAGAGATGAAAATAACTTCTCTTGGGCTGCCGGCTGTTTGGCCCCTCTGACCGCACTGGCAGTTTGTAAGACACTCTATACTTCCAAAGATGGCTGACCCTTTGGGTTCCAGCAGCTGGGGACACTGCTTTAGAACGAATGTCGTCACTGCATCCTCTACTGCTGTCCTGACAGAGACAGTCCAGGAATGACATGTCATCTTCAGAGATAGATAATGGCAAGCAGCTTAGAGCTATGCTTGCTAAAGGGGCTATATGTAAAGGCCCCAATATACTTCAAGCGAAATCCAAGAACGAACTGATGTGACGGCAATCGTTTGGAAATCGGCAATCGTTGTTTTGGGAGTTCGAAACAGCTTGCCAAAGCAAACTTTCCGGCTGGTAAACACCTTTGTACTACCATTGGTCCATGGTGATTACGTAAAATGGTGTGACGTCGAAATCTTTTCTGGTTAATTTCTTCTGTTGAGTCCGTAGAGGTCAGACTCAGACATCCACGAGTGAAAACATGAACACACTGGAGAGCTGCTTTATAGTAGAAAATGAAGTTGTACTTCTGATGAAACGAGACACTGACACTGTTTTCCATGTTTATTACTGTAAAGCTGCTTGATTTTAAGCACTCTATTGTATAAAGTGCTATATAAATAAACGTGATGTGACTTTACTAACGTGCCGAATTACAGCGCTTGTGCAAACATATATTGCTGGCTGCAGTTCACTTAACGGCCACCGGTGTCGCTAATAACAAGGTTTTCTGAATTCTACATATAGCCCCTTTAAAAGGTTGCATAAAAGGTAAAATAAAATGTAATAGGGTTGTCAGAGTACCAAAATTCCAGTAGTTGGTACCAATACCAGTAAAATATGTTTCTCTGGTTAAATTTCAGTACTATAGTTTCAACAGTTTTTGCTATTTTACTATTTGAAAATAAAACATTTAATTAAATGAGATTAATTAAATGAGATTATTATTTATTATGATAATTAAATGATATTTAAATAGCATGTAGCCTTCAAATATGTATAAGTAAACATTGTTTATAAAAAGATCAAGTGAAAAACTAGTAGTAAAATTAAGGAACACATACACATTACATAGAACAAGTGGCAGGTCTATTGGATTGCATTTACACTCTGAAACTTAATGCACATCTATTTTGACACACAGTATCGGATTGTTTTTTTCCTGTCTGTTGCTATGGTTATATCACTGCAGTTTCGGATTCTATCACGCACTTAAATTGTGGCAGTACGGAAAAACACACAAGGTCTTTGATAGTGCATGGTCGAATAGATTAGCGAAATCAATTAACTGGAAGTTAATTGCAAATCCAGAAACTCTGCAGTGTAAGGAGCAGCATGAAAAACAAAACTTTTTAATTCAAATCATATATGGGTTATAATCAGAGTGAGCAAAAAGCGCTCCCTTTATAATTACTGAAACTGTCAAACATTTAGGCTACATTCAGCGCCTGCTCACTGAGATATACACTCCTGCGAAAAGTCACACTGAACAATGAATCTTTAATTTAAATCATGTTTACACTTTGTTGGTAATGTAAAAACTCCAGTGTTTGGAGCAGTGCTGTGATTAACGGACTCTGATTAACTTATACACCTCTGATTGGCCACTGCGTTCACACTAGGGATGTCAATTTACATAAATTCCCATGACCGATCGTTGATTAAATTAACAATCAATTAATCGATTAACCGCTAGCCTTAATACTGCAATGTACCGTCTACGGCATGACCGGGTGTGCAAATGCTGCTCAAAACGCCATGTTCCTCACCAAATGAATGAAAGAAGGGTTTTTAAGTCTAAATAAAGAGCTAGTAGGATTGTAAAATGAGTCGATGTGATTGATCAATTAATTAAATGGCTTATTAAATAATCAAATATAATGAGTAATACAATGTAGGGCTGCACGATTTGGGGAAAATATCTAATTGCGATTATTCTGGTTAAAATTGCAATTTAAAATACAATTTTTTTTTTACAAAAGAAAAGTGTGTGTGTAAAATATTATATATATATATATATATATATACATATATATACATATATATATATATATATATATACATATATACATACACACTCACCTAAAGGATTATTAGGAACACCTGTTCAATTTCTCATTAATGCAATTATCTAATCAACCAATCACATGGCAGTTGCTTCAATGCATTTAGGGGTGTGGTCCTGGTCAAGACAATCTCCTGAACTCCAAACTGAATGTCAGAATGGGAAAGAAAGGTGATTTAAGCAATTTTGAGCGTGGCATGGTTGTTGGTGCCAGACGGGCCGGTCTGAGTATTTCACAATCTGCTCAGTTACTGGGATTTTCACGCACAACCATTTCTAGAGTTTACAAAGAATGGTGTGAAAAGGGAAAAACATCCAGTATGCGGCAGTCCTGTGGGCGAAAATGCCTTGTTGATGCTAGAGGTCAGAGGAGAATGGGCCGACTGATTCAAGCTGATAGAAGAGCAACTTTGACTGAAATAACCACTCGTTACAACCGAGGTATGCAGCAAAGCATTTGTGAAGCCACAACACGCACAACCTTGAGGCGGATGGGCTACAACAGCAGAAGACCCCACCGGGTACCACTCATCTCCACTACAAATAGGAAAAAGAGGCTACAATTTGCACGAGCTCACCAAAATTGGACAGTTGAAGACTGGAAAAATGTTGCCTGGTCTGATGAGTCTCGATTTCTGTTGAGACATTCAGATGGTAGAGTCAGAATTTGGCGTAAACAGAATGAGAACATGGATCCATCATCCCTTGTTACCACTGTGCAGGCTGGTGGTGGTGGTGTAATGGTGTGGGGGATGTTTTCTTGGCACACTTTAGGCCCCTTAGTGCCAATTGGGCATCGTTTAAATGCCACAGCCTACCTGAGCATTGTTTCTGACCATGTCCATCCCTTTATGACCACCATGTACCCATCCTCTGATGGCTACTTCCAGCAGGATAATGCACCATGTCACAAAGCTCGAATCCTTTCAAATTGGTTTCTTGAACATGACAATGAGTTCACTGTACTAAAATGGCCCCCACAGTCACCAGATCTCAACCCAATAGAGCATCTTTGGGATGTGGTGGAACGGGAGCTTCGTGCCCTGGATGTGCATCCCACAAATCTCCATCAACTGCAAGATGCTATCCTATCAATATGGGCCAACATTTCTAAAGAATGCTTTCAGCACCTTGTTGAATCAATGCCACGTAGAATTAAGGCAGTTCTGAAGGCGAAAGGGGGTCAAACACAGTATTAGTATGGTGTTCCTAATAATCCTTTAGGTGAGTGTATATATATATATATATATATATATATATATATATATATATATATATATATATATATATATATATATATATATATATATATATATATATATAAATAAATAAATAAAACATTTTGTGCTTATATGACTACTAATAATTATTATGATTATTATTATTGCTAATAATATAATATATATAATAATATTTAACAAAATAAGAAACATTACTATTACAATAACATTTTCATTATTAAAAATAAAAAGAGTATTTAAGAATAAATAATAATAATAATAATAATAATAATAATAATAATAATAATTATATTTTACAAAAAACTGCAGGGTTATCTGTTAACATGCAGGGAGCCTATGACTAAAAATCACTAGAAATGTCTAAGGATTTATTATAAAATATTATTATTATTATAAAAATCTGTGATATCAATTTCTTAATTTTTGTCAGGAGGTATGCAAAAATCAAGAACGAGTCTATGTCTTTAATATGAAATATGAGCCTCTTATCAATCCACTGTACCGAAAAAACTCCTGTACTCTGAAGAAAAACATATGGACTGTCATATACATTTATTTAGGGAAGTATTATTTTTCCAAATTTTTTACCCAAAATAGGATGGAGTGAGCACTGCTGGGCGCTAAACACACTCATGCCAACTAATCCCAATGAATTCATTAAAATTGTGTTCTGATTAATGTTATGTAATATGACAGTCCCAATCAAAGTTATTATTAGCCGTTGCTGTTTGAGCTGCGTGTGCTGAAGCACTGAATGAACACCAGTACACTGAAGCTCTTTGCTAGCGCGTTATTTAACTCAACGAAACGCATCCTATATGAGATTAATCAGATATACACTCACCTAAAGGATTATTAGGAACACCATACTAATACTGTGTTTGACCCCCTTTCGCCTTCAGAACTGCCTTAATTCTACGTGGCATTGATTCAACAAGGTGCTGAAAGCATTCTTTAGAAATGTTGGCCCATATTGATAGGATAGCATCTTGCAGTTGATGGAGATTTGTGGGATGCACATCCAGGGCACGAAGCTCCCGTTCCACCACATCCCAAAGATGCTCTATTGGGTTGAGATCTGGTGACTGTGGGGGCCATTTTAGTACAGTGAACTCATTGTCATGTTCAAGAAACCAGTTTGAAAGGATTCGAGCTTTGTGACATGGTGCATTATCCTGCTGGAAGTAGCCATCAGAGGATGGGTACATGGTGGTCATAAAGGGATGGACATGGTCAGAAACAATGCTCAGGTAGGCCGTGGCATTTAAACGATGCCCAATTGGCACTAAGGGGCCTAAAGTGTGCCAAGAAAACATCCCCCACACCATTACACCACCACCACCAGCCTGCACAGTGGTAACAAGGCATGATGGATCCATGTTCTCATTCTGTTTACGCCAAATTCTGACTCTACCATCTGAATGTCTCAACAGAAATCGAGACTCATCAGACCAGGCAACATTTTTCCAGTCTTCAACTGTCCAATTTTGGTGAGCTCGTGCAAATTGTAGCCTCTTTTTCCTATTTGTAGTGGAGATGAGTGGTACCCGGTGGGGTCTTCTGCTGTTGTAGCCCATCCGCCTCAAGGTTGTGCGTGTTGTGGCTTCACAAATGCTTTGCTGCATACCTCGGTTGTAACGAGTGGTTATTTCAGTCAAAGTTGCTCTTCTATCAGCTTGAATCAGTCGGCCCATTCTCCTCTGACCTCTAGCATCAACAAGGCATTTTCGCCCACAGGACTGCCGCATACTGGATGTTTTTCCCTTTTCACACCATTCTTTGTAAACTCTAGAAACGGTTGTGCGTGAAAATCCCAGTAACTGAGCAGATTGTGAAATACTCAGACCGGCCCGTCTGGCACCAACAACCATGCCACGCTCAAAATTGCTTAAATCACCTTTCTTTCCCATTCTGACATTCAGTTTGGAGTTCAGGAGATTGTCTTGACCAGGACCACACCCCTAAATGCATTGAAGCAACTGCCATGTGATTGGTTGATTAGATAATTGCATTAATGAGAAATTGAACAGGTGTTCCTAATAATCCTTTAGGTGAGTGTATACAAAAACATAATATTACAAATTATATCGGCACAAAATGATGCGAATGCACAAGTGAACTTGAATTAAGTTATTCAGAATGCGTGACTCATGTTGTGCACGCACTCTTCCTGGAGCAACGCGATGAAACAGCCAACTAAACCCAAATAATTCACAATGTTTTATTACAATTAGGGATGCAGCGATTAACCGATTTCTCGATTAACCGCGCTTAAAAACGTCACGGTTAATTAACCGTAAAGGCTCTGCTACACCGAGTGTTTCTTTCGCACAGAACGGAACTGTTGCAACTTGCACAAAACGAAAACAAAGTTACACCAGCGGTGCACCAGCTTAAAGTGGCGTGCTTATCAGAGACACAGAGGCTACTACACACTGGATTAACTATGGCAACGGGACCAAACAGCGAAGCTATATTTCCACCAAAGAAACACCTGAAGTCGGCAGTCTATAGCTGAGCCCACAGCGTGAGGTTTATTTATAAAATAAGCAAACGTTATTTTAGAACGTATTATTGCCATGCCGACCCGTCATGCAGTCACAATACAGATAAGTATCGCGTTTATTTAGTTTTTCCTTCTTTATTCAAAATATTTACAAACTTTTTAACTACATCATGAATTATGATATATTCCGATTGTCAAATATGTGTAAGTGAATGTGTTTTGTCGTTTAAACACCTTTATAATGATCATGTTAGTTGATATAACGCGCGGTGAGTTTGCAATTCAGAGGATCTGTTTTCATCACGTAAATTCATCAATTTTCCCAGAAATACATATAAGTGGCCAGTGAACATGGGAGAAGAACAAACTTTGTTTCATGCACAATGTGTATCTGATATGAATAAAACATGTATTTAAATTATAATTGAAAGCATTATTATTGCAGCTTCCATAGATAGTGTATGGAATTTAAACTATACATGTCTTTTTTATATGGGCTAGTAATTCATTTAAATGTCTATTTAAATCTCTGAAACCTCAAATAAACATTATGTGGTTGAATAGTGATATATGAAAAGCACTGAGTGTGTCGTCTCTGGCTCAGCGCCAGCCAAAGCGCGGAAGCACGTTTGAACTTATCAGTGACGCAAACAAACCAAAATAATAGACATGACTTTCTCAGGCCACATGTAAAATTAGATGAATTATTCAAAAGATTATTAAAATGAATACGTATGGATGACACTTAGTGACAGTAACAGTTCAGTTTATTCCCATCACACTGACATGGATGTTTACAGAGCAGGTCACCTTTCTTTAATTCCTTTCTTTAATTCCAAAGGGAGAGATGGACTTTTGTCTTTATTATTTTGTGCTTATTATTTGGTTACTGTGTTATTTCTGGTTCAAAAGGTAGCAAAAAATAACACTAAAATCTAAAGAGTGTCCATGCGATATTACACATTGTTGTGAAATTAATGAGTGCATAATAATCGTGAAACCGTGATTATTTCTCAGACTATAATCGTACCAACAAAATCTATAATCGTTGCATCCCTAATTACAATATTGCTCTTTATAATGTTATGTAATATATGACAGTCCCAATCATAGTCATTATTAATTGTGCAGTGCTGTTTGAGCTGTGCGCGCTGAAGCTGATCACGGCGCACTTTACTACCGCATTCATTTTTAACCAAATACATCCTATGAGAAATCAGATATAGATAGGCCCACACAAAATAAAAACATTACAACTTACATTTGCACAAAACAAAAGGCTGTGAATGCACACACACACTTATAGTCATGATGAAGGTGTAACTCCAGCTGTAAAATGGTCCCAAACATAACTCCGGCGCGCTCGCTTCCTCGTGTCTGTTTCGCAGTTGAGCAGCACGCACACGCACAGGGTGCTTTAAACTGATCAGAAGTGACAAAACATTTATAATGTAAAAAAAACAACTATTTTTAAATAACTGCTGTTTTATTTCTATTAAATTATAAAATACATTTAAAATAAACTATTTTAAATTCAAAAATATATTTAAAAATGTTATTTTAAATTCTAATAATATTTCAGAATATTATTGTTTTTACTGTATTTTAGTCAAATAAATGCAGCATTGGTGAGCATAAGACTTTTTAAAAACTCTTCTGAGCGGTAGTGTGTATATATTTCTATTTAGTAAACAACTAGATAGAAAAAAGCTGTTAAAAGAAAATAAATCAAAGAATTTCATTCAGTCAATTTCATTTATTTTTTTGGATGTGTGCTGTAGCACTGAAAACCTCAACTTTTTTGTTTTTCAGTACTGAAAACAATATAAAAACATTTCTATGTAAAATATGCATTTGAATGGCAGGGACCACAAAGCGAGCTGGAGCGGAAAGTGCACAAGCTAAATTGGGAGCACTACTAAACGCTTTAACGTAGATCACACAGCTTTGTGTGGTTGCTGTGTGAGCACTGAGAGACTGCTTGTTGAGAGATGTTTTCCACAGTGCATAATGTTTTACTGATATATTACTGTAACTGTAAATGTTACAAATTCAAAGTCAAGGAGATAATTCCTTTTAACAAAACAGTTTGTCCTAACAGCAAACACATCGGCATTACACTTGTGCACTACAAGACACTTGTCTGAACGAAAGTATGCATATGCATCAACCAGATGGATGCAGCTTGTGATAGAAGACCAGCTTAACAGAGCAATATTGGCCAACCTGTTTGAAAAGCTATTTTTGCAGGTACATTTGTTGACGTTAGTGCCATATAAATTTACCTTTAACTGCAATGTAATTATTTATTTTTTTTTTTATATATTTTTGTTCGCAGACATATTCTGACACTGCACAGATGTATGGAAAGCAAATGACAGTTAACTCTCATTTAAAAAAAAAAAAAAGTTGCCAGCATTTTTGATCATTTTCACCAAAATTTCATGACCTCCAGAATATTTTGTTGCATGAATATCTGAACATGCAATATATCAAAAGCAAGAATAGAGCCTCTAATTTTAAACTATTCTAGCTTCATGCATTCTTTTTTTTTTTCAACACTTAAATGTGGTTAAGTTTCATGAGAAGGAAAAAAAAGCGGAACAAAAAAGCTAACAGTTTTTTTTTTCTCCAAATACTATTACATGCATAAGCAATGCTTTTATCACTCGTTTCTGCTTTTTCGCCTGTGTTTTGATCTGTAGATTCTGTACTTTCAGAAGTTGCGTAATAGCGCCCCCTACAGTAAATTAAGTCAACGGCGTCTCATAAATGGCGGGATATTCCGTCAATGGCGGGGAAAGAGTTAAAGAGGATCTTTATGCCTTTTTACATTTTTAATGTAAATGTTTACATTTTTAATTTGTAATGTTGCTGTTTCAGCATGAAAGGTCTGCAAGGTTACAAAGCACGACATGCACTCCAAAGGGAGTTATTCTCTATATCAGTAAGCAGCACTGTTTCTGAACTCTCTGAAAAGCCTCCATTGTAGTCTTGAGTTTTCTTCAGGGAAAGTACACGTCACAATATTTCTCATTTAAATAATTCCCGCCCAAGGGACTTAAAACTTGCGGTTGTAGTAAGGGGCATGACATTTCCCAAACAAATTTCATAACATAATAATCCAGTCAACCAATCAGAGCACACTGCACTTGTCGGAAGGAGGGGCTTCAGAGACAGGAACTAAACAGTGTTACTGACAGACTGGGAAAAGAGGTGCTGCAATGTAAATATGTGAAAAATTGTGGGGGGGGGTTTGAACATTCAAGCATGAAAAATTTTTCTAGTAGACCTAAAAAACTAAATCAAGACTTTGTAAAAGCGCATAATAGGTCCTCTTTAAACTCTAGAATGAAACTGATATTGTTTCTTGATGATATTCTTCTCCAAGCATAGGAAGATACTAGGAGAAGTCTCAATTCCACAATGCATGATCTGGTTGGCAGAATTAGAGCAAGGCAAAGGGCTACCAGAGGGTGGAGTCCTCAGCCTGTTACTCAATATCTACCCTGACATCTTCCATGAAACACTGCCGCAGTCACACTAAGTGCTCTCTATGTGATGCAAAATCTTTTCTTCAGCACTTAGCATAATTGATTGTGACATACACCATTTTGAAAACCAAACCGATGTGTTAACAACAAATGTGGGCATTAGAAACCAGCACAAAAACTATATTAGGTCTTAATCTCACCATGGTTTTTAAAGATGCCACCATTTTAAATTCAGCAAGCAGGCTGTAGCTTACGGCAAATCATTCCACAATATAAAGAAATGCATATTGAATGTTACAAGCTTTATTATGAAATCTGAAAGGCTTTAATAAAACCATAATTTTCACAAGAGTCCAGTTGAACAGAGACCTGCACCACAGAATTTCATTTGCAGAAAGAGATTATTATTTTCCGCATGTGAGAGAGTTTTACACAGCATGTGGGGTCAAGTAAGGGCTGCCTTAATATCTAACACATTTTGGCTTCATTGGATAACAACAGAAAGCAATTTACTGCCCCCTGCAGAGAAGGGTCCTCCCTTGGGTGCTGTAAATACTAAATCTTTTTTTAAATAAGGATACATGATGTAATCACTCTCTACAATAGAATAATCACCAGGACCTTCATTTCTCTGGGTATTGTATACGATTTATTCATTCATAGTGCAAGACATTTTTGCACACATTCTCTATAAAATATAGACGAGAACTCAAATTCCAAACATATCAAATAAATAAGTTAGTCTACAAGACTGTAAGTCCTACAATAACAAATAGCAGGAATCAATTTTTAATAATACTATATGTATGTGTTTTTTTTTTTTAATCTCATCACAGTAAAAACAGTAATATTGGGAAATACTATTACAATGTAATTTTTTTTTTCCATTTTTAATATATTTTAAAATGTAAAGTTTTCTTGTGATGGCAAAGCATTAATGTCACATGATCCTTCAGAAATCATTCTAATATGCTGATTCAGTGCTCAAGACACATTTCTTATTATTATCAATGTTGAAAACAGTTGTGCTGATTAATATTTTTGTGGAAACGGTGATACATGTCTTTCAGGAATCTTGGATAAATATAAAGTCTGAAAAGATCTGAAAGTATCTGAAATAGAAATGTTTTACAACATTATTACAGTCACCGGGCCACGTGTGATCAATTTTATGCATCCTTATCCCTTTAAAGTATTAATTTATTTTATTTATTTATTTTAAACTTCCTGATCCTAGACTTTTGAACAGTAGTGTATTCTTATATATATTATTATATATGTAAATAAAGAATGTATCAACATCAGATTTTTTTTAGTAATTACTGCAAAAAAGGATTATAATATACAGATAAAATGGTTTCATAAAGACATCCATCTAAATAAGAATTAAATCAATTTTAGATTGCTTTAAAACATAAGTATACTATTTTCCCCATATGAGGTAGATGTCGTCTTTTTTAGAAATGTATTTCACACCCTGATCACAATAAGCTAAATGCAGTCCTTTCTTGGAAAACAACACTGCTGGTAATGCTATGGTAAGAGACACCCTGGCTGCCTTCAAGAGAAAACCCTAAAAGTGGTCAATTATTCAGAAGTCTGCAATAAGATGGATCAATGTCAGAATGCAGTTCTTGCGACCCAGCATAGCTCACATCCTACAGCCGAGAGAGAGCGAGAGAGAGCGAGCGAGAGCGAGCGAGAGAGAGAGAAACAAAAACGACAGAGAGGGGCCTCTAGACAGGGCCTCCCAGAGAGCCAATAGAGTCATCATACTGGTCACTCCCAAGCGATTCAGCAGGAGGACACTCCCAGGCTTGACATTAGCCCTTTAAACACAGCTTAGCTGCTTATAAAATGCATGCAATGTATTGCTTTCATTTAGCTATAGAGACTGGGATGCAAACCTGCCAACTTGCAGGCTGTGATTTGCATGCAAATCTTCTGTCTGGATTCCATGCCCTGAATTGCAGCATGCATGCATATACATGCATATATTAATGCAAAAGCATTCTGGAGAGGGACGGGGCATGGCCATCCTCTCCACACACACACAGCCGTAAGGTGAGGGGGGGGGAATCAGCTAAACCAGGGGTGGGGAACGTTGATCCTGGAGGGCCACCCTCTTGCAGATTTTAGCTCCAACCCTGAAAAAAAAAAAAACACTCACCTGCCTGTAACTTCAGTAATCCTGAAGACCTTGATTAGCTTCAGGTGTGTTTGATTAGGGTTGGAGCTAAACTCTGCAAGAGAGTGGCCCTCCAGGATCAACGTTCCCCACCCCTGAGCTAAACAATGCTTGAAACAATCCTCATACTATTGCATCAAAACAACACAGCAAGGCTGGACGATCACCAACAATTGAGCTGATAGGGGATTTAGTATCTCTGTGGTCTATTAGCATGACAAACGTGACAATTGCGCATGATGGCAACACGCTGCATAGCAGCAGGCCGGGTTGCACGGAGGGGACATCGATTCACTGTGTGCGCCAGTGCAAACTCAATGAACCAAGGCCCAACAAGCACAAGATAGACCCCCACTGACATATTCGGGACTGCTCTTTCAACAAATCACTTCCACCCATGTGCATCCCTTTAAAAGTATTGTTTGTTTCAAATCAGCTTTGCAATCAGACTTTCAGTCTTCCTTCTGAGCTACGCACTTTTAAGGTATTTGCACACAAAAACAGCAATCTAGTGTCACGTATCCTACATAAAATTATAAAGCATGCATATGCATGGAAGGAAATTGACAAGCATAAATTCTTCATAATCTGCACATTATAAGATGCAACTTTTTTCCATCAAACATCAATTGCATTTCAGGGATAGTTCATTAAAAATAAATGAACATTCTTTTTCATCTGTGGAACATGAAAGGAAAACATTTTTGTCCATACAATGAAAGTCAACATTTTCATACAGGTTTGGAAGGGCAAATATCCCTTTAAAGAGTCCCCATACAAAATATTTATATTTAAGTTTAAAGTAGTTACTCCTTAAACATTGCCCTTCACAATCCACTTCCTGCTCCTCGTGCACAGGTAAAGCTGTGTTTGTTTGCATGACGAAGGGGTTGGTTCATAAGGATTTAGTTCCTCAGGTGTGTCACTGTTACACAACAACACAATTATTACTCTTCAATGCTCCAAAATCACCTCATTAGGGCGTCAGAATCACATTCTTGAACCACGCCTACTAATACATGATGCATGAGTGTTCTGTTCTCAGAATTTAAATGCTCCTGCGCTGCAATCTGCCTCTCGACTGTGGTCATCATTGCATGGATCGGAATGGACCCAGTATAACAGCTGCCAGCCGTAGCTTTAATTTGGGCTTGTGCACGTACGTCAATTCGCCCCAAGGAGTGAGAAACCTCACACACAGGCTCTATACAGTGCTTCTGTGAAAGAGCAGGGACATTAGATATGTTCCAAAGACTCCATGGAGTGTAATTAAGGGGTCTGAGCAATGAAGTGCTGGGAAACCTGTGTTTGTGTCAAAATTAGTATTATTATACTTTTTTTCTGCCTTAAAACAAAGAGCACATTTCAAAATGTAAATGGTAGAAAAGTCTAAAACATGCACCAGTATATTAGAGCTCTATGTACTACAGATTTTTGTTACACATTCATTAATTTGGCTTGGGTGTATAGATACACTGTAAACATTTACTTATGCCTGGGAATTTTGGAAATTAAATTTGGTGCAATCGACTTTTGCATGCCATTTCTTTGACCAAATGACGACAATTGCATAATAAAAATATTTCCATAAACCAATCATTTTCAGAAGTTACTAGACAAGCTTAACAATAGTTGACTGCCACAAAACTTGGTGGGTCACTTTAAGAGCTTAGTCTGATGCAGCATGCAAAGATTCATGCAGTATAATTGGAAAACATGAAAAATGCATGCAACAAATATGCATACAACGAATATAATGATTGTGTATGAACTGGTTGTTTTAGAATATGTACAATTTTGTGAATTTAATTACACTGTCTGTCGCTAAATATCAAGTAATCTTGCATATATGAGATACGAAGCACTTTTTTTTCCCGCAGCTTTTTGCTTGAGGGTTTGAGATTATTTTTGCATGGAGACTTATGTAGCACATCTGAACCCTGTTCCTTAAACTGATTGCAGCAACAAAACTATATTTAGCTCCTTATTTTTGCAGTCTCTACCTATGCATTACTGCTGGAACAAAGCTTGCATGACAGAGCGTCCGAATCATTTTTCCATTACGCGCAACTAATAAAAATTGTTGCATGCTCAACATGGCATGCAAGCAGGCTGTCAGGTCCCTGTTTCCCCATTGCACTTACACTCTCAACCGTCGGCCAAAGTTTCGTGTTACCTAATGCACCTCGCATGCATCAGCGACAGAAGTTGTACGAACGAATCTAATCTGCAGAACGAAGCTGAGGCCGTCGTTACGTCACAATCGAACATTGTTCGAGAGAAAATCGCCTCGTGCGCGTGAATAAGTCGGGTGCGGACAGCGTTGCCATTGCACAATCACTTTTGCATTGCTGGCTAGGCAGTTCCTCAACGCGGAAAGAAGGCGTTTCTTTTAACAATCGTGGTTGAACAAGAATGCAAATAGCGCCTGTGCGAGTGTCTAAGGGGAGCATCGCCTTACCAGAAAATCTGCAAAAGGGCAGATCATTAAAACATGCATTGCAACTGCCCCTCGCGAGCCATCAAACTTTTAATGCATTGGCTACGATGAAGCTGCAGCCGTGCACTTTGCAAGCCATGCAACGCTGGCTGCATTTCCGAGGTTTGCACGGATCAGTTGAGTAAAAAAAAGTACCTACCTCCTTTTGGCACGGACATCTCCCCTTTTGGGTTGGGGGAAGGGGAAGCACAAAAGACTTTGCCTTCCTTGTCGCTCCCTCCTTCCATCTATCCCTCGCAGTGAGGCTTCAAGCGGGCTTGCTTGCAACAAAGGTGCAAAATACAAGCCCCGATCTTCATGCACTCGGAGCCTTCGGGCGTCGGGTAACTTGTTCTCCGTGCAAAGGCTGGCCTTTCAATTGCACGCAACGAAAACGGGGAGATTTCTGCAACCGCTCTGCAAAGAAACCTCGGCAGGCACTTACATGATGGGCCAAGGCCAGCAGCTGAAAGCTCCTAACTTGGATCAGTGTGAGCCCCTGCTAACACACGTTCTTCCTGCCTGACGACGCCGGGGATCATGGGACTGGTAGTTTGCACGTAATTGCTGTGCGCCGGGGAAAAAGGAGGAGCGGGCCAGATGCTAATGTGACTCTTTCAGGCTAACAGACAGATATGCTCTTTCGGAGTCAGACAGATAAGCAGGGTGTGAAGTGCTTGAGCAATTGAATAATGCAAGTGTAGGCTAATTCTTTCTCATTCAGAATCGCAAATAATTTATCATAAATTCTTGTTCCTATTCTGATTATTTTTTAACAATTTCAGTTACTTTTTGTAGGTTACTAGAACAATCGCCACAAGAAATATTTTTTAATACAGTTCTTATGCCATTAATTGTGGGAACATTTTAATTATTAATTACATATTTATATAAAATATAACTGATTACAACAAACAAAACTATGAACAACCAGCCAGTAATTACTTAAGTTGGCTATATGGTTCGCGCGATTTAACACAAAATATTGGTTCATTTCCAGTCGGACATGACGTTCTGACAGTTTAATTTATAACCAATTCTGATTCATAAGTGGTTTTGATTCACTTAAAAGAACCGACTCATTAGAGTTATTCTTTTGTGAATCGAACTATTAATCGTTGATTCAGTAAAAAGAACCAAACTCAGGTGTTACAAATTAGAAATCAATTTAATGCAGTTCTTCATTATTTGTGGAAACATTTTAATTATTAATTCATTCCATATTTATATGAAATATCACTGATTACAACAAACAAAACTATGAACAACCAGCCATTAATTATTTAAGTTGGCTATATGGTTCGCGCGATTTAACAAAAAATATTGGTTAATTTCCAGTCGGACATGACGTTCTGACAGATTAATTTATAACCGCTTCTGATTCATAAGTGATTTTGATTCACTTAAAAGAACCGACTCATTAGAGTTATTCTTTTGTGAATCGAACTTAATCGTTGTTGATTCAGTAACCGAACTCAGATGTTACAAATTAGAAATCAATTTAATACAGTTCTTTTGCCATTAATTGTGGTAACATTTGAATTATTAATTACTTTAATATTTATATAAAATATCACTGATTACAACAAACAAAACTATGACTCAGTAGGCTAATTATTTAAGTTGGCTATATGGTTCGCGCGATTTAACAAAAAAATTTGGTTAATTTCCAGTCGGACATGACGTTCTGGCATATTAATTTATAACCGCTCCTGATTCATAAGTGGTTTTGATTCACTTAAATGAACCGACTCATTAGAGTCATTCTTTTGTGAATCGAACTACATGAATCATTGTTGATTCAGTAAAAAGAACCGCTTCGTTCGGAAAAGGACTACAGTGATCGCTGGTACTTGAGAATTTCCATTTATAGGCTTACATCTCTGCAGATAAGTGCACTTAAATAATAAAGCGTGTCCTCTTAAGAACTGAAGACCATGACCATGTTTCTGAAGTCTTTGTCTTCTTTCTTTTACTCTCATAATCAATGATGGACTCAAACTTTGTGTAAGCATAATTATTTTATTGTGTGGTCTGCACAGGAGAGTGAATAGCCTACTAAACATACACATGATCCCAACATGCAAGGAAACAAATATTAATATTAAAAAAAAATATTAGTGTGGGAATAAAGATAATACAGAAAAACAACTAAGAATTTAATATATTAAATAACCTGCACAAGTGTGTAACATTTCAAGACAATACAGGTTTGAAAGAGATGTGATATTTCTCATTATATTTACAGTAGCACCATGGAACTTTAAATATTAAGAATAATGTTGTTATTATGGCAAAATTATAATATTATTTAAAATATATGTAACACTGAATAAAACAATCTGATTTAGATTTTGGACAAAGGACGTTGTGTTGATTATACATACATGATTATACATGCATGATTTATATGATTTAATAATATTTGGGACACAAAGTGTATGTCACAGCCAATATTAAAGTAGTAATTTTGTCAAAAATCGAAATGCTGTAATTGACATCTTTTTATTTCCTTTCTTTCATGGAATGCAAAAGGAGATATTCATAAGAATTTACAAGCTGCTCTTCGCCATACAATGCCAGTGAATGGTGACCAAAGCTAACAATCAAGATTTTCAAGGTACAATTTTCAACTTAAATTTCAATTTGTTCTTCACACAATACTCATATAAACTGCTTTTAATATGGTTTTATAGTGTTTTTGTCTTTTTTAGAGCCTGACAGCTCTTTGTCTCCTTTCACTTTCATTGTATGAAGCCACGTTTCCACCAAAATTACCCGGAACAATTTGTCCCAGGAGCTTTTATCCTAGGAACTTTAGCTGCGTTTCCACCGCAGGAACTAGGGACTTTGGGGTGGTACTCGGTGTGTTTCGACCGCAGGGACCAGGGTCTAAATGAAGTTCTGAGTAAAAATGTCCCCCTCAGAAAGTCCCTGCTCGCGAGGTAGTACTTTTTCAAAGTTCAGGAACTTTCGGGGGTGGGACTTGGGCGCTGAACATGCTGATTGGTTGACTCCACGCAGCATTTTATTTCAACCACCATTTTTAAAAGTCTGTTGCGGTGCAGTAACGCTGCATTCACACGGGGTGTCGGCGGCAACGCTTCTCATTTACTTTGAATGAGTGACATCATGCATTGCCGAACTGAATTGTGGGTTTCTATTGCGCTGCGTCACTGCCATTGCTCGCGGCAGAAGTTGAAAAGTTTTCAACTTTTCAAGCGCCAACGTATGCCGTCAGCAAATCAGATCATCTATGCAAATACCCTAGCGCAGACACTAGCCAATTGCGTTCATACAACACCGGAAAAGTAATATTATTGGCTGTTGTCACTATGACGGTCGCGTCAGCACCAAGCTTCAGACATGCCCTCCGTCGAGCGTCGACGCCGACGCCCCATGTGAATGCAGCGTAAGAGTTGTTTGTTATTCGAATCATTTAAAAAATAAGACAGATGGACCGGCAACGAGGTTCAGGCTTTATTAAGCTTATATGCAGAGGATGAAATCCAGCGGGAACTGGAAAGTCACACGCAGTCCTACGTCACCGGACTAATTTGCCTAATATTCACAATACTTTAGACCGTGATGGAAACGCAGACAGCAACAGGTCTGGAGGAAAAAAGTTCCTGGGTCAGATTGTCAAATTGTTCGGGTAATTTCGGTCATTTAGGCAAATTAGTCTGGTGAGCTTAATAAAGCTTAATAAAATTTAAGCTTAATAAAGCCTGAACCTCGTCATCGGTCCATCTCATATATTTTTTAAACTCCATTGTTGATTCGAATAGCAAACAACTCTAACTGTACTGCAACAGACTTTTAAAAATGGCGGTTGAAATAAAATGCTGCATGGACTCAACCAATCAGCATGTTCAGCGCCCAAGTCCCACCTCCGAAAGTTCCTGAACTTTGAAAAAGTACTACCTCGCAAGCAGAGACTTTCTGAGGTGGAAATTTTTACTGTGAACTTCATTTAGACTCTGGTCCCTGCGGTCGAAACACACAGAGTACCACCCCTAAGTCCCTAGTTCCTGGGAAAAGTTCCTTTGGTAGAAATGCGGCTCATGAGAGCAGCGTTAACATTCTTCAAAACTTTTCCTTTTGTATTACATGGGAGAAAGAAAGTCATAAGTCATAGATTTGGAATGACATGAGGGTGAGTAAATAATGACTTTTTGTGTGAACTATCCCTTTAAATTCATACATGTGGACTAGCATGTTTCATTAGTAAACCTTCTGGAGTAAACCTCTAACTTACAATACATTATAAGGACAGTGGAGATGCACTTCATTAGTCTTAATCACACTAAATGTTTTCTTCCCTGCATCAAAAAAAGTGTATCCTACTTCCACGTGCCTGTTACATTATTTCTTGCTTGCTATGAAAGTCTGGTAAATAGGCTTTACAATGATGTGCAAGTACAGCGATCCATCCACCAGGTACTCGGATGTGCGATACTGCAGGTCCACGTCAGCCAGAAAGTCCCCCACCTCCTCTGTGCTTTGGTGGAAACTGAAGATATGCTGCACCACAAGCTTGCCCTTCTGCTTTGTAAAGATGAGCACAGTCTTTTGGAAGTTTACACCAGCAAAATCTGAGCTTGAAGTAGCAGGTGTGATGATGATACGAGGCCGGGCGATTCCACTTCTTCCATCGGGCCGCGGTGGCTGCATGGCACCCTGCTCTGTGTACATGGGCCGCATGCTGAGAGGGAGCCAGCGGGGCGAGAACAGGGTGTTCCACGTCACCCGCTTACTGGAGTCAAATCCGCTCGGACCCAACTGGGTCTGGAAACTGGTGCTGCGGTCATCCCGTGCCGGGTTGCTTATGATCCACTGAGAGCCCCATATGGACGAGAGATAGTTGCGGGGCACGAAAAGGCTGCAGTTCATGTCGAAGAACTTGGCCAGCTGAAGGGGTGAAGCCGAATGGAACTGGTACGACAGGTAGAGAAGATTACGCACCGACTCGTGGTAGCGCGTCATGATTGGCGACTGTCGCTGCAAGCGAAAGAGTTCGCGTGGAGGGATCATGGCGTAGCGCACCAGTCGAAGGGCGTTCTCTGCTGTCAGGCTATCCGCGTCATTCTGGGTGATCCAGATTTCAAGTGCCTCAAACAGTTCCAGCTCATTCTTCAATACTAAATCAGAGCGCTGCAGGAGGGTCATTAGCAATTCAACACTAACCGACGGCCATTCTGCACTCTGAAGCACCGATGACAGATTCCACGACACAAACTGAAGGCAGCTGTCTCTTAGAGCCGTGTCGCCAACCGTCATGGCGTACTGGTACCAACCCACCACGTGACCGCCCAGAGAATCGCTGGCCAGGTTCTGGCTCATGTACTGGGTTAGCCCTTGCTGGAGGCTGGAGATGCCGTACTTGGTAGCCAGTCTGTGCAGTGGTGTGGCCTGGTCCAACTGCAATGAGAGTTCACCACAATACAGATATCTGCAAAACAGAAGAAAATTAGGTCATCGAACAGTGTATCTTATAGGAATTTTACATTTCGGTTCAGTGCCTTGAGTGTGTGCTTGAATTGTGCTTGAATTGAACAAAAAACAGAATCATAATTGTAATTGATCATTTGATTTTATTATATTATTAGTAGTAGTATTCGCTATTTGTATATATTACATTCTTTTTAAAACTTAATTTTATTTCATATTTAATAAGTAATTTTATAAAATATAAACTGAACATTTTGGCTGTATTAGTTGTCTATAGCATATAATACTTGTCGTTATTTACAAAACTTTTATTTCCTTTTATTCGTAGAACACAGGAGGAGATATACAGTACATAGCAGAATATTTAGTAAATAAATGTTTAATAAATTAACTTTATTAATGATTTATTTTTATAAACTCAGCTGACAACATTTTGGCTGTATTAGTTGTTTTGGCTGTAGGTTTAAGAAATAGTTTTCATAATTTACAAAACTTATTTCCTTTCCTTCATAGAAAACAAAAGGAGATACACATAGCAGAATATTTAATACATTCATATTTTATAAATTTGCTTTATTAACCATTTATTTTTATAAAGCTATAGCATTTTGGTGAACATTTTGGCTGTGTTTTGAGAAATATTGTTTGAGAAATTTTAATGTGTTGTGTACTACATATCAGGGAATAAATATGCATGATTATTCAAAAATATTGAATTGCAATTTTTCTTCCTGACATTCTTAGTTGAATTCCAATTCAGCTTCCTGTAGGGTGTGTCCAATTCAATTCATATTTAATATCGTGAATTGAAAGGGAGACTTTTTTTTTTTTTTTTTGCAAAACAATTGTTTTCCACAGTTTTGCAAAACATCTCATTTATGATGTCTATTATGCTCTGTGAGCCAAACTGGATTGTTACCTGATAAAATATCATTTTCTATTAGCCAATAAAAAATTTTATCTCTTTAATAATCATGTATTTCTCTTGGTTGAGTGCACACTAAAAAAAAGTGTGTTGGATTTACATAATTTAATTGTGTACATCGGTCCCACATGAGTCAATTAAGTTAAACAAACGTAATTTGTTCATGTAACTTCAACATCATGGAATGAATACGTTTTAAGTGACCCAATTAAGTAGTCTCAAAATGAATTTTATATGGCTCCCTGACATGATTCAGGCATTCAATTTCATATATTCATTCATCCACTTCAATTTCATATACTTTAATGTTACACAACTGAATTATAATACTGCACTAGCTAGTTGACATACTTTTAGCTAGTTATAGCACACATTAGCATCTTAAATGCTAAGCATCAAAAGCTCCTTCAGCAAAACCATTATGACATTAGTTGTATTAGTCCAAAGCCTAAGCAAATGCTCCACTCTTCTCCACAATGGTAACCCACTGTAATTTAAATTGTTCTAATAATTCCAACAGAATTGAATATTAAACACAATCAAGTCTCCCCCTTTCTCATCTTGCTAAAAAATACATAAAATAACACTTTTACATATAAAATAACAACATTTACTCTCTCTTGATTTAGCCATATGCAAAGCATGCTGGGAACTAACAAGCCCCGCCCAGTTTCAGTTAATGCAACACAAATCATTCATGTAATCTCAACACAAACGGATTAAGTAAACTTCAATTTGATTTATATTTAAGTGGATTGAACACAATCAAATTAAGTTAGGACAAAATGTATAGCAATTGTGTTGCTTTAGCTCATTTTAATTAAGCAATTTGAACAAGCAGTAAAAATCATTTTTTTCAGTGCAGTATTTTGCTCTCTACCATTGTAGTTTAATTCTGTCACTGTCTCCAACACAAATTTGCCTTGCTTTTCTCTTTTGCTTCTGATTGTGTCTTTGTTGTCTTATCCTTTGGATCGCTATAAAGGAAATAATACCCCAAACAAAAAACTTCAGCTCATTCAAAATAAATGAGTAGGCGGCATGTGCTCTTGTAACCAAAACATCTTCTCACGCTAGCTTCACTTCACCATTGTAACTTCGCCCCGTTTGGCCCTTCTCATTATAAAGGTGCTTTACATAAGAGCAGAGAGTTCATTTTTAAATATTGCTGTTGTGTTTCATTGATCTTATCTCCTGTTGGGTCTGAGCTGCTGACAGCAGGAAAGCTGCAGTTCCACCATTGGCCATTAGAGAGAGTCTTGGACATGTGTGGGATGGGAATGTTCTCATAACTTGTCATGTCCAAACATGTTCTGGGATGATACAGCACTGCAGGCTTTTGCCTAAAATGTAAATTTTGCAGTTCTATAAACTCAGTTTTATAAAGTGCATCAGCAAAGTCCCACACAACTCGTGTGCTTTTTAAAGGAAAAAAATTGTATGATGCTTTACAATTCTAGTTTCGGTTTGACCTAAATAATAATAATACAAAATATTTAATTTGTTTTATTATTTTTTTTAATTTTATTAAATTTTTTACTTTTTATTTTATTTACTTTTTTTATTTTTTAATAAAAAAAAAATTATATTCTTTTTTATTTTATCATCCATTTTCAAGCTTAGCAGTCATGGTCTGTTGTATGGTTAAAAAATGTAAAAATTTCCTCCTATATATATATATATATATATATATATATATATATATATATGTATTTACAGTCAAACCAAAAATGATTCAGACACCAGTTATATTTTTTTTACTAGTGGGTGCAGGACACTATAGTTCATTTATGTAAGTGAGGATAGCAAAATAAAGTAAACTGTGACATATTATACCCAAAATTTGGACATACAGTGGACTACCAGTAAAATTTATACAAATTTGGGACCAAAATTATTCAGACACTTTGACCTGACCATGTTTTGCTTAAGAGTTTTTTCTTTAATTGCTAATGCGACCTTTTACACCACAGACTGAACAAAATTAAGCATTGCTTGGTAATTGGTTGACCTAAATTGGTATTATCTAATTGTGTACTTAAATTTAACAGCTGACAGCTGATTGGTTGATTGGAATCCATTACATACCTTTCAATCAAAGTTATCTGATATATATATATATATACACACATATATATATATATATATATATATATATATATATATATATATTATATACAGCTCTGGAAAAAATTAAGAGACCACTTAACATTGAGAAATCACAGTTTAACTCTGAGTTCTTGTCATATTTTATTACCATTTTCTAAACTATAGCAAATAAACTGTGATAATGTGAGAAATTGTTGAAGGTGTCTGAATACATTTTGGTTTGACTGGGTACAGGGTATATGCTATTGTATATGCTATTGTTCTGCTATGCTATTTTTTATCCATTTTTAAGCTTGGCAGTAATGGTCTGTTGTTATATGGTAAAAAAAAAAAACGGTATAAAAAAAGAGAAAGAGAGAGAGAGACTTTAAAAGGAGATTTTTCACCTTTCCCCAACTCAATGCTTCTCACCTGATGAATTTATTGAACACAGCAGTGCATTCTGCCATTTCTCGCAGCACTAGCGTGCTACTATTGCGGTTTCTCAGCATCTCTTCAAACACTCGGCTCTGCAGCGAAAGCACCAGCGTGTGGGCTTGGATGACCTTGACCTCATCCGCATTCACTGTTTCCACACGTAGGGAAATGTCACTGTTATTCCCCAGCAATAGAAGGCCCTCCAGCCGGGCAACCAGCCCCTGCGAGTGACTGATTACTTCTGTGGTGCCTTCTTCCAGTCTCTCTGCCCTCAAACCTGCAGAGCGACGGGGAAGAAGTTTAATTATTCATGACCAGTGACTGGTGATGGGCGTCACAGTATGCGTATGTAGATAATCCAAGGGAGAGAGATGCAGGATGTGGAACTGATGATCAGATAACATTTAATAGACATCAGGAACACAGAAGCACTACACTTACAACATAGCAAGACAAAGAACAGAGGCAAACTAAGGGCTTAAATACAGAATCATTAACAGAACAGAGAACAGGTGTAAGTCATTTAACAACCATGGAGACTAACTAGCAAAGGAAACGCAGGCAAACGGGAACAGAACCAAATACGTTTATACAACAACAATGCTAAAAATTATGCTTTTTTTTTTGCGTATGGATGAAACAATTGTCAAAATGATCCCGTTTTAGCGAAAACGGCTAAAAACGCTGTTACACATGCCAGGCCTGTAGTTGGCGATGTCACTTTGTAAAGAAACACTACGTGCCTATAGGCACATAAGATGCATGTGTATGATGTACCATTTTCACAAAAGTGCATTTTTGTAGTTTAAACAAAGACAATAACGGTATTGTTTTCAAAAACTTGCACTTTGAAACCCGCTGTCGTGTAAATGAACGGCCAAAACGCATAAAAAGGTTGTGTAAATGGCCCCTTAGTGTCATTGTGTTTTAGGGGACACAATGAAACCATTTTCAACTAAAAACGGAAAACTTCTACAACTTTTTTGAAAAGAGTTCATTTAAGTTTTTAAGTCACATTATCTTGCATATCTGATCAAAATCTTGGAACCGGTAATATTTTTAATGTTTCTGAAAGAATTCTCTTATGCACGTCTGCATTTTTTAATCAAAAATACAGTAAAAAGAGTAATATTGTTAAATATTATTACAATTTAAAATAACTATTTTTCATTTTAATATATTTTAAAATGTAATTTATTCCTGTGATGGCAAAGCTGAATTTTCAGCATCATTTTCAGTCTTCAGTGTCACATGATCCTTCAGAAATCATTCTAATATGCTGATCTGCTGCTTAAGAAACATTATTATCATCAATGTTGAAAACATTTGTGAATCTTAATATTTTTTTTGTGGAAACAGTGATGCATTTTTTAAATATTCTTTCATGAATAAAAAGTTTAAACATTTATATGATAAAATCACATATTAAATATATTGTATTATACATTTTATTATCAATTACATATAATCTTATGATTATCGTGAACATTTCTTAATTTTGTCATTTATGTTTTTTTAGGTATATTTATGTATTATGTATATTTTAGATTTTCAGAACTTTCTGCTTCCTTCCAGGTTTAAATTAGATTATTTCTACACATCTCTCCTCAGAATTAAGGAAAAAAAATTGCATGATTATGTGTTCATCTGCAGTGTTTCCTCTTTTCCATTGTTCATATTACACATATACTAGAACTGTCTTAACCTTCTTGTTTTTCCAGAAGGGAACTACTGTTTTTAAACTGAATGTGTTTTCATGGCTCTGCACCCTCAGAATGATCATCCAACTTCCGTTGTGCATTTCCTTTGAATGCTGGACCGGGTGTCATTGCAGAGTTCTCGGAAATGTCATCAGCTGTTTGTGTGCATGCATTTGTTTGCGTTGGTGTTGTGTGTTCGTGTAAGCAAACCACTTATAGCGCCCTGGTTTCCTATTATAAAGTACAAGCTGTTATGAATCACAAAACAGGTTTGTAATGAAATGCAACATAATAACAGAAATCAAAGGAAAGTCTTAATCGCTAATGATGGCTTAATTTTTTTTCATCAAATTAAAACAATTAAATTGTCTTTTACTAACCAGACATGATTAAGGTACGTCATTGTATTTGGTAGAAAATAATTGGACGTTATTTTTTATGCTAAAACATGCTTTTATCCTTAATCTTATCTTCAATAACTGATATGTTAAAATGTCTCTTAACATGCAACTTTGCAAAGTGCAGATTTCACAATCCATTTTCTGTCATCCAGCAGATGAAACCCAGAGTTTGTATACCTCCATCCACAAATGAAATACTTCTGACACCATGTCCAAACGTTGCATCTATCATCTGGGAGAGAGTGCAAGAGAAGTCACCTTACCTCCATGGACAGGTTGCACATGAGACCCGGTGGCCAACAGCAAGAAGAGCAGGTAAACGTGGACAAACAGCCCATTCCCCAACAAATAAGCCATCTTTTCTTGTCCGATAGTGGATTTGATCTCTTTCTCTCTTTTCTGTCTCTTTCTATATTTTCATCTGTTTTCTTTCTCTTTTCAACCCTCTACTCTTCCTTGATTTAATTGTCTTTCTTCTGTTTCCTCCTCCTCCTCCTCTTCAGTAGATGATGGATGATCTGTCGGCCCCCTTTATGTGGCATATAGACTATGGTGCATAACTAGTATGTAGGTTACTGGTTCTTTTGGGTTAGTTCCACCCTCACAATATCCTATCGATCAGTGGAACCTGTGGGGGGTGGGGAGTTCGTTTTGGTGGGCAGGAACGGCAGTTGCCATGACAACGGCTTTGATTTTGACTTTCTCTTTTTTAATGTTGTATGACATAGATCCAGAGGAGGCCTCAGCTGTTCGGGCAGAGCAAGCGTGGAATTCTAATCGCAAACTGTAATTGTAATTGAGAGCTAATGCATGCTTTTTTTGAATACAGGAATTAAAATTTTATTGAAGAAAAAAATTTGAGTAAACATGTACTTGCCTGTAGATAATTCACCTCTATGATGCCAGAGAGTTACTATGGTTGCAATCAGATTTGAGGGACAAGTTTACACTTTATGTCAAGTTACAACCAGGGTTAGGTGCTTCTACATCAGTGTGATTCACCTATCACCTTACCCTCTGACTTTAGGGATAAGTTATGGGGTTAGGTTTAGGGGTAGGGATAGGTTTAGGACTCAATTTTCGGACAGGAATGCTGTTCCAGGATCAACAAAATATGTTGATCCAGTAACATGTCTTGCTTGGCAAGATGGGCTTTTAATAAAACTTGTCTGTCTATGCAGTATAAAGACATTTAAAAAAAAATCAGTGCTACATGCCTAGAGAAAAACATTCAAAACATCCATAGTGCACTTTTGATTTTGTCTGTGGACAAGGATAAAAAAATTTAAGTTCGATTGTTAAGTCTAACAAAATCCTTGAGCTGTCAGAAGTCCGCATTTTGCGTCATTCAACTGACTTTTGCTGACAAATAAACAGGGATATCAGGGTGTACATAACATTGAGAATAAATACACATCGTTCATCTACATATACTACCAATGATGTGACAAAACAAATCCTTTAAAGGGATAGTTCACCCAAAAATGAAATCATTCACACTTACACAAACACTTAAAGGGTTAGTTCATCCAAAAATGAATTTTTTTTCATTAATTGCTCACCCTCATGTCATTCCAAACCCGTAAGACTTTCGTTCATCTTCGGAACACAAATGAAGATATTTTTGATAAAATCTGAGAGCTTTCTGTCCCTCCATTGACAGCTACACAACTACCACTTTGACGCTTCAAAAAGTTCATAAAGAGATCATAAAATTAATCCATATGAATCGAGCGGTTTAGTCCAAATTTTCGGAAGAGACACAATCACTTTATATGATGAACAGACTGAATTTAGACTTTTATTCACATATAAACATTCATAAGCTCACACATCAGTTGTGGTAAACGGAAGCTCAAGCATGTTTGCTTGACATGCGAGAACCAATGGTTCAGGTTCATTCTCGTGTTACGCAGCACGTTTGAGCATCCACAAGAACCAATGAGGTTCATTCCCATGTTACGCATCACGTTTGAGCTTCCACAAGAACCAATGAGGTTCATTTTCGTGTTACGCAGCACATTTGAGCTTCCGCAAGGACCAATGAGGTTCATTCTCGTGTTACGCAGCACGTTTGAGCTTCCACAAGAACCAATGAGGTTAATTTTCGTGTTACGCAGCACGTTTGAGCTTCCGCAAGGACCAATGAGGTTCATTCTCGTATTACACAGCACGTTTGAGCTTCCACAAGAACCAATGAGGTTCATTCTCGTGTTACGCAGCACGTTTGAGCTTCCACAAGAACCAATGAGGTTCATTCTCGTGTTACGCAGCACGTTTGAGCTTCCGCAAGGACCAATGAGGTTCATTCTCGTGTTACGCAGCACGTTTGAGCTTCAGCAAGAACCATTGAGGTTCATTCTCGTGTTACGCAGCACGTTTGAGCTTCCACAAGAACCAATGAGGTTCATTCTCATGTGTTACGCAGCACGTTTGAGCTTCTGCAAGAACCAATGAGGTTCATTCTCGTATTACACAGCACGTTTGAGCTTCAGCAAGAACCATTGAGGTTCATTCTCGTGTTACGCATCACGTTTGAGCTTCCGCAAGAACCAATGAGGTTCATTCTCGTGTTACGCAGCACGTTTGAGCTTCCACAAGAACCATTGAGGTTCATTCTCATGTGTTACGCAGCACGTTTGAGCATCCACAAGAACCAATGAGGTTCATTCTCGTGTTACGCATCACGTTTGAGCTTCCGCAAGAACCAATGAGGTTCATTCTCGTGTTACGCAGCACGTTTGAGCTTCCACAAGAACCATTGAGGTTCATTCTCATGTGTTACGCAGCACGTTTGAGCATCCACAAGAACCAATGAGGTTCATTCTCGTGTTACGCAGCACGTTTGAGCTTCCGCAAGAACCAATGAGGTTCATTCTCGTGTTACGCAGCACGTTTGAGCTTCCACAGGAACCAGTGAGGTTAATTCTCATGTTACATCAAGTTTGAGCTTCCGCAAGAACCAATGAGGTTCATTCTCGTGTTACGCAGCACATTTGAGCTTCCACAAGAACCAGTGAGGTTAATTCTCGTGTTACACATCACGTTTGAGCTTCCGCAAGAACCAATGAGGTTCATTCTTGTGTTACGCATCACGTTTGAGCTTCTGCAAGAACCATTGAGGTTCATTCTCATGTGTTACGCAGCACGTTTGAGCTTCCACAAGAACCAATGAGGTTCATTCTCGTGTTATGCATCACGTTTGAGCTTCCGCAAGAACCAATGAGGTTCATTCTCGTGTTACGCAGCACGTTTGAGCTTCCACAGGAACCAATGAGGTTAATTCTCATGTTTCATCAAGTTTGAGCTTCCGCAAGAACCAATGAGGTTCATTCTCGTGTTACGCAGCACATTTGAGCTTCCACAAGAACCAGTGAGGTTCATTCTCGTGTTACACATCACGTTTGAGCTTCCGCCATCTTTAGAAATTTGTCTTTGAACTTCTGTTGTTTTAGCGGTAGCTATGTATATTTCTATGGCATCACTTTCGAAGAGTAATTAGCTGGTGAAGTGGATTTATTTATTGTATCTGACCTTTTTTTCTCACAATTCCGAGTGTACAACTTTTTTTTTTTTGACTTTTTTTTTCTCAGAATTGTCTTATAGCTATAAATTGAGAATTGAAAGTTATAAAGTCCAAATTGTGAGATATGAACTCACATTTGCAAGAAAAAAAGTCAGAATTGTGAGATAAAAAGTCGCAATTATTTATTTTTTGATTTTTTTACGTAGTGTAAACAAGCTTCCATATTGAATGGACAAAAACTGTTGAAACATTCATTAAAATAAATGTTGTATTCTGCAGACAAAAGTTTTGGTGAGTTATTGTTTTAAAATTGCATAACTTGAATAGCACAACAAACTGCTAAATTTGAGATATCATTCATGCCCATTGCACAAACATGAAGTTACATGTATAAATTTAATTCTTAGGGTTAAGGGTTTGTATGAGAAGTAAAAAAGGACTGTCTAAACATGGCACCCAGAAGTATGTGACACCCTTGTACACTGTATTTTTCTGTTAAGCATTCAGCCAGTCACTCAGCCAGACTGAACATGTTGTTTCTATTACATGCTGTCCACACTCAGGATCAAAAGAAGGATTGGAGTCTATTTCTCTCTCTGTATGTAAGGACATCCACCCCTGCTTCAGAGTCCTCTAGTTAGAGGTTATGTCACTTGTTTACTGCCAGTCAAAGGAGTGGGAGAAATGTGCTGAGATAGCCTGAACCTTGGCTGTGTGACAAGGCAACAGCGGGAGCAGATATGTGTGTGTTTGTGCAAGTGTACGGATGTGTGCTGTGCGTGTGTGAGACGAAATTCCGAGTAAAATTTGAGTAAATCATTTACTTAGGAGAAACTCTAAAGCTACTATCAGGCCGATTGTGACCCTGATCTAGACTGATAGCGATGAATGAATTCCTCTTAAGGCTACATCAAGCATTCGGTTGGGTGAATATAAAAATTGATTTGATTTTAACTTGGACAATGCTATCAAAGTTTAACAGACCTGATTAAAAGACAGCAGTCAATTTAATGTCAATACAGAGAGCATTTATATCCATATGTGCTTCATTTCAAGTATCAGCACTTAATGTGTGTGTGTGTATATATATATATATATATATATATACACTGTATATATACATATGCATGTATGTATGTATGTGTATGTGTATGTGTGTGTGTGTGTGTGTGTGTGTGTACTGTATATACAGTGAGTGTGTGCATAATTATTATGCAAGTATATATTTTGATCATATTTTTTTTTCCAAGCACATTTTACCAATTCCAAACAACATCAATTCTAATAACTACTATTCATTTTGTATTTAATCATATATAAGTTATATTTAATTGTTAAGGAAGGCTGGAAGTGAAAAACGCCTTATATTCAGGTGTGCATAATTATTAAGCAGGTATTCTTTTACAGGTAGAATGGGCCACTGAAAAGTCAAATATTATTAAATGCTCATGGAAAGGATGCAATACCAATGCAATACTAGAAATTGTAAAATTAAGGCGTGACCAATGGACAGCAAAATTCTCATTGGTTCAGCAGGGTGATACAATAACAGGCCAAGAAGAAAAGACACGTTAACTGCAAAAAATATATATAAATACACATACATACTTTGCACCTTAATGCACCTTTGCAGAATAAAACTATTAATTTCTTTTTAAAAATGCAGGATAATGTACACTCAAAAAAAAACGAACCTGTTGAACGAACTTAATTAAATGAAGGAAAACTTTTCCACGAAATTGAATTACATTTTTCCAACAAAATCTAATTTGTTGTAATCTTGTTGTATGAATTTAAATTAATTTAGTCAAGACTACTAAAATTCCAACTAGATAAAGTTTTTTTTGTTGTTGTTGTTGTTACCATTGTGGTGAAGAGGTGAGTTTGTGCTTAGGTTGTGAGTAGCTGCCGTACACACACATACATGTTCCAAGACTGTTTGAGAGGGGTAGAACTGATAACCATATGTAGCCTGCGGGAACTGAATCAAACTAATTTATTTAATTTATTTCTATAAAAACTAATAACTAACACAACACTTGTTCACATGCTAAGTGAAGTGTATTTTTTGTAGCATGCAAATAACGATCAAGTAAAACACTTGTCCTCTGGCATTAGCACAGTTACAGCACATTGAAAACAGACCTATTTCACGTAGCCACCCACAGCCTAACCACAAGGTCTACACTTCACGACAATGGTAACCTCAAAAATCAACATAACATAAACTCTTTTAAATGTTAAATATAACTGAACACCAAACTTTAACAGCTCTTTTCCTTTACTAAAAAACACATTAAACAGCACTCAATTTCAACATTAACTCTCCTTATCTATCCCTATGCAAAGCATGCTGGGAACTAGAAATACACTGCCCAGTTCAGTCAGCGCAACACAAATGATTCATGTAGTCCCAACACAAATGGTTTAGGTTAACTTAACATGTTACAAATTTCATTTCATTTAACATAATAAAATTGAGTGCAAATGGCAATTAAGTAAAAAACTAAAGATTTGTGTTGTTTCAGCTTATTTTATTTTAATAAACTGAGCAAATAGCTAGAATCATTTTTTTGAGTGTATAGTCATCTGATAATGACCAGCTGATTATACCTTATGCCTTACTTAATGCTTGTATTGTTTCATTGTTGACCTGTCTTAGGAACAGTCAATATTATTGTAGAGTGTTAGAACAGTAACTATGAGTGATGCAGTGACTCATAGACAGTGTAATAAAGCAGTAAACGTTCGTCTTCAGGCGAAAGAAGCATTCAAGTCATTGGCAAGACAGTATATAGGCCATATTATTATCAAGTCCACACTGATTTTCACTTTGAAATGGCTAAATTTCACAAATAATTACAAAAAAAGTAAAAGTAAAAATACTGAAGTAGTATTTTCTTGTAAAATGTACTCCAGTAATCTTTGTTTTATTTACAACTTTGAAAAATGTGCACACTAGTAGTATGCATATTGACAACTTTAATCTTTACATTTTTAGATTTGCATGTTTAGAGCAATGACAACATAAATTTAAATGTGACCACAGAGCCCTTGGTTTGTCATATACAAATAATGAATACTCTAGCATTTAAACCACTCAGTAAAAAAAAGCCAGTCTGGGTAGCCTGCAGGCATATTGATCATTGTTGATGACAATGTCAAAACCAGTGATACAGAGACCCAGCAAGCCTAATTCGATTTCTCTCGCTCTCTCTAATAATAAATAGGGCTCCGTATTTGACCCACTTTGCACCTCAATGTATCTACTGCTCTACTGCATTTCAGCGGTATATTGTGTTGTCTGCATCATGAATAAATTGGTTTCATTTTTAATTTCCTTTGAATTTAGATAATTATTTTGGTTTAAAGCCACAATGTGTAATTTTTCACCGCTAGAGGTCACTTATTCAAAACAAAGGCGTAGTTTGATGAAGCCGGGAATTCGCGGAGCTTTTATTAGGCCTCAGACGACCGCTTCCGCTTCTTCCGCTCATGCGTATGTTGGGTAACGCAGCACTGTTTTATCATATTAGATACATTTGAGTGTGTTGAAAGTTATGTTATAATGCTTCTCTGTAAGTTCGCACGCGGCTACTATGAGACACTTGTTGCACACTGCAGTAAGCTAGATCGATATTAGGCATGGTAAAATATGGTACTCGCGGTAAATTAAATAAAGATTTAAACAATAAGACTAACTGTGTTGAGCTATATAACAATGATTAGTTTTCTGTTGATGAATGTATCCAAACAGTTGCTCACCTGTCTAATAAAACACGTAATATATTAAAGCATCTCTGGTGTTTCCATGGTTTCTACAAAACCGGAAATCTAGGGTAACGCGGGTATGATGTCATTGATAGGCAAACGCACGGACATGGTCCGCGTCCTGGTTAAAATTGCTTATTTCTCTGGATTTAAACATTCTTGGAAACATTTGGGATAATGTAAGTAGGCTACACAAGTCAACAAAATATATAACATTGTTATAGTGGTTTTTGGATATTTTAATCCAAAAATCTTACATATTGTGCCTTTAACATTAGGTTGTCATACTGTGGTATCTGTCAGGAGTTCTTAAACAACAAAGCATTTTACTAAACTTGAATGGGTATTGTCACTAGAGGGCAGTATTGTTGCAAACGAGATGCTTATAATGCTTGTATACAAAATGCTTATGATTACACAGGCATTTGTGTAACCCTTTACTACAAGATTCCATTTGTTAACATTAGTTAACACAAACTAACATTGAAAACTACTTCTAAAGCATGTATTAAGGTAACACTTTATTTTGATAGTCCACCCTTGACATTTAACGATAATTAATTTTGCAACTACATGTCAACTAGCAGTCATTTAATATCTGCTAACACTTTATTTTGATGCTACCTCAACAGACATAGGCTTATTACTGACTATAAGTAACTTTGCAAGCTCATGCAAACTTCTTCTGCTAACCCTAACCCTAACCTAACAGCACTAACACTTCACTGAGAGTTAGTTGACTTGTATGTGCAAATTAATGAGTTAGTTGACATGTAATTGTGAAGTTACTTATAGTTAGTAGAATGTCTAAAGTGGACTAACCTTTATTAATCTTAGGTTAATGTTAATTTCAATCAAAAGTTGCATTTAATATTATTTAATAGACCTGAGCAAACATGAACTAACAATGAAAAGTTGTATTTTTATTAACTAACATTAACAAAGATGAATAAATTGATGAAAACTGTATTGCTTATTGTTAGTTAATGTATTAACTAATAGGACCTAATTGTAAAGTGTTACTGAAATTTGCATTGTGAAACTCATTTTCTGTTGTCATCGTGACAAAGAAAGCATTAATAATCCATAAATCCTCACAAAAAAGCCCTCTCTATTTACCCCCCTTTATCTCTCTCCATTCATTACTAATTTGCTTCAGTCCTCGCCACTTATTCATGTGTTTTTCCTTTTATCTTGTTTCTCTCCCTTCATCTCCCCCACATGCCTCAGAAATTACAGGTAATTAAATTCACATTAATAATGTTAGCCTCCATGAACCCCGCTCAAAGCAATCACATTACGTGTTGTTATGAATTAATGTGTTTAGATGGGGAAAAAAGGGCCCTTCATTTTAAGTGCTTTAACTATGAGTTTGTGTTGGCAGTTTTTCCTTCTTCACTCTACAAAAGAGTAGATAAAAGCAAAGTGAATCAGTTCAGAGTAGACAAAGTGGACATAACCCCTTTCTTCATGACAGCAGTGTTTAATGGCTCTTATGTCTTTCTTGGCTTGGATAAAAAAACAATATTCAATGACAGAGTTTATAGGCCTCCTACACACGCGTACACATTGTGCTATGGAAGTTGTAGGCCAAATGCACAGAGACTGACCACTTCCTCTAGCTGTCTTTGTACATCTCATGAAATCAAAATGGAAAATTCTTATTTTTTATGGAATATAGTTTTTATTGTGAGTGTTTTTTCATGTGCACTTGTAATCTTTAATCAGAATAACTTCCCCTCCCTCATGCAGTGACATCTCTTCACACAACCTGTCACTCACAGCGATCTATTCAATTTCCAATGGACAAAATCAGGTCCTGTCTTACATTTTTTCTTGTTCGTTTCACTCAGATATATGTCACCCGTGTTGGGGAAAGTTACTTTTAAACTAATGCGTTACAGTTTTGAATTACTCCCTAAAAAAGTAACTAATTGTGTTACTTAGGAAAGTAATGTGTTACGTTACTTTTGCGTTACTTTTTCTCACCTGGGCTGGGCTGGGCACCCCCCAAAAGATCTATTTTGGCAAATGTAAAGGCCCTTTCACATCAAAAGTGAAATGAATAAGCCTCAGGCTGAAGGAAATTCACTCCTGTACAGTAGAGGGCACAGCTCAAACTAAATTTCAGCTGTGCTGCCATTCTGGATTGCAGAAGGACGCAGGAGAAGAAAGTTCAAAACTCTGGCTGCGTCCAAAATCGCATACTCTCTTGAGTAGGTACTCATTTTGAATCTCGACGAAAGTAGTAGGTCATCCGGTAGTTTTTGCCCTTTATACTGTGAATTCGGACATACTTCTTTTGCCACATACTGTTTTTCGCCTACTATATAGTACACTGTAAACCCTAACGCTCAAAATAATTAATTGGTTTGAGTAGAGCCAACTCAAATTAAACAAATTAGTTAAATCAAATTAACTTTTATGAGTATTTAGAACTTTCTTTTTCTTTTGAGTTCTCAAAACTGACACATTTTAAGTAATCTGAATTGTTTCATTGTTTTGAGTTTTATGAACTTGTTTCTTTTAATTTAGACAAACTTAAATTTAACTGAAACTAGGCTGGGATTTCTATTTCCCAGCATGCTTTTCCACAACACTCAAAAGGGACAGTAAATGCCAAAATGAAGTGTTATATTATGTTTTTTTGTGCAAGATCAACGTTAAGTGGGAGATTTAGTAGTGTTTAATGTTTTGTTATGCTAGTTTAGAAGAGTTTCTGTTATGTTGGGTTTTTTTGTAGGGTTACCATCATGGTGACGAGTAGAGCATGAGCTTAGTTTGAGAACAGATATATGTTATTTCATGTATATTGCTGTCCTCATTCAGCAAGTGCTATGCTATGCATTATGTTAAAGCTAGCCAAGTTAATTAGCTTACTCAAATATTTCAAGTTCAGAGCAATTAAAATGTATGATTACAAAATAAAAATCTGCAAGTTCTGCTTACTTAAACTTTAAATTTCTTAACTTAAAAAATTTGAGGCAACTGATTGCCTCAATGTTTTTGAGTTTTGCCAACTTATTTGGGATTACAATGTAGGTAAGTATGTGATTTCAGATGCAGCCTCTTACTTCAGCAATGATAAAAAAATTCAACATAAATGTAATATTTATTAAGTAATTTTTGCCTATTAGTATGGTTGAAATGGATCATCAAAGGTCAGCTGCAAAGACATTACATTAATAAAGTGAGATTAAATACATAAAGTATATGTAACACAATCTGTTGTTATGGGAAGAAGGAGGCGGGAACCGGCGAACGTTTAAACACTTTAATAAATAAATAAACCCAAACTGAAAGTAAAGCAGGCAGCCCCTCACGGACCGCTGCCGCCCCTCACGGACCGCTGCCGCACACACATAAACAAAACACAAAACATAAATAAAACACAACATAAAATCCAAAGGCCTGGTCCTCTCTCATCCTTCACTGTCGTCGCTACTCCTTTTATGCATCCGAGCTCCTCCGTGAGAGATACGAGACCGGTGCGGCGCACAGCTGGCACTCATTATCAATCACACCACCGGCCTCATGCCGTTCTCTCATGGCCCTCGGCCTCGACTGTTTGCCACAGTATATTTGTGTTTTTTTACATATTTAATGATTGCAGGTTTGCATAATTTTCTGAGTTTGCATTTCACTGTTTTCATTCATTTTGAGGAATACTGAATATGTTTTTGTGCAAGTGAGATGAGTAACTGCATGCTCACATTTAGTCTAGAACTACAATAACCATCATGTTTACACAGCGCACACAACACATCTGCACTTACTCCTGATTTCTCTCAACATGGGGACAGGAGAGGTTTCAGTCAATAAATGGGAAAACAAAGTTACTTGTGCTGCTTATTTGAAAAAAGTAACTCTATAAAAAATATTTTGTTGTAACTTTAAAAGCAATGTGTTACTTTAGTTACTTGAAAAAAGTAATCTGATTACGTAACTCGCATTACTTGTAATGCATTAACTTCAACACTGTACATCACAATAGGGAAGAAAAGACTATCGCAACTTCCATTTAACTCAGATCTTCTTCCACTGCAGAAGGGAAACCTTACTTCATAGTAAGATGATTTGTGAGTCAAATTAAACAGAATGAACTTGTTAGTGGTCATGTTGAGTGAAGGAATTGATTGACAATTTTATGGAATACAATGATAATATGAACATGTATGTTTATGAAAATATAAATTTGCCAGGTTTCAGGTCTAACATGCTGAAGTGTCATAGAGCAAGAAGAAAGGAGATAATGAATGTTGTTCTGGATGACAGGACATATTAAATCAACATTTCCTTCTGCTGGGCTTGGCCCTCACTATAACACTATGAAAACATGAATTCCAAGTTCAGACCACACAAAGCTGCTTGACTTTCTTTTAAGAGAGGTTGTCAAATGTTTTATTGGTGCGTCTCCGATATCTAAAAATGTTATGATATATGGCTAATGTGACAACATTAGGCAAATAGTTGAGCTCTGGTCACATAAATGGTCATGTAGGGAATGTTGTGTCAGTGTCAATGGAAAAATACTACAATTCAAAATATGTTTGATTTAGTGCATATTTATTTTGAGGGCATTTTTAGTGCAATATTTTATCATTTTTGTGCATTATTTTGTATTATTTGAATATATTTTTATTGTATTTTGTTATTTTATGTATTTTGCTAAATTATATTTTCATTTCAAGGTTTTGTTTTGCTTTGTATTGTTTTGTTTTGCTTTGCAGTATAAGTAAAATTCAAAAAAAAAAATTAACAAAAATGACAAATTAACAAGAGACACATCATTTTACTTAAATGCACCTTAAAGTGAACAAATGGTTGCATCACACAATGCAGTCAATCTATATTTTATCCATAGTTTTCGGTGATCTGGAAATATAAAAAGGGTCTTTTTTCCCCCCAGAGGTGTGTGTATGTTCTCTGTGTAGCTCAATATGGACAATCTGTGATCAACCGGCATTATATTGAGGAATATAGATATTTATAGCACACTGTTCCCTATTATCATGCCTATATTAATATATACTGCTGACACTAAGACCAATGACAGAGAGTTTACTCAGCTCATTTTCTGCCTGGCCAGTCCTCTGCTGTGGTACAAGGCCAGTTCAGAGACCATTCATCGAAATGAACACTCAGTGATGAGTATTCACAAGAGAGAGAGAGAGAGAGAGAGAGAGAAAGAAAGCATCCGTGCATCCCTTTGTCCAGATGGTGGTGTACATGTTGTTCCATCTATCTGGAGACGTGATGTTGCTGGCTGGTGAGGGAAGCTAATTAATATACAAAACATTTAGATTTCTAATATCAAATTATGTATTTGGCTGAAAATGCTTGCACCATAGTGCATTTTTATCATTAAATGCACAAAACGAACTTTAACAGTACTATGGTACAGTGATGGTATCAGATGATAATGCCATGGTACTTTGATATTGATTGTACTTCGATTTACATGCAAGGACAAAGAACTTTGAAGAATACAATGCGGTTCTACTATAGTACACATCCAAAAAATGGCTGTACTAGTACACATAAAAAAAATACCTAAAATTGTGCGACTTTGAGCCGTGTTGTTATTGTTAACTCAAACCAAAAGTATTAAAAATAGTTGTTAATTAAAATAAAGCTGAGATTAAAATACAAATATAAGATGAAAAACTTAAAAGAAAATGAGAAATTTTGCCTTGACAGCTGAAATAAAATACATTGAAGTACTAAAATTACTAAAACTGAAATAGATATAAATTAGTAAATTAGATATAATTTAGATATAAATAAATAATTGGTAACACTTTACAATAAGGTTTCATTTGTTAATGTTAGTTAATGTATTAACTAACATCAACTAACCATGAGCAGTACATTTGTTACTGTATTTGTTCATCTTTGTTAACGTTAGTTAATAACAATATAGTTGTTCATTGTTTGTTCATGTTAGTTCACAGTGCAGTAACTAATGTTAACAAATATAACTTTTGATTTTAATAATGTATTAGTAAATGTTGAAATTAACATTAACAAAGATTAATACATGCTGCAGTGCAGTTCATTATTAGTTCATGTTAACTAATGAAACCTTATTGTTACCAAGTGTTACCAAATAATTATATAATAATAATTACATATAAATATATAGATAGATATAAATAAAGTTAAAAAGAATATTAAAGTTAAATATAATTCAAGTTAAATAGAACATAAATATTAAATAAAAATGACAAAAGCACATTAAAAAGTTAATATACTTAAACTAGAATTAAAATGAAAACTGAAAATATATATAAAAAATAAAAGCTAGTTCAAAATACCAAAATAGTATACAAATAATACTAAAATAAAACATTTTTGAGATGTGCGAAGTGATTACACTTACAATTTATAAATTATCCCAAAAACTTACATTGAAAGATTTATTACATATTTAGAGACCAGAACAGTGGACTCTTTTTTTACTCTTTTCCCATAGGCAACCTCCCAGTACCAAATCAAATCACCTTTATTTATACAGCGCTTTTTACAATGCCAATTGTTTCAAAGCAGCTTCACAGTGGTAACAGGAAAATAATGCAACAGAATTTGATTTGGCTGTACAGCCACTCTGGTGGAAACGGTGATGTCATCCAGCTCATTTCAATTATCATATAGTGTCAATGCGGGCGGATCAGTAATATAGTTGAAATTTAAGTGTCCCCAACTGAGCAAGCCAAAAGCCAAAGGCGACGTACCATACCATAAAAAAAGTACTAAAGACCACTCAGAACACCTTAGCAACCACAATGCCCTGGCAACCACCCTGAACACCCTATAGCATCGTGACGGTGAGTTTTGCACAAACAAGCATCATTTACATTTACTTTAGTAAATGTACAAATCTACATATTGATCAAATGGTTAAAGCTTAAAGAGGACAAGAGACTATATTTAGGTTCAAGTTAAATTTACATTTTAATCACAGCAAGAGGAATCCTAAAGTGTCCTGAAGATCACACACACAGCAGATAAGAGCTCCCATGGGTCTGAAGGCATCGCTGCGTGAAACAATACACCCTCTTCCTCATGTTTCTCTGCACTATACTGAGCTCTCTCTGAAAGATAGACCTCTTTATGTCTGTCTCAATGCTTCACCAAAATCCTCCCTATGGAAATCAGCCCTGCTCGTGCTTAAACCCTCCCTCTCTCTCTATCTCTCTATCTCTCTCTAGCTCCTTCCATAACCTCCTCCCGAACTCAGTCTGTGGTCGCAGTGATGTGTCTGTTTTTCAAAGACCCCCATCCTTCCTCTTTTTCCCTGTCCTCCTCAAGGACTGCCTGGCTGGGCATCGGCGGTTAGGACTCCTGCTCCAGAGTCCACCGATGGGGACCTGCAGCCATTTGTGAGGGTAAGAAAAGCTATCAGTCTTTATTTAGGAGAATCTTTTTTTATTATTAAATAAGAGAGTGCTAAGTGAATTTATTAAAGTGAGCATCAATTGCAGTTACAGTTATTGTTAGTATGTTTTGCTGTAAATAGTTGTAACGTGGAGCACTTAAGTTTTTTGTATGTAATATTGCTGTATAGTTTCCAGTGCAGTAAAGATCTGAAGCTATTCAAAAAATGGTATGAACATGTGAGGGGCTAAACATTTGCAATCATATTTTAAAACGTTGCCAGTGAGAAATTAGCAGAAAGTGTCACACAAAACTGTTTGACTGGTACATAATGCAAAGCTTTTCAGAGTTACAATATACAGATATTATATATATTATAATTATAATATATATACAGATACAATATATTGAAAGGGTAAAAATATGTATATATTTATATAATAATAATAATATATAAATAATAATATATAAAAGTCAGTTACAACATACCGATATTATATTATAAATAATATATATATATATATATATATATTAAAAATAATATTTTATTTATGATAGTACAATGCAAATCTTTCACTGTTATTTACATCCTCTTATCAAACAGCTTTTAAAAAACAAGTCTTAACTGGTTTGTTCTGAACATAAATCAGTTATTTGACGTGTTGTGTCCTGTGTTTTGTCATCTTAATATTTTCTCCAAGAACTACAGGATATCCAAGAGGTCAACTATGGAAGTCATAAAGACAGCTTTAAAAATGTGTGCCATTGTTTTTGAGCGCCTTGTGTAATCAAGAGGTTGCGAATTTCAAGACCTTTGTTTTTGCATCCCTCTCATCTTCTCTCCTCCTTTGTACAAAACAATGAAACAGTCTTTTCCCTGCACATCCTGATATGGATGGTATTGCTATAGCGTTGTCCTTGAGCTCATAACTATTGTCTCAGGTGTACCAGTCGATTATGAATAATTGAGCGTGTTCATTAGAGCAAAATGTCCATAGAGAGAGATCTGAAACCTTACACATTGACTCCCTGTACATCCCAAAATGGAAAACAGTGGGCATTTATACTTCAGCTAAATGAGGTGATTTCCCATGAGAATGTGTAAATAGAGCCACGGTTCATTATTTAGAAAAAAACATATTTTTTTCATTATTGTCTGCAAATCAGATGCGCTGATTCTTTGAACAAACATAGAATGCGTGGGTAGTTGCCCTTATAGGCAGAGGGCAACACATGTGAACTAGTGCAGTAATGGAAAACATTGCTGTTTGTCATTCATATAGTTTAGGCTATGCTATAAGCTGCAATGTCATGCTTTGAGCTTAAACAGCTTGTACGAGTTATTTGAAATGAATCTTTTGAGACCCTAATTCTATATGGTAGTCTCTGGATGGGAACTTTGGAAATCCCTGTTCTTGGAATTAAGCTCTTATTGCATATGAGGAAACAGTGCAAGGCCAGTGCAGATTTACGTAGAATCCCAGTCATTTTGTTTCTTTAATTGTGAATATAACAATTTAATGCATTTTTTTTTATTTGGCCATTAAGTTTCCTAAAGTGTAATTTCACAACCTTGTCTTATGACTCTTGAGTATGAGAGCATTAAAAATAAAGGGTTTTTTCAAAGTGATTCCATAGAAGAATCTTTAACAACCTTTTTCCAATAAAGAACCTTTGGTCCATTGGAAAGGTTCCATGGATGTCAAAGGTTCTTCATGGAATCATGAATGCAAACAAATAACAGATGTTTAATAGTGTCTTATTTAAACGTCAGCTGCAAAAAAATGTAATTTATTAATCAGTTAAAACTTTAATTTAATGAATCAATTTCATCAACTCTGATTTAATGATTCATTTGCATTATCACTTAAAGGGGTAGTTCACACCAAAATGAAAATTTTGTTATCATTTACTCACCCTCATGTTGTTCCAAACCTGTATGAGCTTCTTTCTTCAGTTGAACACAAAAGAAGATATTTTAAAGAACGTTGGTAATCAAACAGTTGACGGAAGCTGTTGACTTCCATAGTAAAATACTGTCTGCTTACCAACGTTCTTTAAAATATCTTCTTAACATTTTAATTTTAGGGTGAACTATCCCGTTAAATGTTAATGCAAGTCCCTGTGTGTAATTTTCTGTATATTAACATATAGTAAATATATATGTAAAGATTAATAGTTGTTTATTATGTATTGACTATTGGTGTGTTTAAATGAAAATTATTAAATATTTTTTTTCTTTTTGTTATTTAGTAACAAACTGTGGAAAACATCTCTATTTTTACTATATTTTACCTCTTACATGGCTTGGTTTAAAAATAATGGTTCCAAAAGGGGGTTTCACAGTGATGCCATAGAAGAATCTTTAAAAACCTTGGTGCATTGGAAAGGTTCCATGGATGTCAAAGGTTCTTCATGGAACCATCAGAGTGTAGACAGAGATGTTTTAATAGCGTCTTATTTAAACTTCAACTGCAAAAGATTAATTAATTTCTGTCAATCAGTTAAAACTTTAATTTAATTAATCAATTTCATCAACTCTGATTCAATGATTCATTTGCATTATCACTTAAAGGGATAGTTCACCCAAAAATGAAAATTTTGTCATCATTTACTAATTTACAACCCTCATGTTGTTCCAAACCTGTATGAGTTTCTTTCTTCAGTTGAACACAAAAGAAGCTACGTTACCAACGTTCTTTAAAATATCTTCTTAACATTTTCATTGAGAGGGTTTCATTTCATTTTCATATATTTTTTCCTTTTGTTATTTAGTAACAAACTGTGGAAAACATCCCTATTTTTACTATATTTTACCTCTTATGGCTTGGTTTCACATGAGACAATATGAGCTCAAGGACGATGGTATACCCACCATATCAGGAAGCGTATGTAATAGTATATTTTTTGTTTGTTTCTAAAAAGGAAAAAAGAAGAGGCATTGTGATTCATACTGTATTGATTACATATATTTTTCTTCTTACAATGTATGGTTTCAATGGCTTTTTGGCTGAAAAAAGCGCCCCCCATTTTACATAAATAGTGATATATTGAGAGATACATTTTTTAGTTATATCTAGCCCTTAAAAATATAAAAATGAGGTTTGGCATTGAGAAAGGGGATAATATAATATCCACAAAAGATTTCCCCAGAAAAATATGGATATATTAAAGGCTTTCGTTAACAGGCATGTCTAATGCATGAGAACAAGGTTCCTCTCCATAAAATCTAAACCTCTGGATAAAATGGGGTTTCCACATCATTTTTTATGTGATACCCATATTTATCAAATTTTAGCACATTCTTGAAACCGCCAAAACCATCAGCCCCTCATTCTGAGGAGAGGGGCAATGAGCATTTGAACAGCTTTGTAATCATAATCATTTGGGATTTCTCAACTGCTGTCCAGTTACCACAGGTACATGCTTTAATGCAAAAAAACATATTGGTGCTGCCAGTGAGCCTGACATTGTTTACTACATAGAGTCAGATCCATAGAACAAGCAGCATATCATATAAACACACTCACAGAGACCCATATAAACAAACACATGCTCCTCCTCATTGATTGTGGATCTCTTAAATGAGCGATGATTTGTTTGTAGAGATATTTTCAGAAGGGAGAACCACATCAGTAGTAAAGTACTTAAAACCTTTCAGAGAAAACCTCTCTTCTGTAACCTAGCACACGCTCACCTGTAGTTAAAGATTTATCATTTATCTGCTTCTGTATCAAAACAACTATAGAGTGAAGGGTCAAGAAGAGCCATAAAAGACTCATTACAACATGATGTACAGTGGGGAGAACAAGTATTTGATACACTGCCGATTTTGCAGGTTTGCCCACTTACAAAGCATGTAGAAGTCTGTAATTTTTATCATAGGTACACTTCAACTGTGAGTGACGGAATCTAAAACAAAAATCCAGAAAATCACATTGTATGATTTTTAAGTAATTAATTTGCATTTTATTGCATGACATAAGTATTTGATACATCAGAAAAGCAGAACTTAATATTTGGTACAGAAACCTTTGTTTGCAATTACAGAGATCATACGTTTCCTGTAGTTCTTGACCAGGTTTGCACACACTGCAGCAGGGATTTTGGCCCACTCCTCCATACAGACCTTCTCCAGATCCTTCAGGTTTCGGGGCTGTCGCTGGGCAATACGGACTTTCAGCTCCCTCCAAAGATTTTCTATTGGGTTCAGGTCTGGAGACTGGCTAGGCCACTCCAGGACCTTGAGATGCTTCTTACGGAGCCACTGCTTAGTTGCCCTGGCTGTGTGTTTCGGGTCGTTGTCATGCTGGAAGACCCAGCCACGACCCATCTTCAATGCTCTTACTGAGGGAAGGAGGTTGTTGGCCAAGATCTTGCGATACATGGCCCCATCCATCCTCCCCTCAATATGGTGCAGTCGTCCTGTCCCCTTTGCAGAAAAGCATCCCCAAAGAATGATGTTTCCACCTCCATGCTTCACGGTTGGGATGGTGTTCTTGGGGTTGTACTCATCCTTCTTCTTCCTCCAAACACGGCGAGTGGAGTTTAGACCAAAAAGCTCTATTTTTGTCTCATCAGACCACATGACCTTCTCCCATTCCTCCTCTGGATCATCCAGATGGTCATTGGCAAACTTCAGACGGGCCTGGACATGCGCTGGCTTGAGCAGGGGGACCTTGCATGCGCTGCATGATTTTAATCCATGACGCCGTAGTGTGTTACTAATGGTTTTCTTTGAGACTGTGGTCCCAGCTCTCTTCAGGTCATTGACCAGGTCCTGCCGTGTAGTTCTGGGCTGATCCCTCACCTTCCTCATGATCGTTGATGCCCCACGAGGTGAGATCTTGCATGGTGCCCCAGACCGAGGGAGATTGACCGTCATCTTGAACTTCTTCCATTTTCTAATAATTGCGCCAACAGTTGTTGCCTTCTCACCAAGCTGCTTGCCTATTGTCCTGTAGCCCATCCCAGCCTTGTGCAGGTCTACAATTTTATCCCTGATGTCCTTACACAGCTCTCTGGTCTTGGCCATTGTGGAGAGGTTGGAGTCTGTTTGATTGAGTGTGTGGACAGGTGTCTTTTATACAGGTAACGAGTTCAAACAGGTGCAGTTAATACAGGTAATGAGTGGAGAACAGGAGGGCTTCTTAAAGAAAAACTAACAGGTCTGTGAGAGCCGGAATTCTTACTGGCTGGTAGGTGATCAAATACTTATGTCATGCAATAAAATGCAAATTAATTATTTAAAAATCATACAATGTGATTTTCTGGATTTTTGTTTTAGATTCCGTCTCTCACAGTTGAAGTGTACCTATGATAAAAATTACAGACCTCTACATGCTTTGTAAGTAGGAAAACCTGCAAAATCAGCAGGGTATCAAATACTTGTTCTCCCCACTGTAACTGTCTATGATAATGGGATTATGCTCCTCTGGAAATTGAAATTATCCATGCAAGATCATTCTTGCATTTTGAGACCATTCAAATGAACTTTTTTGAAAGTATCTGTGGATCACTATTAATTCAGAAATGCATTGTGAAAATTCTCAAATTTACCATTGTCTGCATTTGTCAAGGTCAACCATTCAACCCTGGTATTGTAAGAAAATATTAAGTAACTACATGTACTTACTATAGGGTTAGGATTAGGGTTTGGTTTGGTTTAGCATTAGTTGCATCTAGTTATGCATAATTTATTGTTATTACTACGTTTTATTTTATGATGGTTAAGCCCTCCTTTCACTGACCATTTGTTTTTAGATATTTTTAAAGCTGTTTCAAGCATTTTGTACCGTATTTGTGGAAATATATTTATGGGTTATACCCATTTTGAATAATTTCTATGGGTATTACAGTGCCCCTATAAAGCTATTTTAAAGGCTCCTGATTTTGTTTTGGAGGTCTATATACAGGTTTACATGCATCAAAGGTCAAGAAACAGTTTCATTTTCTCATATAATTTACATTGCACATCACCACTTGTCTGGCTATCACCAGACCAAGCTCAATTTAAGATTGAACATTGGCCTGGGGAGTCTGCTCTGTATTTTCTACTGCACAAGAGGCGTGATAAACAAGCATTATTCAATGAATCTGTACGCAATTGGAAAGTCCTTCAACCAATCAGACCACAAAAGGCGTGATAAACGAGCATAATTCAAATGACTCTGTATGCAGTTGGATAGTCCTTCAACCAATCAGACCACAAGAGGCGTGATCAACGGGCAACGACCCATCGCTTCTCTATCCGTCATCATGTTAAACCCGCCAATTATCCAGGTGGATAAGCCAGTCTGTGATTGGTTCCCGCAAAAGTGTAACAGAAGCAGTAGAAATGAATGTACAGGTTTCCAGCATGAGTTGCAGGGCGAAATCAAATCGCCGGCAGATCAAGCTGGGTTTACCCAGTCTACATCACCACATTATTCAATGATTCTCAAACGACTCGCTGGATGAATCAGTCTCTCTAAATCCCTCCTTTCAGCGAGCTACTCTGCTCTGATTGGTCAGATGGCCCAGTCTGTTGGGATTGGTCTACCACTTACAGCGCGTGTTTCGGAAGCTAAACGCCTGCCTATTACCAAAACTGTTCTTAAGCTCCGGAGGCTCCTCAGTCCTCAGCGATTGTACACACTGTAAAGACAGTAAGGATGACATCGATTTTACCATATCAATCAGAGCGCGAGTCCGATGATGAAACATTTGAAGAACTAGTTATTCAACCCGAACCTCCATCGCAAGGACGACTTGAGCAGGACGTTTCTCAGTAATAGCCTACGCTACTCAGTTTGAGGTACATTATGAGATGTTGCAGCTATAATTCCTCACCATCAGCATGAACAAGTGTATGTCCATCAACAAACCGATGTGTATATTTCTAATTTATTGTGGTGCACATGCGGGTTGGCCAGAGACCTACACAATATAAAACACAAAACTACGTATTTTGAACACCCGGTAGAAAATGTATACATCAATAATTATTCATACTTACAGGTTGTGATTCTGAGGAGCAAGCTGGTCCAAATAAACTGGGTACTGACCCATCTTTCTAGAGCAAGCGTTTTGTGAATCCCGTGTTGAACTCGGAGATTTAAGAAGCTGTCATCAGTAACATGACGTGTTTGTGGGCGTGTCAAGCTGTTCGCAGGCGGACAACGTACAACATAGGCGGGCATTATGAAAATGTCTTTTCTAGTGACATAGAACCGTCACGTAGTAGGATTGGAAATACAAACGACTCATATAGGCGATTCTTTCTTTAGGGAGACAATAACTTTATTTATCGTGCACTTTCGACTTAACAGCTTTGCAGAACATTTACATTCACAAACAGCTATATTACACACTGCATTAAAGGGAATACATAGTAACACCATTCTGCCATAGAAACAACATAGATTTGACTGATTCCTAAATTAAATGATGATAAATGCAATGAAATTGAAAATGTGGGAAAGAAGGGCTACAGTCAGAATTGCAAAGGCAATCACAAAGACACCATGCTCCCACATAAATCCCCAATAGGGCAAAGACAGAAGTAATTATAAGGTGACAGAAGACCAATCATTCCTGCCTTCTCCAATTCTCACCCACAGTGTGAATTTGCCCACCTAAGCAGGACACTTGATGAATCAGCCCCATCATAGCAGGCAATCATGTTCCACAACATAAACCCTCTCATATTGTTTGCCAGGAGGAAAACATTTATGGCTTTTAAATATACTGCAATTCAATTCTAATAACAACACAAAACAATGAACACTGCAAAGGCAAAATGCACAGTTTGACCCTTTATTTTTTTTTTACAGGAAAAGAATCAAAGCACATTAGCAAGGGAAGTAAGTTTGTAAAACTCAATGATGTCATGCGGTAAAAGGAAATATACAGAGCAAAGAGATCATTTCTGCTCTCTGCACTGAGTCTGAAAGCAAATAAACATGTTTGGCACAGAGCTGATCACCTCATCCTCTCAGGAGGGGGCAGTTATGGGAGTAATCAAAGTTAAACAGAAGGAAAGGTAGAAAGTGGAAAGATAAGACAAGTAAATGAGGGAGAGTGTGGTGCACTCATTCCATCTGTTCTAATTGACTGTTTTTAACTTATGAGGGCAAGCTGTCTCTGTCATTAACACAATGACCCGGTGAGAGGACAAGAGCATAGTAAAATTCCATGCTGCTCAATCATTCTGCACTGCAGACTCCGTAACAAAACACGTTCGGCACACAAAAAAGGTTAATTTCACATTGATTTCAGTTGTTGCTCAAAGTGACAAAGGTTTTAAGATTTCCTTCCTGTTTTCTTTGCTTTCACAAGAGGAACTCAGAGGCCATGATTGACTGGCACAATGGCACAGCGCCCGGCCAGCGGGAGGATGAGCGCAGCGCTCAGGAGAGGTCAGAGTGTGTGCTGGCTTACATCCCTGTCGTCTACTACAGTTCTCTGTTGTGTATTGGAGTGCCAGGTATGAGATGTGCATTTTAATACCTACATAAATAGGGGTCGGTTCATTGAGAAATTAATTGAGAATGCATTTTAAGTTAAGAATTAAGGTCAAAATCAAGATGCGATTTTTGATTGAATTTAAAGAAAGTATGATGGAATGGAATGAAATTCAAAGACAGTGCAGTTAAGTTAGTTTGTATTAAAACGTAATTTTTCTGAATGAATTACCCCGAACGTGCAGCATTTAAAGGTTCAGTGTGTAAATTTTAGCGACATCTAGCGGTGAGGTTGCGAATTGCAACCGCCCACTGCTCACCCCTCCCTTTCGATGTACATAGAGAAGCTATTGTGGCCGACACAGGACAAAAATGTTGTCGTCTGAGACAGCAGAGAGTAGCTAGCGCTCTGTAGAGCAGTTTGTTCGTTTAGGGCTACTGTAGAAACATGGCACCGCAAAATGGTGACTTCACTGTAAGGGGACCCGTGGTGTATGTAGATAGAAATGGCTCATTCTAAGGTAATAAAAACATAACGGTTCATTATGTAAGGTCTTTATACACCAATGAAAACATTGTTATATTATATTTCATTTCTGTCAATAAAACAGAAATCCAATATAATATATATTATATATATTAGATCCTGCTAAATATTACACAGTGCACCTTTAAATTAGATATTGCATTTGATTTAAGTATATTAGGCCTAATTTAATTTATAATTTAAATCTGTTAATTCATAGATCTGGGAAGTCAAGTGTTCTTCTGCCATTGTCCATAAAATGAAAGTTAATTTATTATTAAATATGCTATACTAAAAAATTATGAAATTTAAATCAAATGCAATTTAATTCAAATGCAATTTGCTAAACATTAAGCTTTTAGTTGTCTTAACCACAAATTATTGATCAGGAAATTGGCTAAATTTAAGCAAATGCACTACTTAAAGCCATTGGCATCTCAGAAAAACATCAACAACTGAATTAAGTTTTTGGCAGAATATGGGAAGTTGTGTGTTGCATGGTGATGCTCCAGAGCAGTGTCTTGAAAATCTGGTAATAAATATAATAATAAATGCATCTCTACCACAGTGAAGCATGAAGGAAGAGGAGTCATTGTGTGGGGAGCCTTGTTAGCTGCTTCATCACTGTGAAAAGTCATTTAATGCTGTGGAGCACAGGAGATTATTGCCGAATGGCTTGCTTCCCACAATTGAAAAGTTGTTATCTAAAGAGAAATGATCAGATGTTATTTTTCAACAAGACAATGCTCCTGCCTAAATTGCAAAGACAACCAAGAAGTGTCTTGAGAACAAGTCCATCAGGCTCATATTTTGTCCTGGTCAGAGTCCAGATTTGAACCCTATAGTGAATATTTGGTCTCACATTAAACTCAAACTAACTGGGAGACATTTTTCAACTACCAAGCCATTTGAAGCCATTAACATTGAGTGGAACAACACTGACTCTTCCTGTAAAAGCTGTCTGCAAGTTTACCCACACGGGTTAAGTTACTTTACTTAAAAAAAAAGTTACTTTATCTACAATTCTTGCTAATTTCATGACCAGAGATTTGTGATTAAAATGCTTAAGACCATTAAAAGACCACTAAATATTTAGCAGTTTCTGGCTTGGCCCATTTTTTATATATAGCCTATATCTTCTTCACCTTGTCGTTTGATGGAGGAAGGTCATGGTAGATTCATTCAGTGAGACACACATCAGACCAGACAAGAAATCATTAAGCATCCACAAATTACTACACCAATCCCAAAACAGACTGACAGCATGCTTAAGGACAAGAAAAGTGATCAATCAATCAATAACGATTAATTAGCAACTCATCTGAAAGCTAACCATAAACTGCTACTATAAACCAGATCAGTGTCATGGACAGATGCTTGGTATTCACAACTACCAATTTAAATCAGTTTGGAACAAGATTAAGGTGAACAAGAAGAAATAGTATTTTCATTTTATTTGATTCAGTTGCATCTCCGAGTTAAATTCTCCATATTTTTTTTAATCTGATTTTGTTCTGCTAATGGAGATGTTTTTTCTATAAATAGTTTCAATGTATAAACACTTAAAACACACTTATCTCCTGTCTTGTTAAACAGGAAAAAGCAGTACATATTCACTTGAGTTTAATCTCTTCTTTGTGGAAAATCAGGGCAAAGGTTTTAGGGGGCCGCCATGTTCTGTAAATATGACCCCTAATCTTTTACTTCCCATCAATCCTGCTGTGTCTACTCCCTCCATGCCTTTGATTTCTATCTCCGTCTTCTGTTTTTCCCTTCTCTGGCCTCATTCCCTCACTGTTGTTTGCCTTGTCCATCCTTGTCTACCTCAATTCTTGTTTCTAATTCCAGTTGTCACCTTTTCCCAGTGAACATCCTGACATTGGTGGCTCTTTACCGGCTGGCTGTTCGTACTCAGAAGGCCCTCTACGTGTATCTTCTTGCTCTAACCGGCTCGGACATCCTCAGCCAGTTGTTCATCATCTTCGTGGGCTTCCTGCTCGAAACGGCCGTGTTTCACAGAGACGTCCCTGTGCTGCTGCTGCGCTCGGTCAGTATGATGGAGTTTTCCGCCAATCACGCATCCATATGGGCCACCGTACCCCTTACGGTCGACCGCTATGTTGCTTTGTGCCACCCACTACTCCACCGACAGATCAGCTACCCGGCACGGGCCCGGCGGATCATCGCTGTGGTGTTTACTTTGGCACTGGTATCCGGCGTGCCATTCTTCTGGTGGTCGGACATGTGGAGGGTCAGCCGCGCGCCCAACAACTTGGATACCGCCCTGATTTGGACACACGTGACTATTATTTACTTTCTTCCATGCTGCATCTTCCTCGTGCTAAACTCCTTGATCATTCTGAGGCTCCGGAAGAGACAGCGGCAGCAGATGTGCAAAGACGAGAGTGGGAAACAACTGGCACTGCCAGGCAAGCTGGGTAAAACCACAGCTATGCTCCTAGCAGTGACTTCTGTGTTTGCTATACTGTGGGCGCCTCGTACTGGAGTGGTGCTCTACCATCTTTATGTGTCGTCGGTGCACAACGATTGGCGGGTGCATCTAGCATACGATTTATCCAACATGTTTGCCATGCTAAACACTGCTGTGAATTTCTTTCTGTACTGTTTTGTCAGCAAACCCTTTAGAGCAGCAGTGAGGGATGTCCTGTTGTTCCGGGGGGCACCGTTGCACCCACGTCGGCCCCTTCATCACCAGCGCAATGCTGCCAATGCCTCCACCTCCTCTATTTCCAGCACCAAACGTTCCCAGCGAGAGATCACCCCTCTCGCTCAGAAAAGGGCAGACATCAAGATGTAGTCTTGCTTAAAGGGTTAGTTCACCCAAATATGAATATTCTGTCATTAATTACTCACCCTCATGTCGTTCCAAATCCGTAAGACTTTCGTTCATCTTCGGAACACAAATGAAGATATGTCTGAGAGCTTTCTGTCCCTTCATAGACAGCTACACAACTACCACTTTGACACTTCAAAAAGGTCATAAAGAGATCGTAAAACTAATCCATATGAGTTGAGACAGGATCACTTTATATGTTGAACAGATTGAATTTAATTTTTATTCACCTATAAACATTGATCAGCAAACATAAACAGAAGCTCAAACGAACCTGCTTGACGCGCAAGAACAAACCTCTTGCATGCTGTGTAACACACGAGAATGAACCTCATTGGTTCTTGGGGAAGCTCAAACGTGCTGCATAATGAACCTCATTGGTTCTTGCAGAAGCTCAAATGTGCTGCGTAACATGAGAATGAACCTCATTGGTTTTTGTGGAAGCTCAAACGTGCTGCGTAACATGAGAATGAACCTCATTGGTTCTTGTGGAAGCTCAAACGTGCTGCGTAACGAGAATGAACCTCACTGGTTCTTGTGGAAGCTCAAACGTGCTTTGTAACATGAGAATGAACCTCATTGGTTCTTGCGGAAGCTCAAACGTGCTGCGTAACACAAGAATGAACTTCATTGTTTTTTGTGGAAGCTCAAACGTGCTGCGTAACGAGAATGAACCTCATTGGTCCTTGCGGAAGCTCAAACGTGCTGCGTAACACGAGAACGAACCTCACTGGCTCTTGCATGTCAAACGAACATGCTTGAGCTTTCGTTTACCACAACTGATGTGTGAGTTGATGAATGTTTATATGTGAATAAAAGCCTAAATTAAATCTGTTCATCATATAAAGCCCCAAAAATTGGGACTAAACCACTCAATTCATATGGATTAGTTTTACAATCTCTTTATGAACTTTTTTAAGCGTCAAAGCGGTAGTTGCATGGACTATCTATGGAGGGGTCAGAAAGCTCTCAGATTTTATCAAAAATATCTTCATTTGCGTACTGAAGATGAACGAAAGTCTTACGGGTTTGGAACGACATGAGGTTGAGTAATTAATTAAAGAAGTTTCATTTTTGGGTGAACTAACCCTTTAAAGACATAGTTCACTTTAAAAATGAAAATTCCGTCATTATTTACTCACACTTATGTTCATGACCTTTCTTTTTTTGTCCATACTTTTTGACAAAAAAAAAACCCTCTGAAAAATTCTTTGGAATATCTTCTTTTGTGTTCCAAAGATGAAAGAAAGTCAGTTTACTTGACTAAAGTTTAATTGAGTAAATTTTAAATTTTTGGGTGAACTATCCCTCTAAGTCCCAACAATAGCATTGTCTTGTTCTTATAATTAACTTGAAAAGAGACTCAAAATTGTGACTTTTGTGGATTTGAAAGGTTAAAGGTGCAGTCACATAAGTGCAAAAAAAAAGGTTAATTGTCTATTGTCAATAGTGTAGAGATGTATGAAGCACAGCTCAAACCAAGCCATTTTCAGCACAGCAAATTTGCGAGTGAAATCCGTGGGTAACTTTTTCGCCCTTAAGCGAAAATCTTGCAAATTCGTATTGGAATGACTTGATTTCGGCCGTGAAGTTTCACAGGGCAACAATATGTGACCGCACCTTTAGTGTGTAACATTGCGTGACTGGCATCACCAAAGGGAATAGAAAAAATAATGACTTGTTTCCCACATAACAACATATCCAGATAAACAGATAGCATCCATTCACGCTAATGTGCACCACAGGTACTGTTCAACACTGTCTTATCTGACCTCTGGTTAGTGACCCAAGAGATCACAGTTTACGGTCATTAAACAAAAGCCCAATAATGTTAGCTTTGTCTTGCTGATAAAACAAGTAAGGTTTCCAGGACATCATGGACATCTTCCAATCAAGACATAACCATTCCAGAATAGAGCGTGTTTTGCACTGATCTGCATATCTGTGTTATTTATTGTCCTGTCCTCTGGGGGGCCAAGAAAACGTACTACAGTATTTATGAAACAAAGATATTTGGCTCATCAAATGAGTATTATGTCTTGTTATTTTCCATAAATGGTTAACCTTCAAAGGAATAGATCAAAATATGAATATTCTGTCATCTTTTACACACATTTGGGTTGTGTTATTAAACTGTATGACTTACTTTCTTCTGTGAAACTCAGGTAGGAGGAAAGCTCTTTTAATGAAACTAAATTGAGATCAAGCACCACAATAAAAAAAAAGACAGCATAAAAGTATCATGAAACTGTTTCATATGGCTCATGCTGTATAATCCAGGTTTTCTGAAACCTAGCTTTGTGTGAGAAAAAGGATGGAATTTCATTCATTATATGAAAATGCCCTATGTTTCTTTGAATTTGTGTACAAATATCATAATAAACATTCATACTTTTTGTGGAAAGTCATACAGGTTTGAAATAACACAAGGATGAGTAAATTATGTCAGTTTTTTTTTATATTTTTGGGTGAACTATTCCATTTAAATGTTGTATTTTGATATCGCAAGAACGTGTCAAATATTTAGTGTTTTATAAATGTTGCTCATATTGTAGATGAATGAAGTTCTTTGAACACATACAGGCTTTTCTTTTATTCTCACTCATCTATCATTCCATACTATAAAGCATTTTTAGATTTGAAGACATCTTAAAAATTCAATCAAGACATCATACACTCCATATCAGAAACAAATGTGATTAGCATTTCATTTTCTCATCAAACAAAGCGACGTACATTAGGTTACATAGTGTTCTGATCGAGACCTTTCTTTGCATGACTAAGTTAAAGCCTTTCACAGCGCCGTCCAGTGAAGCAGAGCAAGATGGTTGACCTTTTTAACTCTGGTGTGGAAAGTGCAGTTGCTGGCTTAGCTGTGCATTGAGTGCATGGCGACTGGATGAGGTTTTAAAAGGGGCTTCGACGTGGGAACACAACGAGTGAAGACACCACTGTACAAACAGACCGCCGATCCAAGGAGCTCAAGGTCTGCTGAACAAAGCCAGCCCTGAGCTTCTGTGCATGCACCCATGCAGCAACAGCTAAAATTTTAATTTGTTAGAATTTACCAGAATCTCCAGAGACATTCTGGGGTCAATTAAATGACTCTGTAATTTGTTATCTGATCAGATATCGTGCAGCACTTGCCAGTGTGTACTTAAAGAGAACAGATTCAAATGAATTGAGATAGACAAGCTCAATCTAAAAGCGAAGTAAAATGTGATACAATGACCAAAGTCTTGATGTGTTCACTTACACACCTGCCAACTGTATATAAAATGTATTTGATTCTCAGAGAGAGTTAGTTTAATTTGAATAAATCTGATGGAAGCAAGACTGCATGAATCAATTTAATCAGTCCTTGACTTAAAGGGATAGTTCTCCCAAAAATGAAAATTACCCCAGGATTTACTCACCTCAAGATAGGTGTATATGACATTCTTCTTTCAGACAAATACAATTGGAGTTATGGGTTTTCAAACCCAGCGAATCAATAGGTTTGTGTAAGAAAAGTATCCATAATCCATCCATCTGTGTTAAATATGGATATTTTTCTCACACAAACGCATCGCTTCACTTCAGAAGGCCTTTATTAACCCCCCGGAGCTGTGTGGATTACTTTTATAATGGATGGATGCACTCCCATTCACTGCCATTATAAAGCTTGGATTAGCCAGGACATTTTGTAATATAACTCTGATTGTATTCGTCTGAAAGAAGAATGTCATATTCACCTGGTGGCTTGAGGGTGAGTAAATCATGAGGTAATTTTCATTTTTGGGTGAACTATCCCTTTAACAAATGATCGCACTGCTCTAACTAAATGTGTTTTGAATGTCTTTTTATGACTAATGATTTAATGAAGCATAGTATTGGCTAAAAGGTACATTAAAAGCTTTGATTTAATTAGTCTGGTAAATTACAGAGGAAAGTTTGTAACTTTGCAATCTGGAAAACAAACTCACTTGTTATCTGGAGCTTTGGTTATGAACTCTTCTCTTGTCCTTTTAGTGCACTTGTGTTTCTCAGCACCCAGTGTTGCATCCTGTCTCTCTCTCTCCTTTTCTCTCTCTAGCTCTCTCTCTCTCTCTCCCTTCTCAATTGTGAGAAGGAGCCTCTGGCCCTGCAGATGTTATCAGATGTTGTCTCTTTGAAAAAAGTCTCCCGCTGCATCACAAACACAGATGTCTGAGAAGAAAGCACATCTATCGTTAAAGCCTTAATATGAGCAGACTGCTGACAGCACAGGAAAGAGTCTAAATATTTGGAAGACAATAAATAACCTGCTCTGTTTGAGGTCAGCTTTAGATTTGCTGGGTCTTATTCAGCTGCAGATCATGGTTTTGTCCTTGCTATGTAATTAATTTGCCACTTTTCCTACATTATCTGAAAAGGCCAACATGAAATGACATTTACAACCCTGTACACTGAAAAAAAGGTGTAGGTTTTACTTTGAAACTCACTCAGAGATTGCTATTAAATTTCACAAATAATTTAAAAGAAACAGCAAGTACAAATGAATAAAAAATATATATGTATTTTTTACAGTGTATGTTAAACTATGTGGTTTTAAGCCAGAGTTTGGAGTCAGTTGCAAGCGGTCAAATTTGGCCAGTAAGTGTAGATATAAAATTAGCAGTGTCTTCTGATTAAATAATTTGGCTCAAAAATATCTGTGGTTCCCATAAGCAAGGATGGCAGATGGCGTCCTTTCTCAGATTACATTTTGATGTAAGATTGTTTCTTTTGACTAATGTGCACTGAACCATGTACAATAAGAATTGCTTGTTTTCAAATCAGTTGCAATGTTTTTGTTGGTGATGCCATATGAGAACTACCTTCCTGTTTCATCAAGTGATATATTTTTGCCATAAAGACATTTATGAAATATGACTTAAATTTGTATCACTAAATGTGTTTCTGTATAATGTGGCGTGACTACAAATATCCCCACAAAATGGCATGTGGCACTTGCATGATGCTTTCCCTTAAAGGAGTTGCTTTGTTGTTCATGTTTTATATCGTGACACACAAGCTTTCCTTTGGTTGTGTAATTGAATATGTGTACTGATTAACTGTTGTTGCATTTTGATCATACCGATCGGAAATTAAATGGATATGAGGACCTATTTATGTGTCTTGAGTCCTTTAAAAAATAAATGCGCTCAAGCCTGAAGCTCTGTTGCATTTCAGTGATGGAAACATTCAGATTTCAAGCCTATAAAATCAGTTGTGATGCATGCTAAGGTTTCTGTGACTTTCTTATTATTCTTTTTTTTTTTCTTTGCTGTCAAACTAGGAAAGAAAACACAGTGTGCGATAACTACAATATCCTGTTATGTGAGCAGAACACATTCAGGAAAAGAAACAATGAGTCTGCTAGCTCTCTATATCATAATTGTAATCTTAAAGAAATGGACCTGGTCCATTCTGGTTATACTTTGACAATAGCACAGATGCCGATTATGGTGTAAATCTAAGACCGTATAATCAGCTGTCTTCAGCTAAATAAATACAAGACTGTACAAAGAAGAGTGAAAGAGGATGCCCTTGCCCTTGAGCAAGGCTTTTGACCCCAGGTTGCTCACATGCTGTCCTGTCGCTGCTGGAATAAACAGAATGAGAATTGCATGAGGAAAATATATTGCACAGAGCATATGGCAAATATAAAAGAAATATAATGAATCTGAAGAAAATGTGAGTAGTGTTCCCTCGTGAGCAGTAGTAACAGTCAAGCAAGCAAGAGATAAAGGATAGGTAAAGATTGCCTAATGATTTGCCACTAGGTGGCAATGTGCACACACATTTAGAAATATAATTCCCACAGGATTAAGTTTTGAACCTGTTACTTTTCTGCGTGTAAATGTGGAATGTAGAGAACATTAATATATATTTGTAATATCGATATAGATATTACAGAGAAGCAATGTGTTTTGAACATATATTGAGAGATATTTTAAATGGGCAAGGGTAGACTCAATGTGTGTCTTCATTTCGCACCCATCTTTTTAAAATTCAGATTGTCCCTTCATCTGTGTTCAGGCCCAGAAGAAACCAAGAAAAAAGAAACAAAGCCATTGTTGGATTTACTACCTGAGTAGGCTGGAGCTGGGGTAGATAGAGCAAAACTATGCAGCATTGAGGCCTCAAATTACCAGTCTGATACTAAAGTTAGTAACGGCTCTTGTAATGTGCTATGTTTAGATTAGATAGATAGATAGATAGATAGATAGATAGATAGATAGATAGATAGATAGATAGATAGATAGATAGATAGATAGATAGATAGATAGATAGATAGATAGAGTGCATCCGGGAAGTATTCAGAAGCGCTTCACTTTTTCCACATTTTATGTTACAGCCTTATTCCAAAATGGATTCAATTAATTATTTTCCTAATGGGGCAACAATACCCCATAATGACAACATGAAAGAAGTTTGTTTGAAATCTTTGCAAAATGTATTAAAAATAAAAAAACGAAAAAAATCATATGTCCTTACTCTCCACCATAAATTGCTCACTACGATAGCTATTTTTTCCCCTCAGTTTTTCCAGGTAGTGAAAACAGGCGCGTTCCCGACGGTGAGAGCTGGCGAGCTCGAGAGCGACGCGCAAGCTTTAGTGTGCGCGCGCGCAAGTGAAACTGAGAGTTTGAGTCACATCATTGGCGGCTGAAAGCTATCAAAACTCGCCAAGTGTTTGCCCTCGACTATCCTTGAAGCTTTTTGAAGGTTTGTTTGCCTGGAATACAAAGGGAACATTGTTTTTTTTCAGGGTTTAATACCTTACCGCAGCTCTCTGCCACATTTTGGCGTCGCGATGTCTTATTTATTTTCATGCACTTGCTTGAACATGTAAATTGTGCTCATATACCAAAGAGAGTCAGAGAAACGACATAGTATCTACGTCTGACTGCAAAAGGTGAGTTTATTTTATTATTTTCCTGTGCATGTATGTGATGTCGTAAACAGATTTCCACTTTTACAATATGTTTGGGTTTTGTGATTTATGTTATTGTGTTTATTGTGGCTTATTGATATTAATTAGGCTATGTGTTTTGAGCGTACATCAGTTTCATGGAGTCTACGGGAATATTATTCTGGTTTGTTTATAAATGTGTTGTTTTGGGGGTTGTTGCAAATGATTTACCACGGTGTTAAGGATGCTAATCAGCTCATTCTGTTTCATTTCTCAAATAATCCCGTTATGCCTATTTTGAGCAATGAAGAGAATCTTTGTTCACCTGCTCAGGTGAGACGCCCTGTCAGCCACGATGCTTGACTTTGCTGCGCTCTAATTGGTGCGTTGTAACTGATTGAATGATGTGATTGGCTCAAACGGCTGTATGTCAAAAATTGTACGGTTTAAATTAGCAGTAAGCAAAATGCATTTTAACCTTGCAAAATGCCATGATTTTACTGAAAAAGTCAATATTTAATCACTATTTTATGTTTCTTATCATACTGTTGATCAGTTACACTAGTTTCTTGATCTTATTTACCGTGCATTCTTGGATAACGTATATTTTGACATCGCCCATGATAGTTTTTGTAAATATTTTAAAAGTACACCGAAAAGTGCTTGTCTTGTTTAGCCTATATTTTAATTTGTACACTGCATAAATATACAAATGTGGAAATCATCAAAATGCTTTTCTAAAATAATATATATTTTTTTATGTTGTGCCAAAGGCTACTACATAAAATGAACAATTAAAATGCAATATAATACAATGATACATTAGAAAACATGTTAATTAGTCTACCTGTGGTTTCTTTGCTCATTGTGGCATTTTTAGCTTGGTCTTATAACAGCAGAATTGTTTAATCTTTATATATGAATTAACTGTCTTACTTGAGGTTAAAGAGCTACAAGTGAAGATATAAATACTCATCCTCACTGGTGTGGTGATTTAAAAGACTTGGAAGTTAAGAGTTTTTTTTCTTTCTTCTAGTTTTTAATTTCAAATAAAAGAATGTGTGTTGAATGTTTAATTGGCACATCGTTAACATTTATGGTTGAATATATGAAACGTAACACTCTTTGATCAAAAACTTTAATCCCGTGCTGGAGCTACAATTCAGTTACCTTTTATGCCTGTGCTAATGTTGTGGTTTACAGAGAAAACTAGAGTTCTTCCAGGGCAAGAGTCAAAAAAATACACATATATGTACTCAGACTTTATCAATCTGATATGAAAATGATTGGCTTCAGTTAAGCACAAACTGTACTGTAGCAGTTCCTGTAGTGAAATCAGTGTAGTGTGATCAAACAGACACAACCTGTTAAAAAAGGAACATACCCATCACTGGGTAACTTAAATCTGGTTGTAATGACATTTGTGTTCATTCATTCCATTAATTCTAATTCGATTCTTTGTGGTTAATCTTTACGGAAAATAACAGAACATAGGTGGTGTTTTTAAATACTGATTTTACTATAAAATGTCTATTAGGGAATTGCAAGTTAAAGGCACAATATGTAAGATTTTTTGATTAAAATATCCAAAAACCACTAGAACAATGTTATATATTTTGTTGACTTGTGTACTTACATTATCCAAAATGTTTCCAAGAATGTTTAAATCCAGAGAAATAAGCAATTTTAACTAGGACACTGACCGTGTCTGTGCGTCTCCTATCAATGACATCATACCAGCGTTACCCTCGATTTCCGTTTTATTTTGTAGAAACCATGGAAACACCAGACGCTTTAATATATTACGTGTTTTATTAGACAGGTGAGCAACTGTTTGGATACATTTATCGACAGAAAACGAATCATTGTTATACAGCTCAACACAGTTAGTCTTATTGTTTAAATCTCGTTTTCTTGATTTACCGGGAGTACCATGTTTTACCATGACTAATATCGATCTAGCTTACTGCAGTGTGCAACAAGTGTCTCATAGTAGCCGCCGAGCGAACGCACAGAGTAGCATTATAACATAACTTTCAACACACTCAAATGTATCTAATATGATAAAACAGCGCTGCATTCCCCCACATACGCATGAGTGGAAGAAGCAGAAGCAGTCGTCTGCGGCCTAATAAAAGCTCTGCGTAATCAAGGCGTCATCAAGTTACGCCCATGTTTTGAATAAGTGACCTCTAGCGGCAAAAAAATTACATATTGTGGCTTTAAGCTATAAACCAAATACTAAGATTCATGTGTTTTGGGTACTGAGTTTTCTTATTGAATTTGATTTTTATTGAACAAGGGAGCTCTGATTTTAGTGTTTTTTTTTTTTGTTTTTTTCTTCTCAAGCAAAATATTTGAGGTCCCATTTCATTCTAATTCATCTTGAATTAGGCTGTTAAATGGTTATACAAGAGATCCATGAAATGTGACATGCAGAAATAAATTTACAAATAAACTTAACAGCTCTATAAAAAACACTGAATTTATGAATTTCACATATGGACAACATGTTATCACATGTATTTCCCATGTGTAAAGTCTGTGTTTCACATGTGACAACGTGTTTTTGCATGTGAAATTCATGTGGTTTTTCTGTGAGGGCCGGTCCATTTGGCTTTTTACATTTTTCTCTACCTGATTCACTCTCTTCGAGGTTTTGAAAGTGGAACTAAGAAAATCAATATTTTTTTAAAAGACATTAATGATTAACAGACAGATCTGGATGAGCTCCAGGTGTGGAAGTTCCTGCTCTTAATGATTAATCTCTGCTCTTAAAGTGCGGTCACACTAGATCAGTGGTGTCCAATCCTGCTCCTGGAGGACCACTGTCCTGCAGATTTTAGCTCAAACTCCAATTAAACACACCTGAAACAGCTAATCAAGCTCTTACTAAGCATACTAAACTTTCAGGCAGGTGTGTTGAGGCAAGTTAGAGCTAAATTCTGAGGACAGTGGCCCTCCAGGACCGAGTTTGGACACCCCTGCACTCTTTTAATCAGACTTAGTTTCCTCACTGAGCAAATCTGTTTTTGGCCATGTTGTTTTTTTTTTACAAATAGGCAGAAATATTCTTTAAAAAACAGTGATACTTATGAGTGAGAGCATAGAATTGGAACAAAATACACAAATCTATAACTAAAAAATACCCCAGTTTATATACACTACCATTTAAAAGTTTCAAGTCAGTATGATTTATTTAAAAAAATGTATCTTATGCTCAAGTCTGTGTCTGCATCAAAAATACAGTAAAAATAGTAATATTGTGACATATTATTACAATTACAGTTTTCCGTTTTATTATATTTTAAAATGTAATGTATTCCTGTGATGGAAAAGCTGAATTTTCAGTATCATTAATCCAGACTTCAGTATCACATGATCCTTCAGAAATCATTCTAGTATGCTGATTTGCTGCTCAAGAAACATTTTCTTATTATTATCAATGTTTAAAACAGTTGTGCTGCTTAATATTTTTGTGGAAACATTGATACATTTTTTTCAGGATTCTTTGATGTATAGAACATTCAAAAGAGCAGCATTAATTTGAAATGGAAACGTTTGAAACAGTCTTTATTGTCCTTGCTGAGTAAAAATGTTAATGTTAAAATCTTACTGACCCCAAAAGTTTGAATGGTAGTGTAACTTAAATCATCATTTAAGTTATATAATCCTGCTGCCTATATTTATCGCAATGTGTGAAGTAATTTTGAATGCTCAAAGTCTAGTGAGACCACCCCTTTAGAGAGCCAACCTAATGGCCACTTGTGGAGCATGAACCTGTGAGTGACGTTTAAATGGCTGTGATGTAATCTTATGATTTTGACGTTGTCACTCCCTCCCTTGGTGTGTAAGGGGAGGATTTTGAGTCGAAGTCACTCGCTATCTTGCTGTAACTCTTAATTGCTGCATGCTCATTCTTGCTTTTCTCTCTTGTCTGATTTTAGGTGCTGGAAACCATGGATCACCTCACCTCCAAATCCCAATTTTTAAATTTTCTTCTCTTCATTGCTCTATGCATTCTTCCTGGATCACAGGCACAGACTTCGATCCCCAAGGGCTGTGGAGCTAATGTGGACTCCTTGTATTTCAATCTGTGTGACCTGAATGCTGTCTGGGGTGTTGTAGTGGAGGCATTTGCAGCTGCTGGTTTGGTGGCCACCCTGATTCTTCTGATCGTGCTGCTAGCCAGCCTTCCCTTTGTCACTGACAGGAAGTGGCGCAGCTCGTTGGGGATTCACGCCGTGTTCCTGATCTTTACGTTTGGACTGTTCGCCCTCACGTTCGCCTTCATCGTCGGGAGGAACTTCACCACGTGCGCGTCACGCCGCTTTCTGTTCGGTGTGTTGTTTGCCGGCTGCTTCTCGTGCCTTCTCATGCAAGCCGTGAGGTTGAACATACTAGCCAGGAGGAACTCTGGGCCCAGAGGTTGGGTTTGGTGCTTGGGCGCTCTGGGACTCTGGCTGGTGGAAGTTGTCATCAATACAGAATGGCTAATTATTACAATTGTACGATCCCCAACTAACATTACCGGAACCGTTGCTCCTGCTACTGCTGTTCCCTGTAACATTGACAACAAGGATTTTGTCATGGCGCTCATATACGTTCTAAATCTACTCTTGGCGGTCGTGGTGGCATCATTACCCATATTGGCAGGGAAGCACAAGCGTTGGCGCAAAGATGGAGCCCTCATCCTGGTCACAGGACTGATTTCGGTGGGCATCTGGGTGGCGTGGATTGTCATGTACGTATACGGGAACTTAAAGAATGGTGGGCCGACATGGGATGACCCCACACTGGCTATAGCACTGGTGTCAAATGCATGGGTGTTTCTGCTGCTCCACACCATGCCGGCGGTGTGTAGCCTGAGTGAGGCAGATGAAGATCCAGCTGTTGAGGAAGATCTGTACCCTAGCAGAGGGTACGAGAACATTCTGAAGGAGCAAAGCGCACAGAGTATATATATGGAGAATAAGGCCTTCTCTATGGATGAGCCCAACACAGGTAAATGCAAGCTTTTGAGTTTTTACTTTGTATTCTTCTTAACTTTATGATTAGGGATCCATAATATATCTGTGGTGTAATAATGTTATTGGCTATCTGCATCTGCTAAAATGTGTTACACTACCATTCCAAATTTTGGGGTTAAAACCAAGGAATAAAATTAAAATTAAAAATAAATTTTTACTCTGAATACATTTTAATATATAATGTAATTTTATTCATGTGATGGCAAAGCTGTATTTTCAGCATCATTACTCCAGTCTTCAGTGTCACATGATCCTTCAGAAATCATTCTAATATGCTGATTTGGTGCTCAAAAAACATTTCTGATTTATCTATTTTGAAAACAGTTGTGCTGCTTAATATTTTTGTGGAGACTGATACGTTTTTTTTAAGGATTCTTTGATGAAAAGAAAGTAAAAAAACAGTGTTTATTTGAAATAGAATTTCCATTATAAATGTCTTCGTCACATTTGACAGAAAAGATATTAATAATGTTTTTATTTGTGATCAGGTTCTTTAATGTTTCTAATAGCAATATGCATTTGACAGATGCAATCCTTAGAATTCGAGGGGGTTATATTACCTTTACATGTCTGTGCAGCTTTTAAATTCATTAGCAGTATTCAGATAGCTAGCTATACAGAAAATGCAACTATCGCATCAGCGTGGAAGTATTGTAGTTGGCCTGTAAGAGAAAACTGACTGTAGCAGACAGTTTACACCCACTACAGTGCCTCTTGTGGAAACACTAGTATAATTGTTGCATTATAGGTTATATTCTGACAAATTTCGGAACAGAACAAATGTCTGAAATCAGGCCTTTACAGCTAAAAGTGTCTGTGTTCATGTTTCACATAAATATCGTAGGCCTAAGGTGGCTCTATTACGTTTAAGAACTGGACCTGAAAATCATTCCGTTGATCATTCCGAGTATTTTAAAAAATGTATTCTCAATTCTCAACTTTATTAGTAACAATTATTACTGTTTATGGATCTAACACCATTTCTACATCGGACGCAACCGTTGACGCGCCGCTCACGTTAGATGTAGACACGGTGTAAAACTTCTTTGACTCTGTGTACAGCCATGTAACCTTACATCTCTAGTTTGTGCTGTTTCAAAAGCTCCATGCAGTGATTACAAATTAAACTAATACTGCCAATTATATAATCCAGAAACCCAATATGTCTGTGTGTTAACACACTAAGAGGAGAGTGAACTTGTGACTTTGAGAGAGGACAAAGCTGCAGAACATGCTGGAAACCGGACTGAATTTCACAATAACTGCTGCTTACACCACTGAATTTGATATGCTGATGTTTGAATCCACTCATTCTAATATCTGATGGTACCGCACTGAACATGCTGTTCATCCATCCATCCTCTCTTCCTCTTTCTCCTCCCCTCTGTCCCTGTCTTCTCACTCTGTGTCTGTTTCTCTCTTTGTTTTTGCACCTGCTTGTTTCCTCTGGCCAAACATGCAAATATCTTTGTTGCCTTTTGATGTCCATGAATTTGAACCCAGGTAGCTGAGAGTTTCCATGCGTTTGTGCATTCAGAGCTGTGTGTCAAACCTTTCTATTATAAATCAACAATATCAACTCTGTTTACTCAACCAATAACTGATTCACAGTACGGTTTCATATATCCGATTATCTCAATGACGTACCATAGGTATAACATTTCCTCATGTTCATCAATATTTGCATATCATCTGTGGTTTTGTGAAGTAAAAGTTTGTATTGAACAGGGAGGGTTGGAAAGTTCAGGAATCGTATCTCACTAGTAAATGAATACCCAGCGCAAAATGGAAGACCTCTCCCACCCTGGCATGAGTCAATATCACACTACTCCTATCTAGAGACCCTAAAGCATGTGTTTACATTAGCATGTCTCCACGGAGACTGAGGTGTGGCAACAATATCATCAGTATTTCACAGAGCAAGAGGACATTTCTGCCCCACTGAATCAGTGCAACCTTTTCAAACCACAGTGCGTCATATGCTTTATAAATGCACAAGTCTGGTGTCTAAGATAACTTGATATTTGTTCAGAGATTATAAAAGAAAGGCATATATCTGTAGGTTATTAAAACATAACATTATTTTATTGTTGCGCTTGTTCTTCATAAGTGAATAAAGAGTGTGTGTAAATTCTACATGATGATATAAAAACAAGTCTGTGTGTTTATATATACAAACACACACCAAGGATAATTGATCAAATAAACAATACAATATTATTACAATATAAAATAACTGTTTTATATTTGAATAGATTTTAAAATGCAATTTATTCCGGTGATGAAAAGCTGAATTTTCAGCATCATTACTCCAGTCTTCAGTGTCACATGATCCTTCAGAAATCAATTTAATATTTAACATTTCTTCTTATTATCAATGTTTAAAACTGTTGTGCTGCTTAATATTTTTCTGGAGACTGATCATTTTTGATAAACAGAAGTTCAAAGAATAGCATTTAATTGAAATATTTAGTAACATTATATCTTTTGGTCAATATAATTCATCATTGCTAAATAAAACTCTTCATTAAAAAAAACTTATTGACCCCAAACTTTTCAACAGTAGTATATATTCAAATATTACACAAATATGCTAAATAAACATGCTAAAGAGTTTGATTTCAACATCAGTTAACAAATGTGAAATAAACTATATATATATATATATATATATATATATATATATATATATATATATATATATATATATATATATATATATATATAAAATATTCAGGGGGAAACAGGTTATCTATTCACATGTATTGCATATAGCTTTGCCATTTTCTCTCCTGAAGTATTTGTATATGGCATGTCATGATTTACATGATTTACACATTTAACATCTTTGTTTTAATATTGTTTTCTCAGGTAATAAGCCTGTGTCCCCATACGGCGGCTATAACGGCCAACTCCGAAGTATATATCAGCCCACAGAACTGGCCATCATCACCAAAGGAGTGGGGAATGTGAGTGCACATATTTTACTACTGATTTGACTATGCATACAAGTCTTGTGGTCCCTGTTCAAAAACAATATAAAAGAGAGCTACAAATACAACAGTCCACATCTGCTTTCAGTGTTGTAGACCTGAATGTTTTTTGTGCATTTGTGTGTTCACCTGCCATATCTATTTGGACTGTGTTTTCGGCTGTAGCAACACGGGGAGTCGTATGACAATGTAATTCCAAGAGCATCCATAGGCACTCCGCCCAGAGACCAGAGCGGTCACTCCAGCCCATCAACACAAGTTGACGATATGAGAAAAATATATTCAAATGTACGTGGAGAGCATTAGTGATACTGCGTTTGTTTGCTTGGGGTCTCTCCAGTCTATCGCCCTTTCACTTTCATCTGCCTTCCTCCTTTTTCAACATGCATGCATACTGACTCACTGACGTTTAAACAGAATTTTTTTCTGTTTGTACTAATCCGATGGACTGTAAAGTGTCCTTCGGCTTTGTAAGGGTTTTTAGTTCAATCAGTCCAATTTACGAATGAATAATTCAGTGCGATATGGGAACAGATTAAACCGGTTAATTCAAAAGAATCATCTTGTTTACGAATCAGACATCGCTATTGCATCTTGGAGCGGGTGATGATTTCTTCAGTTCAAAATAACGATGAATGATTTTCTTGAAATGTAGTGGAGTAAAAAGTACAATATTATGCTTTGGAATGTAGTGAATTAAAAGTTTCCCAAAATAAATATACTCTAAAGTACAGATAAAAATCTGTAAAAAAGTAAAAATACTTTGCTACTTTTCACCTCTGTGTATAAATATAAATAAAAATGATTATTATATGTACCATTAATTTGGAATAAGTGGCAAAGCCAAATGAAAGATGTTTTTGTGGCCTTTAAACATCAAAAGTTTGTCAAGCTGTTCAACCATTAAAATTACAGATTTTTAAATTGTTTTAAAATGAAGCTCATAATCACCCACACAAAACATCCTTCAACATTTTTCACTTTGGTGAAGAAAACAGAATCTGTCCTTCTGAACTTTCTTAGATTTCTGGGTCTTGCCTCTCACTTTATCGTCTCTCTCAATTACACATGTCTGTGGGGAATTCTTCTCCCTCTTTGCCTTGTCATTCATTCTTTCAAGATCTGCTTTCATTCCTAGAATGCACTTGGTGACACTGTAGCCTTCTGTCTGGGATGAAGGAATTTAAAGCCCATTTTAAGACATTTGTTTGTGTTTTGTTTGTGTTAATTATTATCATTTTCATTTTTGTAAGGTATGAGGGGGTGGAAGAAGGAACCAAATCTAATAAACTAAACTGTATGTTTTCTGTCTTTTCCTTCCTTTAAAAAAAAAAAAAAAAATCATTTAATTACTGTTTTTCTCACCTCTGTCATATGAGGCATCTGTGTATTCTCTTATAGACCTTAGTCTGGTTAGTCGCCATACAGTTTTTACAGGTCCTAGATCATATCATATCATGGTTTTATGGAGTTTTGGGGTGTTTACATGACAACGATATACTAAAAACGGAAACTTTTTTTTTTCCATTGTTTTTTTTTGCATACAGATAACAACGTTATAAAAATGAACCCCCGTTTACAAGGATTCACAAAAATGACTAAAACGCTGTATTCTGCTGCCAAGCCAGTAGTTGGCAATGTCACTTTGTAAAGAAAGACTATGCGCCTATACACCGATCAGGCATAACATTATGACCACTGACAGGTGAAGTGAATAACACTGATTATCTCTTCATCACGGCACCTGTTAGTGGGTGGGCTGACTACATGTCAGTTAGAAGCAGGAAAAATGGGCAAGCATAAGGATTTGAGCGAGTTTGACAAGGGTAAAATTGTGATGGCTAGACGACTGGGTCAGAGCATCTCCAAAACTGCAGCTCTTGTGGGGTGTTCCTGGTCTGCAGTGGTCAGTATCTATCAAAAGTGGTCCAAGGAAGGAACAGTGGTGAACCGGCGACAGGGTCATGGGCGGCCAAGGCTCATTAATGCACGTGGGGAGCGAAGGCTGGCCTGTGTGGTCCGATCAAACAGACGAGCTACTGTAGCTCAAATTGCTCAAGAAGTTAATGCTGGTTCTGATAGAAAGGTGTCAGAATACACAGTGCATTGCAGTTTGTTGCGTATGGGGCTGCATAGCCGCAGACCAGTCAGGGTGCCCATGCTGACCCCTATCCACCGCCAAAAGTGCCAACAGTGGGCACGTGAGCATCAGAACTGGACCACAGAGCTATGGAAGAAGGTGGCCTGGTCTGATGAATCACGTTTTCTTTTACATCACGTGGATGGCCGGGTGCGTGTGCGTTGCTTACCTGGGGAACACATGGCACCAGGATGCACTATGGGAAGAAGGCAAGCTGGCGGAGGCAGTGTGATGCTTTGGGCAATGTTCTGCTGGGAAACCTTGGGTCCTGCCATCCATGTGGATGTTACTTTGACATGTACCACCTACCTAAACATTGTTGCAGACCATGTACACCCTTTCATAGAAACTGTATTCCCTGGTGGCTGTCGACTCTTTCAGCAGGATAATGCGCCCTGCCACAAAGCAAAAATGGTTCAGGAATGGTTTGAGGAGCACAGCAACGAGTTTGAGGTGTTGACTTGGCCTTCAAATTCCCCAGATCTCAATCCAATCGAACATCTGTAGGATGTGCTGGACAAACAAGTCAGATCCATGGAGACCCCACCTCGCAACTTACAAGACTTAAAGGATCTGCTGCTAACATCTTGGTGCCAGATACCACAGCACACCTTCAGGGTTGGTGGAGTCTATGCCTCGACGGGTCAGGGCTGTTTTGGCAGCAAAAGGGGGACCAACACAATATTAGGACATAATGTTATGCCTGATCGGTGTAGACTGAATATGTAATATGCATGTGCATGATGTCAATGGTTTCATAAATTCGCATATTTGTTGTTTACATGGAAATGATAACGGTATCGTTTTCAAAAACTTTGAAAAACGTTTTCAGGCCCCCAAAACGCCGTTGTCATATAAATGAATGACCAAAACGCATACGTTTTCTGCTGTTAGTTGAAAACGGTTTCGTGAAAACAGCCCCTTTGTCTACTGAAAGCTTTTTTTTTTCAGAAAGGCGTTTCGTCTTCAGAAAGGCGTTTCGTCAGCTGAACAATGTATGTTGTCAAACAACAGTACAATCCATTGAATGCATTGTTCCTTCTATCCCTCGTTTTCATTCCTATAAAACTTAAATATGGCACTACCCTGATTAAGGTCTATTGCTACTTATTTTCTCTTTCTGTCACTGTTACAAAATTACATTTTTACACACATTATAGCCTATTTATTTGTTATATTTAGAGCATTACAAAATATATTACCACTTATTATTTGATTATTTGAAAATTAGTTTGATGCATATTGTAATTAATTAGATATCTTACGCAATTAACAGTCCTAATCATGTTATTTGTATTTAGTTGATCCCAGAAATGTAATCGAATGTTTCCTGTTTCTCACTGTAGGGAAATTTCAACAGAAGACCCCAGTGATCTGCTCACGCCAGCTGTTTTTTTTTTCTTCCTGGGGTTTCTAAATGAAGATATATATATATATATATATAATTTTTTTTTTTTTTTTTTTTTTTTTTTTTTTTTTTTTTTTTTTTTTTTTTTTTTTTTTTTTTTCTTTCCATTGCTGTGGTCGACTGCATAGACCAACTTTCATGAACGCAACAATTTGTTGTTTGCTGTACTGAAAGAAAATGTGTTGGGTTATCTCAACCTGATTGAACCATTGAAGACATGAAATTGTACAGTATGGCTTGTTTGTGCATGGGACACAGTAAAAAAGATTAGTTGTACCAATGATTGTATAGACTACTGCAATGCTACCAGCTGCGTTTACTAAGAAAGCACAGACCAGCAAAGGACTGTAAAATAAACATGTGCTGGTTTTCTATCACTCATCCTGTATATGGAGTTCTGACACGCTGCTTCTACCACTGTAAACATTGGACACCATACATATGCATAAACCTTAATTTACATGTATAAAATATTAATAATGTGCAATCATAATAATTTTGATGCAGCAACCGGACTAATGACTGTTTCATTATTTTCCCAACTTTGTATTTATTGTCAATGTACAAATAGCATTACGCTCAATCTGAACAGAATATCTTTGTAATTGTTCTGCTGTATATATAAAAATTTCACTGAATGAGAAATTCAGTTTGAAAGGATATTTATTAACACGTCTATCTTGCTGTAGTTGGAAAACTCGATTTTTGAAATTCTGAAATGTCACTGTGAGACTGATTGCACATATGACCTGGTCACAGGGACATCATCGGGATAACTTCCCAAAGGGAAGTTAGTCGAATGGAAAATTTATTTCACTGTAACCAGTCATGACATTTACATAGATGCTACTGATAAGTTTTTCAATATGTCAGCTTGAGCTACAGAGGGTTGTTAAAGGTAGCCATTACCAGTGTTGGGAAGGTTACTTTGGAAATGTAATAGGTTACCGATTACAAGTTACCCTATTTAAAATGTAATAAGTAGTGTAACTATTTCAATTACTTTATTAAAGTAATGTAACTGATTACCTTTTGATTATTTTCTAATTTCCAGCACTGGAACACATTTTTATCACTCTGACAGGTTGTAGCCTAAAGCTTTCAGCGGCAATGTGGATTGATGTAATTGGTAGACATGGTGCTGCAAATTCAAACGAGAACCAATCAAAAGCATCAAAATAGCATCGCTTTACTAAACGGCCTTTAAATGGCAGGAGGCATCGTGCACATCAAAAACAGGCAAAGCAACAAATTAATATTATTCAACATATCCTTGCTTTTTACAGAAAATATTCAGATGTAACCCCCTTTGTAATCATTAACATTTTCATAAGTAACTAATTTTTATTACACATTTTTTTCTCAGTAACTATAACTAATTACAGTTACATTTATTTTCTAATTAAATTATGCAATCTAATTACATGTAACTAGTTACTCCCAACACTGGCCATTACAACATATAACAAAAGCATGAAAGATATAGTTCACAATGTTGTTTTTTTTTTTGTATTATAATTGTATTGGCTACAGTGGGGAGAACAAGTATTTGATACACTGCCGATTTTGCAAGTTTGCCCACTTACAAAGCATGTAGAAGTCTGTAATTTTTATCATAGGTACACTTCAACTGTGAGAGACGGAATCTAAAACAAAAATCCAGAAAATCACATTGTATGATTTTTAAGTAATTAATTTGCATTTTATTGCATGACTTAAGTATTTGATACATCAGACAAGCAGAACTTAATATTTGGTACAGAAACCTTTGTTTGCAATTACAGAGATCATACGTTTCCTGTAGTTCTTGACCAGGTTTGCACACACTGCAGCAGGGATTTTGGCCCACTCCTCCATACAGACCTTCTCCAGATCCTTCAGGTTTCGGGGCTGTCGCTGGGCAATACGGACTTTCAGCTCCCTCCAAAGATTTTCTATTGGGTTCAGGGCTGGAGACTGGCTAGGCCACTCCAGGACCTTGAGATGCTTCTTACGGAGCCACTCCTTTGTTGTCCTGGCTGTGTGTTTCGGGTCGTTGTCATGCTGGAAGACCCAGCCACGACCCATCTTCAATGCTCTTACTGAGGGAAGGAGGTTGTTGGCCAAGATCTCGCGATACATGGCCCCATCCATCCTCCCCTCAATACGGTGCAGTCGTCCTGTCCCCTTTGCAGAAAAGCATCCCCAAAGAATGATGTTTCCACCTCCATGCTTCACGGTTGGGATGGTGTTCTTGGGGTTGTACTCATCCTTCTTCTTCCTCCAAACACGGCGAGTGGAGTTTAGACCAAAAAGCTCTATTTTTGTCTCATCAGACCACATGACCTTCTCCCATTCCTCCTCTGGATCATCCAGATGGTCATTGGCAAACTTCAGACGGGCCTGGACATGCGCTGGCTTGAGCAGGGGGACCTTGCGTGCGCTGCAGGATTTTAATCCATGACGGCGTAGTGTGTTACTAATGGTTTTCTTTGAGACTGTTGTCCCAGCTCTCTTCAGGTCATTGACCAGGTCCTGCCGTGTAGTTCTGGGCTGATCCCTCACCTTCCTCATGATCATTGATGCCCCACGAGGTGAGATCTTGCATGGTGCCCCAGACCGAGGGAGATTGACCGTCATCTTGAACTTCTTCCATTTTCGAATAATTGCGCCAACAGTTGTTGCCTTCTCACCAAACTGCTTGCCTATTGTCCTGTAGCCCATCCCAGCCTTGTGCAGGTCTACAATTTTATCCCGGATGTCCTTACACAGCTCTCTGGTCTTGGCCATTGTGGAGAGGTTGGAGTCTGTTTGATTGAGTGTGTGGACAGGTGTCTTTTATACAGGTAACGAGTTCAAACAGGTGCAGTTAATACAGGTAATGAGTGGAGAAGAGGAGGGCTTCTTAAAGAAAAACTAACAGGTCTGTGAGAGCCGGAATTCTTACTGGTTGGTAGGTGATCAAATACTTATGTCATGCAATAAAATGCAAATTATTTAAAAATCATACAATGTGATTTTCTGGATTTTTGTTTTAGATTCCGTCTCTCACAGTTGAAGTGTACCTATGATAAAAATTACAGACTTCTACATGCTTTGTAAGTAGGAAAACCTGCAAAATCGGCAGTGTATCAAATACTTGTTCTCCCCACTGTATGTACAAATGACCAATGTCACCTTTATTTATATAGTGCTTTTACAATACAGATTGTTTCAAAGCAGCTTTACGGAAAATAATGATGCAAACAGAGTAAAATTCTACAGTAAATCAGCTCTAAAAAGTCAGTTCAGTGTCGATTCTGTTAAATAAAAACAGGGCCGTGCTTAGGGCGGTGCAACTGGTTTGACCACAGCAGGCCCTGTCTTTTAGGGGGCCCCAAGGCGAATGGACCGAGGCAGATATATAGAGGCCAGTAAGGTAAAGAAATTAATCCTTTTATTCAGCAAGGATGCATTAAATTAATCAAGTGACAGTAAAGACATTTATAATCTATTTTAAGTAAATGCTGTAATTTTGAACTTTCTATTCATCATAGAATCCTAACAATTATCTGCATTATATCAGCAATCAGCCAGCCATTGAAAATCTTGGCAAAGCAAAAACCTCTCTGAGCAATTTAACAATAAGACTTTGTATGTGCAGCAGGTGTATGTAAGTCTTTGGAAAACAATGCTGAAAAATTGAGTGGATCTTTGGGTGACTCCCTCGTCCAGTAATGCAGACTTCAGAAAATGAGGTTGCAAATCAAGCTTCACAGAATGTTCTTTCCACAGCTGCACAAATGAGTTAGCAGTAGCTAAAGTTTTTTGCATATATCATTATCAGTGGTTTTCTATTCCAGTAACTATTCACTTACACAAATGTACCACGAAATAAATATTTACCAACGCAAATGTGTCACCAAATTATTTTATATGCTGAGGTTATCAATGCATCTCAGCCTCCACACACAATGAAAGTCAATGGGGTCCAATTTTGTCCAAATCATCTTACATTCTAATATACAGGTTTGGAATGAGTAAATTATGAACTATTTTCATTTTTGGTTGAACTAGCCCTTTAACTTTCCTTCCCTACATTCTGTTCATACATATTCAACGATTTACCAGAATCTGTCTTACATTTCCTGGTGAGATAACAGGAGCCACCCGAGCTAAATTCACAATAAAAACACATAATACCTTCTCGGTAATTATGGTATGAAACATGATTTAGGATGCGTCTGCAGTTTCTCAACTGTCTCCGATCACCTTCATTGGTGTAGACAAGTTCACCCCGGCTGCCTTCTTGGATGTCTTCCCTGCAGCCCGTCCTGACCGTGTAGGCTATCAAATGTTAAGCACTGCCGGTAAAATCTAGATGCTGAATCTATATGTAATATGATAAGCATTTTCTCCTCACACTGAGAACACAATATGCTGGGTATTTAAGGAGAAAGCAGACATAAAAACCTGTCCTTGAGACACAAGTATCTTTTCTCCAATGACATTGTATAGCTATAATGTTTGCGGCTGTTTGTTATTCTATTTCAGAAGGACATTTGGCACATTAAATCAATGAGTAGGCGTTATGGACGTATCGGTTTTCCTCATTTCCATCCACTTGGCTCAATTATGTAATATATCTTATGTAAATTACTTCTTCGCAATCTGTCGGCCTGTAGTTTAACAGGAGACGAACCTTTAACATGATTTCGATTATTGCCACCTGTCAGAGTCAGACATCTTCAAGACGGTCAAAGTTTAGATGCACATCATTTTTAGATAAAATTTAATATTTTGAATAGCCTACCTGTATGAATTACCTCTACCTCTCTCTCTATATATATATATATATATATATACAGCTCTGGAAAAAATTAAGAGACCACTTAACATTGAGAAATCATTGTTAAGTGGTCTCTTAATTTTTTCCAGAGCTGTATATATATATATATATACTCTATAAATACCTCTATATATATATATATATATATATATATACAAACCCGATTTCAAAAAAGTTGAGACACTGTACAAATTGTGAATAAAAACAGAATGCAATGATGTGGAAGTTTCAAATTTCAATATTTTATTCAGAATACAACATAGATGACATATCAAATGTTTAAACTGAGAAAATGTATCATTTTAAGGGAAAAATAAGTTGATTTTAAATTTCATGGCATCAACACATCTCAAAAAAGTTGGGACAAGGCCATGTTTACCACTGTGTGGCATCCCCTCTTCTTTTTATAACAGTCTGCAAACGTCTGGGGACTGAGGAGACAAGTTGCTCAAGTTTAGGAATAGGAATGTTGTCCCATTCTTGTCTAATACAGGCTTCTAGTTGCTCAACTGTCTTGGGTCTTCTTTGTCGCATCTTCCTCTTTATGATGCGCCAAATGTTTTCTATGGGTGAAAGATCTGGACTGCAGGCTGGCCATTTCAGTACCCGGATCCTTCTTCTACGCAGCCATGATGTTGTAATTGATGCAGTATGTGGTCTGGCATTGTCATGTTGGAAAATGCAAGGTCTTCCCTGAAAGAGACGACATCTGGATGGGAGCATATGTTGTTCTAGAACTTGGATATACCTTTCAGCATTGATGGTGCCTTTCCAGATGTGTAAGCTGCCCATGCCACACACACTCATGCAACCCCATACCATCAGAGATGCAGGCTTCTGAACGGAGCGCTGATGACAACTTGGGTTGTCCTTGTACTCTTTAGTCCGGATGACATGGCGTCCCAGTTTTCCAAAAAGAACTTCAAATTTTGATTTGTCTGACCACAGAACAGTTTTCCACTTTGCCACAGTCCATTTTAAATGAGCCTTGGCCCAGAGAAAACGCCTGCGCTTCTGGATCATGTTTCGATATGGCTTCTTTTTTGACCTATAGGGTTTTAGCCGGCAACGGCGAATGGCACGGTGGATTGTGTTCACCGACAATGTTTTCTGGAAGTATTCCTGAGCCCATGTTGTGATTTCCATTACAGTAGCATTCCTGTATGTGATGCAGTGCCGTCTAAGGGCCGAAGATCACGGGCATCCAGTATGGTTTTCCGGCCTTGACCCTTACGCACAGAGATTGTTCCAGATTCTCTGAATCTTTGGATGATATTATGCACTGTAGATGATGATAATCTCAAACTCCTTGCAATTTTTCTCTGAGAAACTCCTTTCTGATATTGCTCCACTATTTTTCGCCGCAGCATTGGGGGAATTGGTGATCCTCTGCCCATCTTGACTTCTGAGAGACACTACCACTCTGAGAGGCTCTTTTTATACCCAATCATGTTGCCAATTGACCTAATAAATTGCAAATTGGTCCTCCAGCTGTTCCTTATATGTACATTTAACTTTTCCGGCCTCTTATTGCTACCTGTCCCAACTTTTTTGGAATGTGTAGCTCTCATGAAATCCAAAATGAGCCAATATTTGGCATGACATTTCAAAATGTCTCACTTTCAACATTTGATATGTTATCTATATTCTATTGTAAATAAAATATAAATTTATGAGATTTGTAAATTATTGCATTCCTTTTTTATTCACAATTTGTACAGTGTCCCAACTTTTTTGGAATCGGGTTTGTACTTTGCACATGGACAATTGCCCGTGAAATTATTTATTTATTTATTTACATATAAAATATATTTACATTTGAAATATTTGCATATAAGGTTATATATATACAGGATTAGTTTCTAGTTGACAAAACCAAACCAATACAATCCAATCAGGCTTTGTTGGTACCAAGACGCTGATTATCAACTTTCTCTGTCAACTCAGGCTTTGATCCTGAGCTTATGTGCATATGAAAGTGTGACATCAGTAGTGAACATTTATATAGGTATACAGAAACTTTAATATGTAAATTCACATTTTTTTAAATTTTCACAATTTTTAAAGCTTTACTGATTCTAAAGCGTATTATATTACATTTCATAGAAAAGGCTTAAGCCTATAGTCCCAGACTAAAAATGAATATTTGAGCTGTTTTAACTGAAATCAACTTGCACTGACATATCTTAAAATATGTCAGTGCCATTGTTTTATCTTAAGATGTACAGTAATATTTTTTTCTAAGGCACATTTATAAAAGCTAATGTCCTATAATTGAACTAAGGCCTAATCCTGGCTCAATCTAAGCCCTGTCTGTGAAACCAGGACATTATCTTTATATATTTATATTAATTTAAACTGAATGCTTAATAATAACTGATAAACTAAAATTGTACATGTGTAATGGATTAAGGGTATAATAATTACATAATACCTAAATCATACAAAATTATTATTATAAATAATCATTGCTAAAAGCCTTTAAAAATCTTTTGCTAAGTAGTGAATTTTAAGAGGCTTTATGGCATCAGAAATGTGTCCCATTGCTCACAGCTGGTCTAATTTCAGTTTGAGGTTAGCCATGGAACATCATATGGTGATGAACACTGCTTAAAGCCGAGCCACTTTCATGGTGCCTGAAATCCATAGGCTGGCGCAAACTAAACTGAAATATATCCGGCTAGCCACCTAAACTGGCTTCATGGTATAAGCCCCAGGTCAGCACTTTAATATGATAGCCTAGTCAAATTATGACTACTTTTGTGCATGTAAACTCACTGTGTGGTGTCAAATAAACAACCTCGTATAGAACATAAAAGGGTAATATATTATTTGCCTGTAATGATCAGTGGCCATCTTTTTCGTTTTCATAATGTTGCGCAAACATACATTAAATCGAGGGCTCAGAGTTTAACAAAACAATGCCTTCCAGGAACTGTTTTTTCAATTTAAATGGCTGAAATCCTCACTTCAGGGCATTTTCTATACTAAACCTGAACTAAACTCCAGCTGAAACTGGATCTTTGTTTACAAACAGATTTGCATCATCTCATAAGGTATTCAACCACTTCCAGCCCCGAGCAGACTCACAAAGAACCGACTGTTTTCATCCAGGTGGGGAGAGAGGCTTTATACAGAGATCCATGAGGCTGGTTATCTGGTTTATGGAGTCACCACAGCGCTTATTCATACTGACTCACCCATTAAAACGATTCTTATATTCTGTATTATACAATCTTCATTCTTTACCACATAACTTCAAAAGACTGACCCTTTGTCATTTTTGTAGTACATAAAGTTCAAACGATAGGCCTTTAGAAAAACAAAGGTGTAAATTTTAACCACACCGGGCATGTCATGTTTGCTAAGTGTCTGACGTTAGTTAAAGCAATTGTTGGGAAACATGCAAACTCAGTAAACCAGAAGTAATTCATCTGCAAACTCCTATTCACCTCACAGTTCATCAAACACACCCAGTGACTCATTTATAAAGTGCTGCCTTCAAGCTGAAAGAACATGGATGAATAGAAGCTGCTACACTGTATTTTTAAGTGTTTTTAAAGTGATATTTATGTCAGCAGCTACTGCTAAATTAGTCTCTGGTCAACATTAGCTGAATGTATGTGGTGACTGAACATATATGTTGCATTGAAAAAGTATGTAAGTGTCCAGTACTCATTCAGTGGCTGAAAAATCACACCTAAAGTCAGTATGAGATGAAAATATTTACTTGATATGTCTTCTAAATGCATATTATTGATCTCCCACCTACACCCCAGGGGTGGGGTTAGGATTAGGCAATCAGGTAGTGACTTCAGCGAGGGGGGTAATAATTTGACAGAGGGATCGAAATTCGGAAAACCGGTACCTTGTGGAGGTGGTGATGGGATTTTGCTGGCCAGCCATGAAAAGCCATATGTCTAACCAAGCTGTGTTCCAAATTTGAAGTTGATATCACAAAAATTGATTCCATTAAAAGGTTTTAAATTATACTAACCACTGCTGGGACTCTGACAGTTAATATGCTAATTTATATCAAATTAAAATTTAGCTATAACTGTGAACCAAAAAGTGTTGTGAAACGAACCACATATTAAAATTAGCACAAATAATGGTATGCAAACAAACTACTTTTTCTGAATTTTGAGCACCTCCTTCATTGATTTATTGAAAAATAAGTAACACAGTAAAAAAAAAAAAAGTTGCCGCCTTAAATTTTTAAGTTCAATCAACTCAAATTACATTAAACTGACTTAAAAAATGAGCTGAATCTTGTATAACTTGTATAATTTGCTTAATGTACAGTATTTTGATGAGTTAAAGCAATGTAAAAACATATGTTGTCATAACTTATTGATCATAATTTTTTACAGTGAAGAACAAAATAAAATAAAAAATGTTGTGTCCTGTTTGCATGTCAGATTATTTGTTTCTCTAAAGAAGGTGCCTCGATCAGATTTTACAGAGAATACCAAAATTCCCAGAAGAGTTGACTGGCTTTGGTCTTAATTGGACCGTTCTCATGACTCCTATGTATTGTTTGCCTTGTTGCCCTTGCGGTCTCCCTGCTGGGATTCAATTTGTGAGTCGTGACTTTTCATTACACACAACAGCCTCACAACACAGGAAGCTGCTACACAGTCATTATTAGCAGTTACTTCATAACTACACAAGAAATCAAAAGTGCTTTCCCAGAAAAGTCAATGTCTTTTTGAATAGTTCAATATGTTTGCAGAAGAGATCCATACATCAGTAGCACTATCCATATTAATTTCATCCCACTGTTGGACAAGATAGAAGAGCAGCGCAGCCTGTCACAAAGGTGTCATTCTGTGACTGTCTCAGTTAGGAAAGGAGGGGAACAGTGTCGCCTTTGTGCGAGCTGGACAAAGCTGGACCTGTGTGAAAGCAGGTTAATGTTCCTCTACAGGTTTGGAAGCCAAGGACATCTGAAGGACCCTCACACACACTTATTCAAACCCACCTCTGGATTCTGCTCTCGCTCTCTAACACGCAACAAAACTGTAAACAAAGCAAGTGCTCAGACAATTGAACCAATTAAAAATTGGTATTTGAACAGAAGGCAGTACAAAATGATCCAATTCATAAGAAAATGTCTCAGTATAACAGAGGTGTGTGCCGTATAACGGCCCTACTGTGTGTTCAAGTGGGGTGTGGAGAGCTATAAATAACACACTTACAGTGCACACAATTGTGCAGACAATTTTCAACTTCTCAGAATTGCTAAATAACTGTTGACACGTGTGTGTGTGTGTGGGTGGCAGAAAGTGTAATGACTTGGCAGTGAAACAGGACACCATACACAAGAAAGCGATTCCCAGAGGGTTCCAGGTGTTTGTCCAGTGTGTTGTCTTACATCAGCAGGTAAATTAGTCCTGAAAGAGTAAAAAAGCTTGTCACTGGACAGAACTTTGTTAATAAAGATAATAAAAACAGATGTGTGAAGGTTGTACACAAGCTGAGCTGAACTAGTTTTACAATGTTTACTTTCTTTTCTTTTCATGACATCATCGCTTTGAGTGCTATTTACAGGTAACTCAGCAAATGGTGCCATTTGCGTACTTATATTGTGTACTTATATACATATTGTGAATGCCTGTATGACATTCATTTATATTAGAACTTATTTGACATATTTAACTGTTGAACTCCTGTTAATATATACCCAAAATGTAATTTCTTAAAAATATTTATGCATATGTATATATACTGTTATACTGCATAGATATATTGTGAAAGAATATTTTTATTTTGTAATTATGTAATTACTCTTTCTGACTGCATAAAAAAGTACATTATAAAAATACACACACACACACACACACACACACGCACATATATACACCAATCAGGCATAACATTATATTATCCTAATATTGTGTTGGTCCCCCTTTTGCTGCCAAAACAGCCCTGACCCGTCGAGGCATGGACTCCGCTAGACCCCTGAAGGTGTGCTGTGGTATCTGGCACCAAGATGTTAGCAGCAGGTCCTTTAAGTCCTGTAAGTTGCGAGGTGGGGCCTTCATGGATCGGACTCGTTTGTTCAGCACATCCCACAGATGCTCGATTGGATTGAGATCTGGGGAATTTGGAGGCCAAGTCAACACCTCAAACTCATTGTTATGCTCCTCAAACCATTCCTGAACCATTTTCGCTTTGTGGCAGGGTGCATTATCCTGCTGAAATAATGCTCACGTGCCCACTGCTGGCACGTTCGGCAGTGGACAGGGGTCAGCATGGGCATCCATGGCTATGCAGCCCCGTACGCAACGCTGACACCTTTTTTATCAGAACCAGCATTAACTTCTTGAGCAGTTTGAGCTACAGTAGCTCGTCTGTTTGATTGGACCACACAGGCCAGCCTTCCCTCCCCACGTGCATCAATGAGCCTTGGCCGCCCATGACCCTGTCACCGGTTCACCACTGTTCCTTCCTTGGACCACCTTTGATAGATACTGACCACTGCAGACCGGGAACACCCCACAAGAGCTGCAGTTTTGGAGATGCTCTGACCCAGTCGTCTAGCCATCACAATTTGGCCCTTGTCAAACTCGCTCAAATCCTTACTCTTGCCCATTTTTCCTGCTTCTAACACATCAATTTTGAGGGCAAAATGTTCACTTGCTGCCTAATATAACCCACCCACTAACAGATGCCGTGATGAAGAGATAATCAGTGTTATTCACTTCACCTGTCAGTGGTTATAATGTTATGCCTGATCTGTGTATTACGCGTTATATAAAATATAAAAAAAGTAGTTATATTTGGTGAAATGAAAATATGAAAATATTTCTTCACGATATATGCTGTTTATATAATGGTGGTATATATAAATATATAAATACATTCAAAAAATGTATCTTGTTCAGTTTAATTAATTAAAATGAGCTAAAGTAACACGATTTTTTTACATATTGTCACAACTTAATTTAATTGTGTTCAATCAACATAATATATATAAAACTGAAGTTTACTTAATTCATTTGTGTTAAAACTACATTCATTATTTTTGTTGACATGCAGTGGATCTGTAGCTCCCAGCATGCTTTGCAAGGGACTGCATTAGGAGAGTAAATTTAGGGATTAAAGTGTTATTTTATGTGTTTTTCAGTAAAGGGAAAGATGTTGTTAGTTTTTAATGTTCAGTTATGTTGGGAATTTAGAGGAGTTTCTGTAATGTGTTTGAATTTTGTGGCTACCATTATGCAGATGCTAATGTCAGGAGTGCCAAAAGTCTTTTCTTATTTGTTCATTATATACCTTGTGTATAATGATGAATGAAGCTGCTTATAATTGATTTTCCAATTAAATGTTTTAATTTAAGTTTGACAAGTATAAAAAAGTATATATCATTTAAACTGTATTTGATCAAATTGAGTTGGACCAACTCAATTACATTTCATTGCATGAATTAGTTTTTTATGAGTTGGGCTACACATATTTATTGGATGGAAAACCTGCCCTCAAATAAATTGAGTTTGTCCAATGAGTTATTTTTTTTGAGTGTATATATAAATATACACCAATAATAATATTTTTGTATAAAAAATAAATATGAATCAATATGAGGATATGAACAGTTTAATAGAGAGCTCACTTTGAAATACCTGGCAATAATGCATACATTTTGTTCTCATGGCTGTTTCTAGTACAGGCAGTTCAGTAACAGATCAGGAAGGCATTACAGAGGGTCAGGAATGTGCAGACCTTGTCAGAAAATATGCCAGGGCTTATTGTGCTGCAAAGAGCATTTCTGTCGCTGGGATTAATGTATTTAAAAGATCCCAGTCTAATTTGTGTCGGAATGAAAGAGACGCTTATGCATTTGTATGTGTGACTCTCTGTTTGGTCAATCTTCTAATGCCTTGTTTTCACATTTGTCTGAGTTTGAAACGTATCCAACCTATTTGCCCAAGGTAGAATCCACCGATGTCATAGCAACGTGTTTGAAAGTAATCCAGCAGGCTGTGTCTCTGTGTGTGTGTGTGTGTGTGTGTGTGGTCCAGGTAAACCCTACATTATGAGGACAAAATGTCCCCACAAAGATGGCAATATCCTTGTCTGTGTGGGGACATTTTTTGGTCCCCATGAGGTAAACAGTTTATAAATCAGACTAAATTATGTTTTTTGAAAATGAAAAAGTGCAGAAAGTTTTCTGTGAAGGATAGGTTTAGGGTTAGGGGATAGAATATACAGTTTGTACGGTATAAAAATCATTATGTCTATAGAAAGTTTCCCATAAAACATGAAAACACAACTGTGTGTGTGCATTTTTGTTTATGCGCGTGTCTGCACGTGTATGCGCGGTTACTTATCGAGTATGTGAAAGCATGTCCAAGGACCTTTCCTCTTCTCGAACTGAGGACATACTCGCATGCCATGCATAGTTACTGATTCACACAGTCAGAGGAGCAATAGCAAGTGTTCTGTCCAGGCAGAAGTTCATATGCACATTAAAAGCTCACCGTTTCCATAACATCCTTACTGTTTTACATACTTTATTTCCTTACTCAGTGATATCCATTGTCTATATGAATAACAAGTGAAGAATAAATATCACATGTAAATATATTTTTGTTAAAAAACATGTTCATACATATCAGAAACTTTCAAATTCAATGATTCAATGATGGATTCAATGAAGATTATGGATCTTTTTAGCTGCTTAAAGAGATAGTTACACAAAAATGAAAGCTGTGTCATCATTTACCCTCATGTCATTCCCAGCCTGTAAGACATTCTTTCATCTGTGCATGGAACATAAAGATGAAATTTTGACAATAAAAATTCAATGTTGTTTTAGATCCCATTGACTTTCACTGTATAGACTATTTGGGCATATATATATATATATTTGTATATAGGCATAACATTATGTCCTAATATTGTGTTGGTCCCCCTTTTGCTGCCTAAACAGCCCTGACCCATCGAAGCATGGACTCCATTAGACCCCTGAAGGTGTGCTGTGGTATCTGGCACCAAGATGTTAGCAGCAGATCCTTTAAGTCCTGTAAGTTGCGAGATGGGGCCTCCATGGATCGGACTTGTTTGTTCAGCTCATGCCACAGATGCTCGATTGGATTGAGATCTGGGGAATTTGGAGGCCAAGTCAACACCTCAAACACGTTGTTGTGCTCCTCAAACCATTCCTGAACCATTTTTGCTTTGTGGCAGGGTGCATTATCCTGCTGAAAGAGGCCACAGCCACAGCCACCAGGGAATACCGTTTCGATGAAAGGGTGTACATGGTCTGCAACAATGCTTAGGTAGGTGATACGTGTCAAAGTAACATCTACACAGATGGCAGAACCCAAGGTTTCCCAGCAGAACATTATCCAAAGCATCACACTGCCTCCGCCGGCTTGCCTTCTTCCTATAGTGCATCCTGCCATGTGTTCCCCAGGTAAGCGACGCACACGCACCCGGCCATCCACGTGATGTAAAAGAAAACGTGATTCATCAGACCAGGCCACCTTCTTCCATTGCTCCGTGGTCCAGTTCTGATGCTCACGTGCCCACCGTTGCCGCTTTTGGCGGTGGACAGGGGTCAGCATGGGCACCCTGACTGGTCTGCGGCTATGCAGCCCAGTATGCAACAAACTGCAATGCACTGTGTATTCTGACACCTTTCTATCAGAACCAGCATTAACGTCTTGAGCAATTTGAGCTACAGTAGCTCGTCTGTTTGATCGGACCACACGGGCCAGCCTTCGCTCCCCACGTGCATCAATGAGCCTTGGCCGCCTATGACCCTGTCGCCAGTTCACCACTGTTCCTTCCTTGGACCACTTTTGATAGATACTGACCACTGCAGACCGGGAACACCCCACAAGAGCTGCAGTTTTGGAGATGCTCTGACCCATTCGTCTAGCCATCACAATTTGACCCTTGTCAAACTCGCTCAAATCCTTACACTTGCCCATTTTTCCTGCTTCTAACACATCAACTTTGAGGACAAAATGTTCACTTGCTACCTAATATATCCCACCCACTAACAGGTGCCGTGATGAAGAGATAATCAGTGTTATTCACTTCACCTCATAATGTCATAATGTTATGCCTGATCGGTGTATATATCCCAGCAAATATCTCAAAATAGCATATAATTCTGTAATTATCTGTATGGAATGACTAACTATAATAAGGTCTTCCAACATGGACACACCTGCTCATGCAATCATTAAAAATGTTCTATTCAAGCCATGCCAATCTCTGCTCTGATAATGTAGTGTATCAGACCTGTGATTTTTCAGACCCCAGTTTACATGCCTGTCTCCATGCTAACGGTGTCACTGAGGTCAGGTTTGTACGTTATATCACATAATGGCATTGCACAATTTCTGGGAATACTTTTGATATCAGTGTGTTCGCACCTAACAAAACATGAGTAAACTTGTCTTATGAATGGGGAAACTCCTCCCTGTAGGTTAAAATTTTCTCAGGTTATCATTTGAAAGGCATGCCTTGTTTTTCCAAACTTAATCACAGGAAAACCAAGCCTTGTTTTCTCCAAAGAGTCAAACTGGTTTTTGTTCATGAGAACTCTTCAGTGATTCTGAGTCATCAGTATCGGTTATCTGAATGATGTAAATGCCCCCTCAAATTAGCTGAGACAATTTTTTTTTATTATGAACTAAAACAAACGGTTAAGGCAGCACGTATGCTGAAAATGAATGTTTTCCATGCATGCAGATTTTATATAGGTCTCATGGGTGCTGTGTGTTCTGTTTCTATGGATGTGCCTCTAAAACACACAGTACCATGGGAATGGCTGGATGATTACATGCGCCACTGATATTTTACAACCTGGCTGACCATAAAAGTGCCATCCATACTTTAAAGCTACTTTTAATATATTTACTTTAAAGCTATTTTTCTTGGTCTGCCATAAAACGGGTAATTTAATGTCTATAATTCAATATTAATGATAATGTAGGGACAATTGACCATCAAAAGTTTATAAAAACATCAAAATGAAATAAAGGTAGACTTGAACAAAAAACAGTGATCGCAATGTTGTTGTGTTTCTCACACTCATTAATACAAATAGGCATAACACGCAGTTAACATCACAAACATTTACTATTTACATTAATAAAATTAGAGTATTTCTTTCACTATAATATTTAGATTGTATTTATTTAATTATTTATTTGTATTATCATCAATTAACACTAATCATCATCATCATTATTAGTAGTAGTAGTAGCAGCCTAGTAGTAGTAGTGAATTTCTTGTTATTTTGTATCTTATTACAACGTCAAGATATATCATCTTGTTGATGTGTAAGGCAATAGTGCCACTGCCTTCACATATTCTGCATGACAAGTGATAGATTATAGTCCATTTCTGACATCTAACGGATATACTTGGTAGTGCAGCCTGTTTGCACCCTCTGTAAACCCCGCCTCCGAAAATCTCTCTCAACTTCTAATTGGTTCAAAGAATTGTCTCTCTTCAGTCTGATTCGCTAACTAGATTCGCCATAGCCGTCACTCACAATGGAGGTCACACATGATTCAAAAATGGACGCGTCCTGTTGAAACGCTACCTGCGGTGTGTTTTTATTATTTCAGTTATTTTGAAGCGAAAACACTGAATCATATGGAAAATACGGAACTTCCTGAAGAGACTGTGTGAGCTGTCATCTACTCCTGCGATGCCTTCATCCAATGCTTGTTTACAAAGGGTGGGTTTAAAATTCTATAAACAACATATTCTATCTCAGCTATAATGTGTTATAAAATACAAATCAGATCAAATTGCTAACAGCAAAATACAATATGTTGAAGCTCTCGAGTTTATTTAGGCTGTTGATTGACTGAAATGTTAAAAAGGGTCTTTCTCAAAATTTGGTAACTGTCCCTTGAATTTCACGAGAAATAATATCCACCATATAAAAAGAATCATTCTATAATCTAACATTTTATTAAATAATATATTTAGTATACATTTAATTTTTTTTTTTTTTTTTTTTTTTACAATTTCACACACATACACCAATCAGGCATAACATTATGAGCACCTTCCTAATATTGTGTTGGTCCCCCTTGTGCTGCCTAAACAGCCCTGACCCGTCAAGGCATGGACTCCACTAGACCCCTGAATGTGTGCTGTGGTATCTGGCACCAAGATGTTAGCAGCAGATCCTTTAAGTCCTGTAAATTGCAAGGTGGGGCCTCCATGGATCGGACTTGTTTGTTCAGTTCATCCCACAGATGCTTAATTGGATTGAGATCTGGGAAATTTGGAGGCCAGTCAACACCTCAAACTCATTGTTGTGCTCCTCAAACCATTCCTGAACCATTTTTGCTGCCAATTTGAGCTGCAGTAGCTCGTCTGTTTGATCGGACCACACGGGCCAGCCTTCGCTCCCCACGTGCATAAATGAGCCTTGGCCGCCCATGACCCTGTAGTCGGTTTACCACTGTTCCTTCCTTGGACCACTTTTGATAGATACTGACCACTGCAGACCGGGAACACCCCACAAGAACTACAGTTTTGGAAATTCTCTGACCCTGTCATCTAGCCATCACAATTTGGCCCTTGTCAAACGCGCTCAAATCCTTACGCTTGCCCATTTTTCCTGCTTCTAACACATCAACTTTGAGGACAAAATATTTACTTGCTGCCTAATATATCCCACCCACTAACAGGTGCCGTGATGAAGAGATAATCGGTGTTATTCACTTCACCTGTTAGTGTACATAGGTATTTGTGAAACAAATAATTTTGTGAAAGAATGGGTCGCTCTCAGGAGCTCAGTGAATTCAAGTGTGGTACCGTGATAGGTTGCTACCTGTGCAATATGTCCATTCGTGAAATTTCCTCACTACTAAATATTCCACGGTCAACTGTTAGTGGTATTATAACAAAGTGGAAGCAATTGGGAACAGCAGCCATGAAGTGGTAGGCCACGTAAAATCAAAGAGCGGGGTCAGCGCATGCTGAGGAGCACAGTGCGCAGAAGTCACCACCTTTCTGCAGAGTCAATAGCTACAGACCTCCAAACTTTGTGTGGCCTTCAGATTAGCTCAAGAACAGTGCGTAGAGAGCTTCATGGAATGGGTTTCCATGGCCGAGCAGCTGCATCCAAGCCTTACATCACCAAGTGCAATGCAAAGCGTTGGATGCAGTGGTGTAAAGCACGCTGCCACAGGACTCTAGAGCAGTGGAGACGTGTTCTCTGGAGTGACGAGTCACGCTTCTCTGTCTGGCAATCCGATGGACGAGTCTGGGTTTGGCGGTTGCCAGGAGAACGGTACTTGCCTGACTGCATTGTGCCAAGTGTAAAGTTTGGTGGAGGGTTTGTGGGGTTGTTTTTCAGTGGTTGGGCATGGCCCCTTAGTTCCAGTGAAAGGAACTCTACCAAGACATTTCGGACAATATCATGCTCCCAACTTTGTGAGAACAGTTTGGGGATGGCCCCTTCCTGTTCCAACATGACTGCGCACCAGTGCACAAAGCAAGGTCCATAAAGACATGGATGAGCGAGTTTGGTGTGGAGAAAATTGGCCTGCACAGAGTCCTGACCTCAACCCGATAAAACACCTTTGGGATGAATTAGAGCGGAGACTGCAAGCCAGGCCTTCTCGTCCAACATCAGTGCCTGACCTCACAAATGCGCTTCTAGAAGAATGGTCAAAAATGGTCCCATAAACACACTCCTAAACCTTGTGGAAAGCCTTCCCAGAAGAGTTGAAGCTGTTATAGCTGCAAAGGGTGGGCCAGCTCCATATTAAACCCTACGGATTAAGAATGGGATGGCATTAAAGTTCATGTGCATGTAAAGGCAGGCATCCCAAAACTTTTGGCAAAATAGTGTGTGTATATATATATATATATATATATATATACACTCACCTAAAGGATTATTAGGAACACCTGTTCAATTTCTCATTAATGCAATTATCTAATCAACCAATCACATGGCAGTTGCTTCAATGCATTTAGGGGTGTGGTCCTGGTCAAGACAATCTCCTGAACTCCAAACTGAATGTCAGAATGGGAAAGAAAGGTGATTTAAGCAATTTTGAGCGTGGCATGGTTGTTGGTGCCAGACGGGCCGGTCTGAGTATTTCACAATCTGCTCAGTTACTGGGATTTTCACGCACAACCATTTCTAGAGTTTACAAAGAATGGTGTGAAAAGGGAAAAACATCCAGTATGCGGCAGTCCTGTGGGCGAAAATGCCTTGTTGATGCTAGAGGTCAGAGGAGAATGGGTCGACTGATTCAAGCTGATAGAAGAGCAACTTTGACTGAAATAACCACTCGTTACAACCGAGGTATGCAGCAAAGCATTTGTGAAGCCACAACACACACAACCTTGAGCCGGATGGGCTACAACAGCAGAAGACCCCACCGGGTACCACTCATCTCCACTACAAATAGGAAAAAGAGGCTACAATTTGCACGAGCTCACCAAAATTGGACAGTTGAAGACTGGAAAAATGTTGCCTGGTCTGATGAGTCTCGATTTCTGTTGAGACATTCAGATGGTCAGAATTTGGCGTAAACAGAATGAGAACATGGATCCATCATGCCTTGTTACCACTGTGCAGGCTGGTGGTGGTGGTGTAATGGTGTGGGGGATGTTTTCTTGGCACACTTTAGGCCCCTTAGTGCCAATTGGGCATCGTTTAAATGCCACGGCCTACCTGAGCATTGTTTCTGACCATGTCCATCCCTTTATGACCACCATGTACCCATCCTCTGATGGCTACTTCCAGCAGGATAATGCACCATGTGACAAAGCTCGAATCATTTCAAATTGGTTTCTTGAACATGACAATGAGTTCACTGTACTAAAATGGCCCCCACAGTCACCAGATCTCAACCCAATAGAGCATCTTTGGGATGTGGTGGAACGGGAGCTTCGTGCCCTGGATGTGCATCCCACAATTCTCCATCAACTGCAAGATGCTATCCTATCAATATGGGCCAACATTTCTAAAGAATGCTTTCAGCACCTTGTTGAATCAATGCCACGTAGAATTAAGGCAGTTCTGAAGGCGAAAGGGGGTCAAACACAGTATTAGTATGGTGTTCCTAATAATCCTTTAGGTGAGTGTATAAGAAAATAATATATATAATTTGTCTCTATATTTCATATTATTTATGTTATCCCTGTGGAAATCTAGCATTTTGAAGGGAAAGTAAGGAAGAAGAGGCTGTTCAAATGTAAACATGGTCACTTCCCCACATATAAATTCCCCCATAATCTGCATCACTCTATTTTTTTTTTACACTTTTCTACAGCTGTACACCTGCTACATGGCTCTCTTCAAGACCAGCCCCCGTCACTGGACCGTGCTCTCTCAGAACAGAGCTTTGCACTATGCTGCCTGTAAATTGCAGTGTTCAAGCCCAGACTCTTTCTACTCTGTCAGCAGTGTAAACCACACAGCGACTGCGTCAGGACCTGCGGACGAGGGCCCTCCATCTCCACCCTCCCACTGCTGCATGAGCGGCTGTCATAACTGTGTGTGGATCGAACATGCTGAAAAACTGCTGAAGTATTACAGCGATGGTGGAGAGAGAGCTTTAGAGGCCATTGAGGAGAACGTTCTCGATGACAACCTAAAGGCTTATCTTAAAATGGAGATCAAGTTACTGAAGAAGCCTTGATGACTGTGAACTTGGGTGGATATTTATTGTAGGGCTGCAACTAACGTTTATTTTGATAATCGATTAGTTGGCTGATTATTTTTTCGATTAGTCTGATTTAAAAAAAATATATATTTTCTTGACAAAACACACTATTCCATATTCTGCCCAATGCTGTCCTTCAAACAAACGTGTCAGCTGAGTGCTATGAAAACATACATGGTGAATATATCTACCATTACAACCATTGAACCATGGTTTTACAACAGATAAAACAAGCAAAAAATAAATATATAAATAAATAACAGGGTTATTGTAGTTATTCCATGGTAACCACAAATTAATCAGTTTTGCTTCAAATCCATAGTTTAACTATGGTATTTGTGGTTCTACAAATGGTAATCAATACGCCAACAAAACATGGTTCTACTATAATAAAACCATGGTTAACTTTCTTAAGGGTATATCTGTGTTATACATGATGTTCAAAAGTTACTAAGCAAAATGACAGTTTAAACCCTACATTAAAATGAATTTAAAAAAAAACAAAAAAAATCACAAACTCAGTGTTAGCAGATAAGATGAATGTTCTGCGGGAACACACACGTAAGTAACCTGTTACTGCCATTTCTTAATCCTTTAAATAGGCTATAAGAAACGTCTTACATTTATATTTAATTACACGCTGTTATCCCTTTACAGTTACTACTCTCATAAAATACTTGAATTACATGTTGACTTTTAAACCTAAATTTAGCGTCCAACAGCAGATATTTCAGCTAAATGAATGCTTTTGCGCTAAATATTAATTGTCTCCCTCTCTACTGCGTTCTGTCTGTTTGACGCGCATGCGCGCGCCCGCCGCACCGGCGCTCGTTCAGTGAAGTTTGAAGATTAATGCAGACTAGTGTCAGGACGCGCTTTCATGCAAAATGGAAATACTGGGGTAAATTAGTAGCATTTACAGATGAGGATATAACTACTGTTCTCTATATGGATCAGTGGATATAACCTGTAAAATGAACGTTTTGCGCTGAGGACGCACACGCATATGTCAAAGCGCATGACGGTATGTTAAACGCTAATGCATTCGCTTTAAGCTTAAAATACAGAATTCTCATGTTTTGGGCGCATGGATCATGTACCTTTCCCGCAGCATCTCACTCTGTTTCCAATGCACTATTTTTAGATGCATTTTGTCCACAGAAATGCATTATTCAGTGCTGTAATTTGGCGCGACTGGTGGAAGCTTTGCGTACAGAGAGCAGACCCGACTAATCGATAATGAGAATCGTTGTCGATGATTTTCATTATCGATTAGTTGTTGCAGCCCTAATTTATTGAGAATTCAGAGTGTTTCATAGCAGCAACTAATTGCACATTTTTAATGGGTGAGTCTCACTAAATCTGTCAAGAACATGTCTGGGTCATATTTCATCTTAAAATCAGTAGGAAAAATATATTTGCATATTGCACAAAGACAATAAATCCTAATCTTTGGACCATAAGCATTTGCATACATACAGTTAAGCCCTTCCCCCCAAAACACTCATTATCATAATGCATTTGGATGTTTTGCAGTACAGTATAGGACTTTTCACAGAATATAGTGCATTTTATTATAATGGAATATACATATATAAAAGTGTGTTGTGAATTTTTAAGGGCATGTTCAATATTACAGAACTGACAGATGTCCGACTACACCCATGATAAGACCTTATCTAAAGAAGCATGTTTTTTTAATATGTTCACTTGTGGTGAATGATGATGTTATGTAGCCTACACTCTAAAAAATGCTGGGTTAAAAACAACCCACGTTGGGTTGCAAATTGACAAACCCAGCGATTGGGTTGTTTTAACCCAGCGATTGGGTTGTTTTAAGCAAACATTTAGGGATGGGCGATATCTTATCGTTTGCGATATACCGGTAAAAATTCTCCCCACGATAAGAATTAAGTCTTCCCGCGATAATAACGATAAAGCCTAGTTGACGACGCGACCCATTTGCAGCCCACGTGTAAAGCGAAAACAACTATGGCGGAAGCTGCGGAGGAGTTTATCGCTAAACAAGGAGCTACCTCTACAATCTGGAACCTGTACACACAGATGTATTTTCACTCGCTGAGCACTTGGACTGAGTGCTTGAGAGATTCGCGCTTTGTCAAGCGATCCGTAAAGCGCGCTATTTCAGTTCATCTCAATGAATGCCCAGTGTATTTGACGCACAGTAAACACTAGCGCGAGGCGCCCTACTGAGAGCGCTCCGTGCTCTCACACACTCAAAGAGAGAGCGAGAGAGTCGTACATACCACGCAGAATTGACGTGCTACATGTAAACCATATTCTTTGTTGTATTTTCCTGTAAAATAACGGCGTTCTTTTGGAATTATTCAGCCTTTATGAACAAGATGAAACTAATGCTCAAACGGCAATCTCATTGGCTGTCGCGCACCTATTACTGTGCCTGTTTTGATTTTTTTTTTTTTTTTTTTAGCAAATCAGTTCGAGCGAACGCAGACAACGTGATGTATATACACTCACCTAAAGGATTATTAGGAACACCTGTTCAATTTCTCATTAATGCAATTATCTAATCAACCAATCACATGGCAGTTGCTTCAATGCATTTAGGGGTGTGGTCCTGGTCAAGACAATCTCCTGAACTCCAAACTGAATGTCAGAATGGGAAAGAAAGGTGATTTAAGCAATTTTGAGCGTGGCATGGTTGTTGGTGCCAGACGGGCCGGTCTGAGTATTTCACAATCTGCTCAGTTACTGGGATTTTCACGCACAACCATTTCTAGAGTTTACAAAGAATGGTGTGAAAAGGGAAAAACATCCAGTATGCGGCAGTCCTGTGGGCGAAAATGCCTTGTTGATGCTAGAGGTCAGAGGAGAATGGGCCGACTGATTCAAGCTGATAGAAGAGCAACTTTGACTGAAATAACCACTCGTTACAACCGAGGTATGCAGCAAAGCATTTGTGAAGCCACAACACGCACAACCTTGAGCCGGATGGGCTACAACAGCAGAAGACCCCACCGGGTACCACTCATCTCCACTACAAATAGGAAAAAGAGGCTACAATTTGCACGAGCTCACCAAAATTGGACAGTTGAAGACTGGAAAAATGTTGCCTGGTCTGATGAGTCTCGATTTCTGTTGAGACATTCAGATGGTAGAGTCAGAATTTGGCGTAAACAGAATGAGAACATGGATCCATCATGCCTTGTTACCACTGTGCAGGCTGGTGGTGGTGGTGTAATGGTGTGGGGGATGTTTTCTTGGCACACTTTAGGCCCCTTAGTGCCAATTGGGCATCGTTTAAATGCCACGGCCTACCTGAGCATTGTTTCTGACCATGTCCATCCCTTTATGACCACCATGTACCCATCCTCTGATGGCTACTTCCAGCAGGATAATGCACCATGTGACAAAGCTCGAATCATTTCAAATTGGTTTCTTGAACATGACAATGAGTTCACTGTACTAAAATGGCCCCCACAGTCACCAGATCTCAACCCAATAGAGCATCTTTTGGGATGTGGTGGAACGGGAGCTTCGTGCCCTGGATGTGCATCCCACAAATCTCCATCAACTGCAAGATGCTATCCTATCAATATGGGCCAACATTTCAGCACCTTGTTGAATCAATGCCACGTAGAATTAAGGCAGTTCTGAAGGCGAAAGGGGGTCAAACACAGTATTAGTATGGTGTTCCTAATAATCCTTTAGGTGAGTGTATGTATATACATATGAATTATGTAACGTTAATATTCATGAACCCATCAATCCTTAGTGTGGTTTGTATTGTTGTTAGTTATAGAATTCGTAGTATTATTATCTTATCAGTATTATTGGTTTTTTTGTTGTTTTTTTGTTTTGTTTTTACAGAAACACAATGACCAACAATGTCTTAAGCACCACCACCAGTCCTAAATTCAGTTAAAATGAAAAATATGCATTCATACCTTTTCATTTGCACATGATTACCAAGTTTTAGTTCAAATTACTTAAATTTTATCATTAAATTATTATTTGCATTTTTATTTTGTAATCTGAAGACATGGTTGGGATTACTTTTGCTGTTTGCACCATGAAAATAGGAATAAATACAGAATCTGTGTTTACATTTCAAATTTGTCATTGATTTGAATTATTATTGTTTGTATTGTGTGATGTTTTTTCATCACAGCTGCACTATTTAAACATTACCTGCACTTTTACAGAAGAAAAGTATATCTGCAATTTTTCCATTTCTGAAAAGGCTGGTGTTTGGATATTTACTTTTTTTTTTTTTTTTTTTTTTTTTTTTTTTTATTATTCTTTTATTAAAAAAAAAAAATTATTATAGGAGCCTGTTTGATGATGGGTATGTTTTACTGTAGATCGTTGTTTGTTTTTCTGAGGCTCTCAAGAATGCGTGCAGCTCTCACTTGTAGCCAAAAACATGGGGAATAGTACTAAATTTATATCGTCATTGATATTGTTATCGCAATAAATACCAGAAAATATTGTGAGAAATTTTTAAGCCCATATTGCCCATCCCTACATTTAACCCAACCACTGGGTTAAAACAACCTATTTACTGGGTTAAAACAACCCAATTGCTGGGTTTGTCCATTTTCAACCCAACTTGGGTTGTTTTTAACCCAGCATTTTTTAGTGTATTTATAGATATGTTTTATAATTTCATAGATATAATATTAGGAGAAAGTGCACAATTTCGTATGTATCACTATCACTACTTCTTTGAAAGATTTTGTAATGTTTTTGAAAGAAGTCTCTGTTGCTCACCAAGACAGTAAAAAAAATACAGTAAAAAGAGTAATGTTGTGATATATTATTACAATTTAAAAGAGCTGTTTTAATATATTTTAAAATGTAATTTATTCCTGTGATGGCAAAGCTGGATTTTCAGCATCATTTACTCCAGTCTTCAGTGTCACATGATCTTTCAGAAATCATTCTGATATGCTGATTTGCTGCTCAAGAAACAGTTAAGCAGTTGTGCTTGTGGAAACTGTGAGACTGCATTTATTTGAAATAAGGCTTTTTGTGAAGAAAAAAAATGGGCAGTTTTACCACTCAGGACAGTTCAGGGATGACGCAATATTAAAAACCAAGGCATTAGAGCTGGGCGGTATGACCAAACATTTATATCACGGAATTTTTCAAAATTATACCGGTTTCGCGGTATATGACGGTATTGTTTTCCCCATGCATGACCGGGTGTTAACCACATTTTCTACTGATTGAGAGAGGAAATACTGCAGCAGATTGACTTAGAATGCCCTATTTTACTGTCACGATGAGTGAACAACAACCAATAAAACACAGACCTGCAACACACTCATTAGACACATGAATATTAAAATATGACCACAAAGAGAAAAAAACAGAGTTGAGGGCACCTTATGCATTTTAAAAATGTAACCCTATATAACAGTAAACGAGGGAGAAATGGAGAAGAACCTTTAAAAGGTCTAATAATATTTTCAATACATTTAAGGGCACTACAGTCTCTGAACAAAATACACACATCAGTTTAACACAGTAAGAATAAATGCTACTTTTTTGCCCATTCTTCTTTGAATTGTCGGTCTACATTATTGTCTTTTGTGTATCAGAATAATCCATTCATGATCAGACATACGGCTGTATCAGTGTCCTTATTTGCACATATATATCATTTGAAGACGACGTGATTAAATATGTGCGCATATGCGGTGCTGGTCCATGTTTAGAGCACTAGAGTATATGAAATATGTCCATAAACTTAAACGCGCTCACTCCGGTCTGTATCTGATCTATGATCCATGTGGTGAGAGTTGTTAAAGGGGTCCTGAATTGAGAAATCAACTTTCCCTTGAGCTTTTGATTTATAAAAGGTCATGGTAATATAAGAATATCCTGTAAGTTTCAGAGCTGAAAACTTCCTTGTTAGTCAAAGAAAAGCTTTTGACACCAGGCCCAGCAAACGATCGATCTCAGAATATGCCACACCTTGACGTCATCGTGTGGTGAAACCGCCTCAACAGAAGAACAATGCCTGATTCTGTAGCCACGCCCACCGACTCGTGCCTGACATGACATAGGAATACATAGAGCTAAACCGGATCGAACTTCTAAGCAATAAACATACCGCATAAGCTTCATTCGGATTCCAATATTATGAATGCATGGATGAACTTTATTTTTAATGAATATCCAGCTCACGTGGGGAAGACATTGCGCGTTTGTTCCTTCATTTCACCACGGATTCGTTTGTAAACAAGAGACTGGATTTGCAGACAGGATGAGATTACATGAATGAATGAAGCAACACACTCATGTGAGTAAAAAATGTTTTTTATATGTGATAGTATTGCATTGTTACAGATCGTTTGATATCTATTGATTATGTGTACATGTCTAACTGAACATACCTTAGCACGCTGTCAAAGGCTGAAGAATCCTTTATTTGTGGTGTTGTTGGTTCATTGCGATTCGGGATCAGACTCGGACATGTATGGGCCAGTGTTCGCAAAGCCCAACGTGCCAGGGCTGTGTGTTTTCCAGAAGGGCTACCAAAACGTAAGCCCGGCCTGCCGACGGGCTATCTTAAATAGTGAAATAACATTCCTTTCTTGATGTGCGTTGTTCACTCTCTTGACTTGATATTTGAAGGAAAAATACAATCGCGGAAGTTTTTAACATGCTGATTTGTCTGACTCTGCAGTGAGGCTTGGGCGTGCGTGCGTGCGTGCGTGTGTGTGTGTGTGGTTCGCGGTTATATCCACCGATCGGGGGCCAAGTAATAAAAAAAAATAACATTCCAATCAATCGCGGTTGGATGAGAGATAAATCATTGTGTTTGTTTGATAAAGACGTTTTGCGAGCCCTGTGGGCAATTCATTCCGGTTGCCGTTTTCCCACACGCTTTCAAAACAATTCCCACATGTACTGACAGGGGAGCTGAAGCTCATTAAATTTGCAAATCTTATCCAATCCTAGCCGTGGGCGTTTACTTCCAAGTCTTCTGTGCTGCACGCCCATAAAAACCGAGCGTTCCAGGAGAGAGCCTCAAAACCAGGGTAGAAAATAGCCTATTACTTATACATTATTATGTTTTTGAATGTAAAAACCACGCGAACGTCATAAGTTGACCTCAGACAACAGTATAAAAAAATAAAAAAAGCCAGTTCATGACACCTTTAAACTGAAACAGCTCTCTTGCGCACGCCGCATGTGATCTCAGCTGTGCCCTCACTACAGTGCAACAGTGAAAAGGGACCCTTCTCAAACAGTGTCGCGCTGCGCCGCGTTCCGAATGTTGTTTAAGCGACAAAGGCATTGACGTTTTTAAATTTAGAAAATAGCAGTGCGCTGCAGAAGTTTTTTTTATGTTGCTAGGCAACCCCCGAATCAGCTGTGCTGTCAGTCTAATCAAGATAACCGTCATCACAACGGAAGGCCCGCCTCTCCATTCATTCGATTGGACAATGGGGGAAAAACGCGATGACATCAGGCGCTTTTCTGCTCAGAGTTGATTTTTTCTCAACTTCATGTGCTCAGAGCGCTCCTTTAAAAACGCGAGGCGCCCGGGGCGCATAAACAGCACGCAAAGCGCTCACTGCCAACAGAAAACTATTCAAAAAAGGCGCCTCTCACTGCAAAAACCTGGGGCCAAACACGGATATTGCGGTATAATAAAAATTTATATCATAACAAAACAAAAAACACCGGTTTTCGGTATGAACCGGTATACCGCCCAGCACTACAAGGCATGTAAGCAAAATCATTTGTGTAGGTTCAGTTGTTATCTTGTCTTGCGTGGTATATGCATCTTTTGTGTCCAAATGTTTTATTGAAGAATGACTATAAAGAGAGGTAACAAAAGGCCAATTTATCTGTCTTTATCTATATAGAATTACATCTAAACTCTTCCAATAAATAATTCTGTATGATCCAAATGCTGATTTAAAGGTCATACGTTTCCCTGTCTGATCAGCTCTCTGGCATTAGAACCCACATTGACTGGCTCTAGTCACCAGGGTTGCCTAGCAGCATAGATTGTTCATGGCATTGGCCGGCACTTGTATGAGTGGTTTCTTTGACAACAGTCATCCTGATCTGAGTACCTGTGAGTCAGCATATAAGGGCTTGATGCCGCGTGCCGGGCCCAGGCCTGAAGCAGGGCTGTGATCCAGCTGCTTGAAGGATTTGTGATGAATGACGTGCATAGTGGTTAAATATTCTGTGAACAAGATGTAGGCTACAGAAGACAATGTGACACTGTTTCATGGAGGTCATTAATGATAGTGAAGTTTGAGATGTTTTCTTACTTTTTGACTGAATATAATTGAGCACACAAACATAAAATAGTCCTCTGTTATATGAATAAAGTGTGTGTTTGTGTGTGTGTGTGTGGAATAAGACTATAACAGTCTTAGACAGTTGTGTGCCTTTCCAAATCATGTCCAATCAACTGAATTTACCACAGGTGGACTCCAATCAAGTTGTAGAAACATCTCAAGGATGATCAGTGGAAACAGGATGCACCTGAGCTCAATTTTGAGTGTCATGGCAAAGGCTGTGAATACATATGTACTTTTCATTTTTTATTTTTAATAATTTTGCAAAGATTTCAAACAAACTTCTTTCACGTCATTATGGGGTATTGTTTGTAGAATTTGCACTATGAATACTTTGCGGATGCAGTGTGTGTGTGTTTATATTTATATAAAAACACACACACAGTGCATCCGGAAAGTATTCATAGTGCTTCACTTTTTCCACATTTTGTTGTTACAGTCTTATTCCAAAATGGATTAAATTCATTATTTTCCTCAAAATTCTACAAACAATACCCCATAATGACGTGAAAGAAGATTGTTTGAAATCTTTGTAAAATTATAAAAAAACAAAAAAACAAACAAGTACATAAGTATTCACAGCCTTTGCCATGACACTCAAAATTGAGCTCAGGTGCATCCTGTTTCCACTGATCATCCTTGAGATGTTTCTACAACTTGATTGGAGTCCACCTGTGGTAAATTCAGTTGATTGGACATGATTTGGAAAGGCACACACCTGTCTATATAAGGTCCCACAGTTAACAGTGCATGTCAGAGCACAAACCAAGCCATGAAGTCCAAAGAATTGTCTGTAGACCTCCGAGACATGATTGTATTGAGGCACAGATCTGGGGAAGGGTACAGAAAAATTTCTGCAGCATTGAAGGTCCCAATGAGCACAGGGGCCTCCATCATCCGTAAATGGAAGAAGTTTGGAATCACCAGGACTCTTCCTAGAGCTGGCCGATCGGTGGAGAAGGGCCTTAGTCAGGGAGGTCACTCTGAAGAGAACCCGATGGTCACTCTGACAGAGCTCCAGCATTTCTCTGTGGAGAGAGGAGAACCTTCCAGAAGAACAACCATCTCTGCAGCACTCCACCAATCAGACCTGTATGGTAGAGTGGCCAGACGGAAGCCACTCCTCAGTAAAAGGCACATGACAGCCCGCCTGGAGTTTGCCAAAAGGCACCTGAAGGACTCTCAGACCATGACAAACAAAATTCTCTGGTCTGATGAAACAAAGATTGAATTCTTCGGCCTGAATGGCAAGCGTCATGTCTGAAGGAAACCAGGCACCGCTGATCACCTGGCCTCATGATTCAGGTGATCAGTGGCCTCAGTTGGCCTCTACAGATCAGGCATAACCTTATAACCACTGACAGGTGAAGTGAATAACACTGATTATCTCTTCATCACGGCACCTGTTATTGGGTGGGATATATTAGGCAGCAAGTGAACATTTTGTCCTCAGAGTTGAGGTGTGAGAAGCAGGACAAAATGGGCAAGCGTAAGAATTTGAGCGAGTTTGACAAGGGCCAAATTGTGTTGGCTAGACGACTGGGTCAGAGCATTTCCAAAACTGCAGCTCTTGTGGGTTGTTCTTGGTCTGCAGTGGTCCAAGGAACAGTGGTGAACTGGCGACAGGGTCGTGGGCGGCCAAGGCTCATTGATGCACGTGGGGAGCGAAGGCTGGCCTGTGTGGTCCGATCAAACAGACGAGCTACTGTAGCTCAAATTGCTCAAGAAGTTAATGCTGGTTCTGATAGAAAGGTGTCAGAATACACAGTGCATCGCAGTTTGTTGCATATGGGGCTGCATAGCCGCAGACCAGTCAGGGTTCCCATGCTGACCCCTGTCCACTGCCGAAAGCACCAACAGTGGGCACGTGAGCATCAGAATTGGACCACGGAGCAATGGAAGAAGGTAGCCTGGTCTGATGAATCACATTTTCTTTTACATGGATGGCCGAGTGTGTGTGCATCGCTTACCTGGGGAGCACATGGCACCAGGATGCACTATGGGAAGAAGGCAAGCCGGCAGAGGCAGTGTGATGCTTTGGGCAATGTTCTGCTGGGAAACCTTGGGTGCTGCCATCCATGTGGATGTTACTTTGACACGTACCCCCTACTTAAGCATTGTTGCCGACCATGTACACCTTTTCATGGAAACGGTATTCCCTGGTGGCTGTGGCCTCTTTCAGCAGGATAATGTGCCCTACCACAAAGCAAAAATGGTTCAGGAATGGTTTGAGGAGCATAACAAGAAGTTTGAGGTGTTGACTTGGCCTCCAGATTCCCCAGATCTCAATCCAGTCGAGCATCTGTGGGATGAGCTGAACAAACAAGTCCGATCCACCTAACAACTTAAAGGATCTGCTGCTAACATCTTGGTTCCAGATACCACAGCACACCTTCAGGAGTCTAGTGGAGTCCATGTGTCTCTCTCTCTCTCCCTCTCTCTCTCTCTCTCTCTCTCTCTCTCTCTCTCTCTCTATATATATATATATATATGATACATTTTAAATTCCAGATATTCCATTTTAAAACTAATAATACACCTGTAACATCAAATCAAAGGGTCAGTGTTACGAGTGTTTAAATGGTTCAGATAACTACCAGAGATAAGAGTTTGGTCACAGGTTTATTGTTTGAGCTGGGTCATCACAGTAATCTCACAAGCTAGTTATCAATTATTAGAGCATGGACTCCAGTAACCCACTGGCTTTGTATATAATTGATCGATTCCTCTGTGTCTCTTCAGTGAGTCTTCATATCTCATTACTCCCAGACGGAGCCAGGGGCACATTCGTATGGAATGCCACGACTGCCAAAAGTACAAAAATAAATAAATACATAAATAAATATACAAAGAAATGTAAAAAAGCTAAAATAAATAAATAAATATTTAAATAAATATACATAGAAAAGCAAAAAAACTAAACTAAATAATTATTTATACATATATTTCCTTATGTATATATTAATTTTTTTCCACATTTATTTATTTATACATTTATTCTTTTCTATTTTTATTTATTTCCACATTTATTCATTTCTACATTTATTCATTTCTACATTTATTTATTTTTACATTTATGTATTTCTACATTTATTTATTTCTACATTTATTTATTTTTACATTTATGCATTTTTACATTTCTTTGTCCGTAGGGTAATGAGGAGGGCGTGGTTTACCTCAGACATAGCAATCGAGCTCAGAGTAGGCGAGGGCGAAGCGTTGAGGCCACAGTGACACCTTGTGGTGCGGCCGAAATACAATAAGTATAGCCTGTTGACGTTGATACAGTCTGTGATGAATGACTTGGATAGGTATATGGCCAAAATCTTATATCACGGGTTAAGTCATATCACCCTAACTGTACTGTGTGACATGGAAAGACTACTCTTTATTCCGGACATGGCCATAGAACATCGTCTGGTCTGGATTTGTAAAATGTCCTAGGCTAACAAACATGAACAGCAACATCTTCAACAGATCTGATAACAGGGACTCTGAAATGGAAGCGCTTGCTATTTTCCATTACCGGTCAGAACACACAGAAAGGAAGCAGTGCACATATAGGCTACAGTGAAGTCGACGCAAGCATATTGATCAATGCATTTGAAACGAGACCACAAATTCACTTCACATTCATATTTCCTATTTGTACATGCACAACATGTGACAAACGCTTAAAATACAACGCATATTTCAAAGATCCAAAACAGAACAAGGCGTCGGTTACAGTAGAACATTTTGTCGCGTCACTTCACGTGTGGACAGTCACAGCATCACTGAGTATAATGGGTTTTTCTTGGTGTGGTCTTATTATTAATCACACGTCTTAGGCTAAGTTATCATCTGGAAATATCCAGAATTAGATAAACCAAATGTGCCCATGGAAACGGAGCTGGTGAAACAAACACGCCATGCATTAAACATACACAGATGCATCATCCTCTATCAAACAGCACCTGTCACGTGCCCTCATATTTTTGTGCTAACTGCATTTTAATGTAACTTCCAAAAATAATACTGACAGCAACAGAAACAAACTTATTTTCTATTAAGCGGTGGTAGTCTTTAGCCTACCCCATAAACTGATGTCCAGGGGCAACCTTATTAAATGTATGAACATGTTAATCCTAATTGATAAATTCAGTTAGACGATAAGGCTGTAGGGCGGTTAGCCTACCAGTAAAGTCCAATCAGAGCTTCATCAGAGCCATCAATACAGAAGAGATATTAATGCATTTACACAGCAATTAGCCTACAAGTGCATAAAAATATTATGAGATAAGTGTTTTACATTTTAAAGACAGAAATATGACAGACAGCAGGTGGCAGCAAGTCACTGTCTTAACATGTGAGTTCAATCCATTCGTTTGATTCCTTCAAATACGCCGAAATGAAAACAACACGATGTGTTGTAGCGGTTCAGCTGTAGATTTGTTTCTGTGATAATTTCTATTTAGGCCTATGCGTTATTTAAAAATAATAATAATAAATAAATAAATACATGACCAAATTATTAGTGTCATTGTAATCAAGTAGGCCTATCATCATACTGATCAAATATCGAAGCTATCTATCTAATAGGCAACTTCAAAGATCAAATAAAATTATTTATTGTTAATTTTTTTCTGTAGCCTAACAACTGCCAAAACAGTAAAAAAAAATAAATAAATAAATATATATATATATATATATACACTCACCTAAAGGATTATTAGGAACACCATACTAATACTGTGTTTGACCCCCTTTCGCCTTCAGAACTGCCTTAATTCTACGTGGCATTGATTCAACAAGGTGCTGAAAGCATTCTTTAGAAATGTTGGCCCATATTGATAGGATAGCATCTTGCAGTTGATGGAGATTTGTGGGATGCACATCCAGGGCACGAAGCTCCCGTTCCACCACATCCCAAAGATGCTCTATTGGGTTGATTAGGTGACTGTGGGGGCCATTTTAGTACAGTGAACTCATTGTCATGTTCAAGAAACCAATTTGAAATGATTCGAGCTTTGTGACATGGTGCATTATTCTGCTGGAAGTAGCCATCAGAGGATGGGTACATGGTGGTCATAAAGGGATGGACATGGTCAGAAACAATGCTCAGGTAGGCCGTGGCATTTAAACGATGCCCAATTGGCACTAAGGGGCCTAAAGTGTGCCAAGAAAACATCCCCCACACCATTACACCACCACCACCAGCCTGCACAGTGGTAACAAGGCATGATGGATCCATGTTCTCATTCTGTTTACGCCAAATTCTGACTCTACCATCTGAATGTCTCAACAGAAATCGAGACTCATCAGACCAGGCAACATTTTTCCAGTCTTCAACTGTCCAATTTTGGTGAGCTCGTGCAAATTGTAGCCTCTTTTTCCTATTTGTAGTGGAGATGAGTGGTACCCGGTGGGGTCTTCTGCTGTTGTAGCCCATCCGCCTCAAGGTTGTGCGTGTTGTGGCTTCACAAATGCTTTGCTGCATACCTCGGTTGTAACGAGTGGTTATTTCAGTCAAAGTTGCTCTTCTATCAGCTTGAATCAGTCGGCCCATTCTCCTCTGACCTCTAGCATCAACAATGCATTTTCGCCCACAGGACTGCCGCATACTGGATGTTTTTCCCTTTTCACACCATTCTTTGTAAACTCTAGAAATGGTTGTGCGTGAAAATCCCAGTAACTGAGCAGATTGTGAAATACTCAGACCGGCCCGTCTGGCACCAACAACCATGCCACGCTCAAAATTGCTTAAATCACCTTTCTTTCCCATTCTGACATTCAGTTTGGAGTTCAGGAGATTGTCTTGACCAGGACCACACCCCTAAATGCATTGAAGCAACTGCCATGTGATTGGTTGATTAGATAATTGCATTAATGAGAAATTGAACAGGCGTTCCTATTAATCCTTTAGGTAAGTGTATATATAGGCTAGTATAGGCTATAGGCTACATAACTTTTTTATTTTAATTATTATTATTATTATTATTATCATTATTATTTACAAATCACACCCTTTAGGCTTTAGGCATAACGCACGGGTGTTATATTCCCTATACAGCATGAAGTTCATTATCAATAAATGTCAAAAGAAAAATACAAGAAAACCAAGAAAACATTTTTGTATCCATCCCATCCCAGTCTTTGAAATCACTTATCTTTTCTTTCTCTTTCTTTCTTTCTTTCTTTCTTTCTTTCTTTCTTCTTATTATTATTATTAGGCTATTGTTATTATCATCGTCATACTGGCCAAAATAAAATTAAATAGACTATATGTTCACTACATGAACAGTTAGTTCATGACCTCAAGGCTAGATTATTGTAATGCTCTACTGGGTGGTTGCCCTGCTCGCTTAATAAATAAATTGCATCTGGTCCAAAACGCAGCAGCTAGAGTTCTTACTAGAACCAGGAAGTATGACCATATTAGCCCGGTTCTGGCAACACTGCATTGGCTCCCTATTAAACATTGTATACATTTTAAAATCTTGCTAATTACTTACAAAGCACTAAATGGTTTAGCTCCCCAGTACTTGAGCGAGCTCTTAACACATTATACTCCATCACGTCTATTGCGGTCTCAAAATTCTGGCCAGTTGATAATACCTAGAATATCAAAATGAACTGCAGGCGGTCAATCCTTTTCCTATTTAGCACCTAAACTCTGGAACAGTCTTCCTAGCATTGTTCGGGAAGCAGACACACTCTGTCAGTTTAAATCTAGACTAAAAACACATCTCTTTATTATGGCATACACATAAAACATTTTTAATTTATATTATTCAAATCAGTTAAATGATTGTTTTAGGCTGCATTAACTAGGTCAGCCGGAACCGGGAACACTTCCCATAACACCTGATGTACTCGTTACATCATAAGAAGAATGGCATCTACGCTAATGTTAGTCTCTCTGTTTATCCCGAGGTTTACTGCAGTCGGCCGGATCCGGGCCGTATCCAGACCAGATGGTGGACCTGCGCCTGGACATGACCAACACATCCCTGAAATGTCCGCAGAGACCGTGTCAATTAAACCCCCCCCTGTAAATGCTGCATCGACACGACATTCCTCATTAAACCCGTCCCCGGCGTGACGACTCCAATCTTTCGAATAATCCTATGAATATCTATTGATCTAATATGACTTCTGACCTGTAATGTTGCCAGAATCATAATCATACACTATTTGTTCGTCGGCCAGAGGAGAACTGGCACCCCGACTGAGCCTGGTTTCTCCCAAGGTTTTTTTCTCCATTCTGGCCCTGACGGAGTTTTGGTTCCTTGCCACCGTCGCCTTTGGCTTTTGGCTTGCTCAGTTGGGGACACTTAAATTTCACTTAAATTTCAACTATATTACTGATCTGCCCGCATTGACACTATATGATAATTGAAATGAGCTGGATGACATCACCGTTTTCACCAGAGTGGCTGTACAGCCGAATCAAATTCTGTTGCATTATTTTCCTGTTACCACTGTGAAGCTGCTTTGAAACAATTGGCATTGTAAAAAGCGTTATATAAATAAAGGTGATTTGATTTGATTTTGATATGAAATAGGCCTATAAAGTTAAATTCCTGTAAAGTAAACCCGTACACTCAGTGCGCCTATGAAAGCTTGGTGTTGGTCTAATATGCATGGTAGGCATAAAGATACACATAAATTAGCCTAATGGGCTAACTGTAAACTGACAGTACCAAAACTAAAAGTTATGTCTCCTCAAAAATATGAGGGCACGTGACAGGTGCTGTTTGATAGAGGATGATGCATCTGTGTATGTTTAATGCATGGCGTGTTTGTTTCACCAGCTCCGTTTCCATGGGCACATTTGATTTATCTAATTCTGGATATTTCCAGATGATAACTTAGCCTAAGACGTATGATTAATAATAAGACCACACCAAGAAAAACCCATTATACTCAGTGATGCTGTGACTGTCCACACGTGAAGTGACGCGACAAAATGTTCTACTGTAACCGACGCCTCGTTCTGTTTTGGATCTTTGAAATATGCGTTGTATTTTAAGCGTTTGTCACATGTTGTGCATGTACAAATAGGAAATATGAATGTGAAGTGAATTTGTGGTCTCGTTTCAAATGCATTGATCAATATGCTTGCGTCGACTTCACTGTAGCCTATATGTGCACTGCTTCCTTTCTGTGTGTTCTGACCGGTAATGGAAAATATCAAGCGCTTCCATTTCAGAGTCCCTGTTATCAGATCTGTTGAAGATGTTGCTGTTCATGTTTGTTAGCCTAGGACATTTTACAAATCCAGACCAGACGATGTTCTATGGCCATGTCCGGAATAAAGAGTAGTCTTTCCATGTCACACAGTACAGTTAGGGTGATATGACTTAACCCGTGATATAAGATTTTGGCCATATACCTATCCAAGTCATTCATCACAGACTGTATCAACGTCAGTAGGCTATACTTATTGTATTTCGGCCGCACCACAAGGTGTCACTGTGGCCTCAACGCTTCGCCCTCGCCTACTCTGAGCTCGATTGCTATGTCTGAGGTAAACCACGCCCTCCTCATTACCCTACGGACAAAGAAATGTATAAATACATAAATGTAAAAATAAAGAAATGTATAAATAAATAAATGTGGAAATAAATAAAAATAGAAATGAATAAATGTAGAAATAAAAGAATAAATAAATGTGGAAAAAAATAAATATATACATAAGGAAATAAATGTAGAAATAATTATTTATTTGGTTTTTTTTGGTTTTTTTGCTTTTCTATGTATATTTATATATGTATTTATTTATTTTTGCTTTTTTACATTTCTTTGTATATTTATGTATTTATTTATAATTTTGGCAGTTGTGGCATTCCATACATTCGACCCCTTGACCTTGCGCTGAGGTTGTGGGGGAAAATTCTGACCCAAAAACAAGAATGAGCAACCAAATGACCCATAAATCCCTTTTTTAACGCATCTAATTCAATGTTTTTCCCCCTCCTACAAAGATTTGATATATCTAACTAATTGTCTGTCAACAATTTTTTTGTTTCTGTATTTTGTCATAAAACAACTCAACAATGAGATATTTAGCAAAATGTTAAAGTGTTAAAAAGTTAACTACATTTACCCAACCGTAGTAATGTACAACAAAAGACTCTTTGAGTTAATCCTAATCACAGATTTCATATTATTTAACTGACAACAGCCTGTCAATAACAAAGACTCATTACCAGAGCAATACAGATGGCCAGATGCCTGTAATCCTGACTGCAGATCTAGACCATCATGTAATCAACTAATTAAACCTCCAACCTTTAATCTAGTGTCTTCAGCAGTAATTGTTTTTGTGCTGTTCTGAATGTAGTCTCAAAATAAAGCTTGACGAGTTCACACTTACATATAAGTAAATAGAGTAAAGGTTATGCGAATTTGGCGTGCTGTCCGAGGGGAGGGCTCCGAGCCTGAACCCAGAGAGCTCCCCTCATCCCAGGTTGGGATAGGAATAGTTAGAAGTGAGGAGATGAGGAATAGAGGTAAGTCAGCCTGCTGTATATATACCTCTTATCGTTAATTGAGTTGATTAACTGAATGTGCTCCTCCTGTGTTAATTAGGTTAATTATCTGAATGTGCTCCTCCTGAACTTTGTTAATAAAACATTATATGTGTGAAACAGGGATTTTTTGCTCATGTCTTGGCTGGAGTCGTTCGCTGAAAATGCAATAAAGACTACAGGATAAGTCGCAAATGAACTCCACTAGACCCCCACAGATGAGCCTGTTGCGTAACAATAGAAAGTTGCAGAACAAACAAACCCTAGAAGAACGCTCTCTGTCAAACACTGGTTTTGATCCGTTTCTGGATATTTCCATTATGATATCCAGTGTTATTTGTTCAGCAAATCCAATCTCAAGCAGAATTAACCCATTCTAGAAACCGTCTGGAAAAGATTCTGCCTGTCACCTTTCTTTTATTTCTTTTTTTATTTTTTTTATTTTTTTATTTTATTTACATATGTACTAACTAAATTCTGCAAGCACTACATTTGTGCAGATTGAGTTCAAAAACATATATACAGTGGGCCAGTATTATTGAGAAATACAGTTTATTCATTTTAAATATATTTATGTTATGCATTAATTCTTATAATTTCACTAATTTATAACATGATATGAGTATTTAATTTAAATAAACAAAATAAACAAAACAAATATTAAAACAAATATTATATTATATTATGTTATATTATATTATATTATATTTATCATATTATATTATATTATTAATCATTATAAAGGCAGCGGGTCAGCTTTGTAAAAAATGTATTTCTGTTAAACAAGCAAAACACCTTTTGGTTGATTCAGTATACTTTTACTATAGGCCTATATAAAATGGTCTCATCAAATGCAATGATATTCAGATATTTAATGTGTCCAAATACTGTTTGAGGCCATTTTATATGCAATTTATTATGGGTATATGTTGTTTTATTATATATAAAATCTATAGGACATAAACAAGTTGCTAAAAGCACATGGTGTTACAAAAATTCACACATGCCCCATTAAACACATATTGTGTTCATCTGCAGTCGAGGGGATCAGGGGCGGGAGGGGTCCCTCTCCTAATCTTCTGAGGGGGCCAGAGAGTATAAAAGACCTGTAAACCCTGCACCGCTCCCAAGGAAAGCCGAGCGTTGACATCCACTCCTCCTCAGGAGAGAGATACATAAGGGCAACGGTGCTGCAGCTGCACCCAGTCAACAGCCTGTCAATCAACCGGTGAGTAGAACCTTTGAATATTTAATCATCAATAAGGGATGAGTTCTGTAATAATATTCTGTAGTAAAGTAACAATGTGGTTGACATGATGCAATCTGTCAAAAAAAAAAAATTATGGGTCTTGAAGGGGTTTTTTGTGATAATGACCAGCTGACTGTATATTATCCTGCTTATTATATGGCTACTTATTGAATAAATAAATAAACAGTATGAAATATTGATTTAAGGTTAAATGATTTCATTAAGAAATGGACATGAAAGGTTGCCTGGGACAAGTAACTTATACAGTTTAGTGGTCATTATGCAAAAATATTTGGTCACAGAATGTCACAGTTGACCAAACAGAATAAAATATGCCAGAAAGCTGTATAATAATTTAATCTGTAAAGTATCAAAGCTTTCAATGTAAATATTTCATATGACAAATTTTATTTTCATTAACATGGTTTATTTAGAGTGAATAGGTGGCCATATGCATTCAAAAAGATTATTTTTTTATGTTATAAGATATGATGATTATTAATAATATTACATCATATATATATATATATGCATACAATTAATAATAATAATTTACAAATTGTATGCACTGAATATTAATATTTAAGATTTACATGTTTTTGCAAAATATGTATACATTATTATAGATATATTGTGTGATTATGAATATTTTAATAGAATTTATAATAAAAAAAATTATTTAAAAAAAAGAAGCAGGAAACAACAATTGTGAACAGGCATCATTGCCTTTGTGACACTATGGCAGTCTTTGAGGAATATACCTGAAGGTCATATTTTGACTCTTATCCTTTCTGTTTGCTCAGCATGTTTGGTGTTATCCCTGCTCTAATTAGATTAACCCAAGTGCAGATTGCCACCATTGGGGGGGAGGGGTCATTTATTAATCCAAGCTCTGGATTACACAAAATGGGTCACCCTACCCATCACTCATTCCCAGAGCTCATTTCAGGAAGCATGGGCCATGATAGACATTCAATTAGAGCAGAATATGTATTTGGATTTGCATATTACTCATCAGTAAGAGGATTATGGGTAAAGTTTTCTCAGTCTGGGGTGGCTGCCATAGATGTTCATTAGGTGCCGGTTTGACCTTGCAATTAGTCTAACCTTCCTGGCCTAACATGTATTAAAGTATTAAATACCTGTGTTTTAAGTACCATATGAGCCAGTAAACTCCATTGTAGTAAATTTCCTTTCCAGAATGAAGCCAAAATCCATTTTATAGAAAAATCAATGTGTCATTGGGTGTGACCATAAACTCACTCCAGTTTTTTTTATATTTTTACATCAGTACTACATCACGGAGGAGTGAATACAAAGAGAAGAGACCAACAGTGACCAACAACCATGAATCTTGAGCCGCCCAAACCAGAGATCAAATCAGCCACCCGTGTCACTGGTGGTCCCGCCACACCACGCAAAGGACCACCTAAGTTCAAGCAGAGGCAGACTCGCCAATTCAAGAGCAAGCCACCAAAGAAGGGGATCCAAGGGTAAGTTGCACTGTCAAAATCATGACTTTATGATAATGGCTTTGTGTTATTTCACACTTCAGTCATGTTTTATTACATTAAAGTAGTAATAATAAAAATGATAATAATATTGAATAATTCTGCAACATGACTATTTAAAAAAATATTAAATATTTTTAATCTAATTTAGTTAAATTGAATATATCCGATTAATTTTATTAATTGTATTTATTTTATTTTATTTTTTATTTTACAGTTTTGGAGATGACATCCCTGGCATGGAAGGTTTAGGCACTGGTAAGCATAATCTGCTCTGCATTTTTCCATTTCACCATTATGATACCTCCCATCTATTATAAGCCGCCCTTGTCTGACAGGGTTAGTCTGATCAGACGGTGCATGTATGTCAGACAAGCCTCTCATACTGAGCAATGACATTATGACATTACTATGATTAAACAGACCTGAATTCTACCTGACTTTCAAGCTGCTTAAATTAACCCTTTGGATGATAGATGAACTCATGTTGCTGTGTTTCTACCTACAGACATCACTGTCATCTGCCCCTGGGAGGCCTTCAACCATCTGGAGCTTCACGAGTTGGCTCAGTATGGTATCATCTGAGTCCTTCACCTTCCCATCATCCTCCCTGTCATGGTCTCCAAACCACCTGCCTCCGTCTCCAAGTGGACCATTCCATCTTTTATAACAGAATAAACACACAAAAGAGCAACATTTATAAAAATGGAAAAACGAAGAAAAAATGTCAACAAAAAAAAATCTGACTATCCATCCCTCCGGTTTCTCTTCTTTCTTGCAGTCTGAGAACATGTTCTGCTCAAACTATAGAACAGAAAAGTTTATATGATCCCGTCAGATCGCGTTCTGTTTGGCTAGAACAACTGCTGCTCCTTTTCTTTGTTCTCTTCTACTCTCCCTCTGTTTTCTTCTGGAATACGAAACATACGCAAGCAAGACAGCCTCAGAGTGAGTAAAAACAAGAGATGTACCCGTGAAATGCCTGGCTTCTCATTTCACGTGCCTCGGTGCCTCTTCTGTCCACCTCCGCCGAGTTCATAAGAAAAGATCAAAGTCCTGTAGAGATGAAACACAGACACTTCAGTTAGACCATTAAAACTTTATTTCAGCCCACTCTTTCCCCATCAGGCTACCTAATTGGGTAATAAATGCAGATTTTGACATTTCAACCTTTTCACTCCCTTCTACTTTTTTAATGTCTGTGTAAGGATACCCTCAGGAACAGTTACTTTTTTAAATATCACATTGGCTTTTGCAACACCCCCATTCAATACATACAGACATTAACACATACAGGCACAACTGGATCATTAGAATTCATTTTTGGATATGATTCTCAGTTTCAGTAAGTCTCTCAGGCGACTGGTAGGGAGCAGGTTTGGGCTGTCATGTCTTGTGTCTTTCATCCATAGTTTTTCTTTTTCATCGGCATCATTTGTCATCATCATCATCATCATCATCATCACATCCCTCTTTATCATTGTGTCCCATTTTAGCTTTACTAGTAATGTATTCATTACTTTCCATTTGTATATTTCATTATATATTATAATTCATTATAATTTGATCTAGGTTCCATTTAAATGTCCTGTATTTTTCATAGATTTATGATTTTCTAGCCAATCATTTCATTTCACTTTTTTTTTTGTCATTGTGTCAAGTATGTGTTTATTTCCCTATGTTAATGTTTGTTGCATGCTCTTTCACCATTATGTTTTATGTTCATTCATTGATTTGTTCAACCATTAGTTTAGTCACACTGTAATTCTAGTAGAAAAAGCCCATTTCCCACACAGTCAGCTCCTCATTTATTCAAATATAAATGATATAGCCAAAGTAAATTCTATACTATAAAAAAGTGGTTTGCACAAGGATGAACATATGTTAATTTTCACACGGATCCTTATGTATTAAGATTGTGTCCTCCTGAATCCTCAAGTTGTGAGTGAAGTTCTCTTGTGTTGTTTTGGCCTGTATTTTGCAGATGTTTGAGGTTTGACAACATCAGTGACTAAAGTGAAATTTTCTCTCTACAGGATGAGATCAAAATAAAGCTTGAAAAAAAAGAGAAAAAATAATTTGCTTGTTTTTTTCATGCTTCTGATATCAGTGTAATAGTCCGTGGGTTGGGAAATAAATAAGCAGCTGATTTTGTAAAAATAATATTACAAAATGTTTGGATATAATCAATAGACTAGTACAAAGATATATATATATAATTTTTTCAAATATAATGCATTAACTAAAATGTAAAGAATCCACTTGTTGAATAAAATATAAAAAATAAACGTGTATAATAAATATAATATATAAATTAATAAACATATTAGCAGTGTCATTAAACTGTCATCACAATTGCAGTTTAAGTGAGTGCTGAAATATTATATTTTTAAGAGAGTGGTTTTGATTTCTACTTTGGTACTGGATCCAGTGTAAAAGAGTGCGTCTATTCAAAATAAAATAAATAAATAATAAATATGCTATATGCCTCTATTCAAAATAAATAATAAATAAGGCTATGTGTGTGTGTGTAATGTAATATAATGTGGCATATATATATATATATATATATAGGCCACCACAAATAAGCATGCAAATAAAAAATGTTATAAGATCTCTAGATGGAAAATTCCACAAAAACAAAAGCTATTAAAAATGTGACTACAAAATGAATTACAAAAAATATATTTTTTAAAAACTGTATAATAATAATATATAAAATTCATTTTTTGCGAAAAAAATAGGCTATATATATATATAAAAAAAATAATAATAATAAGATATACAGGAACATAACATATATCTCCTAGTTTCTATCCGGTGACTTTAAGCATGATCACGTCATAGTCCGGACTCATATAGATGTAGCACCGGCTCTGTGAGTTTGGCATCGCTGCATAGACCCGAGCAGATCACATAAACAGCGATATTAAAATACGTCAAGTCTCATTTCGGCGACATCAAGAGGGACGGTTCATCCCATCAACATGGCAGAAAACATAGTAAGTGTCAGTCTGCGTGTGTATGTTGGCAGTTTAAGTGAAGTCTGTCATCCAGTGATGAGGCAGCAGAATTGTTAGCATGATGCTAATGGTCAGACTCAGCCAGAATGGTCCAGAAACGCATTAAACAATAAAAACCACATTTATGTATGTGTTCACCTCTTATCTGACTCGTTAACTTATGATTTACCGCTGCGGTTTCTTATTTCTGCTGAGGTTGACTTTATTTGGCTTGGCACAGGTTATTGAAGACAAGATGTGTCAGTGTAAGTTAATGTCTGCTTATTAAATTCTAGATGTCTTTCATCTAAATTACCAGTTGAGATATTAAGATATGACCTCAGTTAACTTGATTGTTTTAAACTGTTGCGTTTCTTATAGTTTTATATCTGGGAAGTGAGTTGACATTGAGTAACTTTTATTAAAGTGTTTTGAATGGCACATGCTATTTTGTTTTGCTTTTGTATTAAGAGAAAGCGGTTGAGACCAGGAGTGTAGCTCTGTGTTCACATGATTATATGTAATAATAATATGTCATTCAGTGAGATGTTTGGAGACGTGTCATGCGTAGACCTCTGTACCGCTTTGAGTGTCAAATGTCAATGGTTTCCTCTCCAACCACCTGTTTTGTCTTATTCGTACTGGCTTGTTTTGGACTGGTTAATAGTTGTGCTCTCCTGCCGTTTTAACCCAAGTGGTGCTCATTGCAGAGCCAAATGACATCCAGCTCCACCTCTCTGGACGTCATGGTTTGAGTTTGACCTAGTCTGGCTCCACCTCTGTGGATCTAATGGGTGGAGGGATAGAGTAATGGGTAGGGTTAGGATGTGGTTGGACCTTCTAGCTCCATGCATTACGTCCAAATTACATCCAGAGAGGGGGAGCTGGACTTCACGCTCTGCAGTGAACAGCCTTTTTTTTTTTTAACTTTTAACTTGCATTATGCCTATAGAGAGTGATTTTCTATTGAAAGTTGTTTGTCTGCTTATTTGTATGTCCTGTTGCACTAACCGTAAACTTCCTTTTCCTTATATTTGCTCACTGACAGATCATCCGTGTCCAATCTCCAGATGGAATGAAAAAAATCACCTCAACAAAGCGTGAGACAGCTGCAGCTTTCCTTAAGAAGGTACAGAGAATGAAAATTTTGCCCTAGACCTCACTGTGCTTTGTGCTCTGTAATTTTTTTCCTCATATGTAATTAAAAGATAAAAGCTGTACAATTGTCTCCTTTAAACCTCTTATTGGCAGTATGGCTACACTGCAATATTTTATTGTTATTATAATAAGATTTCTATTTTCAATAAATGCTGTTCTTTTGAACGTTCTATTCATTGAAAAATCCAGGAAGAAAATGTTTTATGGTTTCTTAACCAGCACATCTGTTTTCAACATTGATGATAATAAGAAATGTTTCTTGAGCACCAAATCAGCATATTAGAATGATTTCTGAAGAATCATGGCTTTACCATCACAGGAATAAATCACATTTTAAAATATATTAATATACAAAAGAGTTATTTTATATTGTAATTTTTCCCCACAATATTACTGTTTTATCAAATGAATGCAGCCTTTGTGAGCATGTGAGACTTCTTTCATTTACATTTAACCATTTAGCAGGCGCTTTTATCCAAAGCGACTTACAAATGAGGAGAACAAAACTTTCAAAAACATTAAAAAATTTTCACTGACCCTAAACTTTTGAATGACAGTGTATATGTATTTTCTCTAAAAATGGAATGTAAATGTATCAAAAATCCTTTTTAGCCAAGCAGATTAAAGGAGTAGTTCACTTTAAAATGAAAATTGACTTTATTATATGAAGTATATTTATTATATAGTATATGACTTTCTTCTTTCTGATGAGCACAATCGGAGTCATATTAATAAATATCCTGATGCTTCCACACTTTATAACGACAGTGAATAGGGCCCACGAGTTTGAAGCTCAAAGTCCATCCATCCATCATAAACGTACTCCACGTGGCTCCGGGGGGTTAATAAAGGCCTTCTGAAGCGAATCGATGGGTTTTTGTAAGAATAATATTTATATTTAAAACTTTATAATGTAAAATATCTAGCTTCCGCCACACCGCCTTCCGTATTCAACTTAGGAAGAAATTGTAACTGGCACGGAGTAAGCGTTTTGAACTGCGAGAGGCGTTACACTTTCTTTGTAAATTGAATACGGAAGGCGGTGTGGTGGAAGAGCATTATAAAGCTTGGAAGAGCCAGGATATTTATTAATATAACTGATTGCGTTCATCTGAAAGAAGAAAGTCATATACACCTAGGATGGCTTGAGGGTGAGTAAACCATGGGGTAATTTTCATTTTTAAAGTGAACTAATCCTTTAAGTTGACTGTAGCAAAATATTTAAATCTTCATTCAAATGAATATTGAATATACTGTCACATTTATTTGCTCACCCTTCACTATAATTATGACAGAGGTGTTACTATTCACCACAGATTGTATCTATTGTCTGCCTCTGAACTTATGCAATGGTTATATTCATAGCCTGTCTAGAAAGAAGCTGAGAATAGCACTACAACAACATACGATTCTATGAGTCATTAATAGTGGCAGCACAGACTCCTGCTGAGTGCTGAATGTTGGTTTATTAATGAGTGCAGCTCTGAAAAAGGAGACCTATGTCCATATACTGCAGTCTCACAGATGTGGGCCGCAGTGACACGCATCTCTGTTGTGGTGCAAAGCCTGATGGGCGGTGTGCTTGCTGCAGAGTCAGGAATGAACCAGGGCTTGGTCCCAAAATGCCATCAAAAGCCCAAAATATAAAATGCTTATAGCAGGGTTATTATAGTTAGCCGAAACTTGGCTGAACATCTGGTGCACACAAATGGGAGTTTCGTACTCGTCATCTGATTGGTTGAGTTCTACAGGATTTCCAGGAGACGTGTGTGTTGCGTTCTTTAACAGTCCGCCCGTAAAACAAAGCTGTTGTGACGCCAAACCCCTTCATGGAAGAAGAAAGCTGACACGTTTACAACTGTGACAATGGGCACTTATCAGGATCAACTAAATGCTGGATTTTCAAAAGTATGTGAAGTTCGTTGTGCCATTGTTGCAGAAAACCTGCACAACATTCTTGAATGAATCATTTATTAGATGCACGCTGGTCTGTTATCATAGGGACATCGAGTTTACATTTTCACGCCCTTAAATATGACGCGGAACCAAACGAAATGTGATTGTTTGCTTTACATGTTGGTTGGCATACGTTGTCTTGGGCAATCCTTAGCCAATGAAAGCTGCGATGGAGTCCAGACCTTCTACTGTCAGTCTGAAGGTCTGGCTATACGAGACTAGCTGAAACCAAACATTACATTTTATAAAATATAAAAAACAACATTTCTCATTTTCATTTAGCTTAATTTGATGTACTAAAATAACTAAAACTGAAATAAATTTAATAAAATAATTTAATATATATATTTTTTTAAACATGCAAAATTACTACTTTTTTTATTTTTTTTATTTGTTGTCTAACATGGATATATATTTCATAATATTCTATTTCTAGGTCTATCTAGTTATATATTTAGTAGAAAAGTAGTAGTAGGTAATCAATATTCAGAATAAGTGCAGAAAAACTGTTTCAACATGTTACCTCATGACAACCTAATTTCTTATCTAAATCTTGATTTTGATAGCTTAAATTGTCATTAGGATTTTATATATATATATATATAATGTGTGTATATGTATATATGTCATAGGAATTTGGATGTTTTTAGTTGAAGGTGCTATAGGCTGTTTTGAGACAGGCAGAGGGTTTGTGTTTGCCTGGTGTAGACACTGCATGGCCCATTAAAGATTCATGTCTCTCAGCAGGAAGGCGGAGAGTGAGTCAACGATCAATTGAGACCATCTCAACGTTTGATTTCGGCATTAAATAGCAGCAAAGAAACTGAGAGAAATTGAGGAGTCTAGCTATGACCTCTGAGTGAGAAATGTGTGCTTGCTCATCTTGTGTTCTGGGGCTTGGATCAAAAGTAATGCATAATGCATTTTAAAACATTTCCATGTTGAATATGTTATTAACTGGGTAGTTACTGGGTTACACTTGTCAAGCTATGAGTAAGTTCACTTTGGAAAAATTAGTTCATACAGGCTGGTTCATACAGAATGCGTTTTTACATTCCACAGCGCTACTTATACATTGTTTTTCTATGTAAACTCGCTAGATGGACGTTTTTGACCGTTGTGCTCGTGTCGCTCATCTTTTGCAGTGTCTCATGCATGACACGGCGTTCGAAAAACACAACGCTTAAGTTTAACTTGAATTTACAGTAATTTAACTTGAATTTACTGTATAATGCAGAATGTCACAGAATTTGTACATTTTTGGATGAATAAATCAAAAGTAGGTCAGTACACTTAAAGGGATAGTCATCATTTACTCACCCTAATGTCGTTCCAAACCCGTAAGACTTTCGTTCATCATATAAAGCGATCGAGTCTCTTCAGAAAATTTGGAATAAACAGCTTGATTCGTATGGATTAGTTTTATGAAGCGTCAAAGTGGTAGTTGCTTAGTCTGTCAATGGAGGGACAGAAATCTCTCAGATTTCATTAAAAATCTTCATTTGTGTTCTGAAGATGAATGAAAGTTAAAACAGAATAAACTATAAAACAAAAACAAAAAAAAAACATATTTCATAGGGCCCTACATTTAATTGCAAAATTAAATTGCTTACATTGCAAAAAATTGTTCTACCTCAGGATTTTTGTTTTCCAGTACAAATTCAAAACATCCTTAGATCAAGATACTTGACATGCAAAATGAAGAAATTAAGTCTTGTTTTCTGAGAAATTGAACAAAATTAAGTGAATTTTTGATAAAACAAGAACAAATATCTGTCATTTGGTATGAAAATTACTTCTATTTGAATAAGGTTGGTTTTTATGAACCCATTGGCAGATATTTGTTCTTGTTTTAATCATAAAATCACTTTACAAGATTTCCCAAGATTTCTTATCTCAAACTCTAGGCTATTTTTTGTAAAATTAATTAAGTTATAGGGATCTGTTGGAAAATGTATTTTCAAACTTTGAAGTGTTGCTAACACAACTCATTGTGTGCTTAGACATTTACATATAAAGAACGTATTGATGTATTTTCCCTTCAATTTATTCCTTAAATTTTCTTTAATTGGTCTTAAAAAGGTCTTAAATTTACATCCATAAAACTTGCAGAAACCCTGTCTAGACCTTGTTTTATTTTTCTGCTCAACTGTACTGACCACCAGCATCGCGTTTTTAACTGCAAATCGCGTTCTTTGTGAATGGACCCTTATAAGTGATTGTAATAGGTGTTTTTGATTAAGAAATTAATGACTGCATTTGCCATGTTAGTGGCATAACATCTTTGAAAGATACTCAGGGTTTTGTCTGAGGAACTTAATAGCAAGTTAACTAGATATCCATGAGTATCTACATTATTTTCCTGTGCACAGTAACTTTTAAAAGTTTGGCGTCAGTAAGATTTGTTTTATTGAAAGAAATTAATACTTTCATTCAGCGAGGATGCATTAAATTGATTAATATTTTCTGTATTTTAATCAAATAAATGCAGCCTTGGTTAGCATAAAATATTTCTTTCAAAATACTAAACCTACTAACCCCAAACTTTTGAATGGTTGAAATTTTTGGTAGTATTTTATCCTGATTTTGTCTTTATCATGCAGGGAGTCTGACCACACGTAATTTTCAAGTTCAGATCTAGTAGCTTATTAATTGGTTAACAGATGCTTGCGTTATGTATGTCTCTATGTGCATCTCTCTTTTGTCTCAAATTCTTTCTCTCAAGCACTCTACTCTCATAACTTCATTAGAGTTTGTGTAATGTGTTTATCAGCATGGCTTAAGAGACTCAAAGTCCTGCAGTCATCACTGCTCAGTCTCTGAAAGTCAAATAATCATGACTGACACCACACATTTTGGATGCATCCCTTATTTAACGCATCAAAACTTTATCATCTTATTAGTAGAGGCTCCAAAAGGAGGATTAGACAGACCAACTGTGCTGCAGTTATATTAATTCTATCAGTTCCAGGAATAAAATGGAAAAACTTGTTATCTTCTTGTTTCTGACATCCTTTGTTACTTTCTTTCCAGGTTGCCAACGAGTTTGGCTTCAGTTCAAACGGTTTTTCGATCTACCTGAACCGGAACAAGACTGGAGAGATCCTGTCACAGAACAAGACCCTCAGCCTGCTGAAAATCAAGTAAGTGTGCAGTTGTGAGAGACTGGGTTTACTCGGTTGTGCACTTGTGGGCTTGTGTCTTGGCAAGAGCATAGCATTGTGCGTAAGTAAACGTGACTGAGTTGTTTTTCTTTGTCTTTTAGGCATGGCGACATGCTTTTTCTTTACCCATCCTCAGCTGGATCCTCCAGTGAGAACATGGACACAGCTCAGCCTCACACTTCTTCTTCCTACCCCTCCTTTCCTTCCTCCTCCTCATCTTCATCTTCCTTATCCCGCTCACACTCTGCACCACAGATCCCAGAGGATGAGATTGACCAGTATCTGTCCAAACAGGAGGGAAAGATCTACAGAAACAGAGACCCCCAGCTGTGAGTCAGCTTTTCTTTCCACACTACCTCGGAAACAGTTCTTATCTATGTTGCATATATTGTTCTCAAGTCCTTGTGGATTTTCAAAGTTATTTTCATGCCATACTATTGCAAGCTATTGCAATATGCAGCTTATTGAATAATTAATTTAGTACTCAAGATATATTTTTACTGTATATGTTTACAAGTCATTCTTTGTTATTGTTTCTCAGGTGCCGGCATGGTCTCATGGGGAAATGTGTGCACTGCGTACCTTTAGAGGTAAGAACTTGTGATCTTGTGATCCTCCCTTGGAACACTAGAATACTGATTGGAAGATGGGTCTCAACCAAGGGTCCTCAGCAAACTTACAGGGTGGCCTCAAGATGACTTAAAATAAGCTAAAACAAATCAAGATGAAAGCTCGCATCTTATTTCTTATTTTTATTTGTTCCCTCAACAACTATACATTTTCCCCACTGTGGGTCCCCACAGTCTCAGAAAACCTGGATATATGAAAATAAAAATTTGATTTCTAGACCTGGAAAAGTCAACTGGAAATTAAAATCTAAAAAAGACATAGAAATTTCATTTATACATTTGTTTTCCCCCCTAAAAATATGTTGAGTAGAAATTGCTGAGAAACAGCCAAATTTGTGAGTTTAAGAAGTACAAACCCGATTCCAAAAAAGTTGGGACATTGTACAAATTGTGAATAAAAACAGAATGCAATGATGTGGAAGTTTCAAATTTCAATATTTTATTCAGAATACAACATAGATGACATATCAAATGTTTAAACTGAGAAAATGTATCATTTTAAGGGAAAAATAAGTTGATTTTAAATTTCATTGCATCAACACATCTCAAAAAAGTTGGGACAAGGCCATGTTTACCACTGTGTGGCATCCCCTCTTCTTTTTATAACAGTCTGCAAACGTCTGGGGACTGAGGAGACAAGTTGCTCAAGTTTAGGAATAGGAATGTTGTCCCATTCTTGTCTAATAAAGGCTTCTAGTTGCTCAACTGTCTTAGGTCTTCTTTGTCGCATCTTCCTCTTTTTGATGCGCCAAATGTTTTCTATGGGTGAAAGATCTGGACTGCAGGCTGGCCATTTCAGTAACCAGATCCTTCTTCTACGCAGCCATGATGTTGTAATTGATGCAGTATGTGGTCTGGCATTGTCATGTTGGAAAATGCAAGGTCTTCCCTGAAAGAGACGACGTCTGGATGGGAGCATATGTTGTTCTAGAACTTGGATATACCTTTCAGCATTGATGGTGCCTTTCCAGATGTGTAAGCTGCCCATGCCACACGCACTCATGCAACCCCATACCATCAGAGATGCAGGCTTCTGAACTGAGCGCTGATAACAACTTGGGTTGTCCTTGTCCTCTTTAGTCCGGATGACATGGCGTCCCAGTTTTCCAAAAAGAACTTCAAATTTTGATTCGTCTGACCACAGAACAGTTTTCCACTTTGCCACAGTCCATTTTAAATGAGCCTTGGCCCAGAGAAAACGCCTGCGCTTCTGGATCATGTTTAGATATGGCTTCTTTTTTGACCTATAGAGCTTTAGCCGGCAACAGCGAATGGCACAGTGGATTGTGTTCACCGACAATGTTTTCTGGAAGTATTCCTGAGCCCATGTTGTGATTTCCATTACAGTAGCATTCCTGTATGTGATGCAGTGCCGTCTAAGGGCCCGAAGATCACGGGCATCCAGTATGGTTTTCCGGCCTTGACCCTTACGCACAGAGCTTATATAATTTGGATGATATTATGCACTGTAGATGATGACAACTTCAAACTCTTTGCAATTTTTCTCTGAGAAACTCCTTTCTGATATTGCTCCACTATTTTTCGCCGCAGCATTGGGGGAAATGGTGATCCTCTGCCCATCTTGACTTCTGAGAGACACTGCCACTCTGAGAGGCTCTTTTTATACCCAATCATGTTGCCAATTGACCTAATAAGTTGCAAATTGGTCCTCCAGCTGTTCCTTATGTACATTTAACTTTTCCGGCCTCTTATTGCTACCTGTCCCAACTTTTTTGGAATGTGTAGCTCTCATGAAATCCAAAATGAGCCAATATTTGGCATGACATTTCAAAATGTCTCACTTTCAACATTTGATATGTTATCTATATTCTATTGTGAATAAAATATAAGTTTATGAGATTTGTAAATTATTGCATTCCTTTTTTATTCACAATTTGTACAATGTCCCAACTTTTTTGGAATCGGGTTTGTATTTAAATAATTTAACCTCAATCACAAACAAGTGGAAAAGTCATATAAATATATTGAAGGGTTAGAATGAAAATTCTGTCATTAATTACTCCCCCTCATGTCGTTGCAAACCCGTAAGACCTTCGTTCATCTTCAGAACACAAATGAAGATATTTTTGATGAAATCGGAGAGCTCTCTGACCCCTCCATAGACAGCTATTTAATTAACACTTTCAAGGCCCAGAAAGGTAGTAAAAACATTGTTAAAATAGTCCATGTGACTCCAGTGGTTCAACCTTAATTTTATGAAGCGACGAGAAGACTTTTTGTGCGCAAAAACAAACAAAAATTATGACTTTATTTAACAATTTCTTCACGTGTGTGCCAGTCTCCTACGCAGTTTACATTGTAAATACAGTGCAGCTCCTGCATCACTGCATAGGAGACTGACACAGACTAGATGTAATTGTTGAATAAAGTCGTAATTTTTGTTTGTTTTTGCGCACAAAGTATTCTCGTCGCTTCATAAAATTAAGGTTGAACCACTGGAGTCACATGGACTATTTTAACTATGTTTTTACTACCTTTCTGGGCCTTGAAAGTGTTAATTAAATAGCTGTCTATGGAGGGGTCAGAGAGCTCTCGGATTTCATCAGAAATATCTTAATTTGTGTTTCGAAGATGAACGAAGGTCTTACGGGTTTGGAACAACATGAGGGTGAGGAATTGATGACAGAATTTTCGTTTTTGGGTGAACTAACCCTTTAATCTAATTTTAATGTAATCATTACAATTATTTTAATATATTGTCAGTTGACACTCCTAGTTTCTGTAAATGTAAAAAGTTTGAAAACAAGCAGCTTTGTCATTATAGCAGAAGTACTTAAATATTTTGGTCTACATAATGAGGGGCCTTGAAGTCAAAAAGGTTGAGGACCACTGGTCTAACCTAGATGTGCATCACAGAGAGTACTGATTACAATACTGCAGTTAAGACTGATCAACATGGCACAAAAGTGAATTTGCTATTTCATTTTAAATTTTCTGTGTGAATAGCCTTTTGATGAAGACTACCTGAACCACCTCGACCCACCGGTCAAGCACATGTCCTTTCACGCCTACATCCGGAAACTCACAGGCGGAGCAGACAAGTTAGTGCTTCTGGGAACTCTCCACTCTTACCTGAATAAGATTGTGGAAATAAAGTGACTTAATAAAGTTTTCCTGTCTCTCAGGGGGAAGTTTGTGGCACTTGAGAATATCAGCTGTAAGATTAAATCCGGCTGTGAGGGTCATCCGCCCTGGCCAGAGGGCATCTGTACCAAGTGCCAACCCAGCGCCATCACTCTCAACAGACAGGTACCAAGCTCCTCTGTCTGTATCATAAACATCCTTACTTTCATCTAATCACTCTCCACTTCTCTGTTTAATGCTCAGGTGGGTAAATAAGTGCTCCCTGAGGTGCAGTGTCATTTATGCCCATGTTTTGATCTGCAAAATTCTTGTTGCAGAAATATCGACATGTGGACAACATCATGTTTGAGAACCACACCATTGCTGACCGTTTCCTTGACTTTTGGAGGAAGACAGGTAACCAGCGGATGGGGTACCTGTACGGACGCTACACTGAGCACAAAGACATCCCTCTTGGCCTTCGAGCAGAGGTTGCCGCCATTTATGAACCTCCTCAGGTGAGAGACTCAGGCCTATCACAGAATCAGTGGTCCATCATCCTTTACTGCAAATACAACAATAGCACTAAGTATGTTTTTTATAATTTTGAGTGACTGATTCTCTAAGCTCTTTTGTGTTATCTGCACTAGTACTAGATAAACACAAGAGGGCATTAAAAGACTTAACATTTATAGTTTGGCCCCCCATTCTCAGACAAAATTTGAAGGCCCCCAAATATATTTGAAATGACAAATAAGCACATTTTCAAACTTTATTTATGGAAACTAAGTCATAATATATTAAAATAATTAAATTATAATAATTATAAAGAATTTAAATAATCAAATAATTTCAGATGTTTCAATAACTGAATGTTCTTTAGGTTTTACAATTTTTCTAGCAATTTGTGATTTATAGGGATTTTTCCCCCCACAAATAGCAGTTTCTACCTAATCAAATTTTAGAGTTTGACAAGAATGTATATTCATTATAAAATTGCCCATGACTTTTAGCTTTTATTTTTTAATTCCAAAACATTCAAGGAATTACACTTTTAAAATTCCCTCACATATCCAGGTTTTTCCAAGACTGTGGATATCCTGTTTTATAGAAATGACATTTGTTGAAGGGATATATTAAATGAATAAAAAAAGTCTGCCATTTCATACAAATTGCCACTCGATGATTAATAAAGTAATGCAGTATTGCTGTAGTTCCTTAATCATGCATGTATGGAACTATTTGATTCAAAAAGGTCAAGTATTTCTTTGCTGCTTCATGTTCTCTTCCTTTGACACCGGTGTGCTATGACTCAGATTGGAACCCAGAACAGCTTGGAATTGATTGAAGATCCCAAGGCAGAAGCAGTTGAGGAGATTGCTGCAAAACTGGGCCTACGGAAGGTGGGAGACTTTTTCCATGCCTCTTAAAAATTGGGTAAATAGTAGTTCATGAAAGAATGAACATTTTACTCAAGTTATTAAAGACAGCAGGATTTAAAATGGTCTGCTTGAGGGAGAGGAGAGAGCAGGGTTGCTTTAATGACAAAAGCATAACACATTCTAAGGTGGCTCCCATCAGGACCAATAAGGTAAATTATGCCAATCTACTACATTCAAAACAAAGACTACAACCCAAATAAAGGGCAGTGTTATTGTATCACTGAAATACCATTGTAGATTTATTAATAGTTTTGCACTAACTAATATTTTGTCAGAACATCTAGTAAATTACATGTTGTTTTATTTAGGTTTCTGTTCAGGATCGTGGGAGAATCGAGATCTCTTAAAAAAATAAATTGTGATTTCTCAATTTATCCAGAATCGTGCATCTCTTTTATATATATATATATATATATAGTTGTAAGAAAAAGTATGTGAACCACTTGCAGAAAATGTGAATAATTTTAACAAAATAAAAGAGATTTCTTTTTTTATTTAGTACTGTCCTGAATAAGATATATTACAAAAAAAAAAATGTTTTACATATAGTCCACAAGACAAAAAATAGCTGAATTTATTAAAATGACCCGTTCAAAAGTTTATAAACTATTGATTCTCAATACTGTGTGTCGTTACCTGGATGATCCACAGCGTTTCTTTTGTTTTGTGATGGTTGTTCATGAGTCCACTGTTTGTCCTGAGCAGTTAAACTGACCAATGTTCATCAGAAAAATCCTCCAGGTCCTGCAAATTCTTCAGTTTTCCAGCATCGTTTGCATATTTGAACCCTCTCCAGCAGTGACTGTATGGTTTTAAGATCCATCTTTTCACACTGAGGATGATTGAGGGACTCAAACACAACTATTTAAAAAAAGTTCAAACATTCATTGATGCTCCAGAAGGAAACATGATGCATTAAGAGCATCATCCTCAGTGTGAAAAGATGGATCTCAAAATCATACAGTCACTGCTAGAGAGGGTTCAAATATGCAAAAAATGCTGGAAAACTGAAGAATGTGTAGGACCTGGAGGATTTTTCTGATGAACATTGGACAGTTTAACTGCTGAGGACTAACAGTGGACTCAAGAACAACCATCACAAAACAAAAAAACAGCCATGGATCATCCAGGTAACGACACACAGTATTGAGAATCAAGGCTTCATAAACTTTTGAACGGGTCATTTTAGTAAATTCAGCTATTTTTTTTGTTTTGTGGACTATATGTAAACATCTTTTATGTAAAATATCTTATTCAGGACAGTACTAAATAAAAAATAACATGTATTTTGTATGATCTCTCTTATTTAGTTAAAATTATTCACATTTTCACAGATTCTGCAAGCGGTTCACATACTTTTTCTTGCAACTGTATATACACTATATTGCCAAAAGTATTGGGACACCCCTCCAAATCATTGAATTCAGGTGTTCCAATCACTTCCATGGCCACAGGTGTATAAAATCAAGCACCTAGGCATGCAGACTGCTTCTACAAACATTTGTGAAAGAATGGGTCGCTCTCAGGAGCTCAGTGAATTCAAGCGTGGTACCGTGATAGGTTGCCACCTGTGCAATAAGTCCATTTGTGAAATTTCCTCACTACTAAATTTTCAACAGTTAACTGTTAGTGGTATTATAACAAAGTGGAAGCAACTGGGCACAACAGTAACTCAGCCACGAAGTGGTAGGCCACTTAAAATCACAGAGCGGGGGGGAGGAGCACAGTGCGCAGAAGTTGCCAACTTTCTGCAGAGTCAACAGCTACAGACCTCCAAACTTCGTGTGGCCTTCAGATTAGCTCAAGAACAGTGCGTAGAGAGCTTCATGGAATGGGTTTCCATGGCCGAGCAGCTGCATCCAAGCCTTACATCACCAAGTGCAATGCAAAGCGTCGGATGCAGTGGCGTAAAGCACGCCGCCACTGGACTCTAGAGCAGTGGAGACGTGTTCTCTGGAGTGACCAATCACGCTTCTCTGTCTGGCAATCTGATGAGCAAGTCTGGGTTTGGCGGTTGCCAGGAGAATGGTACTTGCCTGACTGCATTGTGCCAAGTGTAAAGTTAGGTGGAGGGGGAATTTTGGTATGGGTATTTTTCAGGGGTTGGGCTTGGCCCCTTAGTTCCACTGAAAGGAACTCTTAACGCTTCATGAAAAACCAAGACATTTTAGACAATTTCATGCTTCCAACTTTGTGGGAACAGTTTGGGGATGGCCCCTTCCTGTTCCAACATGACTGTGCACAAAGCAAGTGACCTCAACCCGATAGAACACCTTTGGGATGAATTAGAGTGGACATTGCGAGCCAGGCTTTCTCGTCCAACATCAGTGCCTGACCTCACAAATGAGCTTCTAGATGAATGTTCAAAAATAAACACACTCCTAAACCTTGTGGAAAGCCTTCCCAGGAGAGTTGAAGCTGTTATAGTTGCAAAGGGTGGGCCAACTCCATATTAAACCCTACGGATTAAGAATGGGATGTCATTAAAGTTCATGTGCCTGTAAAGGCAGGCGTCCCAAAACTTTTGGCAATATAGTGTATATAGGTGGGAGGCTGGATGCTTTAAGTGTAGATCTGCCATAGTGTAGTCATTCATCCCATGAGGCTCTCTAATGGGATTCTTAGAGTTCCTCTCTCACCACACCTCTATGACTTCCATATGATACTTTCAAGTTACTCACTGATGGATGATAGAAGTGTCCCTTGTTTCTGCCTGAGCATGTGGAACAGCTTCCAAATGTAGTAAAGCTGTTTTTGATTAGTAATATCAGCTATTCTTTCAGGTGGGGTGGATTTTCACAGATCTTCTGTCAGAGGACACCAGGATAGGTACCGTCCGCTACACCAGAAACAAGGCAAGTTGGGAAATGAAAGATGAGACTAACTACATGGTGTGTTCTAATATCGTTATTGACCAATGGATATGTTTCACCTGTTCAGGATTCATACTTCCTGAGTGCAGAGGAGTGCATCACAGCTGGACACTTCCAGAACCAACATGGCAATGCGTGTCGGCTTTCTCCAGAAGGCCATTTTGGATCCAAGTTTGTCACAGTGGTGGCAACAGGTACGCAGCATCCTCCTTTGCACAAGATTTACTGCTGCTGTTTATCACAGTGAGGTGATAAATTAAGGCATTTGGTTGTGTCAAAGCCTGTGTGGTGTGATAAAACCAGTGTGGTGTGTTTCAGTCCATGCTGTCTATTTTTGCCCAGAGCATTTTATTGGTACCCGAGAAAATTTTTTTTGTGTGTTGGCAGGCGGTCCCGATAACCAGGTGCACTTTGAGGGGTATCAGGTGTCCAATCAGTGCATGGCTCTGGTGAGGGATGAGTGTCTACTGCCCTGCAGAGATGCTCCTGAACTGGGCTATGCCAAAGAGTCCAGCACTGAGCAGTACGTCCCTGATGTCTTCTATAAGGTACTGGACTAAAATGTTCCTCGTGCATCGTTATGAAACAGATGCTAAATGCATACAATCATGATGCATGAATGCATGCACATACACTACATTCAAAAATTTGGGTCAGAAAGGTTTTTAAAAATGTTTTTGAAAGATGTGTCTTAGGCTCACCAAGGATGCATTTATTTGATCAAAAATACAGTAAAAAACTGTAATATTGTTACATAGTATTACAATTTAAAATAACTTTTCTATTTTAATATCATTACTTCAGTCTTCAGTCACATGATCCTTGAAATATCATTCTAATATGCTGATTTGGCGCTCAAGAAACTTGTGCTGCTTAATATTTTTGTTGGAACCATTATACATTTCCTTTCAGTATTATTTAATGAATAGAAAGTTTGTAACAATGTGAAAGTCTTTACTGTTACTTTCGATCAACTTAATGCCTCATGGGTGAATAAAAGTATTAATTTCTTTAAAAAGAATCTTACTGACCCCAAACCTTTGAACAGAAGTATAAACGCACTTTTTCAGAACAGTCATAATGTCACAGCTTTAAGTGTATTCAAGTTTTTTTTTTTTTGCCTCTCTCTTTACATTTTCATTTCTGTTCCAGCATGTAACTGTAGCCATGATCATATCACCTGCAGGTTTTAACTGATGTCTTTTAACAATCTGAGCCTTCTTTTTATCTAAACTTGTCACATTTCTTAAAACAGAGGGAATGGAAGTTAATATGTCTTGCTTTGGGCATAAACATTCTTATCAGCATCACTTCTGCCACTGGCATGCAGGGATTAGTTGTCAGCAAGGCATAAAAAGGTTCTAATTTTCAAATCTTTTTCTTCACCTCTAGGATACAGACAAATTCGGCAATGACATCACGCATTTAGCCCGACCACTGCCGGTGGAGTACTTGATCATTGACGTGAGTAGTTGTTATAACCACATACTTTTGCACTGATCACACTCTAGACCAGTGGTTCCCAACCTTATTTACTCCAAGGCCCCCCTCCTCTCCGAATCAGTACTGCAATCATACATGGCATCAAACTGGCTGTAAACCAATGGCCCATTCCTGATTGACCCACTGAACTTTAAACATAATTTAATGCTATTAAAATAAATGAATGCTGTCATAGTCTTTTGTTTGTCAGTGCTGTTTAACCCTCTGTTTCAGATCACCACCACTTTTCCAAAAGACCCTGTGTTCACCTTCTCCTCTACTCTTCGCTTCCCCATCGAAAACAGAGACGCTTTGGGAGAGACTCAGGTACACATTTTATTTTAGGTCTGTATCATATCTGGAGACGTCTCTCAGCTTCTGTTGGTGAAGATGAATAAGCCTTACATTGTGCATGAAACTACTTTTAATTTTATTCTAACGTTTTTTTTTTTTTTTTTTACTGTGGTCAAAGTAGAGTCCTACCTCCTAGATGTATAGTTCTTTGCTAAATATTCACTTAAGAATGTGTGTGTGCAGGACTTCCACAGTTTAGCGACGTATCTTTCCCAGTGTTCTTCCTCCTCCTCCTCCTTCCTGGGCATCGTCTCAGATTTCCACCTGCTCCTCTTTCTTGTCACCAATGAGGTCATGCCCTTACAGGTGAGTTTTTATATATACACTACCAGTCAAAAGTTTGGAAACAGTACTATTTTGATTGTTTTTGAAAGAAGTCTCTTCTGCTCATCAAGGCTGCATTTGTTTGAGTCAAAATACAGCAAAAACTATTATTGTGAAATATTTTTTACAATATAAAATAACTGTCTTCTATTTGAATATATTTTAAAATGTAATTTATTCCTGTGATGCAAAGCTGAATTTTGAGCATCATTACTCCAGTCACATGATCCTTCAGAAATCATTCTAATATGATGATTTGCTGCTCAAGAAACATTTCTTATCATTGTTGAAAACAGTAAAAAATTATTCTTTGATGAATAGAAAGTTCATTTATCTGAAATAGAAAGCTTTTGTAACATTGTACTACTGTTCAAAAGTTTTGGGTCGGTAAGAATTTTTTTTTTTTTTTGGGAAAGAACTTAAAGAAATTAATATATTTATTCAGCAAGGATGCATTAAACTGATCAAGTGACAGTATAGACCAGGGGTGGGCAATTCCAGTCCTGGAGGGCCACTGTCCTGCAGAGTTTAGCTCCAACCCTGATCAAACTCACCTGCCTGTAGCCTTCTAGTAATCCTAAAGACATTGATTAGCTGGTTCAGGTGTGTTTGATTAGGGTTGGAGCTAAACTCTGCAGGACAGTGGCCCTCCAGGACTGGAATTGCCCACCCCTGGTATAGACATTTATAATGTTTCAAAAGCTTTATATTTCAGATAAATGCTGTTCTTTTTAACTTTCTATTCATTAAATAATCCTGAAAAAAAATTGTACACAACTGTTTTGAACATTGATAATAATAAGAAATGTTTCTTGAGCAGCAAATCGGCATATTAGAATGATTTCTGAAGGAATATGTGACTCTAAAGACTGGAGTAATGACGCTGAAAATTCAGCTTTGAATCACAGAAATAAATTGCATTTTAAAATATATTCAAATAGAAAAAAGTTATTTTAAATTGTAAAAAATTTCACAATAATACTGTTTTTGCTGTATTTTGGATCAAATAAATGCAGCCTTGATGAGCAGAAGAGACTTCTTTCAAAAACAACCAAAATAGTACAGTTTCCAAACTTTTGACTGGTGTATATATATCTCAGACAAATATTATTGCTATTTGTTGTACTATACTACTACTACTACACTTGTTTTTGTCAAGAGGGAACTTCATCTTATAAAAAGTTTGTACATTTATTTTGCCTGACAGCTTCATCCCCCTTCTCTCTTATATCTACAGGACAGCATCGGACTTCTGCTGGATGCAGTGAAGACATCCAATGAGGAATTGGCTCAGACCTGGAAGAAATCCGAGCAATGGGCCACAATCGAGCAGCTGTGCAGTGAGTAGTCGTGCACACTTTTTTTTTTTTAAAGGGCAATTTTGTATTATTTGAAGGAGTTCATTGTCGAGAGCATCTCCATCTCCATTTTGATATTATGATCAAAGATGGGTCTTGTTCTTTTTTTTTTTTTTTACTTTTTTTTTTTTTAAATTTTATTTATTTTTTTAATTCTTTATCCCAGGCACAGTTGGAGGGCAGGCATCGGGATCTATGGATTATGCCATGGGTGGGCCAACTCTTCCACAGTCCTCTTCGGCTGTGTGGTCCTGCGTCCACTGCACCTTCATGAACCAACCTGGCACTGAGCACTGCGAGATGTGCAGTTTGCCTCGCAGCTAAAACCACAAGAATTTGCGCTGAACCGTACATCCCACCGGGAACAGCAGTGAGAGTGGGCGTGCTTCCCTGTATTCCTGCCGTTTTAGTATGCCTAATCCTTAACTCCTTCCCTCCCTCACTGACTGTGTCGGATCTAAACGCCTATGCCAGCCGCGTGCTCGAATATGCGCCCAATCCAACGCTGTGAGCTGCATCACTTTGATGATGATTGATGGCCGAAGATGATGGGTTGTACCCATGTAGCACTCTCTGTGTGAGCCCAGTGCATTCTGGGACTTTAATTTAGACAAAGCACTTGGGCAAAGCTCCTTTCATCCCACTCATCTCCCTTTGCGGTCCAATATAACCTTTCAGCGCCATTGGTAAAATAATTTTTTCTGATATTAAACGTCTTTCCCCAACTCTCACTGAGGATGTTGTGTAAATAATAAACAGAGAAGGAATAATGCTGTTATTTAATTTCAAAAGATTTTATATGTTGAGAGAAATTACTTTTTCAAGCCCATTTTGAGGTAAAAGTGCAGCTGAAAGATTTTTCATATCACCCTGGTTTCTTAGAACTTCAACCATAGTGTTGCAAGTTCAGATCACTTTCTTCACCCAACATGCATGCTTTCTTGATTTTACTTCCATTGATTTTACTTAATCCTTCACTTTGTTTTGGTGGATGATGAGCGTCAGTTCTAAACGCTTCATTAGATTGAAGTTTGATTGGTTGGTTTGGCTGCAGACCCAGAGTGCAGTTCCTTTTCCTTAAGAGTATAATTGACTTCTGAAGGCTTAAGAATCTATGCTTTGAATGTGGATTGGTTTACGTTTGCTTCGTAAAAACTGTAGCCACTCAACTTTGGTGCTGGTACCCTTTTCTGCACCATTTCACTGTCATCACCCTTTCATTTTCAATTTCCCCTTCTGTCCCCCTGGCACTTGTCCAGATTTCAATTATGGAGATTTTTTCCCCATTGTTCAGCCCTTGAGGAGCCTGTATCATTGCCCCTTTTAAAGGGGTCTGTCAGGGTCGTCTCTGAACACGCTCACCCACCTGTCAGCTCCACATCTGGTGGAGATAGAGAGATTGATTGATGGGGAAGGAACAGAGCTACAAATATAAAAGAAAAAGTCTAAACTTAGTCCACTTAATTGACATTATTACCCTTGGACTTCACATTTTTGTAAACCAGCCTCATAGATCTTGTAGATTGATCCGTGTAATCTGGACAGATTTTACTGGCTGGATACAGGATTATACTGTCTTTTGACAGACCTTTTTCATTTGGTCATGACTTACTTAATGTTTTAGAAACCAGCCCAAAGACATGATCTCTTAAATATGCATTCAGGAGAATTTCAGCCATCTGAAATTATCTAGATGTTTACATTGCGTTATATTTTGTAGAGTTTCCTCAATTTTCTCGATTCTCAAACTCACCCGTAATTTCCGACACTAAAATTCAGTCTATTGGTTCAATAAATAGGCACACACTGACCATTGTCCACAGGATAAAATCTGTTTTTGGTTAAAATAAATTGAGGTTTGAGGTTGTACACTGTCTTTTCTCTGAGTTGCGGATAGCTGTACTTAGACCCCATTATCACAAAACACAGGTGCCCTGAGTTGTATGCTTTCAATTGGTTTTGGGTTTTTAAATACAAAGAGAATAGTTCAACAATAAAACAGATTCCTTTGGATGCTGTTGTCTCGTCTTTTTTGGCTAGTTTTTATTTTTTTTTAATTTTGTTTTTGTTCTTACATTTACTAGTGCATTTGTTTCATTCAACAACAAATTTTGGTTATACAAAAGTTTATAGTTTTTGTCCTAATGATTCATTTCCAAGATAAGATAGACAAAATGGTGTGTGTGTGTGTGTGTACAGTGGGGAGAACAAGTATTTGATCCACTGCCGATTTTGCAGGTTTTCCTACTTACAAAGCATGTAGAGGTCTGTAATTTTTATCATCTTCAACTGTGAGAGACAGAATCTAAAACAAAAATCCAGAAAATCACATTGTATGATTTTTAAATAATTTGCATTTTATTGCATGACATAAGTATTTGATCTCACTTCGTGGGGCATCAATGATCATGAGGAAGGTGAGGGATCAGCCCAGAACTACACGGCAGGACCTGGTCAATGACCTGAAGAGAGCTGGGACCACAGTCTCAAAGAAAACCATTAGTAACACACTACGCCGTCATGGATTAAAATCCTGCAGCGCACGCAAGGTCCCCCTGCTCAAACCAGCGCTTGTCCAGGTCCGTCTGAAGTTTGCCAGTGACCATCTGGATGATCCAGAGGAGGAATGGGAGAAGGTCATGTGGTCTGATGAGACAAAATAGAGCTTTTTGGTCTAAACTCCACTCGCCGTGGTTGGAGGAAGAAGGATGAGTACAACCCCAAGAACACCATCCCAACCTTGAAGCATGGAGGTGGAAACATCATTCTTTGGGTATGCTTTTCTGCAAAGGGGACAGGACGACTGCACCGTATTGAAGGGAGGATGGATGGGGCCATGTATCGCGAGATCTTGGCCAACAACCTCCTTCCCTCAGTAAGAGCATTGAAGATGGGTCGTGGCTGGGTCTTCCAGCATGACAACGACCCGAAACACACAGCCAGGGCAACTAAGGAGTGGCTCCGTAAGAAGCATCTCAAGGTCCTGGAGTGGCCTAGCCAGTCTCCAGACTTGAACCCAATAGAAAATCTTTGGAGGGAGCTGAAAGTCCGTATTGCCCAGCGACAGCCCCGAAACCTGAAGGATCTGGAGAAGGTCTGTATGGAGGAGTGAAATCCCTGCTGCAGTGTGTGCAAACATGGTCAAGAACTACAGGAAACGTATAATCTCTGTAATTGCAAACAAAGGTTTCTGTACCAAATATTAAGTTCTGCTTTTCTAATGAATCAAATACTTATGTCATGCAATAAAATGCAAATTAATTACTTAAAAATCATACAATGTGATTTTCTGGATTTTTGTTTTAGATTCCGTCACTCACAGTTGAAGAGTACCTATGATAAAAATTACATAAAAAAAAAAAAAAAAATATATATATATAAACAAATGGAGCATATAGACTTATTCAAAGGTTTGGTTTTAAAATGCGTAACATGGACGTCATAATATCTACCACTTTCATTATAGGTTCATTTATGAAAGTTGCACCTGAACTTTGGTTGTTCAAATTTTAACAAACCAGTTTTTTTTTTTTTTAGCATAAATATGAGTGTAACCTGAGGTGGGATACTTTACAGAATGTATTTAAAAATGGTTACACCAATTTTTGTGTTTCTTCAACAATGGTTGAAGAATAGACCTGAAGTTTTGCCTCCAGCCAATCAAAAGGACCTCATGTGTGTGGCAGATGAGTCGCTGGAATGCTGAGGTAGAGTAAACTCGACATCAAACATCTTACCTGAAGCTCTCTGAAGTTAAATCTGTAAGCCCAGACACATCTGGATCCTATCTAGTTCTCTCAACTGAACTCTTTATCTCTCTAACCTTCCCTCCACAGAAGTGATGACCAGTTTTATGGAACAGTTGTAGATCCTCGAGAGACTACTGCCATTTTTTTCGTTTTGTTTTTAACTTTGAACTTTGGAGGAAGTGATTGGCATGTTGTTGTCGCTGTCAGTATGGTTTTAGCTGATGTGGACATGTGTGAACATCCACACCAGTGAAAATATGTTGGTATGGAAACCTTATACGTCATATTTGTAATAGTTTAATGTAACACTAAATAATTTTTATATATATTATTTCTTTACTATTATTAGTGCTATATTTCTCTCCGATGTTTCCTGGGATGTTTGAGATTTGCCTACAGTAGATGTGTATCCAATTAAACTGTTGGCTAGAAATATTGAATATACATGAAAAAGGCAGATGGGTCCTTGATTCATAAGCTCTTTGTCTTATAAAAGAAAGTGACATTGAAACTGAAACATAACTCCACTTTTAGACACGACCCTGGGCGGGATTAAGTCGGGATGAATATATAAAGACAGAAAGACACATTTTGCTATTATTTTATGATATTTTTTATTTCATTGGCTCGTGACACTACCAGACCTCAGGTAAGCACTTCTTTCTAGCAATAAAATGGTAATTTCACAAAATGTTATTTCATATTGGCAGTACTTCAATATCTTATTACACTGTTTAACTCCACAATCTCTTAGCCAGTGTAAACAATCACACGTTTTTCTGATCATGTGAGTGAATTTGTTTACACAGGAATGAACTGTCTTATGCCGTTACTTTTTGTGCTCTCCCTGGGAGCTGCTCAGAAAAGCACAAGACAGACCTTAGAGTGGGACTACAAAGTTGAAGGTGAAATACTGAATATGTACAATAAAGACTACTATTTTCCTTTAAAAACTTTTGAAATGTTATGTAATTGCTGCAAATTTACGTTATATTGTCAAATATCCATGAAAAATTATATCATGATAACATTTTTATTTAAATGAATTAACTAAATTTATAAACAAAAACACAAGTCATTATTTTTGGGTAGACAATATATAGAATGGTGCTTGAAAGTTTGTGAACCGCTTGCAGAATCTGTGAAAATGTGAATAATTTTAACAAAATAGATTTCATACAGAGATCATACAAAATGCATGTTATTTATTTAGTACTGTCCTGAATAAGATATTTTACATAAAAGATGTTTACATATAGTCCACAAGACAAAAAAAAAAATAGCTGAATTTATTAAAATGACCGTTCAAAGGTTTATGAACTATTGATTCTCAATACTGTGTGTCGTTACCTGGATGATCCATAGCTGTTTTTTTTTTGTGTGTGATGGTTGTTCTTGAGTCCCTTGTTTGTCATGAGCAGTTAAACTGCCCAATGTTCATCAGAAAAATCCTCCAGGTCCTACACATTCTTCAGTTTTCCAGCATCTTTTGCATATTTGAACCCTCTCCAGCAGTGACTGTATGGTTTTGAGATCCATCTTTTCACACTGAGGATGATTGAGGGACTCAAACACAACTATTAAAAAAGGTTCAAACATTCACTGATGCTCCAGAAGAAAACACAATGCATTAAGAGCCGGGGGTGAAAACTTTTTGAATTTTAAGATCAAGGTAAATTGTTCTTAATTTGTTTTCCGGGAAACATGTAAGTATCTTCTGTTGCTTCTGAAGGGCAGTACTAAATAATAAAAAAAACCCTGATATTTAAACAAAATGAGAAAAATTTGGACAAAAATGTTACCTATTTTTTATGATCCCTCTTATTTTGTTAAAATTATTTAAATTTGAATAACCACTGTATGCTGTATGTATGTATGTACGTATGTGTGTATATATATATATATATATGTATATATATATATATATATATAATATGTATGTATATTTCCCCCGTTTGTTAGCTGAGAAGGTGAATTTGAGAGGATGTGCCAATCTCACTTTAGTCTTGGATAACTGGAAATATGCCATCATGACCCAAGTCAAAGACCTCCTTCTGAATGATCACAATACAGTACTACCAGACTATGGAAGGTATGGTAAATGCCTGTATGGTTTTTTAAATAGATGTGTACAACTGGACCTTTTGTTTAAGAGAAGGAAATCAGAAAAAGAACAAGAAAAGTTACTTTTGAAATAGAACTGAAGTGTAATAACCATTATAACTGGTGGAAACATGTCTATTGTCATACTTGCCACATTAATGTGGTCTTTTCAGGATTCAGCCATTATCTGAAGCCCTAAATGACATCTACAAGGAATTTAACTCCTTGAAAGAGAGACTTGCAGAGCTGACCACAAAGTTTGAGGGTATAGAGTTGTTTGTGGATGAAGCCCGAACCGGCAGGAGTCACTCACCTCCTCGAGCGGAGCGCCCACCTCCTGAAGGAGAGGGAAATCCAGCTGAGCCCGGCACAAGACAGGGACGCAGGAACAGGGTGGTGGTGCGAAGAGTTAAGAAACCTGATAATGTGTAGGACTGATTCAGGTATCTTCTCTATACATAAGATAAGATTTATACATTATGTTGTATCTAGATACAAAAAAAATCTATTTTATGTCTCTTTACCAAGTTTCTCAGGTGAGAAAATGTAAGCTTTTTGGAATATTTAGATAATGTATGGGTCAATGTTAGGCTTTACTCTTTTTGATGCTCTTTTCACTTTTATTCAATGTAATTGCATTCAAATAATGTGGTGATGAACAATGGCAGCTTATAGCCTAACCCTATCTAATCAAAAACTGTATTTTCTGTAGTTCTGTTCATTTTTCCTTGTTTAACTTGTGAATATATTATTCAACATTATTAAAACTTTTTTTGTTGTTGTTGTTGTTGTTGTTGCTGCTGCTGCAATAGTCGGTGGTGTTTTACAAAGAATGCAAAACGCGCCTGCTTACAAACTTTAATACACTGTTTTTATGCTATGGTAATGAATTGGCTAATGAATATTAATTAGGTCGTGTGTTCGCCCCAGTAGGCCAATAGGTGTCAGCATAATCTAATTAATATTCATGAGACACGTAATATCTACAGTGCTATTTAAGAACTTATTTAAAAATACTCGAATTCAGTACCTATATAAAAATAGCTTAAATACACTGTCCTGTGACAATATCAACGGGTTTCCTCTGGCCCGAAGTGTAGATGTCAATGGTTTTTATGTGTCTTTCTTTTTTTTAGAATGACGTTATTACTGTCGGTTATATTTTGAATCTTGCATATTCTCAGTGTCAAGGTAAGTAAAGGCAGATTTTCAAACCTAAAGTATCTTTAAAAGGTTACATCGCAATAATTACAGAAATGTGTGTAGAAGAACTAAAAGTATGACGATATTCAGTAATGATTAGCTTTAATGGCGAGACATTTAGTGTTTAGCTCTCTCTAGTGGCGGTATTAGAACGAGCCACCAAACTTGCGTTTCAGCGAGTGTTTCCTAAAGCAGTCGTTTAGCAGACAGTCCTGCTTCCAATGTCTGTTTTATGGGTCATTTTTGTTATGCTGTACTTTTGAACTCTGTGGAAATAAAGAGCAGAAGTTAGTTATAGCCCAGTGAGATAAGAAATGTAGAAGGGAAGGGTATGGACTGGCCATCCAAACATTTTTCAGTTACTTGAGGGTGTAAACAAACGTAATTTAAACAAAAATACGTTTTTATATAACCCTCTATGCATGGTATGCATTTTGTTCTAACCATGAAATATTTTTTCAAATACGTTTTTAGTTTTTATAACGAGCTTCAATCATACAAACGCTGTACCACAATGGAAAATGGTCAAAAAAGTAGTTTTTCTATAAAATTATGATTTTCTTTTCTATTTAAGTGCACATTTATTTTAGAAATTGATAGATTTATATACTTGGGACTCATGGAAACCAAAAATAAGTATCGTACCCTATAATTTGGCAAACTCATCCTCACTCTCATCACATGGAAGAGCTAACTCTGCACTCTTCCTTTCCGTAAAATATTGCTGTATTCATTTTCTGAAAAGAAGAAATAATTTTGTTACTTATACATAAACACAACTATACTACAATAAACACTTTAAATAAATAAATAACTGCAATCATATTGTTGATGCTACTATCTATAAAAAATCCCAATGGAGAAATACATTACTGCAATTCCACTGTGGTACAGCATTGCCATATGGCAACATTGATGTTTTCTCAATTTACAGTAAAACTATGTTAGACAAAGTTAATTTGTGGATAAAAATATCTAATTTACTTATCAAAGAGGCTGCAAAAAATCCTCCTTGAGAAGAAATATTTAGAAATTAGGTTAATAGAGCAATTTCTTCCATGTGAGGGTGACAATGGGAAAAAGAGTTTTGGAGGGACATTTAAATGTAATGTGACTTAAAAAAAAAGCACATTATTGGCCACCTTAAGGCCTGCCCTTTTAATTCCCATAGTGCAATTTATTGTATTTTTTTCTGAATAACAAGGAAATGAGTAGAAATTAATTGTTGCCATATGGCAACACTGTACCATAAAGGGTTAATAAATCAAATTTATTTCTATTTTTTATCTTATTTGTTTTTTTAAAAATAAAAATAAATCAAAGAAATCACAGAATTAAATCATATTATTTAATGTTGATTTTTTTGTACATCTAATATGCCTCTTCATGGCCCTATGTACATGTCCCTTTCCCATGTTTTCCTTTAGCTTTCAAAATGGACACTGAGTGCAGTGAATCATGTAACATTCCAGAAAGTGTCGTTGTGCATGAGGACATCCCGCCTGACCCTTCTCTGGCCACTGACTTAATAGTAAGAGATCTGTACTTCTAGGCACACAATTCCACAAGAAATTGTCACAGAATGAGGTGAGAAGAGCAACAATGATGTGAACAGCAGTGAGATTGGTCAAATATGACGGTTTTGTTTTTTACTACACGTTACATGCAAAATTATTCTCTTAATCATACCTAAACATGGTAAATTAGCTAAAAGGCTTTATGCAGAGACTATATTTTCTTTCTCCATTTCCTGTTTTTTAACTACATGAAAAATCTAATTACCAATGAGATATAAAAAATAAGCTTCATTCAAGATACACTCACCTAAAGGATTATTAGGAACACCTGTTCAATTTCTCATTAATGCAATTATCTAATCAACCAATCACATGGCAGTTGCTTCAATGCATTTAGGGGTGTGGTCCTGGTCAAGACAATCTCCTGAACTCCAAACTGAATGTCAGAATGGGAAAGATAGGTGATTTAAGCAATTTTGAGCGTGGCATGGTTGTTGGTGCCAGACGGGCCGGTCTGAGTATTTCACAATCTGCTCAGTTACTGGGATTTTCACGCACAACCATTTCTAGAGTTTACAAAGAATGGTGTGAAAAGGGAAAAACATCCAGTATGCGGCAGTCCTGTGGGCGAAAATGCCTTGTTGATGCTAGAGGTCAGAGGAGAATGGGCCGACTGATTCAAGCTGATAGAAGAGCAACTTTGACTGAAATAACCACTCGTTACAACCGAGGTATGCAGCAAAGCATTTGTGAAGCCACAATACGCACAACCTTGAGGCGGATGGGCTACAACAGCAGAAGACCCCACCGGGTACCACTCATCTCCACTACAAATAGGAAAAAGAGGCTACAATTTGCACGAGCTCACCAAAATTGGACAGTTGAAGACTGGAAAAATGTTGCCTGGTCTGATGAGTCTCGATTTCTGTTGAGACATTCAGATGGTAGAGTCAGAATTTGGCGTAAACAGAATGAGAACATGGATCCATCATGCCTTGTTACCACTGTGCAGGCTGGTGGTGGTGGTGTAATGGTGTGGGGGATGTTTTCTTGGCACACTTTAGGCCCCTTAGTGCCAATTTGGCATCGTTTAAATGCCACGGCCTACCTGAGCATTGTTTCTGACCATGTCCATCCCTTTATGACCACCATGTACCCATCCTCTGATGGCTACTTCCAGCAGGATAATGCACCATGTCACAAAGCTCGAATCATTTCAAATTGGTTTCTTGAACACGACAATGAGTTCACTGTACTAAAATGGCCCCCACAGTCACCAGATCTCAACCCAATAGAGCATCTTTGGGATGTGGTGGAACGGGAGCTTCGTGCCCTGGATGTGCATCCCACAAATCTCCATCAACTGCAAGATGCTATCCTATCAATATGGGCCAACATTTCTAAAGAATGCTTTCAGCACCTTGTTGAATCAATGCCACGTAGAATAAAGGCAGTTCTGAAGGCGAAAGCGGGTCAAACACAATATTAGTATGGTGTTCCTAATAATCCTTTAGGTGAGTGTATATTTCCATCCTATTTTTTTGAGTTTAATATTTTATCTAGGATATTAGGACATGGTGGAGACATGAAAATGTCTGTTTGACCTGTTCAGGTGAACGCAGAGACTCAAATTGACTCTGGGCCAGTGTCACATGGAATAAACCATGAAGAGGGGGGTTGGCCAAAAACGATCAATGCAGGTGACATTGAGTCAACTGGCCGCTACAGGAAGAAAGTGCAGAAGGATGTGTGTTATCAGCACACGGTTATGGAAATTGCTACTGTGAGTGCCAACACCATAACCACAATTCCCATAAAAAAAAACATTTTAGCAGTATGTCAGGAACTGTAATGTTTTTAAGGAATAGTTCAGCTAAAGATGAAAATACTGTATGTCTGACCACCATGTTGTTTCAAACCCATGTGATGATTATTTCTTTTATACTTTTATGGTGCGTTTGCACCCTTTTAAAGCTTGAAAGCTGTAGTCTCCATTCATTGTTATTGCATAGGCATTGGCAGTGCAATTGCATAGATAAATTACAATCTTCAGGACTTCTTTTGTGTTCAATGGAAGAAAGAAAGTCACATGGTTTTGGAAGTTGGAACAACGTGAGAGTAAAGAATGACAGATTTTTCATTTTAAGGTGAACAAGTCCTTTAAGACATCAGGGAGATAGTTGAATTGAATTTGGTTTTGGTGTCAGATTTTATCTTTTTACAATTTTACAGATGCAGTAGGTACCCACAGGGTCCTCTGTGGAGTTCATGAAGTGATTGTAATTCTGAGTTTTGTCTTCCTGTCCACTGCAGGTCGCAGAACACCATGTCAAGCAAAACAAAGGTGGCATCTGCTCTTTATCTAAATTTGATAACGCTAAGAGGGTGGTGACGAAAAAGATGTCAAGCAGCGTGGTATCAGCGAGAACCATCAATGTGTTCAGGTGAGCACACGCATTAGAGCAAATGGACTGCTTATTTAGACATGAAGGGTCTCATATGTCTAGATAGATGGTGGGTAGATGCAGCATGTAATTTCTGTGCCACTAATGTAACTAAAACGCAATGTGATTTTCTCTAGAGACCCAAATAAAGAAAAGCGTGCTGCCACCAGTTTGTCCTGGCACCCACTTGATGATCATAAACTAGCTGTTGCCTACTCTTACCTGGAATTTCAGAGGGCACCTAAAAATATGAGTTTTGACTCATATATATGGAACACTGGTATGTCATGCACATATATATTATTCTGGCATGCATGCCAGATTATTTATTTATTAATTATTTATTTATTCCCACCTACAGAAAACAGCAGTAAACCAGAGATGACTCTGAATCCTGTATCTCCTCTTATTTGTCTGGAGTTCAACTCCAAAGACATTCACATTCTTGTTGGGGGAAGCTACAATGGACAAATCGGTCTGTTTTCATTATGAATATGAATGGTTATATAAGGCGGATGTGGCTTCTTCAATCTATCTGACACACTGAAGCTCAGAGACGCAGTCCTTACAGTCTACTGTTTATGTGCCATTTAAATGTCTTTACTGTCCTCTAATCAGAGAGTTGGCCCTTTTCCAGGCTACTGGGACACACGGAGCGGCAGCAAGCCAGTACAGATGTCCGCCACTGAGCATAGCCATAGAGATCCTGTCTACAAGGTCATCTGGCTGCAGTCAAAGATATGCACTGAAACTTTCTCAGCTTCTACAGATGGTCAGGTCAATGACACAACAGTCTACAGTCAATTAAATAAGCCACCAATATTTCACGGCACATTTTTGAACTGGACAACAAACCCTTCAAATGAGTCATATTATGTGCTGTAAACTCAAAGAAGTATCTGTATGACACCAGGTACTGTTGTGGGACATTAGAAAGATGAGTGAGCCCAACAAGCGGCTCGTGCTGGACCCCAGTAGGAAGGGAGACTGTAACAATGCTCTTGGTGCAGTCTCAATGGAGTTTGAGAACACTATGGTAAGAGCAGTTTTCATTTTGTTTGGCCCATTCCCTTGTGGAAACTCATGTTAATAACTTAAAAGTTATTGCTTTTGATTACACAAGGCCAAGTTTTTGGTGGGCACAGAGCAGGGGGTTGTGGTCTCGTGCAGTCGCAAGTTAGATACCCCAAACGAGCCAATTGTGTGCACATACCACGGACACCATGGCCCCATTTACGCCTTGCAGAGGAACCCCTTCTTTCCGAAGAACTTCTTGACAGTGGCTGATTGTACCGCCCGCATCTGGTCCGAGGACATCAGTGAGACCTCCATCATGTCGACCAAGTAAGAACATCTGTGTTGTTGTTCTGAAATACTGACAGCAGCATTTATACCACTCAGATGGGTTGTATTTTACTATTTTACTATGTGTGATGTATAGTTTGGATCAACTATACTTTAAGTTATTGGTTCTCAACCAGGGGGCCACAGGATTACTTTAATTTTTGTTTAAATTGATTTTAAATTTAACTTAAATTAATACATTATTATTATTATTATTATTATTATATTAAAATAATCTAACTCCAAAACATACAATCATGTAAAAATCATATTTCTTTTTATTTTCCCTCAATAACAATTGTCCTTATTGAAGAATGTTCAGAAGAGTGTTACTGGTATACAGAACATAACTTCTGGAATCACAAATTAATTATGGTTAATATATTAAATTAATTAAGCACATTGATTTAATATATCAATAAAAATGTCTGAAAAGTCAAAAAGGTTGAGAACCACTGCTGTAAGTAGTCGTATGGTGTACCTACTTGCTCAGTATTTCTAATATGTTTCTACAGAAATCACAAGACTTATCTGTTAGATGGCTGTTGGAGTCCAGTCAGACCCTCTGTCTTCTTTACGGTGAAGATGGACGGGACCTTAGATGTATGGGACTTACTATTTAAACAGGAGGAGCCTACTCTCAGTTTCAAAGTCAGTCCTAAATATCTCCTTCTCCTACTGAGAATGTCTCCCACTTAAATATCTAATTGTTATTTGTTTATACTGTTTGTGTTTTTTCTTCACAGGTTTGTGACGATGCTTTGTGCAGCATCCGTGTACAAAATAATAACCGTTTGGTGTGCTGTGGATCTCAGCTGGGAACCGTCAAACTGCTGAGGATGTCACCAAGCCTGTTCAGACTGGGAAAGGATGAGAAGGCCTTGGTCTCAGAGGTGAGACACAAATACACACCTTCCTTCACATGTTTAAACACATTCACTCTTTAATATTCATATTGACAGGAAATTAGAGTTTTTGATGACAGGATATTTATTTTTGAATGAACTATTCCTTTAAAAGATATATGATTCTAAAACAAAATAATTATTAGTTGTGTGGATGTACACTGAACTGTTAAAAGTGGATTTTTGCTTCATTGCAGATGTTCGAACGTGAGACCCGGAGAGGGAAGGTTCTGGAATCTCAGTACAGAGAGAGGAATCAAATGAAACATAGCTGCTCCAAAGAGGATGAGGGGGGGGAAGGAGACATAGACGAACTGCTGGCCTGTGCAGAGATGGAGTTTTTTCAGGCTATGGAATTTGAGAAGAAAATAGAGGATGAGAAGCAAGATAGAAGGTGGGGAATAGAGAATGTTATCTTTATGTGTAACCGGACTACTCGACCCACTCTGAGGGGGAATCAAACCGGCATCTCCGGCATTGGAGGCGGGTGTGCTAACAAGGACGTTAAAGACCGCAGTGTCTAGCGTGCCTCTTGAGGGCAGGGGAGTGAGGTTTACATGCACAGCTCTTACTAGCTTGCATCCATTACACTTAACCCCTTAAGCCAGGGACACACCAAGCCGTGATCAGCGTGTAGTCTTAGTTTCGCTTTCCCTTTTTGAATGACGAATATAGACGGATATATCTGCTTGAATAGACAGTTATCTCCTTTACACGCAGGTGCAGAATGCACATGCTATTGACAGTTGCCTGTAGTTCAGGTGCTGTTTTTTTCCCCAACGCGAGGCGACAACACAGTCGGCTTTCATTAGCGCTAGCTCTTTGGCGTCGGTTTGGTGTGCCTCTAGTTTTAAACCTCTCTTCCATCCGGGGCACTAATGTAACCGGTTCTACTCGACCCGCTCCGAGTGGGATTTGAACCGGCGTCTCCGGCATGGAACAACATGCGCTAACAAGGACGCTAAAGACTGCAGTCTAAAGGTGTCAGGCACCAGTGTGCCTCTTGAGGCCAGGGGAGTGAAGTTTGCATGCACAGCTCTTGCTAGCTTGCCTCTGTTACATATGCAAAACAGATACCGTTTTTACTTGGTCGATTGTCATTCTTAATAATATTTGAAATTGTCATAATCATTAATATATACCAGACAAACTACAAAAGAAATGTTGTTTGGCTGGTCTCAAAGTTTTGGATCTATGTTTTCTAAGGTTGTTTCTTGTCCCCTGCAGGAAAACAATGTGTGAGGAGACATCCAAGTAGTACTCTGCTTCCAAACATGCCAAAAGAGGAAGTTTTTCCAAGTGCAAATAGACTTTAAATCAGTTCTGTCTAAAGTAAATTGAAACAAGCATCCAAGATTACTCTTCCTGCTCCACATCAGTTTGTTGAACATTTAGTTTTTTGAAGGTCATAACTTTAGCATAGACCATTGTACACATATAAACTCTGTTGGTATAAGTTTAAGACAAGCCTGAAAATTAAATTTGAAATGTAAAAGTCTCCTTTAATCTCTCAGTATTTATTTGACTAAAAAACTAATCACACTTGATAATAGAGAAATGAGTACATGTTATACGTGCAAGTTATTGCAATTTTAAGACCATGTGAAATTATGCCTCCATAAATTAATGCATAAATGAACCACATTAAATAACTATTGAAAATAGAGGGTCCACTTGCTTTAGCATTGTATATGGCACACCTTAGCACTATTTCTTGTGAAGTGAATCATCTCTAGGTTTGTGGATGTTAACACATTTTGCGGATATGAGGATGAAATATTAATCCATCTTTCAGCATGAAATAACCCAGAAACAGAGCCCCATCTTGATCCTTTTGAAGTTAAGTTCCTTCATTCATAGAAAGAAATAATTATTACAACACTAAGTCATTAGAATATTTTAATGTAGTAATGCCGTTTAATAATAGGTATTATTATCATTATTCTCCTAATTAAATAATAATAAAATAAAGAAATGTTAAGATGGTTAAGTAACGTCAGCTTGAGGATCTAATTAATATTCATGAGTTAAGCTTGCGTTCGTTCGTTGTAATGATGAGGGAACGGCCAGTGTAGAAACCAGCTGGCGAAACGAAACTGAAAGTGATGTAGAGAATGCTATAAGAAGCGAAGAGAGCGGAACTGCAAGGAATAGTTCGGTTTGCTGACAGGAGTGATGACTGTTTAGGGAGAGGGACTCTCTAAAACATGTATCTGTCCTCTTTTTACAAGGCCAAGAATCTGTGCAGGTATGTTGTGATATATTTTGTTGTTAATATCATAGGTATGCTCTCGGTTTGTTGGAAGCGATTCTCACAGAGGTTTGTGGTTCATGATATGCAGTTTTTAATTTTATATTTTACTTAAATTTGCCAAACAACTGTATTTAGACGTTGTCGAGAAATATGTGAGGCAGTATAATTCCTCATAAAGGAAACCTACGAGAAGTTATGAGGAAGTTATTATTGAACAGAGATGGTTATGAGATTGTTGATTATGCGCTGTGAAAAAAAAAACATAAAACATTGCTATGAATTTGAGAAGACTGTTACGGTCACTGAGGCGATACAATGCTCTGTGATTCTTTGTGAAAATGTATCTACTTTATAAGGCATTGTATAGTAACCATATTTTAACTTTTTTTTTTGCAGCCAGACCATAATAACCACAGGCAAACTATGGCATTTTTATACAAAATCATATCTTAAATTCATCCTGAAACCATTTTTGAAACTAACTACAGCAGTACATGTACCTACCTAGATAGATAGATAGATACATTCATTGATATATAGCCTACATATATATTTATTTCCCCACAAAATATGTAGATCCATCAATGTTCTATACAAACATTTTTTTCTGCAATCATACACTATTGGAATAGTGAAAAGCACTAAGACGTGCCTTTAGCCCACTTGTGTCATATATATAGCCTATATATTACATACATATTTACAGAATATTTTTATTTGGGGATCTTTGACTTTTGAACCTCTTTTGCATCAACTAGGAAGCCACAAGCTGTAAGAAGGTAGAAATGACAAGGAAGAGAAAGGGAAGACCGAAAGGAAAGGCAGGTGAACAGAAGAAGGGGGCCCAAAAAAGAGATGGCAGCACATCTTCATTCAGAACGCATTCACTGAACCAACCAAAAGGCAAGCATACAAGTCACCCAAGCCGATCCAGATCCAGAGGCCATGGACGGCACAGCACAGAAGCAGCAACAGAGTCTGAGCCACTGAGCAAAGAGGTTCAGACTCAAACAAGCTCAAGTTGGCTGGAAAACAAGGAGACTCAGACAGAGACTGTCAGTCATGCAACACAGCAGACACAAACAGAGATCAATGGCAACACAGAGACCACAGAAGTGTCACAGCCAACAGACCTCAGTCCTGAAGATGTTAGGATGGAGGTGGAAACTGTGCTGTCAAGGAACAAAGGAAATGAAAGTGATGGAGAAAAGGACAAAAGTCCAGAGAGGACGAAAAGGAGAATAAGTGAATCAAGGGAGCCTACGAATGAGACAAAAGAAAAGACTGAACTATCAGATGGTTGCAGAGAACAAGATGGAGATGATCAGAAAGACAAAGACACAAATGAAAAACATATAGAAGGAGATTCGCAAAAGGACACTAATCTCAAGTCAGGAACAAAAGAGCCAAAATCATATGCAGCGGCTGCTGCAGCAGGAAAGACTAAAGAGTCTAAGGAGGAGAAGAAACAGACCGCAGCGGATAAGGTCGATAGTAAAAGAAGGTTTGCAACATTATAATATAATGCACTTATATCAAATGTTTGACCTAAATAAGATACAGTATATGACCTGTAAATTGTTTTTTTTTTTTTGTAGAAAACTTTCCCCAGTGAGGGCTCCAGCCCAACAGCCTGCGTTCACTTTCTACATTTATGCTGTTCTGGACAAAAGATTTACATTTGACAGACAGCATGACTCCCTTTTGCTCCTTACTGGGAATGAAAGATTTGAACTACAAATTACACATTTTTTGTAAGTTTCTCATTAATGTATAATGACAACATAGTCACTATAGCCTACAGGTAGCAAATGCAATATGAATTGTGCAAAAACATATAACTGATGTAAAAGGTATTGTAAAGTGTCAGTGTTTTTTACTCATGTCATTTCTTGTTGCTTAGGGGCCTACAACAGGATGGCTATTTGATTGAAGCAACATTTCCATTTTGGGGAAGCATTGCAAGGGGTGTTCCAATTGAATACACATATGCAGTGCAGAAACGACATGGCCGCATTGAGGAAATAGCCTTAAGATATGTTTACGTCCCCACTGACAATACAGTAAAAGGTACTGTTAAAAGTGTTAAATGCGTTTTTCGACAAGTCATTGTACATTGTGTGTGATGTCATGCCTGATTTGTGATTGTATTTCCTCTCAAGAACTGCACCTTTATGAAGGTTATATAAGTTCAAGTTCCAGATCTGTTAAAGAAAGAGTGAAGAACTGGTTATTACAGAACGAAAAAGATGAAATTTGCAAACGCTGGGAGACCTCTGCTCATGCGCTGCTGGACAGAGTCTTTGAGAAATGGGGGTCATTTAATAATGAAGACAACACGACACTTATTGAACACCTAAACAGGTGCCAAAAAGGTTTTCAGTTGGACATGAGACGTTTAATATTTCCAGTGAATCTCTTCCCCTCTCAAATAAACGTAGGTGTGAGCTTTCTGTAGCTTTATTCCATTTTCAAAAGACTATCCAAAAAGAGTAGAATGACTATAGATCTGCCCTCTCTGTTTTAGGTCGCTGGACTGATTTCTGAAAGACTGAGTCTGATTTTAAAAGGGAAATCTGGAGGGAAAACTTCAGAGAGCTTTAAATCTTTGGAAGTGGCCCTCTCAGTGTTCAAGGTGTGCTGTGGCTGCAGTGTGGATCTCAGCCCAAAAGACTGGGGCAAACTCTGCCATGTTGTCTCTGAAAGGACTGCTTCTCCTGGAGAAATGCAAACAACCCTAACAGCCCTACCTTCAATTGACTTGTGAGTAGGGTTTATTGGACTAATTTGTGGTTTTATAGAATTTGACTTTTATCTGCATTTACATTTATGCATTTAGCAGTCACTTTTATTCAAAGCGACTTACAAAAGTCCCTAAAGCACCATAGAAAGCAAAGACTTTCCTACTGAATACTTATTTATGCTTACATTTTGAATGGGTATATCTTTAAAGACACCACAATAATCATCATAACTTTGGTTTCTTTGCAGCACTATGATGGGACTGATGAACCAATGTGCAAGGAAGCTGATCTCTGAAGTGGTGTTACTTGTTCCTGTCCTTCATTTATTGAGAAAGCAAGGGGAAAAGTCAGATCCACGCACAGCTATGGACGAACAGAGATGGGCAGGGCTTGAAAAAATAGAGTATCCCTTTTTTAGGGAGAGAATTAGAGGAAACCCTGACAAAAGGAGGTTTGTCCGAATACCTTTAGATGAGCACTTTTAGGGCCAGATTTACTAACAGCCTGCGGCAGCGCAAACCATCTTTTGGCGTTAAAATACTGTCAGGATTTACTAAAGACACGCAGTGAAATTTGTGCTGAAAAGGCGTGGACAGGGTTATTTTTGCGGCTGACCTTATTGCATATGCATTTGTAGGAGTTTCCTTTTCAGACACAAAATTTATGGGAGGAGAGTATTTAAATAAACCATGCAAGGTGATTTACAAAGGTTTGCGCTAGTCAATTTACTGGTGTTTGCGCCATTATTTACCGGCCAAAAAAAGCATGTCTTAAACCAGACGCTAACTGGTAGATTGCGTTGGTCATTATGGAAATCACACGCAGAACTTTCACTTCCATCTGCGCTTTTTTGGAATTACTCTGTTTAGTCAATCTGGCCCTTAATTCTCAATTTTACAATGACTTGAACATAGATATGAGTGAGATTACATGTGGTGTTCTTTTGTAGGATGGTCCTTCAGCTGATCAAAGATCACTTATCAATGACCAAAGATGACCCTTACTTGTTGAAAAGCTGGCTTTCCATCGTGGCATTTGAGGATGTCCCTCAGTATGCCCAAATGACCGGAAGTGTTCCTGAACTAGTGATCCAGAGCCTGATGTACAGAATGAGGGAGACTGAACAAAAGACTGACACTGATCCCAACCGCACAGAAAAAAATCTGGAGGTATTTGATTAAGGGTACAGAGCTTACTCTACAGGTTTTGAATTTGGCAAAACACTTTCATACCAACTGGTATTTGTTTTTTTTTTTAAATTGCAGGCAACTGAAAAGGTCCTGAACCTCTTGTTGATGAAGGTTGAGGAGGATCGAGGGCGGTATGGAAGTTCATTACATGTGGGATTCATTGAAATTTGATATTGGGCAGGTATTAATGCAGAATTTCTTTAATCAACAGAATCATGGAGTCCAAGTCGTTGGATTTAATCTTTCAGCATTGCATAAGTGTTCACAAGAGTGCTTGCAAAATTGTTCGACTTGTCTCACACTACAAAGTCACAGTGCTCTCTTTCCAGCTCCTGCTTAAAGTGGCTGAAATTCTTCATGATACGTTTTCAAAGGTACTGTATCATTGAGGTCTTCTTGTCAGTCATGGTATTCTGGCTCTTTAAGCAAATAATTTCATTTTGCAGGGTGGAGAGGAAATGAAACAACAGTACCAACAGCTTTTGTCCGAACTTGATGTGATTCAAAGGGGTTTCACTAAGTGGAGAGATGGGCTGCTCCTCAAACCTCTGATGCAGACCTCCGGATTCAATTACCCTAGAGAAATACAGGTGTAGTAATCAGCACAACTAATCGACTGCATGACAGTCTTAAGCCACAGTTAAATTGTGCTATGCAAATCCGCAGATCAGAGTTCTTGACCTTGTGGCTGGATCTATAAAATAGTAATTTTTGCTTTGGTATATTCTTCTTTGTAGTTGTGGAATGATTTGTATGGTATTGAGTGTTCAATACCAGGCATCTCTGAAAGCTGGATGGGTTTATTAGACCAAGACCTGAGACTGAGAGTGTCCCACGTAAGATATAAACCTTATTTTAGAAGCATATACATTGGAATTGTAGATAATGTATGTAGCCATCCTCCTTTTGTTTTTCAGACCTCTGACACTGACAAGATTGGTGTGTACTTTCTGGAGACATCAGCAAAGGCTATTGAGAATAGTCATGAAAACCTTCAGTCTTGTTTCAGAGAGTTGTGTGAGGCTGCTATTAAGAACAAGTGTCAGGTAATGTCAATGCAGTTTTGCAGTATTGTTTTATGTATCACTCACTCTCTTTTTTTTTTCTTTACAGAATATTAGGTAGATTGGTGTACCTTTTTGTAATTTTTTTTCTTGCAGGCAAAGAAGGAAGGAGACCTTTTACACAATCTCTTTTCCAAGTCCATTTCATGGTCTATCGTGTCCTCCATTATTGTGGAGTCAGCAGCTCGCTTTGAGGAGAATCATGAAGGTCGTCTACTGGACCCACAATCAGCAATCAACTGCCTTTTGTCTCAAGGTGCAGTGACTGGGTCTCACAAGTTTAATGGTTTTAACATGGTCTAACAACAATGTGAATATTCAGAGAAAGAACACTTGGACACAATTTAAGAATCCTTGTATATAAATACAGTATGGGCAGCAGTTTTTCATTAACATTGTGGCTTCTGTTTCATTTCAACAGACAAATGGAATCAGTGGAAATTAGAAGATGATGCCAGTCGTTTAATAGCAGATAGTCAGTCATTCTTGGGTTGTCTGATTCAGACCCTTTGCCAGGGAAGTTTATCTCTGGGCCAACTTAAGACCATCTTTAAATATAAGGATCAATTTCAGAGGCTTTACAACCAGTGTAAGTCTTAAGGGCCATTCACACCAAGGACAATAGCTATAAGAATAACTATATGTCCACATCACAACTGATATAAAGGAATGATATCATTGGAATCACTTTCAGAATGATTTTTTACAGCTGATGAATGATAAAACCATTGACAGAATCCACCTGAATTTTAAAGAGCTTAAGCATTTGAAGCGGCAAATGTTGCTAATATAGATATCATTATAGTTATCTTTATAGTTATGGTTCTTCGTGTGAAAAGCCCTTTATTCACTTAATTTCTGTATCATTATTACTTATAGAGGCTTCGTTAGGCACCAGCTTATTTTGTTTATTTTTGTTTATTTTGGCTTTAGATAAGAGCAACAGGAAAGAAGAGAATATCTCAATCAACATGTCAGAGCTACTCAGTCAAAGAGAAAATGACTTGAAAGCCTTTGAGCAACAGAAGGAGTACATGACCAACTTTATAAATATGCTGGGGAAGATTAATGATGTCATAGATGGTAAGGACAGTGGTAACCATTTTAGGACAGTGGTTTTCAAACTTTTTGTTGCCAAGGACCCCCAAATATGATGAACCCCTTGTGAGGGGCCCCCTCGCTAAACTATGAAGATGAAAGACCCATTTATGATTTGTCTGAAAAATAAGTGTGATATTATAAAGACAACATGCTGTTTCCAGTTTCCAGATGCCAATAATTATTGGCATTCATTTTGCTGGATTACCTGGAGACAAAGGAATTTATCAAAAGTAAATTCTTCACAAAATTATATACAAATTTGTTTTTATTTCTTACTATTACAATCTAAAGCTGTCAATAGAATAAAACAATTCATGATAAATCTCATGATTTCTGAGCAGTCTTTAGACAGCAGAATTAGATATCGAATTCATACTCTAATTGCATTAAACATATTAAAAAAACACTACTGTGAAAATGTTTTATTTGTGGACCCCAGTTTGAAATCCCCTGCCTTAGGATACATGTGTCAAGACTTTTATGAAGCTCTCTAAAAAATTATATAATATTTATTTTTTTTATACCTGCCATGTGGGCGCATCAGTACCGGAGGTTTCTTCCCTTGAAGACATGGTCAAAACCAACCTTCACGCGGAAGCACTGGACAAACTGGTTGAAGTGCAAACATATTTCTCCAAAGATGATTTCGACAAAAACAACACAAGGCAAGTGTTATTCTACACTTCTAATCTGCAAGTCCAAGACATGGCACGGGAGATGTATGAAGTGAAAACCAGCAACATTCTTCTACGTTCATGGCAAGAAAAGGCAAAAGAATATTTCATGCCTGGTCCTCAGCTTTTGTCACTAGACTTTACAGAAGTCCATGAATTAATCTGGAGGCCTTGTCTTACTGACTTCCTCAACCTTGGCAAGCGGATTGCAATTGGAGAAACTTGTTTTAAAGAGGTGGACAAGACTTTGCTCTTGTGTGGGGATCAGGGTGAAGGAGATCGTCTAAAGAAAGAGTTTACTTTGATGGCTACTCTGCTGAAAAGCCATCAATTTAAGGATGAGAACTGGCCAGAGCATCGTCTCAATCAGATTCAGGAATATAGACGCCTTCACCATGCTGCGGAAACTGCTGAGGTCATACTGAAAATTAAAGATAAGGTTGGATTACAAGGAGACTTCAGCCATATACATTGCCTGACTCAAGTGGTAAGAGACCAATCTTTATTATGATTGCATTAACTTTAGCATGTATGTGTTTTTGTTTAGATTTGTGAACATTTTTTGTGTTTTATATAGAGAGATGACTCATTCAAACAAAACACTCTGGGTTCACTGAGTGATGATCTCATCATAGCCAGGAAAAAGCTGGCAGATGTCAAGCGCCAGCACACAGCCTGTCTGAAGGCATTCTTGGAAAGTGATACTCTGATAAAATGGGTCAAAATGCAAATTCCAAGTAAGATTTTCCAGATTTATCTATTTTATAGTGTGGAAAAATTCTTCATATTCAATACATTTATATCAATTTACTTCTTATTTCATCCAGGTTTAAGGGACCTGAAAGTTTTTATGGAACTGACCACAATTTCTGCTGGAGAGAATGATGCAGACATTGATAGGCTAGCCAGTTTTGAAAGTGTTGTGATGGGCTATGGCCCTTTGCTTTACTCACTATCTAAAGATACAGGATTTGAAGAGTTTATGGACTGTGCTAAGCAAGTATGGGACACCCTAGACAAAGATGAGAAACTCCTGGATAAACTGGTTAGTTTCTGTAAACACCTAATTCATAAAATGGCACTTACTCAAAAGTTTTGTTTTTCCTGTTCATTTTTAACAGCTTCTCTAGCTTAAATACTATTCTAGCTTATATTTTTAACTTGGCGTCTTATTATAGATTGCTTGATAAGTTTGCTTTGGATAGAAGTGTCTGCTAAATAAGTAAATGTACACCTTTTTATTTTTTTCTATACACCTCTAATCTTCCAATGAGTAGATGCCAAATTTTGCTTTTAATGCAATTTAAAACTGGCAAGTAAAGTCACTATCATGAAACATGTCCATACATGCTTTTAATGAAGTGTTGACAACATATCTATATCTATAAATCTTGTATACAGATAGACTCTTCTCGGTGGTTGGATTGGCTAAAAGGTTTAAGGGAGACTCATGGCTCTGTAGAGCAATCGTCTTTGTCCCAGGCCTCAGCTATCAACACCGGAGGCGTCTATCATGTGGGCTGGCCTGAAGATTTCAGTGGGAAAGTGAGTAGACACAAGTATAAAAATGTTCAGTGCCTAAAATGCAAATGCTCTGTGGCTTAAAATCAGACTCTAACCTTTTCCAAAACTTTTATTTAAATCAATGAAAATATTCTACTAAACAGACATTCTATAGAATAGGTGAGTTTGTGAGCATCCGTTTAGTAACAGTAAATTGTAATATGTTTGTAGGCAGGTTTGGAGAATGTCTTTCATGTGAGAGTGACGAAGAACAAACAAGCAAAGACATACAATCTTAATGAACTCTTAGAGCTGCAGAATAAGCTCATGTTGATGTCATCTAAAGGGGAGCATGGAAGGGATCAAGTCAACAAGTTTACTCAGGTTGGGTCCATTATCATAATTGTCCACCAACATTTTGCAAGAAATATTAAACTAATGATGTCTGAAAAAATAAATTCCCAATAAAAGACCAGAGACAATCATGTTACATCTCTCTATTTGTATTGTTTTTTTTGGATGTTCGTTTTGTAGAGACATACCTCTGTTTTCATCTTGTAGGTTTTTGAAGGAATCCAGCGGATGGGCCAAATCCTCCTGCAGTTGCGCACATCGGGTAATATTCTCTTCCGAAACTGGGGAGCACAGATAACATGCAACAACCAAGATCAACCCTGCATTCAAGTTAGATTTTCCCTTTTAAGCAAATGCGTTGTATATCATGGTGAGGTTGTAGAGGACCTTCAAAAGCTGTGTCGGTCCCTGGAGGACTTCCATAATGACTGGTGTAGCCATTTGACTAAGATGCGCTCTCAGTACTACGCACTGAATTATTACACTTCAGAGCAAGTGGTCTATCTTTGCGAATGGATCAACAGTGTCACTATCAGAAGAAAACCTGTGCCACAACATATGTGGCATCTTTTGGCTCCTATCAAACCAGATTGTACCTTAAATGAGATCAGAGAGGCCTTTGAAAACGCAACTGAGACTGAATCTATGTTTCAATGTGACATGGCAGAGGAATCAGAACAGAATAGTGAATTTGGCCTGCCTTTACTACATGTTGGAATGGAATGCTTGGAGGACCTGTGGCAGCAATTTAAGGAGAACATGTCCAGATTCCTTACCCACCATGTGGATGTTGAAACACTTGGACGGTTTCTCTCCAATCTCTCTGCCATGAATCAAATTCACATCAAACGCAAGATTCCTCCTATTCTACAAGAGGGAAGACCGAACCTTGTCCAATGCTCTGATGCAGAACTGATTAGCACCACTCTGTCTTTTTATGCAGAGAGTCCACAGCATCCTCTTCCAACAACTGATGAGGTATTAATGTGCCAGGAGGAGACAACTAAAGAGGAGGTGGAGATCTTCCTCCGCCGATGCCTGGGATTACAGGGTAGTGCAAGCAGTCATAAGAAGATTTACACTCTGGTCAATCCAGGATCACTGACCTATGATGTGAGTGTGGCCCTGGTGGAATACTTTGAGGCACAAGAACGGTGTGCTGGGCCTCATTACCATCTAGTGATGGTCTGTCCTGTAAACCAGGATAGATATGTTCCTTCCTTCTTCAGCAGCTATAAGGTGCAAACTGGTCTGAGTATATCTGCAGAAAGAATAAAAAATTACATTCGCCATCACTTCCATATACCGTCTGAGCTGGTCACCCACTCAAAAGTCTATCCAGGGGAACTCTCTGTCTGGATGATTGCATCTGAACGTCCAGCTGTTGGTAAGCATTGGATATACTATATATTATACAAGTCAACATTTAATCAAAACCCTATTTACTTTCTTAATGCATGTTCTTAGCTTAATTGTAATAGTTTGCTTCATTGTTGCTTCTGAAGCTACTTTAATTTCTGGCTGATATTCCCTCCAACTACTCACATGTGCTAAATTTTTTTGTCATTGAATATTCTGTATTACTCAGAAATACGTCACACTGTGGAAGTAAAAAGGGTTGCATTTTATTTTGACTTTAAATATGGTGATAATATTGTCTTGTAGACAAGACTAGACATGCTGATACTCGTCTTTCTTTGCAATTTCTTCCTACTCTTCTTGCAGGAAAGTCTCTGTATGTCAAGCGTCTTTTTGAGCAGTTCAGAAAAGAGGTTCCAACAGCCACCTTTTTAACAATCAGACTCATCGAGCCTTACGTTGACTTGGATGGATTTGTCCAAACTCTGTCCAAGAGAATGGCTCTACTGAGAGAGCAGGACCCTGTGCTGTTGCACATTGATGCTGCAGCCGTATGTTTTACAAAAAAATATCTTAATAATTTTTGCTTTATCATAGCGTGCACTATTATATACTATTTGTGGGTGACTAATAACATTTCGTCTCACTACATTTCCTTTTACATTTTGGATAGTTTTTAATGGATTTCTTGGGTCTACAGGTGCGTCATGGCTTGGAGGAATTCCTATTCAAATTGCTTATTCTAGGATGTCTTAGTGACAGCAAGGGAACTATATGGAGGAGAAATGCAGCTCATTTAGTGGCAATTGAAGTACTTCAGCGAGGTCAAAAGAGTCAAACCCAAATGGAGGTAGAATTTTTGCTTTGCCGTTTTTTCAGTTTTATTAACGTTTTGCTCCTTGTCATAACATTTTAATTGTGGAACTACCTGTAATATTGTATTTCTTTGTTTTACAGACAACCCATGGGTTTTTGCATGCACTGCCTACTATCTTCTGCAGGCCCCCTAAAGACATCATGGCTTTGGAGATCATAAGAAAAAAAAAGGGGTACACATCCTTGGATCCACTGATGGATAATGGAGAGTTTGAAAGTGAAGACATTCAAAGACCCTACCAGTACTTAAAGAGATTCAACAGTAATGTCAACTTGGATCACTTCAAATATCAAGCTCATTCTGTAGAAGGTGATCCAGTTGACTGTCTCCATCATCTTTTGTCAAACTATGGCTTGAAGGACCCATCATGGGCAGAATTAAAGCACTTTACTTGGTTTCTAAACCTGCAGCTTAAAGACTGTGAGAACTCCATGTTCTGTGATCCAGACTTCCTTGCTGAAAATTTAAGTGGCTTTAAGGGGTTCATAGTAAAATTCATGATTCACATGGCTCGAGACTTTGCCTCTCCTTCCATTGACATCTCTGACCAGAGCCCCTCCTTTTTCTCTGAGAATAAAGATGAGGAGCACATCCTCTCTATTCGAAAACGATGGGAAAATGAATCTCACCCATACATCTTTTTCAATGCAGATCATGTCACCATGTCTTTCTTAGGATTTCACGTGAAGAAAAACAGGGCAGTTCTTAATGCAGTCGATCCAAAAAGTGGCAAAATGTTGATGGAAAATGTGATGACACAAGAGCTGTTTTCAGACATTGAGCGACAAAGAATTAACCTTTCTGAGGACTTTGATAACCTGTCCAGAGAAGACAAGATACAAAGAATTTCCTTTGTTGTTGGTGCCAAAAAAGGCTGGGTAAAAGGAGAGTTTGATCCAGACCCTACGTATGAACTCACTACTGACAATGTTATGAAGATGTTGGCAATTCATATGAGATTCAGATGTGAGATTCCTGTGATCATCATGGGAGAAACTGGCTGTGGGAAAACGCGGCTTGTGCGCTTTCTCTGTGATCTGCAACGTGAAGGCAGAGATGTTGAAAACATGAAATTAGTCAAAGTTCATGGAGGCACTACTTCTGAGTTCATCTATAGAAAGGTGTGGGAAGCAGAAGAACTTGCTCAGAACAATTGGCAAAAACATAAACTCGAGACCGTTTTGTTTTTTGATGAAGCCAACACAACCGAAGCCATCTTTGCCATTAAGGAAGTGCTATGTGACAAAACTGTACAGGGATACCCTCTGAAGAAAAACTCTGGTCTGAAAATAATTGCTGCCTGCAATCCATACAGGAGACACACACAGAAAATGGTTGATCGCTTGGAGAAAGCTGGTCTAGGTTACAGAGTGAAAGCTGAGGAAACTGAGGATCGCCTTGGTAAAGTTCCCATGAGACAGCTTGTGTACCGTGTGCACCCTTTACCTCCAAGCATGGTGCCTCTGGTATGGGATTTTGGACAGTTAAGTGATTCAACTGAACTCTCTTACATTCGTCAGATTGTGCAAAAACAAATGAGAGATCATGGATTGCCCCTAGCATGCCAGAGTGTGATCACAGAAGTTTTGGCTGCCTCTCAGAAATACATGCGCAGCCAAGCAGATGAATGCAGCTTTGTAAGCCTTAGGGATGTGGAGAGATCAATGGGTGTCCTGGTTTGGTTTTACAACCACAGAGATGATCTTTTTCCAAGTTCCCACTTGATTGAAATTGAAATTAAGCAGATGATCTTGAAATGCTTGGTGCTTGCAGTCGGTGTTTGCTATTACCCATCACTTGAAGACAAAAGTCCATACCTAGCGACTATCAGCAAATGCTTTCCTGATCAGTTCAACTCTAAAGAGTCACTGGAGCAGGAGATCACTTTATGCCAAGACTTTTTTCTTAGTAACATCCAAACAAGAGAAACGATTGCTAAAAATCTGGCTTTGAAAGAGAATGTCTTCCTTATGGTGGTCTGCATTGAGTTGAGAATTCCACTCTTTCTGGTTGGCAAGCCAGGGAGCTCAAAATCTCTTGCTAAGACTGTCGTAGCAGATGCAATGCAGCGCCAGGCATCTCACTGTGCCTTTTTCAAGAAACTCAAGGAGGTTCACATGGTGTCCTTTCAGTGTAGTCCTCACTCAAGTCCTGAAGGAATCATTGGAACCTTCTGGAACTGTGCCCGTTTCCAAAAGGATAAGAACTTAGAAGATTATGTGTCAGTAGTTGTACTGGATGAAATAGGACTTGCAGAGGACTCTCCTCAGATGCCATTGAAGACTTTGCATCCTCTTCTAGAGGATGGATGCATAGACAGTGACAACCCACAACCATACATGAAGGTTGGATTTGTTGGAATCTCAAACTGGGCTCTTGATCCAGCAAAAATGAACAGGGGTATTTTTGTGTCCCGTTGGGACCCAAGTGAGAAAGACTTAGTTGAGACAGCTGAAGGCATCTGCTCATCCTCCCAAACTGTTCTTCTGAAAATCAAGCACCTTCTGCCAAAGTTGGCAAAAAGCTTCCTAGACATCTGTAAAACTGACAGTGACCAGTTCTTTGGACTCCGAGATTATTATAGCTTGATAAAAATGCTTTTTGCAACAGTCAGCGATTCAGATCAAGAGCCATGTGACAGCGAGTTGGCAGAGGCTGTGTTGAGAAACTTCAGTGGACAAAGGGATGATTTTGATCCACTTCGTTACTTCTGGGAAATCTTCCAAAGCATTCAAGATGTCGAAAGGCCAAGTACATTGAAAATGATTGAACAAAATCTTAACCACCACAATGACAAAGAATGCCGGTACCTTCTTTTACTCACAACTAACAATGCTGCCTTATACATAATCCAACACCATATTTTCTCCAAGGAGAACTCTACATGCCCAGAAATTGTCTTTGGATCAGGATTTCCCAAAGACCAGGAGTATGCCCAGATATGTCGGAATGTGAGTAGAATAAAGGCGTGCATGGAGACAGGTCGAACTGTCATCCTTTTGAATCTCCTTAATCTATATGAAAGCCTGTATGATGCTTTGAATCAATACTATGTGTACTTCAGTGGACAGCAGTATGTTGACTTGGGACTTGGTTCACACAGAGTGAAGTGTCGAGTTCACAGAGACTTCAGACTAGTTGTGGTGGAAGACCAGGAAAAAGTCTACAGAAAGTTTCCTGTTCCTCTTAAAAACAGACTGGAGAAACACAGAGTTGATAGGAGTACCGATTTGACTCCTTGGCAGCACAGAGTTTTGGGAAAACTCAAACAGTGGGTGCAAGAGTTCTCAAAAGTTCAGCTGTCTGAATGTACTGAAGCAAATTTCAGCTTATCAGAAGCCTTTGCTGGTTTCCATGGCGATGCTTGTGCCAGTGCACTCCTGCAGGCTTTAGAGAAAATACAAAAATTGGGCCATGATAAAGCTACTCAAAATGATGAACTCCACTGCATTCCCATTAACAAGAATGAAATCAGTGAACCAAGTGAAGAGGGATCAAACATTAATGTGGCCAAGGACATGTGCATGAAAAGAGAGGAAGGTGAGGTTCATCACATTGATGAAGATATGACAGAGTCTCAAGAGGAAATTAACAAATTCCTTGATGAGGCACAAGGAGATGCCTCAATGGAAGTTGACAACAAGGTACAGGATACAGAGGTTCATGAAGAAATTGTGACTCTTGGGGATGCTTCTGGTCTTGTGAAAATGGACGAAGATCCTGTTGATGTTGAGGCAAGAGACAGCATGGAGTCAAACAAAACCATGGACGAGGAAGAGGAGGCCTATGAAATTGCCAAAAGCTTTCTCTTGAATTGTTCCACACCAGACTCCGTACTTAGGTTGAAGTATTCCGAATTCGGAAATCAGGAGAAAGACAAACTTCAGAGAATGTATTTCCATCAGCAAAGCCATCAATCTCTCAGAGACCTATTAGTCAACCATCTAAACAAAACCAATCAGGACAAGAGCAGATTCTTAGAGGTAATGTTTAACGGATGACAGACAATAGATGCACTTTTCCTAAGACTTTTAAGAGACTTGTCAATGCTCATGTTTTCTGTTAGGTAACCACATTCTCCAATCTTCTCACTGGAGCTGATGTGAGAAATCTTGCTCCGGCTTTGGGTTTGTCCACCGAGCGGCTTCTTCTGCTCTCTTTACACCAATTTGACACAGAAGTTTCTTTTTGCAGCACGATACGGTTAGTTTTATACTATTTTTATTATATATTTAATTTATTCAGTACCTTTCACTTTAGCAACAACATTTCTTGTACATGTTATCTCTTTTTCCACAGATCATTCCTGATGGAATCTGGGCTGTCTCTACACATTCTCTTGGTTCAGATGGACATGGAAGAGTCATTGTGCAAAAATGAACTCATTGCTTCAGCGAAGTGAGTCTTTTGATGCTGGTGGCTAAAAAACAATGAAAGACTTTTAGAAAAAGTGGATTACATTACTTACATTTTATAATTTACTTGCATCAGATTTCAATTTAGCAACAGTCCGTACAGGAGTCAGTCATCTTTTATCACATATTATTTTTCATTCCTCTTACCTCAGGTACTGTACCATGAATGAAATCTTGTCCTTAAAGTCAGATGAGTGCAATGTCTATACTGTGTTCATAACAAAACTCTCCCGAATTGGGGAGCAATGTAAAGCAAGTGGCAACAAGTACATTGGCTTTCAAGGAGGTAAGTGGAAGTATTTTGGTAGTAGAAACATGTGTTTAGATATTATTGTCAAATAACAAGTATCATTATCTTTTTTACTAAAGGAGTTTGGCTGTCTGCACATATTGATGACCTCAGAGATTCTGACGACATGAGCTTAAATCTTAAGGCTTTTTGTGGAATACCTATAAGTAAACTCATCTCTCAGACAATCCAGTCAGGTATGTAAGGACCAAATGCTGCCTGCAATTTATACATCTACTAATTACTAAAATCGAATGAATGAGTAAAATATTTTTCAGATTTATTAGTGGTGCTGGCTAAGGCAACAATATTTTTTAAACAATCCCCTAACCCTTAATATTAAACTTAACAAATATGAATTATTCCTCAAATTGTGCAGCTTATTGAGAAGTTTAAGTGACTGGTCTTACAGTTTCTACCTGGTAGATGATAAAAATCCTATAGGCTTGCACTAAAGAAGAGACCAAAGCCATATATAGGGTCTATAAACACCCATAGCACCCTAGCAACTTAATAACAACACCCTGGAAACCACCCACAACACCCTGTATTGTTGTGGCAAACTTTGCACAAGCAAGCACCAATAACATTTTCTTTAAAAAAAAAAAAAAAAAATTTCTAAAACAGTATTCTTTTACAGATACAAGTGGACCAGAAAGTGAGAGGGTAAAATGCTTTAAGCTTGCAACAGATATAAACATACATCAGATATGTGCCATATGGGAAGAAATTGCATACCTTCTGACTGAAACATAATTCATTTGTTGTCAGGGAGATTCAGTACATCTACACAGTTTGTCCCTAATAAGATCCTGTACCCAGAAAGCTGCTTCATTGCTGAGAGATATAGGCAAAAAACCCTCCAGGAGTATAGAGCGCATGAACATATTGCTTGGCCTTCTGGGAAGTGACCCTGGGCGGATAGGAGGTCAGTTTGTTTTATGTCTGTTGTTGTCACAATTACCCCCCCTTTTAATATATGTATCAATATAAGTCTTACTGAAACTAGAAACTGTCAGAAATTATTAGCTTGAGTTATAAGTATTTGTATATATTTACAGTACGGTTCCAGGAAGTGTTGCTAAGGAGGCTGGTGTTTGCACTGGTGCAGAGGGAGGAGCTGGTTCATAACGCAGAGGACTGGGCTTATAAAGTGGCAAAGAACCATAAAGCTCTGCAGGAAGGTGGAACACTTAGGTACTGCAGTACTGTAATGCAACTAGCATTAACAATCCACCTATCATCTATATATCCCAAATGGTTAAAAACAGCCCATACTCAGGGCCAATTATATCATGTCATTTAAAAGGGAGTGAAATAAAAATCTCAGACAGTTAAAACTTGTGCAGAGAAAATAATGATGTGCTACTACTTTGAACTGTAAAAATGACCGCAGAATTGTGATTTGTAAGCTTTGCATATCTCGCATTTCACAAAGCAAAAATGCCTTTAAAATAATCTCAAGCTTCATCCCTACTAAAGGCTATTGTGACTGCGTGTCTGTGATACAAGCAATCAACACATAAGATTATTAAAAATTCTCGCAAAATTTTTCGCAGATAACTAACAATTAGCTAGCAAAACATTTCTGTTTTTGTGTTCAGGCACACTTTGTGGCGCTGTCTACAGGGTGTTTTGACCCCAGTGTTGGCCAAAGTGTTAGAAGTGTTAGACAGAGACTGCAACTTGTACCTACTGTATGGAGAAGGGCTCGGTGAGGGTCTGGCTCAGTTCTGGCTGGATGTCTTTGAAGATCAACAGCTCCTTGACCTAACCCTCTCACAAAATGCAAGGTATTTTTGAATGCACGAAACCTGCTTATGATCAAATGAGGCATTAAATTGCTTTTAAATATCTGACTATAACTGATGAGGTGGATTTTTACTTCTTTTAGCACTACAGAACAGGAGATTACTGTGCAGTGTCAGCTGTTTGTTGGAGAAGTGGAACGGCGTTGTGCTGCTCCTTTTAGCTGGCTGATAAAAGCATACTGCCAGAGTTTGTGGGAGGAATCAGAGTTTGTGCGAGGTGAGGTCTCTAGCTTTGTGTTTGGATAAAGTTGGCCTGTTAGCTAACCAGATACCATATACATTTGTACTTAAAACACCTTTTAAACACACTTTATACTTCGTGCTTTTACATTTTCTCTCAGGCACTGAGAAAGGCAGCAAAGAAAGGATTCTACAGTTTGTTAGTGCTGTATCAGACAGTGGACTGGGCAGCTATATTCAGAAACTCTCAGAGGGAGAGAAAGTTGAGTTGGGTCAGCGCTACTTGACTGATTATGTTCTACTGTCATTCAAAGTCCGCTCTGAGGAAGAGCTTTCGGTGAGATACAAAGGTTTTGTCAGTATGGCAATACATACAGTATCACATTGTTTTTTTACACATTACTCGTTTCATGTTCTAATGTGGGCGTCTATGGGTTTGTATGTATTTTTTTACAGGTCTTTCGTACTGCAGTGCTGGGTTGTGTGTTTGCTCTACAAATGGAGATGTCAGTAACTCCTGAGTTCTCTCCATCATGGATCCTTGCAGCAACCCAAATCCACGCCCCACGCATGGACACATTATCACATACCGTTCAGCTCAACCCTCAGGTGGTTCACATCATCCAACGAGAAAGATCAAAGATACAAAGCCCTGATATGGTGAGGAGCAGGAGTATGCATTTCCATGTTGATTTAGGATTGTTTATGCTAGTCTGGTTATGCTGTTCATCAGTAAAACTTAGTTGGTCAACACATGCTGGTGCCTATTTAAACTACTGCTATGTAGCAAAATAACTACCAGTGAATGAGAGACCAGTGTGTGCAGTCAAACTACTAAATTTAAACTAATGAGATGTATAATGTTTTATTACAGTGTGAGGACATTCTAGCTGTTGGTATCTGTGTTGAAGAAACAAAGCTCCTACCCGTAACATCACTAACTGAATGCCGGACTTTCTTACAACGAGTTGAGAAACTTCAGCCGTGTTTAGAGAGAGTGCTTAGTCCAGACTACAGTGCCCTCTGCAGCCCTGGCTGTCTCAAACACCTGGACACTATAAAGTGAGCTATAAAGAATGTTGCAGAATTAAGAAAAATAGGATCATTTGAAAACTTGATTTTATATTAACAAAGATTTCTCTATATATATCATGTCATATACTGTATGTCATATATATATGTCATGATTTCTTATTCAAATCATATCTTACAAAAATCTTTTGTTTTATTTTCTTAGGTCAGTGTGGCAGGAGTTGCTGCTAGTGGCTGCTTTTGTTGAAAAGGTGGTTATCAAAATGAAAATGGGAGATGAGAGGATAAAAGCACTGACTCTGAAACACTGCAGTCAGTTGCATGGGGTGAGTCTAGGCTTAAGATACGTCTACATTATTCTGGATAGAAAACTGCGTTTTCATTTCAAAATGCTCTCTGTCCACACTAATTTTTAAGCATTTTCCAAAAGTTTCTTATCCACAAAGTTTCTAAATTCACCTTACTGCACATGCGTAAACCCTTATAAAAGCTCACTGAGATGATACAGACAGAACAAAACATAATATAGCTATCACACAATTCTTCTGGGAGGATCATTTTATTTAGTAAAATTTCTCACCATTCACTGATGCGTGGTCGCATTCACTCACCATTGTATATTTGGTCTAAAACGCAACTCCTCTCATGTTTTGCCGCAGGACAGCAAATTAGGGATGCACCGAAATGAAAATTCTGGGCCGAAACTGAAAATTCTGGATACACTTGGCCGAAAACCGAAACAGAAAATTACTTTTTAAAAATAATTATTCATTTATTTTAAATTTGTTTTTTGTATAATTGTATTATTATTAGATGTTTTAATTAAATTCAATAATTTTACTGAATCTGAATTTAAAAAATACAAGCCAATAAAATAAAATAACCACACTTTTATTTAAAGTAACACACAATAATTAGACAGAAAATAGCCCTATATTCAAATAATATTAAATATCAATATATTAATATTAGTGCTGGGGAAAAATTAATCGTGATTAATCGCATCCAAAAATAAAAGTTTGTGTTTACATAATATATGTGTGTGTACTGTGTATAATTATTATGTATATAGAAATACACACACATGCATGTATATATTTAAGAAAATTTTTATATTTTTTATAAAATTATATTTATATATAAGATAAATTATATATACAGTATATACATGCAAATATTTCTTAAATATATACATGCATGTGTGTGTATTTCTATATACATAATAATTATACACACTACACACACATATATTATGTAAACACAAACTTTTTTTTGGATGCGATTAATCACGATTAATTTTTCCCCAGCACTAATTAATATCAGCATATTAATATCAATATATTATTCTTCATTCAGTTCTGTGCAACAGAATCAGATTTAACAGATTTATTTTTTGACCAATTATCAAAATAATGTATAGTCCTAGAAAACTATTATTATCAGAGAGCGAGGAGCGGGTCAGTGAATGGGAGGGTAGCGTCATTTTAGCCCAGCACGGCTATACCATACCATATTACAGCACAATAGGGCTAGTGCAAACAGAAACAAGTCTAGAGAAATGTCATGTCTGCACGCGGCGCACACACGGAGCGGAACACGGAGAAAACAATGTTTACAACGCGAAAACAATGTTTTCAAATGTATCCACTTTGGAGTGCGTTTTCAAAAAGCTTTATTTTCATTAATAAAAACTCAGTCTCAGTGCTCAGAGCTAATTTTCTCAGGATAGATGCTGAATCAAAGTGACAAATTTGAGTTTAGAACCCTAAAAGTCCTTAGCATATATATGCTGCTTATATTTCCTTTCTCACAGCTGATGGAAGGATCTCCTGATTTGAGGAGCAAAGACAATCTTCAGAAAATCATTCGCATACTCAATGATTACCACAATGAGTCCATCAGCAGAGAACTGCGGTACTCTTGAATTTCATTGAGCTGTATGATATTAGATGATATAAATGATTTTATCTGAAACTGTGACATTTTATTTTAATATACTTGAATATATTATTTATTTCTGCATTTTACTTTACTAAGAATTACTGAATGATTTATAACCTTTGTTTATTTCTGTATACTCTTTCTTCACAGATATGGTGTGAAGTGCTCTGTGTGTCTGTTAGAGTTGTCAGAGCCCACTTCTCTTCCTTGTGAGCATGTGTTTTGTCTGTCCTGTTTGAGGAGATCCACGGAGAGAGAAGGAACGAAGTACTGTCCCATGTGCAGGGAACCTCTATCGAACAACTTCCGACCCACTGTCTCCACAACCATAGAGTGAGTTTAATTCCTTGTTCTTGGTAACCTCTGATGGATATAGATTGTAAAGTCTGATTTTTTTTTTGTCTGTTACAGCTTAGCCCTAAAGCAGCATAGAGAGATAACAAAATGCTGTAATGCATTTTTCCTGGAGGTGGTTTCTCGCTTCTGTCTGACTGATGATCAAGACCCCCCAGAGGACCTGGTGGAACTGCTTTTCTCTCTCCTCATCTTGGCACAAGGTGGGTGGATTTCTGTATATACTCATCCTGTATATACTCATCCTTTTCAGTACAACTGCAAATGAATAAGAAGCTTTCAAGCTTAAAAAAGGATGTAAATTTACCATTCAAATATCATAAAAGGGGTCCATGTGATGTTCTATGTTCCAAGTCTTCTGAAATCATATGATAGTGTAACGATGTTACCGGCAAGCATTTAACATAAAACTTTAATCCAAAAATAAACAAAAAACAAAATGAAAGTAAAGCAGCAGCCCCTCATGGACAGCTGCTACACAAACATAAAGTTGAGGCCTGCTCCTCGCTCATCTTGCATTGCCGTCACTCCTCCTTTTATCCTTCCGGAGCTCCTCCATGAGACTCGAGACCAGTGTGATGCTCACTAACACTCGCGCCACCGGCCTCACTCCGTTCCCACGGCTCTCAGCCCCGCCCTGCTTGCCACATAGCCCCATCGCCCTTTGCAGCCACAGCACCTGGGTGTTAGGACAGACGAGGTGAGAGAAGTGGAGACGAGGACGAAGAGAGACAGAGAAAAGAGAGTGGAGAGAGGAAAAACATTTTTTGGTCCGGTTACTAAAACGCACTGCCATCCGGTCATTCACCAACTGGGTAAACTCCTCCGCTATGCCTAGCGGTAGCACTGGGTATCCCTCAGGGTGGCCCTCTAACTCCTCCAGTGCCTGGTGGACGGCAACAGCTCCTCCGGCTTCGGGCACCCGGCAGCAAGTCCCTCGTTTCCTGCTCCTCCCCATCATGGCGGACGGCAGCAGGCTCCAGCCTCAGGCAAACGGCGGTGACTCCTCCGCTCCCTCTCGGACAGCAGTTGCCCCTCCACAACCCAGGCGGATGGCAGCAAGTTCGTCCGTCTCCCCAGCAAGTTACTCCAACCCACTGCCTTGACTCGAGTGTCCATGGCAGCAGACTCTGCTCAGCTCAATGGCACCACGGATTTCCCACAGCAGCGAGGACTCTTTGACAGCGCATTCCTCCTTCCGCCCGGGTTTCAGCACCAATGTAACAATGTTAAAGGCTCAGGGAAGAAGGGGACAGGAACCAATGAACATTTAACATAAAACTTTAATCCAAAAATAAACAAACAACAAAACAAAAGCAAAGCCGCAGCCCCTCACTGATGACTGCCGCACAAGCATAAACAGAACACAACATAAAGTCCAGGCCTGGTCCTCTTTCATCGTGCACTGCCGTCACTCTTCTTTTTATCCTTCCGGAGCTCCTCCGTGAGACTTGAGGCCCCGGCCTGCTTGCCACAGAGAGCTTTGTGTAAAAAACAGGCCGATTCATAAGTCATAACAGGCCGAGTCATAATTATTTTCACCTCCAATATGCTAATAACTTGAGAACTGCTATGAACAGATGAGTTTTGTCAACCAAGTCATTGCAAATATCTAGAAAAAAATGATTTACTCTAATATGCTTTATAATATGTTGTCTTTATAATGTTTATGTTTACATGTTTATAAACATTACAGGAGATGTTTATAAGACCAGAGAGCTCACCCCATTTTTGGAATGTGTTGACCAGTGCCCTGTGGTGCGCTCTGTGCTGCCTAAACTCCTTCTGCAATACAGGTGTTGCAATACAACACATACATACAGTTTAACACACCAGGCATATGTGACCTTTTTTGTATGACTTTAAATATGCGATATATAGTGAGATTTTCTCATTCGTATCAAGAAGAGTTTGAAATAAGATAATCTCTTCAGTTTCAAACAGATGAAGAAGCATATTCAAATGTACTTGGATAACCTGGAGAACAAGCTACTGGACAAGGAGGACAGAACTGAACTCTACCGACTCTTTGTTAACTGTTTCCAGGTGTGTCATAATCTCACCATTTTGTAACTCACATTTACTCAATAATGGCTCTTGCTAAGGCAAGAATAACTTTTACTATTGCTCAAGTACTAAACTTAGGCGCTTTATCTGTTTTGTTTCATGGACATGAATGATTCGTCAAATGTGATCATACTTAAGATTTTTGTTTGGTGGATAACCAAATGGGTGAAAAATCCCATGGATTTGAGGGTGGACTCTTTTGTTTTGGGCCAGTAAGTGACCACCTAGCAATGCCTTAGCAACTATCCAGAGTACCTTAGCAAATGCCTAGCAATGCACTAAAAACTTGGCGTTTTTTTTAATGAAGTATAATCATCAACGACTATATTCCGATTTCAGCCACATTAATTATTATTTCAAATCTGCATATGTCTTTTTAAAAGCAGATGTATGTTTATTCAGGATTCCCTGTTTTGTTCTGGATTAAATGGAGATCATAGACATCTGAAGGATAACTCAAGCTTCCTTAGCCGACTGGCTCGTAAACAGACACCTTCCAGACAGAATGACCCAGCTGAGTTTCTGCTGTCTATGGCTCGCCTCAGAATGTGTCTGGACTCTGCTGCCCGTATCCTGTCTAGAGCTGTCGGCCAAAGAACCGGTAAGAGTGTCTGCTGGTATGACTGATTCATGGCAGTTATATTGCAATGCTTGAATGCATAACAGTAGATAACATTTGCAAAACTGTGTGCAATCTTTCCATATGTTTGGTGTCTTTCAGATAATTTTGAGGATGTGGAGATAAAGCTTTTGGAGCAGGTGAAGGCTGTGTGTGACTACTGTGACAACGACTGGTACAGAGTTTACCTGCTTCGAGCACTCAACAGGCAGGCTGGCATGGACTGTCTGCAAGCACTGATCAACAGCACTGATTATGAATGGATATTTCCTGCGGAGATACTACGCCTTCATGTATGGCCATTCAAAATGAAGTTGCTTTTAGGGTGTTTATAGTATTATATAGTTATGTAATAAAAATTAGTTTGAGGTTTTAAAAAGGATTTGTAGCTGCTCCAAGATCATTGTTATTTTCTCTTGTACAGAGGTTGATTCCTGCAGAGGTGGATCGTTTTTTGTGTTGTGGTCAGTCATACCACATTCTTAGAGATGGAGTGGGAGAAGCACTGCAGGAAGGCACGACACGTGGACTCAAAGATGCTCTACGGGTCAGTGTCTACATCTATATTAAATAAACAATACACACACAAAAACATTACTGTGTGAGCAAACCACTTACAAAATAAGACTTTTTTTGTCGGATGTCTAATTAAGAACACATTTTAGAGTGCCAAGTTGTTTGTTGATGTACTGTGTAGTTTTTCTACTGCTATTGCTGCTTCCTCTTTGCCTCTCTCTGTTAATCTCTCTTGTCCTGGTGAGATTCTCTCATTATGTAACGAAGCTACATCTAATGTCTTGGGGGCTCTAGCCCCATTAAAGATCAGAACTGTCCATTTAGCTCATTCTTCCCCTTGGTTCACCCTGGAGCACAGCTTAATGAAAGCAAAGACCAGGCGTCTTGAACGCCTCTATAAGAAGACTTGTCTTCCTGTTCATGCTACCCTCTACTCTGAATTCATATTGCAATATAAAAATGCCCTCAACACTGCACACGCTACTTACTTATCTACTATTATCAGCAGAGCAAAGTGTAAACCCAGGACCCTATTTTCTGAGATCAACAAACTTGTTAAACCATCATCTCCACTTCTTAATGGTTCTTCTGACCTTTGTGAAAAAATTTTGACATATCTATCAATCTTTTTCTTAATTCATTCCTCTTAATTCGAAACTTCTACTTTCCAGATACTCTACCCACTTTCTAACTTTACTCTCACCAATACATCTGTGGTTGAACAGCTGATAATGAACTCTAACTCCTCGACCTGTCAGCTAGATCCTCTACCAACACACCTACTCAAAAACTTTCTCCCTTCCCTCATTATACCTATCACTCACATGATAAATAGTTCACTTATGACTGGTTATGTACCGCCTGGACTGAAAATAGCCATGATCACCCCTATACTTAAAAAACCTGGCCTTGATGACACAGCCCTGAGTAACTTTAGACCAATTTCCAACCTTCCTTTTTTGTCTAAAGTCCTAGAAAAGGTGGTCGCCACTCAACTACAGACTCACCTGGACAAAAATAATCTGCAGGAAGCATTTCAGTCTGGATTTCGTCCACTCCACAGTACAGAGACTGCTCTTCTAAGAGTAGTGAATGACCTCCTCCTCGCCTCTGATTCTGGTGTCCTTAGCCTTCTGGTCCTCTTGGACCTAAGTGCAGCTTTTGATACTGTTTGCCATTCTATACTCCTATCCCGTTTGTCTGCGATCGGCATTTCAGAAACAGTTTTACAATGGCTAAGTTCATATCTCTCAGATAGGATAGGATCCGTACTCTGAGATCGAGCTCTGAAAATTTGCTTGCAGTTCCCAAATTCCGTCTATCTAGTGTGGGTGGTAGGGCTTTCAGCACTTCAGCTTCTAAGCTCTGGAACAAACTACCACAAAACCTTTGTGTTGTCTCTTCACTCCAGACCTTTAAAACAGCTCTCAAAACTCACTTATTCACATTATGTTTTGTTAATTGATTGTTTGTCTCAATTTTTTTTTCAGCTCTATGCTTGCTTTTGTAACTTCTCTTGTATATTAACTATCTTTGTCTGTTCCAACGGGTTGATCGTGTATTGTATATTGACTGTATACTTGTATATGTGTTCATGTTATCTATCAACTTCATGTAAAGCGTCCTTGGGTTCTTGAAAGGCGCTATATAAATAAAACATATTATTATTATTACTGTATTATGTTTCACTACAGCTCAAAAATTTGGGGTCAGCAAGATTTTGTTTTTGAAAGAAGTCTCTTATGCTCACCATGTATTTGATCAGAAATACTGTAAAATATTATTACCATTTAAAATAAGTGTTTTTATCTTTTATTATTATATTTTAAAATGTAATGTATTCCTATGGTGTCAAAGCTGAATTTTCAGCAGTTGTTACTCCAGCCTTCAGTGTCACATGATCCTTCAGAAATCATTCAATATGCTGATTTGCTGCTCAAGTAAAAACAGTTGTGCTGCTTAATATTTTTATTAATATATATTTTATTAATATGCATTTTTTTAGGATTCTTTGATCAATAGAATAGCATTTATTTGAAATATAAATGTTTTGTAACATTATAAATGTCTTTACTGTCACATTTGATCAATTTAATGCATCCTTGCTGAATGAAAATCTCCATTTCTTTAAAAAAAAAAAAAAAAATCTTACTGATCCCATACTTCTGAATGGTGGTGTATATTGTTCTTGGAGCTTGAGTGTAAATATTTTTTTCAGGCAATGGATGGTTCCTGCCCAGAGAAAAACGTCCTGCTGACTCTAGCTGTGTTCAGGCAGGTCACCTGTCGCTTCATGTCACCTGAAAGAGCTATATATCCTCAAGCACAGGTAAGTGTTGGTTAGGTTTTATGATTTTATCAGTCTGTAGTGAACATCCAGATTTGAACTAGAAACCAAGTAGGGTGACATTTGAAATAACAACAAAGTTTCACATATTTATCAACATTTATTTCACATAATTATCAATCTGATGTTTTAACTTTATGCAACCTTATATAGTAACATGTTTGAGCAAGGAAGCGTATACTTTTTATGCAAAACACACAGTCTAGCAGACTTAAACACCTAAATTTATAAACAGGATACCAGCTTCTTGGAGGACTTTATTAGAGAGAACATCTTAGGACATGGCAGAGAGCTCTGCACCGCTCTCTTATCCAATCAGATTGGAGGTCCAGGATCTTCCCTGAGACTCGGAGCAGATGTACCTGCTCAGCGTCGTCCTGTACTGGAGCTCCTAGTGCATGCGAGCGCAGTGTTTTACAGTGGAAACAGACTGCTCAATCCCCTCTACATCATTGCCTCTCAACCTCAGAACATGACAGTAAGGACCACTACTTAATGAATATTACATATTTTGGTTTTTGAATTGATATGGATGATGATTAAAATAGCCATGCTTCTCTACTCATCCTCAGAAAGCCTTCCTACCCACAATGCCTGATGACCATACCAGTGAGGCCCAGCAGTGGCTCAATGAGAAAAAACCCCCGCAGATGTACTGTAAGTGTGACTTGTCCATTAAGACAATTAAGTCAAAAACTTCTTTAAATGCCACCTAACTAAAATTATTTGCTTTTCATTCCGATCTTATAGTTTGTTCTAATGGTCATGCATGCTTTGTGGGAGAGGTGAGAAAGAATTTTTCATTTTTATTTGAATGAATTGATACTATTGTCTGGGAAGATTATGATTAATTATTTCTTTTCACTTGTTTAGTGTGGTAAACCAGTGGCTGTGTCATCTTGTGTCACTTGTGGAGTGCCTATAGGAGGCCATAATCATAACCCAGTGGAAGGTTTTACTCAAGTCAATAGAGTCAAAGACCTGACACAACCTGGACATATACTGGGGCGGGCTGAAAACCGGTCTGAAGCCCCAAACAGGAATCTTACTCTAGCACAGTCTTGTGTCCTCCGTCTATGTCTTCACCTGGCCTTGTTACAAGGGGCCATTCATCACCCACAGGTAAAAAGGTTTGAAGGAACCCTAATGGCAATATCTGTGTGCAAATGACTTTTTAGATGTGGTTTTGCATGCTAACTCCCTTGTGTTTTTTTTTAACTCTTATCCAAATAGTGCCAACTACTTAGTCAATTAGTGGGCCACTAGCATTAGCGAATCAAAAGCACTGTTTTCTAAAGGCCTTGGTTCTTCACAGGGCATCAGAAATATGATCAAACCAGCTGTTAATGAGGTCAATGAATTCCTTTGGCAACATATTGAGAAGGACATGGAGGTTCTTGGGAATACTTTGAATCTTAACATGGACGACTCTGCCATTTTAATTCATCTGATCTTCAGCAGATCTCTAGTGACCACTTCAGGTATCCATATTAATCTTGACTAAAGTTAAACCTTCTTGAAATTTTGACAATGTTGCATGCATTTTACTTACAGTAGTAACAAAGAATGTTATTTTAGTATTATTTATGTACTATTATAGTATTTATTAATATTTTGAATTTGCTTTTATTTTTTAATAATTACAGAAAACTGTTTTTAATAGTTTTAGCTTTAATTAACATTAACAACACTGGGAAAAATGTTAGATTTTTTTATTTATTTATTTATTTTCCCTCTACATCAGGTGCTAGTGTGGATCTGTCTTCACGCAAGTCCAGAGAGCAGTGGGAGAGTACAGTGTGTAAAACAGTCATCAGTCCTGTTTTACAGGTCAGTCTTGATACTGATAAATGTCAAGGGGATACATTAAACCATAAGTCTTTGAAAAACACAGGTTAACTCAGAGGTGTCAAATCCTGCTCCTGGAGGGCCACTGCCCTTCAGAGTTTAACTCCAACTCCAATTAAACACACCTCAACCAACTAACCAACTTACTAGGCATAATAGAAACTTCCAGACAGGTGTGTTGAGGCAAGTTGGAGCTAAACTCTGCAGGACAGTGGCCCTCCAGGACAGAGTTTGAACACCCCTGGATTAACGGCTAAAAAATGTATATATAAGTATAAATATTTAGTCATATAACCGCATGTACTTGCTTTGGTCAACCTTTGTCTCTGTTTTCAGGATATGAACAGGAGGTTGGGCCGTGCACAGGAGCTGATTGCAGCTGATAACCGACTTTCTGACAGCCCCCTGATGAACATGCTGAGGGGAGACCCTCAAAAAATCCTTAACCTCCCCACTAACTGCCCCACCCACCACTCTGCCTTCTGGAGCCCCTCACCTGTCCTAACGGTGGAAAGCTTATCACAGCAAATAGACCAGAGTAAAGCAGCCCTGCTTACGCTTTTTGTCAATAAGGTTCGTTAAGTGAAGACACATAATTATCCAGGTCCTTGCGGAAGTTACAAACACGGTTTCATGTTGTCTTTAAGCATGTTCCCAAAAGTATATGCACATGTGTGTGTTTGTGTTTATCAGGTGCACTGCATACGACAGCTGATCCATTTGCCGGCTCTTGCTGCCCTGTTGTCTGATCTAATGAAAGTGCTTCCTTCAGGCTCTGAGACCCAAACCCACACCATCGCTTCACTGCTGCACAGTATTCCTGCTGGTCTGTCATGCTTATACTCACTGGTGGAGAGAGCTAGTTGATTGATTTATGAAGCTTTTGTATATATGTAACATTACTGTACTAAACTAATTTGTATTACTGAATATAGGCCACCAGAAGAAATTATTGTTGGAAAGAGTAGATATCTTCATGAAGGTGTGGAACCAACTCAGAATGGAAATATCCAATAACAGTAAGCTGTTAGAGGTTATACATTTAAAACACATGGGCCCGGTTTCACAGACAGAGCTTAGACTAAGCCAGGATTAGGCCTTAGTTCAATTAAGACATTTAAGTAGCTTTTAGAAAAAAACATTCCTGGTGTGCATCTTGAGATAAAACAATGGCACTGACATGTTTTAAGATATGTCAGTGCAAGCTGATTTCACCTAAAACAGCTGAAACATGCATTTTAGTCTGGGACTAGGCTTAAGCCTTGTCTGTGAAAGCGGGGGATAAATGCTTAAAACATTTGAACGCTACAAGTGAATTTAGACATCATTATAACAGCACAACATTATAATGTATAGAATGAAAAATGGATAACAGACCAATATTTTGTGCATCCCTACATAGAAAACGCAATAATTTGGCTAACTTGCTGAACTGTTTTATTATTTTAGCTTCAGTGGGTTTGGATCCTGCACTTTGTGAAAAAGATCTAACTAAGGAAAGCTCCGGGCAGTTTCTGTACTTGAGTCGTCGCGGACCAGGCTCATGTCTCCACGCAGTCATAGATCTTCTGTCTGAGACCCACAACAGTCTTGTGCGAGAAGCCAGAAAACTCTGTCACCTGGACGACAGGTGTGTATTTGAGAATGAGTGTACACTACTGTTCAAAAGTTTGGGGTTGGTCAGATTTTTTAATGTTTTGAAAGAAGTCTTTTATGCTCATCAAGGCTGCAATTAAAATTACTGTAAAAAGGAATATTGTGAAATATTATTAATTTAAAATAACTCTTATATATGTTATATAATATATTTTAAAATGTCATTTTTTTTTCCTGTGATGGCAAAGCTGAATTTTCAGGAGCCATTACTTAGGGTGACCATACGTCCTCTTTTGTCGTCCTTTTTTTTCGGAACATAAAAAAAAAATTTACATTCTACATTTGTGAAAATGTCCGGTATTCAACTTTAGTTTCATTATGATAATACTTTATTATGTACTGAGGCAATGTTCAGATTCACAGCCCACATTAGCTCTGTAAAGCATAAAGTCTGAGCAAAAGGTGAGAGTTCATTAGCTAAATTTACTGCGGTTCTAGTATGGCTTTCTTTAGCACTTTTTCATTGAAATTTAGCAAAAACAGTCACTTAATATTCAAATGTTGTATAAAATCAATATCATATTACACACATACATCATACATACACACACACACACACACAGTAACAATGTAATAGTCTTTACTGTCACTTTTGATCAATTTTTTAATGCATACTGTAGTGTATATGAAAGCACATTCTAACCTGTACTAGTTGTGACCATTTTAATGGTAGAGTACGAGTTTACATGTTTATAAGTCTAAGGATGCTTCTCAAATGTAAGGCTGCATTCTAGTGAAGCTGTGGAAAAACATGGAAGTGGAAATGCTAGAATGAGATGGTCTAGTAAGTGCACATGGCTACGTTACGCATGTTCCCGCCCCCACGGTCACGGCACGAAAATACTAATTTTGGAAAAATACTTCTTATAAATAATAAATCTTTATATTAACTGGCTTTCTTTTAATAAAATACAGTGAATGACAATCATCTGTGGTCTCCCAGTGATTACATTATTGGCAGTTTAGTGTTAAGTGATTAATTTACACCAAAATAAACGATAAAATGTATACCTTCTTCTCCGAAATCAGACAAATTCAGTGCTGACTTATTTTTTCATCAGTTCTTTTTCGTGAATTGGAATATGTGTAAAGGATTGTGGGTGATTTAAGGACGTGAAGAATGATGAATCCTTCAAATTGAGCTGAATGAAAGATGCAAAACGAAGGCAGCCTTTCAAGGATCCTTCAAATTGAGGTGCTTGATGATGTGGCAGCCAAGATGTGCAGCCTTACTAGGATGCAGCCTTCCGTTTGAGAAGCACACTAAATGTGTTTCAATGTCTTATTGATACTTGTCAATTAGTTGCGTTTTATTTTACAGTGACTATAAAGTTCCATTGGTGGCGCTGTCCGAGAGCCAACTTGCCCTGTGTCACCCGGAGAGGGAGTTGCTCCCTCTGGTGTTAGCTAACTGCCATTACACACTAGAGAAGGGTCAGCAGACAGTGAGCTCCTATGATCATCAGGCTATTGAGAGAGAACTCAGCAGACGATTTTTTGCAAGCAAACCACGCATTCAAACAGTGAGTCCACTCATTTTAAACCATATTATCCTACTGGTGTATGACCAGATATCAACATATGACCAGATTCATTGGTTACTTATCACTGAAAATTCATAATTAAAAATTCAATGCAGGACACTGATAAATATCTGAGAAGACACCATCAGAATTTTATAGAAATCCTCAATGAGGTCAGAGCCAAAATACCTCAGGTAATTTCCTTCAGTCTCTTTGCACTTCATTCATTTTATCAAAAATAGTAGCAAATGCTTCTGGTTAAGGGTGACATACTGTAGAAGTATAATATGATATAATTAATATAATTATTTATTAATATATTTTTATTTAATTGAAATTTCACTTGAATATTTCTTTAACTGAAAGCACTTTTTCTTCTTAAGGAAGCCTAATTTTTCCCATTTGATTGACAGGAACCACTAAAGGGCTCTCTGCTCAGCTCCATGAAATCAATGTTACGTTCATTCACTCATGTGTGTGATGCAGTGTATGTCGTGGAAATTGGACTTCGTTTCCTAGGTAAAACTGGAGGAGACCCACAGGCCTTGCTGCTGTCCTATCTGACAGACTCTTTGAAAATGGACCAACAAATCTCCAGCAACATAGCTGAGGTAAGGAATTTAAAGTAGTAACTTAAAGGAAATTTAACCAAGCAGGTATTTCACCACTACTATCACAGGGCTCCAGACTGCGACCTTTTTTCCTGCTGGTGCAACTACATTTTGTTAGAGATCGCACTGGTGCCTCCACCACGTTGCCCAACTGATAAGAGCTTCCGTTTCTGTTACATATGAGAAACATGAAATGGCAAACGAAACGAAAGCAGAACGGACCCGCACTACTCGTTTGAGTTGTGCTGTGGGGACCGTTTATCAGCTCAGCACGAGCCAATCTCGATCACGTGACACCGTTACTACACAGCGCTGAGAGATCCAGTGAGAAAGCGTTTGAATTCACCACAGAATTAATAACATCACTACTGCGAGATCTAATGGCAAGTGTTCGCCACAGAATTCTCTGTTATTAGATCAAACAGTGCGGACGTGGAAACCAGGAGAAACCATTGTTGCATGAACAAAGTTCAGGGGTTTCAATCCACAAATAATTAACATTCACCATGGATTTAATGTAGTAACACCCCATGGTATTGTGGAAGAAATAGTCTAATGTTTTTTGAATGTTGTCATTATTCATCTCAGGGTTCATTCAACCTTTTGAGAGTAAAATTCAAGCACTTTTCAAGGGCTTTTAAGTGCTTCACACTTTTCCAGCACTACAAAACTCTAAATATTATCCAATTTTAATGTTATTTTTAATGTGATGATTTGTAAAACTAAAAGTTTAAAGGTGTAGGCCACTTTGTGGCAAACAAGCAATTTTATTTTAAAAAGACATGAAATTACCACTATAAACAGTATATGGCGGCAAAGGAGCACTTATTGACTTATTAGCAATTTCCACTCCTCAATATATGGAAAAAAAGTAGGAAGTAACAAAGTCTCATGAAAAACAAAAACTTTTCTTCGAATTGTGACTGAATTACACAGAAAACAAGTAGAGTGCTCCTTTTATTATCACTGAAGTTGTCAGTCAGTTCAGTGTGATACTATAAAAAAACAATGGTACATTTAATAAGAGTAAATTATTTAAATTTTCCCTATAAAAATGAGGTTTTTGCACATTACTGTTGTTGATAAAAGTTAATTTTATCTGCATATCAATTCAAGCTCAGTGCTTCACTGTTAAATTTCCAATAAACAAACGTAATATTATTGGTAACTGCACTTATTAACAAAACAATGCAAAATAATAGTAATTTTATTATTAAATTAACTTTATGATAAATTATCCTCCAGCGCCACCATCTGTAGAACTTAGTGGCGCTGGTGCCACTGCTCTCAAATGTTAGTCTGGAGCCCTGTATCAGAGCATATCACCTATTTAAATCTGTAATTCGAATCCACGCTTCTTGGTTTCAGGCTTTAAAAGAGAACCGGCTTAGTCAGTGCACAGCCACCTGGCAGCTCCTTACCTGCTGGAAGAGTGAACTGATGATGAGGAAAGGACAGGTAATTTGACATTCAGCCTAGCGGTGATGTGAAACATACAAGAAGGTTGTTTTGAGAAACAGCTATCACATAGTATTTTTACATCTAAACTATGAAGTAATTACATTTATAGCATTTGTTTTCTTCTGATCTCCCTACATAAGTTTACACAGAGCCAATAGGAAGCATGCTTTAACACAGGTTTTGATCATAACAAAATGTCCTCAGTATAGCCCCCAAATAATTTCTTCAGTATAAACAGAGTGTCTATTTACTAGTGCAAATAGTCTGCCTTGTTACACTAACTCCAGCCACCATTAATCTGATTGAGCCAGACAAAATTACAAAAGAAATCGAACTGACAACAGAATCAGTGGCATGTAGAATAAGGTTACGTCCGACCCAAGTTCGAATCAGCTCAGAGTAGTGTTTATTTTAAATGAAAATTATGTAACCAAGCAGATCTCGACAGCCATTGACTACCATAGTATTTTTTTTTTCCAAACATTCTTCCAAATATCTTCTTTTGTGTTCAGCAGAACAAAGAAATTTATACAGGTTTGGAACAACTTGAGCTTGACTAAATGATGACAGAATTTTAATTTTTGGGTGAACTATCCTTTTAAATAGTGGGAATGAAGTGTTAATGGGTAGGGTTAGAAGTAGGTGTAGGGAAGGTAATGTCAAGTACTGTACTGTAAGTAATGTCCCAAATAAAGCAACATCCATTTATTATTTTAATAAATATAATCATATACTCTGAATATGTTATTATTGCATACTGTTTTATAATATACTACAATACAATGAGGTGCAAATAGTATCTGCCACTAATTGCACTAAGTATAAATAGCATCTAACAACTATTTACAAAAAATACTGCTGTTTTTTGTTGCTATTTACACTCATTGCAAATAGCCGCTGCCTTAGTATAAAATACAATACTGTTCAAAAATTTGGACTAGGTAAGATTAATAGTTTTATTCAACAAGGATTCATTAAATTGATCAAAAGTGACAGTAAAGGCATTTATAATGTTACTGTAAAACTGTAAAATTTCTTGTTCAAATAAATGCTGTTCTTTCTTACTTTGTTTATCTAACAACTATTTACACTTAGTGCAAAGAAAATACTGCTATTTATACTTTTTGTTGCTATTTACACTTAGTGTAAGTAGCCGCTGCCTTAGTATAAAATACAATACTGTTCAAAAATTTGGAAAAAAAAAATCTTGTTCAAATAAATGCTGTTCTGTCTTACTTTGTTTATCAAAGAATCCTGACAAAAATGCATCACCGTCTCCACAAAAAAAAATTTAAGCTGCACAGCTGATAATAATCAGAAATGTTTCTTGAGCACCAAATCAGCATATTAGATGATTTCTGAAGGATCATGTGACACTAAAGACTAGAGTAATGATGCTGAAAATTCAGCTTTGCATCGCAGGTATAAATTACATTTTAAAATATATTAAAAAAGAAAACAGTTCTATTAAATTGTAATAATATTTCACAATATTTAACTGTTTTACTGAATATTAGATGCAGGCTTGGTCAGCATAAAAGACTTCTTTCAAAAACATTAAAAAAACTCCCCAAACTTTTGAATGGAATTATATGCATGAATAATTTCTGTTAAAATAAATGTTTTCACAGTGCATTCTTTGTACAGGCATCTAATCCCAATCCCCCCTTCTGCTTAGCTATTTAGACTGTCACTAAACTGACCCCATTACTAGTAACCTCTGTTGACCTCCTCTGATTGACCCTAAACAACAGAGAGATTGGACAAACGAGGGTTGTAAATCCAAAGGAAAGTGTTGGTCAGAGTGTGCCAAGCTTTAATAAGAGAGTGTGTGCCACAAACAACAGTTCAAAGACTTTTAACCCATGCTCTTCTGAATAGCTGGACAACATTGCTTAAAGACAACATTGAGGCATTTTTTTTCACGCCTTATTTCAGAACATATTAATGATGTTTTCATCTTTATTGGTCAGGTGTATTATGGTTTCTCTAATTTACATGAAATCTTTTACAATTTTACAGGATCCATTCCAGCGATTGTCCAAAGAATTCAGAGATAAACTGAATTCAGAGGAAAGAAAGCAGGTGAAGGTTTTCCTTGGGCTCACAGATATTGACATTTTCTCTTTGGAGTTACATGAGATCCTTCTGCTCAGGACTAACAGCACTGTGGATGACGGCTTCGCTCCGCACTGGGAGTAAGAACTGATTTTATTTACATTTTTTTTTATTTATCCTGCAGGTTAGCCGTTTGGACTGCAGCCTTCTGGGCTCACCATTTGTGAGAAAGAGGTTTGATAAGGCAAACTGGCCACAAAAGGCAAACTGCCCACAAAAATGGCCTGACCATTTTACACATAATGCTAGGCTTTGATTAGCAGACTTTTTACATGTAAATTTCATAAGGGATAACTACAGTCATCCATTCATTATCGCACATGTTTTTGTTATATGACACCATGAGCTATACAGCAAAACTTATACAAAAATATACTGCAATCAAGTATTTTAAAACTGAATAACACTGAAACATATAACTTTTGATATATGGCTTGTGATTAAAAACATCAATCCAATTCCGAATTTCTTACATTTTAATGTCATTGTTCAGGGTAATTATTGTCAAAATTAAAAGTCAAATGTTTGGCATCCAAAGCAAATACACTTAAAAAGATCCTAGAGCATTTAGTACCAAGTCCTACAACAAAAAGAGACATAAGGGTCTTTTAAGTTTTACCCAGAATGGGAACTTTCAATCACAACAATGCAGACCTCCCAGACCTAGACATTCCCTGAAGACCTGTGGTCTTTTAAACCCAAGAGAGGCACACTTTGACCCCTCCAGGCTCCCATCTGTCAGTATGCCCTGTTCTGGTCACCTACTGAGCAGGCAGCTGGTCAGAAAGAAAAGGAATGCGTGTGTTGAGAACAATAGAATCCAAAGCTAACTGTTGATCCTAAGCCACACCACTGAACACCCTTCCTCCTTTCTCTTTCTGTGTTCCACCACATAGCATCAGGTCCACCATGGAATTACATTTGGAGGAAAAGAACATCACTTCTTTTCCTGGTCTAGACAGTCTTCCAGAGGAAATTACTTGGGCTAAAGCAGCAGACACCTGGAGGCTTGCAGTGGAGTTCAAACATTGAAATGAATGAACCAAACCAAAATGAATAATATGTAAAAAGATCTGGGGCCAGTTGCATAAACACAGCCATTATGTTAAGACAGATCTAGTATGACCCACTAGCAGTTAGTCAAGGGGCATTCAGTCTTAATTTTTGGTATCAAATTAGGCCAGCCTACGTTATGAACAGTAAAACAGAAAAAAATTGATGTCTAACTTGTAAGACTAGTCTTAACAGTTTATGCAATCGGCCCCTGGACTACTTTTGTTGATTTTGTTGTCAGATTGTAATTTCTATTGTATAGGACTCATTTCAAAGACCTAAATCTTGTCTTTTTTTATAGTTTATTCAGTTGATTAAAAATAATCTGTGTTTACTCTTTTAGGACTTTGAATATGTCTTTATAATGTTAATCACTTTATTGTTTAGAGATTTGTTTAGACTTGAATTAAATTCAGAGACCAATAATTAATTGATCAATATTGTATTGTTGTAACACATTGTCATTTATTTTGCTTCATTCTACTTTTGTTATTAATCAGGGTCAAATAAAGTTGTATTACTGATGTACAGTGCATTTACATTGTGACAAATTTGATTTGTATACAAAAGATACAGAAACTTGTCTAATTATTTTAGAAAATAAACAGTTTCTACCCCTAACGGGAGCAGCCGAAAGAAAATGTTCATTTTAGTTTCTGGTCAATTTAAATTATAATTATAAAATACAACGTTCAATAAATAAATACATTTGCCATGTTTAATAGCAATAATTAATAGCTTAATTAGTGTGTCATATTTAAAACCTTACAAGAAGTCATCATAGTAAATTATTTATCTCAGTAGCTCAAATTGACACCACATCTGCCGCCTGTGCAGCACGCCTACCAACCTTGCCTTGTCGCCACGCCTCTTTTAGCCATCGGGTCTGAAATACATATCAAAACAGCCAATCAGATCATCGGAATGCTCGGAGCGGCACCAATCAAAACTCTTAATGGGCGGAGCTCTGTATGTTTTCTGGTTGCCAGTGAGAAGATGTTGCGCTGTGGAGTTGGAGACAGATCAGAAATCACTGTCAGACGCTTCAAACGGGAATAACGACGCTCTTATTTGAATAAAGACAGTTTCTTCGTCTGATGTGGACGATTTAGAGGAGGTAAGCAGTGGATTGACCGTTTAATACTACTGTTTTCGTCGTGTTTATCATGTGAAGCTAGCAAGAAGTGGTGCAAGAAAGACAGTTTCGCCATAGCTGAACCAATGCAATCCTGTGATAGTATACAGTAACCATTCAATGAAACGTTTTTGTTTATATTTTTGCATGTCTCTCAGAGGCAGTGTACAGTGTTTTGACCTTCATCAGGTTTGAGCTGATACCAGAGGAGGCCTTTGGTTTTAAATGTCCATGTTTTTTGTGTTTAAACTGTAGACGTTCGTGATAGAAAGTCCTAGACTGTCATATTGAGGTTTATTTATATCTAGTTTTATATATAGTTTCCAATATACATATAATATAAACTACTTAGGTAAACCAAACAGTGTCTGGAAATCTTTTTATATATGATGTGTTGGTGCCTTAAATCTGTTACCATAGAGACAGACCTATGGGTGACTTGTGCGGTTCAACAGCATCTTTTACAGTATTAGTGTTGACATAAAATACTATTATATTCCATGATCTATAGGATCAAACGGTCGTGGAAAACCTGGAAATATAAGGGAAACTGAATACTGAGATTTCCATGGATGTTTCTAGTTATGCTTAGCTCTAAAATATTAAATCAGTGTAAATAAAATAATTCTATTAAAATAGTGATTTGCTAATCACATTGGAAATTCATAAGTCAAACATTGTCCTGATACTATCCTGACCGAATCCTTTTCTATGCTCATCAGTTTAAGATGCATACAACTCGCAGTCCATCCGCGTCCATCCAGACAGGAGCAGCAGGAGACGTACTGGACCTCAGCCTGACCGGCTCTCAGCTCTCAATGGGCCACAGACCCAGCAGTGCTTCACCTGGAAAACACTTCTCTCGATCCATATCGGTGTCTGTGGCCAGTGACGGCCGGGGGAAGCGAAACACTTTGGTGAGTCTGTTTGGCTACAAGACTCATCTGATCAATACAATACTGATTAACAATATAGTAGTAGGTGTCCCTTGTTATAAGAGGAATTAAACCGTGATGGTCATTACTGTGTATGCATACACATATCACTTCAAAATGTATTTTAATGTGTTTTCATTGTCACTATTGAGAGAACCATTAAATTAAAGCATAAAATTGGACTCTCAAAGTCACCATCTTCACTTGGAGACTTGCTTTTGTTATAAAGGCAACTTTTCTGTCATGCATGTTTGTTTTCGCCATTTATTAAGATTTGGACAAATGTAAATAAGGATATTTCATATCACCATTCTTTCTTTGTTTAAAGTACAGTAATATTTAACCCAAAATGTAAAATTCTGTCATTTACTTTAAGCACCTTCATATAGATTTTTTTCATTCTATAAAAGTTCCATAGAAGTAAATTAATACACATGACTCCTGCACTACACATTGCCTAAAGCCATGTGATAACTTAATGTGAAAGAACAGACAGAAAGTAATATATTACTATGCAGTTTGGACATCAATAACATCAAATATCATTGGTTGTCTTGTAACCAAATGGCGTGATGTAAAAACTGCTCCTTTAACGTGAGAGATGCTCCATTTTAAACCTGTTCTTATTCTGCAGCAGGCCTAGTATTATAACTGTTTTGCACTTTTTGTTGTTGGCAGACTGATGCTGGATTGGGAAGCTCAAGGGCAATTAAGAACCTGCGTCGGTCCAACAGCACCACACAGGTGAACCAGCAGGCCAACACAAGCCCCAGGTACAGAACCATCTGTCATTCTTTTGCATGCCATTTGACTCTTCTGGTGCTGATGAACCTAAATAAACAGGATTTAATAAAATAAGCCTGTTTTTAGGCTCTTTAGGTTTAGGGTTGTTTTTGACGTTATTATTTTCATAACAATTAAGCATTTTCTTTTACTAATACTGTTTAAAAATACTACACTGATGAGAATGTAATGGGAAAAAACTAATATAAAATGACTTTTTAAAAATATTTAAATCAGCATAAATTTAAATAATTATATTATTATGACAAATAAATTATTAATATAATAATATTATTATTTATGTATTAAAAACATTGTTTATAATACAGTAATAACAATGAGATTTTTTTTTTTCAGTATGGTAATGAGAATACTGTCTCAATGCAAAAAAAATAAATCTTGGTCCTAAAAGGACCTAAAAATGGTCTTTATGAAACACACAACTTCTGATTGATTTCTTTTGATTTTGGGATGAATTATGAACATGTTTTGTGAGATTCACCCATCAACATGTGCCAGCTGTCCTATTCAGACCTTGAGAATGGATAATCACTAAGGGACATGAGTGTGAGGTTAGCTGACAACTTATTCAACATGTATGATTTTCTAAAGCAATGATGGCATGTTTGTGCACGTACATGTCTAGTGCACATGCCTGCATGCACTCACTTCACCCAAGCTGTGGTATGCCTGGTTGATCACCTTCTAGACGTGGAGGTTGGGGATTTATACCCTTAAAGCAGCAACAGCTGGGGGTTGAGTGAATTTGGTTTCCCCCAGACAATAGCTATTGTGGCCTGGTGGCTGCAGCACTAGACAAGCAAGAGGGGGGTGGGTTCAGCTTTGTTAAGAAGGGGACCCGGGGTCTCCGGTTTCACTCGAATGAGGACGCAGTGAAAGGAGAAGTGTGCATGCTGAAATTCTTTTGTCCAGCAGCTGCCAGTCCTTCCCTCCCCTCCCACTGCATCCTGGGATGCCACAGAGGGGTTTAAATGAAGGAACAACCGAATACCCCTTCCCCCTTCCTTCTGGTGTTTAATCACTGTCATTCCATGACCTCTCTTCCCTCTGAATCGCTTAAAAAGCGGAAACGTGGAGGAATGTAGTTCCTTGAATTGCTGGACCAGCTGACGCTTTGCGCCCCTTACACCCCCAAAACACTCACATATGCATACTGAAGTTGCTAGCACAGATGCCAGTGGGTCAGACATAGGGGTGAACATCATGTGAAACATTTGATGCAATTTAAATGTTAAGGGATGCGATTGCCATATGCTTATGGACATCTGCACCTTTAAAATCCGCCTCTGCTGTAGCATTCCTCTGTTGGGAGCCCAGTGCAGCTGTTGTCACCTCCGAAAAAAGGAACATTTTTTTTTTTTTTATATGCTCGTCTGATATGTTTAGCCTAAATAGTCTGGTTGGTTTTACTGGAGATGAATCTCAGGTCATGCACTAGATTTGCCTCTATTTTTGTTTTTGCCTCTAGCATTTGAACAAACCCTATACAACAACTATTAATTTATATCATGTACCAATTGCACTATGGACACTTTTTTTTTCCCCACAAGTTTTAAACCATGTATACTGCTGTTCAAAAGTTTGGGGTCAGTATGAATTAAATTAATACTTTTATTCAGCAATCAAAAGTGTGATCAAAAGATTCTTTTGAACATTATATTCATCAGAGGGTCCTAAAAAATGTATCACAAAAATATTAAGCTGTTTTCAACATTCATAAAAAGAAGAAATATTTTTTCAGGACCGGATCAGCATACTAGAATGATTTCTGAAGGATCATGTGACACTGGAGTAATGGCAATCCCTGTAAATTACATTTTAACATATATTAAAATAGAAAAAAGTTCTTTTAAATTCTAAGAATATTTTACAATATTACTGTTTTTTTAATGGAATTTTGATCAAATAAATTCAGCCGTGGTGTCTATAAGATAACATATGTGTTTGGTGTGTAATACGTCTTTCCTTCCTTCCTGTCTTTCTCTCTCTGCTTCTGATTGCAGTGAAGGCCACACAGAAGACTTCCTGGCTCTGTTCAACAGCAGCTCAGATGGACGTAGAAAACTGGCCGGCCTCTCCAAGACGTCCAAAGACCGTACCACTTGGAACATACTGGTACAGTCCAACTCATCCTCTACTTTATTATGTCTCATGTCATTGTGATTGTCAGATCTTATTAAACTTTTTGTAAGGGTAACTGGCCCTTTTGATTGTTATGCCAGGAAAGTAATTTAACAAAACCTGTGAAGGAGGGCTTAGACAATGGTAAGCTTAAAAGTAATTAGGTCTGTCTTGCTTTCAGGATGATCAGCCAAGAGTGTTCCCTGTGCCCAGCAGCTCTCACAGTACCTGCAGTATGGATTCTCCTACAGGGCTGAAGAAGAGGGAATCTGGCGTCTCTCTGGCTGCCAACTTCACTGCCAACAACAGGTGGGAGGCCATTTTCTCCTACAGCTTAGACAGAGTCCTAATAGTTAGCTTTCAAACTCTCTTGTTGCCATGACAACAGTGTCACTGACAACAGATTCATTTTACGCCTTTTTTGTGCTTGTCAATCAAAGCATGAGCATGCCCTAGGAAGAAGAGTGCTAGGATTCCTTTCGATTTTATGGCTTTTAAATATACACTGGAGAAAAAAAACACATGGATTGTCATGTTTATTTCAAATTTCTTTAGAGAGAAGTATTATTTTTTTCATATTTTTCCTAATTCCTAATATGGACAAAGGCGTCTAGCTATCGCTGTAGCTGAATAAAAAGAAGATAGAAACACTTTGACTTATTAAACATACAATAAACACAACTGTGACAGTATATGGTTTATCTGGGTTCTTTAAGCCATCTCAGGTATTTTCATAAGAATAAAGTGTAATTCTAATGCAGTGCTAATCGACATGGCATTAATTACAGTATAGAATACTACAAAATAATATATTGCCTGCCTCATTCTGTGATAAGAAGCCACTTGAGATCCCAAATGAAAGTTATTTTTAAACACTTGACTGATGTTATGAAGTGAGTTTGGGGTAAAAACGTGTAAATTTTTTTCAAATGCACATCATAAGTGATTCGAACTTAGCGCTTGCAGAGATAGAGCAGCATTTACTGAGCCGATCGAGCTGCGCTGATCTTACGCTGAGACTTTCAAAAATACTTTCAATATACACAGATGAGCCAAAACATTATGCCTAATATGCTGTCGGTCCTCCGCGCGCTGCCAAAACAGCACCGACCCGCCGAGGCATGGACTCTACAAGACCCCTGAAGTTGTCCTGTGGTATCTGGCACCAAACGTTAGCAGCAGGTCCTTCAAGTTGCGAGGTGGAGCCGCCGTGGATCGAATTTGTTGGTCCAGCACATCCCACAGATGCTCACTCAGATTGAGATCTAGGGAATTTGAAGGCCAGGACAACACCCTGCTCTCTTCATCATGTTCCTCAAACCTGAACAATGTGCAGTGTGGCAGGGTGGATTATCCTGCTGAAAGACGCCACTTCCACCAGGTAACACCATTGTCATGAAAGGTTGTACCTGCTCTACAACAAAGTTTAGGGGTGGCACTTGTCAAATTTACATCAAAGTGAATGGCTGGACCCGGGGTTTCCCAGGAGAACATTGCCTAGAGCGTCACACTCCCTCCACTGGCTTGTCATCATCCTACAGTGCATCTTTTCCAGGTAAATGGCGCACATGTATATGGCCGCCAATGTGATGTAAAGGAAAACGGGACACATCTGACCAGGCGACTTTTTTCCACTGCTCTAAGGTCCAGTTCATGTGCACATTGTAGACGCTTTTGACGGTGGACATGGGCCATCATAGGCCATCTGATTGGTCTGTGGCTATGCAGCCCCATACACAGCAGAGTGTGATGCACTGTGTGTTGTGACATAATCCTCCCATAACCATCATTAAAATTTTGTGTGACTTATGCCACAATAGACCTTCTGTTGGCTTGGACTAGATGGGATAGCCTTGGGTGCCAAACACCCTGTCGCCGGTTTGTGGTTTGTCCCTCCTCGGACCACTTGGTAAATTCTCATCACTGCTGACCGGGAGCAACCCACAAGCCTGGTCGTTTCAGAGATACTCTGACTCAGTCGCTTTGCCATAACAATTTGGCCCTTGTCAAAATCGCTCAGATCTTTATTCCTGCCTATTTCTCCTGCGTTCAACATGTTGATTACGAGAACTGATTGTTTGCTAACCAAATAATCTACCCAGACCTTAATATGTGGCTTTGTTAGGAGATGATCAATGTTCACTTCACCTGTGACTGGTCCTAATGTTTGGTTCATCAGTGTATATTAATATAATTAATTATTATATTATGCAAAAATGTATTTGAATATTTAGGATGTCTGTGTGACTTTCAGGAGCAATAAAGCAGCTGTGGGTAACTCAGTGACCACCATCCTCCATAACAACCACTCAGAGAAGCCCCTCACTCCCAAGAGCTCCAATCAGAAACCCTCCTTCAAGTAGGTTCATTATGACTGTTGAATGATTGCACAGCTCTGTGAACTAATCTTAGACCTAAGTCCTCTAAAAAAGGCTCTATTTTGCTTGAGTATGCCGTTTCCAGGCTTAAACATGTACTGTTAAAACAAACATTTACAGTTTTCTCTCTCTCCCTGTTTTAACAGTAACATAATCAAAGCCACCGTAAATGATGATTCGACTCTAGATGTGAGTGGTTCTCTTACTAAGTCTCAGAAGAATTTCTCTTCTGCTTCATCGAGCTCCAACAACAACGCCCCCCGTAGTCCCCGAAGCCCAGGTCAGCCACGCAGACGAGAGGTGACTGAGGAGGAGGCCGAAAGGTCAGCAGTGTTTTCCAGCCCTCATATGTTTCCAATTGAGTTGTTTTTTTACGTGATCATCTTCGTACAAATGTTTGATTGGCCTTTGAGTAATTTCAGACTGTTCAAAATGGCTTTTATACATGGTTAAATACAGTTATAAACTTCTTTTTTACAGGTATATTCAGCAGGTGAACCATGCTGCTATTATCATCCAGCGTTGGTTTCGTCGCCATGCCAACAGAAAGCGAGCCAATGAGAATACAATCAAACACATCCTTGCATCCAAAAAGAAGGTAATGAGTATAATACCTTGAATTTAAAATTATATTATATTAAAACCCTGATAGCACATGTACATCACAGAGACATCTATTTGATGTCTGCATTTTATGTATTTTTCCTAGGAGAGAGAGCAGAGAGCAGAGGAGGAAAAAACCACTGAGTCATTGAAGAAGGAAGATGATCGAAAACGCATCAGGGAGGAGAAAGCTCGTTTGGCTCGGCTTACCGCCATACAGGTACAGTGTAGTTTGCACTGCTATTGTAATTTGTGTTGGCTAAGTCATTGTTTTCTGACGTATTATTGCATCATTTGTGCATCCAAAACAGGAGCTTCAGCAGAAAAGAGCCCAACGTGCTGCAGAGGTACAACAGATCGCAGAGGAGGAGGTAGAGACACTAAGACAAGCTGGGAAAGTGGGCCGTAAAAAACTCGCCAAGAGTTCGCCCACTTCTCCCACTGACGTCAAGGCTAAGAACACAGGTGTGCACTACTCAGGGTCTCTGTTCAAACTCAATTTCCTGTACCTTATTCTGTATTCTTTTTTACTTTTTGGGTAGACCTCATGAAAAAAATATTGTGGTCACACCATTCACCCCATAAGTCACATAAATCAATCTTAGGTAGTCACAACATTTGGCATTTATTCTTCAGATTCTAATGTAAATATGGTGCCTGATCTGGATGATGTGACGAGTTTGAGGGCCACGTCACCTGTTGGTTCTGTGAGCAGAGGATCTCAGTGTTCTCAGGTAACCACTTACAACAAACTGGCCATAATTTCACCAGCTGTAAAGAAAAATGAAAGTGTTTGCTCATCACTTCACTTCATGCCTTAAGGAGATCCTCCAGAGGTCTGTGAGCATGGAGGAGCAGCGGCAGGGGGCGCCATCGAGCAGGGCGCAGTCAAAAACAACTCTGAATGATCTGCTAGACACACTGAAGCTCTTAGAAGAGGAGCCAGAGAGACTGTCAGAGCCCAAGAGCTACAGGAAGGACAAGTATGCGTGGATTGACAAGGTGAATTGACACTTTCTTATCTTCAGTTCTATATACAGAACAAGTATTTGATACACTGTCGATTTTGCAGGTTTGCCCACTTACAAAGCATGTAGAAGTCTGTAATTTTTATCATAGGTACTCTTCAACTGTGAGTGACGGAATCTAAAACAAAAATCCAGAAAATCACATTGTATGATTTTTAAGTAATTAATTTGCATTTTATTGCATGACATAAGTGTTTGATACATCAGAAAAACAAATCCATATATTTGGTACAGAAACCTTTGTTTGCAATTACAGAGATCATACGTTTCCTGTAGTTCTTGACCAGGTTTGCACATACTGCAGCAGGGATTTTGGCCCACTCCTCCATACAGACCTTCTCCAGATCCTTCAGGGTTCGGGGCTGTCGCTGGGCAATACGGACTTTCAGCTCCCTCCAAAGATTTTCTATTGGGTTCAGGTCTGAAGACTGGCTAGGCCACTCCAGGACCTTGAGATGCTTCTTACGGAGCCACTCCTTAGTTGCCCTGGCTGTGTGTTTCGGGTCGTTGTCATGCTGGAAGACCCAGCCATGACCCATCTTCAATGCTCTTACTGAGGGAAGGAGGTTGTTGGCCAAGATCTTGCGATACATGGCCCCATCCATTTCCCCTCAATACGGTGCAGTCGTCCTGTCCCCTTTGCAGAAAAGCATCCCCAAAGAATGATGTTTCCACCTCCATGCTTCACGGTTGGGATGGTGTTCTTGGGGTTGTACTCATCCTTCTTCTTCCTCCAAACACGGCGAGTGGAGTTTAGACCAAAAAGCTCTATTTTTGTCTCATCAGACCACATGACCTTCTCCCATTCCTCCTCTGGATCAACCAGATGGTCATTGGCAAACTTCAGATGGGCCTGGACATGCGCTGGCTTGAGCAGGGGGACCTTGCGTGTGCTGCAGGATTTTAATTCATGACGGCGTAGTGTGTTACTAATGGTTTTCTTTGAGACTGTGGTCCCAGCTCTCTTCAGGTCATTGACCAGGTCCTGCCGTGTAGTTCTGGGCTGATCCCTCACCTTCCTCATGATCATTGATGCCCCACGAGGTGAGATCTTGCATGGTGCCCCAGACTGAGGGAGATTGACCGTCATCTTGAACTTCTTCCATTTTCTAGTAATTGCACCAACAGTTGTTGCCTTCTCACCAAGCTGCTTGCCTATTGTCCTGTAGCCCATCCCAGCCTTGTGCAGGTCTACAATTTTATCCCTGATGTCCTTACACAGCTCTCTGGTCTTGGCCATTGTGGAGAGGTTGGAGTCTGTTTGATTGAGTGTGTGGACAGGTGTCTTTTATACAGGTAACGAGTTCAAACAGGTGCAGTTAATACAGGTAATGAGTGGAGAACAGGAGGGCTTCTTTAAGAAAAACTAACAGGTCTGTGAGAGCCGGAATTCTTACTGGTTGGTAGGTGATCAAATACTTATGTCATACAATAAAATGCAAATTAATTATTTAAAAATCATACAATGTGATTTTCTGGATTTTTGTTTTAGATTCCGTCTCTCACAGTTGAAGAGTACCTATGATAAAAATTACAGACCTCTACATGTTTTGTAAGTAGGAAAACCTGCAAAATCGGCAGTGTATCAAATACTTGTTCTCCCCACTGTATACACTACCGTTCAAACGTTTGGGGGTGGTAAAGTTTGTTTTTTATTTTTTCGAAAGAAGTTTCTTAAACTCACCAAGGCTGCATTTATTTGATCAAAAATACAGTAAGACTGTTACAGCGTTTTTCTATTTTAATATAGGAAAATTCAGCGTCACATGATCCTTCAGAAATCATTCTAATATGCTGATTTGCTGCTCAAAAACTATTAGCTATTAATATTATTTTTATTAATGTTGAAACAGCTTAATATTGTAGAAACTGTAATGCATGTTTTTAAGATTCTTTGAATATAAAGTTCAAAATAACAGCATTTGTTTGAAATGGAAATCTTTTGTAAAATTATAAATGTCTTTACTGTCATTTGATCAATTTAATGTATGCTTAATGAATAAAATGTTGTATCGTTAAAAAAAATCCAATTGACCACAAACTTTTGAACAGCAGTGTAAATGACCTTTTTTTTCTATGATTGGCATACATTCACATACATTTTCTTCTTAGGATGGAGACTCCAACTCCCTGACGACTGATAACGTGGAACGGCACAGGCAGCTGAGTCAGACTCCAGCCCTTCCAGATGGGGGCGCTCTTCTTTCAGAAGCCAAACTGCAGAGCATTATGAGCTTCCTGGATGAGATGGAGAAGTCCGAGCAGGAGAGACCACGCTCGGTCACCTCTGGATCACATAGAGAGGTAAAAATTTGAACCGACTATATGAAGTTAAGTTTTATGTTATATCAGCACTGAATTTTATATTCATGTATGTGTGTGTGTAGGTGGTGTTGTCAGAGGAAGATCTAGCAGTTGTGGAACAAGCCTCGGCCACAGCTGCTGAGGTCACCGGCTCTATGATGAGACTCAAACTGGAGCTAGATGAGAAAAAACGCACCGTCAATATGCTACAAACAGCGCTGGTAAAACAAACACACACATATATTATCATCTGTATGTTTCAGAATACTCTGCACAACCTCAGATGACATTTACATATGTGTATGTGCAATATGCAACAGATGGACTGAATAGTGCTGTCTGAGGCTAATTTGTAAATGTGAATGATGTGTGTCTTTAGGCCCAGCAGAGGGAGCTGACGATCCGGCATGTGAAGGAGACAGAGAAAGAGCTCAATCATACGTTCCAGTTACAGAAACAGCAGTATGAAGCTACAATACAGAGACACTTGACATTTATAGACCAGGTATTAATCTCAAGCATAGAGACACCAGACATTTAAAGACAAGACAATAGCCTCTATATACTGTATACTCTATATACAGATCGTCAACGAGTGAATCTCTGATCTTGTGTGAGTAGAGGCGGGGCTAATTTGCATAATCATAGAACCGCATATACTAAATGAGGCAAGGGTGTAGAGTTTAAGGAAAAAACATTTAAATGTCATTTTGGTGATCAAAAATGAGTTTTAAGGGATAAAATTATTGACTACAGAAGGACTTTAAAATAGCGTGGATGTACACAATACATTTTTGCATAAAGAAATGTAGTCCTTTAAAAATATTAATGGATTATTAAAAAAAAAAAAGTGAATTCTATGCAATTACAAAATGTACAAATGTTCATAAGGATCTTTTTTTTTAAAGAAATTAATACTTTTATTAGCAAGGATGCATTAAATTGATCAGAAATTACAGTAAAGACATTTCTAACATCACAAAAGATCAGAGCCATTCAAAGAATGATGAAAAAAACACCAGTTTCCACAAAAATATTAACTGTTCCACATTGATAATAATAAGAAATGTTTCTTAAACAGCAAATCAGCATATTAGAATGATTTCTGAAGGATCATGTGACAGTAATGATTTTAGAATTATTCAAATTGTTTTAGTTGATTTTATAAATTGTAATAAAATTCTGTTTTATATAATATCACTGTTTTACTGTATTTTTGATCAAATAAAATCAACCAACGTGACATATTGTGACATTTTAGTCTTACTGCTAGATGATGTTGTATTAATGCTGTATTAATGTGTCTCTCTTTCTCTCAGCTGATTGACGATAAAAAGGCCCTGAGTGAAAAGTGTGAGGAAGTAGTAGGAGAACTCAAGCAGGTGGACCAGAAATACACTAAGAAGATCGCTCAGATGCAGGAGCAACATGAGCTGGTGAGTTGAGTTTTAATAAATGTATTGAGATTTTGGTGCAGGGATCCTATCGTGGACCTGCTGCAGAGGAGGTGCCTCAGGGTCTGAGCAGTTTTTGCATCAACTTTGGCCACAAGGGGGTGATCGATCTTAAAATGTCTGTTTAATTGTAGATAGTTGTATTGTAGATCTTGTAGTGCCTCAGTCAAACGTGTGCTGGTTTCTACATTTCTTATTGTCACTGTGGTTTGTGGTTTCCTCTGCTGCTGCCATTAGCTGTATTACTGCACACAGTCTTGATTATGTTTGTATCAACTTGTGCACACCATCAACTGCATGTTCGCTTGCTGCGTTGCTTTTGCCACTGCTAACTGTTTCTCTTTCTGCATTTGTTGTGCGTTTCTCTCTTTCTGTCCTTCCGTCTGCTTGTAGGTGTGGCAAATTCTGGGTCCCATGTGCGAGGTAACTCTTGTTTTTCTTTCTAACCCCTCATCGCTCCATTGTTCTGTCATTTTCCATTCTTTTATTCCTCTCTTAACGCTGACTTGCAGACAGCTTCACTTTGCTTCGAGCCATTAATCTTGCATGCTTTTATTTTTTTTACACTTCAAGGAACCAGCAGTTCTTGTAAGGCAGCAAAAATAGTGTTTATTTTTCAGTCTTTGATTTTGCATAAAAGAAACGCTACTTTTGAGCTGCTTTGCCATTGTCATAACACATAACTGTGCAGTATAAATGGTTAGATATTTACAGAATCAGACCAGTTTCAATTCAGTATGCTAATTTGGTGTGTGACATTATCATTTAAAAAGTAACAATGCTGAACATTCCATCAGTGTATTTTGGCACTTGCTATATTGATTTGCATTCAAGCTGAAAACGAAATACAGAAATTGCCAGACAGAAAAAAAAAAAAAGATAAAATAAGATTTAATGTCGTCTGTACATTTAATGATTCTGCCTGAATTAATTCCAGAAGTTTAATACTTTTATTCTCATGTTCCATTATTTGCTCTAGTGAATCCTCAACAACATGGAAAGATGCACAGAACAAATTATAACAGTATAACAACTGTAACATGAGGGGCCAGTTGTATAAACACAACCATTATGTTAAGACTGTGTCTTAAGAACTAGTCTTATCAATTACTCACTGACCGTCATGTTGTTCCAAACCTGTACAAGTTTATTTCTTTTTCCCATGGACCACAAAAGAAGACAAACAAATCAGTCATCACTACTTCTCTCATGAACTTTTATAAATGCACCAAGGAGGGCTAAAATGGATGTCAGGATTTTCTGTGTATGACGATATATGTTTAGATCTACACCACTGTTCAAACGTTTGGGGTCAGTAAGATTTTTTTTAAATGAATACTGTTATTTAGCAAGAATACATTAAATTGATCAAAATTCACGATTTCAAATAAAGCCTGGGGCCGGATTCAGGAAAATCTTCCTAAGAAAGAAGTTAAGAAGTGCAAATCTTGTTTTTAACTAGTTCAAATTTTTTTCCTAAGAAGAAAATGACAGGCTTTGGTGTTGTTTGATTGAAAATCGAGTATTGCTGAGGACTCGATAAATGAAAAACACCTCAAAGCCCATCTTTTTTCGCTGCCTGCAAATTAGCTATCGTAATAAGCTCGCAGACTATTTTACTTTTGTCATGACTGGCTTGCCGGGAGTTAATCACTCAGCGTCGTGTTTTTAATGCGCCGTGTCAAGTAAAAATAGTTATTTTAAAAGAGCCTGTCTCAAGATGTAGCAGTGTTTCCCATTCATTTGTGCTCATTCTGGTGCTGGTGATGTTTTTTCTTTGTGTTTAACCATCCTTCTATCCCTCTCTTCCTCCACACAGGAGATTAAGAAGCTAAAAGAGTTAATGAGTGCCACAGAAAAGATCCGCCGTGAGAAATGGATCGATGAGAAGACCAAAAAGATCAAGGAGATCACTGTGAAAGGTCAGCAGAGTTCAATAACAAGTGTCTGTTTGTACCAGTGCCACATCACCACATCCTTCAACAGTATCCATTTCATCCCAGTCTGCATGTTTCTGCAAAAATGTGTCACACGTTTATGATTTGTCTCTGTACCCTAAAGACATGAATAAAATGACTGATGCCACACCTGTGAAAAATGTATTCACGTTCTATAAATGCCATTGTTAAATTGCATAACCTCGATTAAAGACTGATAAGAATAAACTGGCTTACTGTAATAATGAGAGTATATCCAAGTTTTATTTTTAATATATTCAGTATGTTGGTATATATATATATATATATATATATATAATTTTTTTTTTTTTTTTTTTTTTTTTTTTAAAGGTACATATTTGTTTTAAGATAAAACGTCTGAGATCAAGGGTGGAAATTATTCTATTTTGCATTTTTGATTTTTTTAATTAAAAAAATAAAATAAAAATAATAATAATAATAATTTAATTAAGTCCGCAATTTGAGAAACTTTTAACTGAAAAAATAATGTGACACCAGAAATCCCAGATTTTCATTGTAGACTTTTGGATCCCACTGTAATTCAAACATTGCATCAGCAAATAATGTGATGTTTTAAATTCTATTGGGAATCCCTGGATTATTTTAATGCTATACAGCAAATATGTATAATGTTTAAAAACTGTCTTTTCCTGTGTGCGCTCAGGTCTGGAGCCAGAGATTCAGAAGCTGATCTCCAAACACAAGCAGGAGCTGAAGAAACTGAGAGTTCTTCACGAGGCAGAGCTGCTTCAGGCAGACGAGAGGGCCGCTCAGCGCTACGTCAGGCAGAGCGAGGAGTTACGACAGCAGTTGGAGAGAGAAAGAGATGAACAGTGCCAGAGAGAGAGAGAACTGGCTAAGCAAAGGTACACACACTCACATGTGTCCAGTGCACATGTGTTCATCAGAGATCAAACCAGTGACAGAGATGGGCAGCCAAGAAGATGTGTTCACAGATGTTAGAATACAAATACACTCAAACTCTGAAAAAATAAAGGGAGGCCTGGAAAGCGCGACTAGACATGGAAACTGGCTAGACATGATCTCAAAGCTAAATACAGCTTTTGAACACACACACACATTTACTTAGTTATGAGAATAAAGACTTTAGAGTCTGCTGTTTTTATATAAAGCTAATTATAATTATTTTAGACTAACCCTGCTGTACTATGTAATTGTAGTTTACTTTCCTGTGTTGATGTATTTCCTGTTGAAACAGGATGTTGAAGTAGGACAAATCGAAGGCCTTATCTCTTCTTCTTTTTTAAATAACCAATAACCTTTGATTTAAATCTGTGAACCATTATTTGCTACAAAGAAACATTTTATTTCACACACAAACTACTGTCAGACACTCCTTATGCAGCTCTTTCCCTACAACAACAGTTCGTAACACATCTATCAAGCTCCTTAAAAGATAGAAAAATACAATAAAAGCACCATAAACGTGGCGCATATGATGCTCAAGCCACATGATGGCTTTGTGTGAAGATCAGACAATACAATTTTGAGTAGCGTTCAAAAGTTTGGGGTTGGTAAGATCACCAAGGCTGCATTTATTTGATTAAAAAAAATTAAAGGTACAGAGTACCGTATCAATGATTTGAATCTGGATGCTAACAAGTTACACACTAGCTTTGTCTTTTTTCTACTGAAAAAAAAATAACGGTGTAGGGGTTCTGAAACAGCATAAGGATGAGTAAATAATGACTGCTTTCTGGAATCCCCCCTAGATGTATTTTGTGTGTGCTGGAAAAAATAGCATAAGCCCTAGAATTTGCATACATCCTCTGCATTGTTTTGCACCCAATTCACTTTATTATGCAAATCAGATAATGGGACAAACATACCCACAATTAGGGCTGGGCGATATGGCCAAAAAATCATATCTCGGTATTTTTTGGTTGAATGACGATACACGGTATATATCCCGGTATTTTCTACGTTTTTCTATTTGGATAAAAAAAAATCTGTATAAAAAAACTTTAATAATAATAATTTTATTTCACATCCTGCCCAGTGATGTCCTAAAAACAATGTTGATATTGAAGGCTATAAACAAATACAGTGAATGTAATGTAGGCTATGCAATATATTATGTGCAAAAAGGGGGTTTACAATCTAAAAACAAAATTAATAATTTAATTTTAAATTCACTAAACTAAAAATGAAAATAAAAACAAAAGCATATAGCCTATATTTGATTACCCCATTATAATGGTCACTTTCATAAAAATATACTTACTTGTAGGTTTAAAATTCCACATATGGCACATTTATTGTCCAACAACAAATATTTTAGAAATATGTATACTTTAGTCAGAATTATTGCGTTCCTATTCTATTGCGCTCCGTCTGTTTGTCGCGCATGCACGCGGCGGCGCTCGTTCACGGAAGCCTGAATTTTAGCGGAGATTCGCATGCAGAAGGCTCGTCCTCTCCGGACAGCAAAATGGACATATTTGCATGACTTTCTAACATTTACAGATGGAGAATATACCTGTGAAATGTAAGTTATGCACTGAGGAAAGCACCACATTTCAAACGCATTAAACACCGCAAGTATTTATCTGTCTGTCAGCCAGCACAAGTCTATCTCTCAGAGCATCTGACAGGGCAAGCTGCTTTAAACTATACATGTGTTAACTATATCTTACCAGTTATTTTGAAGCCCTTAATATAAAGCATGTGTCATGTTGAGGACAAGTTGTATCAAGCACTTTCCGTGCATCAGCTCACTCTGCGTACTCCGCTATTTTTCAGATGCGTTCATATCAATCTACTGTATATCGATTATAAACGGTATTGCCTCATTCCATATCGTCTCTAAAAAATATATCAATATATTGTAAAAACACGATATACCGCCCAGCCCTACCCACAATATTAGATAACGACCGTAAACCTGAGGTTCTAAAACGGTTAAAAAAAAATCCCAAAGACCTTTCCCTGTCTGCAATTACTGTTGCCAAGATAAGTAGAAAATGCACACAAACACTAAATTAAACCAGAGCTTTCCTTGGGTGTTAATTGCACAGTTTTTCATTTCGGGCAGTATGTGAATAAGGCACAAGGATTTGCACTAAAAGTACTGTGCGCCTAAGTGGCACAGCTAAATTTATCCCTCAGATCCTTGTATATACAAACAAAGATGAAGTCTTAATTTTCCATGCATTGAATTATGAGAACACAACTGAGTAAATTAATGTGTGTTTGTGTCTCAGGTTCGAGAAACAGCTTCAGGAAGAGGAGAACGTGCTGCAGCAGCAAAGGAGGCGCCTGTATAAGGAAGTGTCAGAGGAGAAAGAGCGAATCACACAGCTGGCAGCCAGGTCAGGTTTAAAGGTTGTTTAAGGTGACATCACCAGGGGCCGGTTCTTCGTACTTGGATTACTCCGTTATCTGGATTTTACTGTTGAAGATTTGACATGGTCCAGGGCTGTTAGGTTCTTCAAAGCTTACCCCGGAGTTGCTGTCATAGCAACAGGTCCGTAAGATCAAACCTGCTCTGGAGCAGGCTTATTTCACATAAACAGGATTAGATGGCAACTTTTTAAGCGGAGGTGATACTTAAAGTCTGTCCCAGCCACTGCTACTTTCTTACAAGAGTACTCTATTGAACCAGGGACAATAATAATTTAAAATAATAATAATTTGAAAATAATATTATATATAAACACAGCCAGTTGTACTCATTGAGATATTTATTTGAGGGAATAACTGCCTAATAATTTTATTGGAGTCTTACACACATGATGTACAGTTAGTCTATGCCGTGCATTTGAACGGTGACAGCTATTATGGGAGTGGCTTGATAGTGACAATACATCAATATAGATCGATACATCGATCTAATGTATAACGATATGATGCATCGATGCACCACGTTAAAAATCGATAACTGTAGGCTATTTATATATTTAAGAGGCACATTTGTTTTAACACTCTCCACATTTTTACACAATATCAGTCTATGTATTATCACCAACGTGCATTCTCGTTTAAATTACCTTTCAGAGCTTGTGAAAGACGCTCGGGACAGTGCTGAATCATCATGAAATCATGAAAGTTTATCATTTGCTTGTGTTTAAAGCCTTGCAAAAAGCAGAGCGCACTCATCTCAAACAGCGCACAAATATGCCACTGAATTGATTCTTTTACTTTACTATTTACTTTAATATTGATTGATATACCCCTGGATCGAATCGTATCGTATCGCAGAACTTTTTGAGGTATCGGAAAATATCGTATATCGCTGGCTATGAGAATCAATATCGTATCGAGTCATGATGAACCGTCCGATTAAAACCACCCCTAGTAAACGACCCCTTAGTAAAAACATTAGAAAAATGTTCTTGACCCTTAAGGAAATTTAAATTTTAAATGACTTAATGAATCAATTTAAAAATATAAATATTAAATAAATTTAAAATTAAATGAATTTCTAATTACAACATTGAAAAAAAAAGTAAAGCCTTTACAAATACTAGAAATCATGAAATAACAGTACACATTTAATTGATCTATTATAACTTTTATGTCATTTTGGTCACTTCTTGGCTGTTTCCTTATAAAGGTCCAGAAATTTGTCACGTTTTTTGGTCGTTTTTTTTTTTTTTTATAAATATGATGATGTCATTACATTGCTGTCTTGCTGCCAGCCAATCGCTGCATTTCTGATCATGGTTTCAAGTATAGATATATCTGCTCTTTCCAATGAACACAAGAACGCGCAGTAATCTCAGACAACTTAATCCAGATATTTTAATCAAGTCTGCAAATTTGTTTGAAGGACCAAATTAGCCAGAGATCAGTTATCACGATTAGAAGATCTGGCATCTGTCAAATCATCTCAGATGTATTAAGTGAGGTACGAAGAACAGACCCCAGGCCCCCTGAACAATTGGGTGCCAAATGTTGCTAGCTAGGATTTGTCTAGTTGCTAGAAACTACAATATGTTTCCTTGTCATGATGGTTTATTTTTGTCCAGTTTTCAAGTACAAATATCTTTTTAAAAAAAAAAAAAAATTGTTGAAAGATTTATTTTCAGAGAATGCTTCTTGAATCTTGTTTATTTTTGTTTTTTGGTAAAAATCACAACAAAAAAAAAATCTGATTAATGCTTAAAACAAGAAAAAATCCAATGGAGTAAGAACTATAAGATTTATTACATAAAACAAGTAAAAATAAAAAATCTCATTAATAACTGTAACCACAGTTATAATACATTAGAATACTTGTCTATTCACTGAACACACCTTTATAAAGTATAAAGCATTAAACATTGTATTGTCATGTATTTCAGATACAACAAGGGATCTGCAAATAATATAATGCATTTTAACTTTGGTTACAATAATTTATGAGAAGATATAATGCATTATACCTTTATTATGCATTATAAATAAAGGCTTTGTGTAAGGTGTTATCATATTTTTTTTTTTACAGTTGCTGTCCAAAAGAGAGGGACGAGATGAAACATTCAAGTTAGGTTAAAACTAAATGTGAATGTGTTTGTGTGTGATATAGGCAACATTCTGAGCTGGAAGACTTAAGGAAGCAGTTGGAAGACAACAGCTCTTTGGCAGGAAGAGCGTTGAGAGAAGAACTCGAGAAGAGCAGAGATGAGCAGGAGAGACGTCACCAGGTAACACACTCACATCTAGTCATATTAGTCCACACAAACAGTTATGTATTCAAGTAAAGCATTCTTCCATCATTTTACTCTGCCTCTTCTTTCTTGCATCAAACACAAAAGGAGATGTTTAGCCATCTGTTTTTTTTTGCCATACAATGAAAGTGGGTATGTGTTGTCGTCATTCACTCTCATTGAATTGAAAAGAGCAACTTTGACATTCTACCGGATCTTTTTTTGTTTATAGGTGATTTCCACACAAGAAAGGAAATCATACAGGTTTGGTGAGACATAAGGTTAAGTCAGTTATAACAGAACTTTTATTTTGGGGTGAACTATCCCTTTCAGGCTATGTGCATTACTTTCAGAAATTGTAACACATCAGATGCTGCAACCAATCACATGTTTTGGTTACAGTTCTGTATGTATTACTGATACTTTCTTGTGAGGAATACCAAAAAAAAAAAAATGAACGACAATGAACAAGAAACAGGAAGCCAGCAGTAAATAGCATGCAACTTTCAGTATTATTTATACCAAGCAGTTTTAACATTCTCAGGAAATGTCTTTTGGTTAAAGTGCCCCGATTATGCCATTTTAAAGGTTCCTAATTTTGTTCTGGAGGTCTCCTATAACAGGTTTACATGTATATGAGAAAATTACTACATTGCACATCAGCACATATTTCAATGATTCTCAAACAACTCGTCCGAAGATTGTCTCTTTAAATCCCTCCTTTCCATGAGCCTACTTTGCTCTGATTGGCCAGATGGCACAGTCTGTTGTTATTGGTCTACCGCCAGTGTTGGGGGTAACGCATTACAAGTAACTTGAGTTATGTACTCAGAATACTTTTTCGAGTAACTAGTAAAGTAACACATTACTTTGAACATTTTCAACAAAATATCTGATTTACTTTTTCAAAAAAGTAATGCAAGTTACTTTTTCACATTTATTTGACTGACAGCTCTCCTGTCCCCATGTTGAGAAAGATCAAGAGTAAGTTGTGTGTGAACAGGTTATTGTAGTTCTAGACTAAATGTGAGCATTTACTAATCTCACTTGTACAAAAAAGATTCAGTATTCCTCAAAATAAATAAAATCAGTAAAATGCAAAATCAGAATACTATGCAAACCTCCAATAATTAAATATTAAATAAAACAAATATTTTTATGCATTTAATCTCACTTTATTGACCAATGTCTTGCTGCTGACCTTCGATGATTCAGTTAAACTATGAGCAAAAATGACTTTGAATTTTTTTATTTTTACTGGTGAAGTAAGTGTTAAACTTTTTTCTCCTATGTCCTATTCTTCCATTATCCAGAATGGCAGCACAGCTGAAAGGTTTGTTTGAGCTGCGCCCTCTACTGTACACGCGTGAATTTGCATTTTTACCTCAGCCTGAGGCTTATTATTTCAATTTTGGTGTGAAAGGGTCTTTACATTTGCACAAAAATAGAACTATGTTATAAAAAACAGAAAAAACAAACAAGCCCAGCCCAGGTGAGAAAAAGTAACGCAAAAGTAACGTAACGCATTACTTTTCTTGATAAGTAACGCAATTAGTTACTTTTTAAGGAAGTAACGCAATATTGTAATGCATTACTTTTCAAGTAACTTTCCCCAACACTGTCTACCGCTTACTGCATATGTTGAAACGAAATGCCCATTACTGTAACTGAAGGTGCGTTCACGCCATGTCGTAATTACCGCAATTACGTGATTTCAACTTGTAAAAAGCACGTCCTCGTAGAGCTCGCAATTACAGCTTATAAGATGGGAATTGTCTGAGACCTCCTCCTTGTACCACGTGACCACTATACCACCTGACCACTGCAGATTAATTTAGGCATTGATAGTGGTGCCATAGAAATGCATAATTCCCAGTCCGAGGACGTGAACAGCTCCGAATATAAAGTCATGTGTTGTCATCTGGAGACTACGGTAATTACGACATGGCGTGTATGTAGCATGAATTTCGGCTCCGGAGGCTTCCTAAAGCTCAGTGATTGTACACACTGTAAAGACCATAACGATGGCGTCGATTTTACCACATCAATCCAAGTCCAATGATGAAACATTGGAAGAACTAGTTATTCAACCCGAATGTTTCTCAGTGATACGCTACTTAGTTTGAGGTACATTATGAGATGTTGCAACTATAATTCCTCACCATCAGCATTAACAAGATTAACTTACAGTGGGGAGAGTATTTGATACACTGCCGATTTTGCAGTTTTTCCTACTTACAAAGCATGTAGAGGTCTGTAATTTTTATCATAGGTACACTTCAACTGTGAGAGACGGAATCTAAAACAAAAATTCCGAAAATCACATTGTATGATTTTAAAATAATTAATTTGCATTTTATTGCATGACATAAGTATTTGATCACCTACCAACCAGTAAGAATTCCGGCTCTCACAGACCTGTTAGTTTTTCTTTAAGAAGCCCTCCTGTTCTCCACTCATTACCTGTATTAACTGCACCTGTTTGAACTCGTTAGCTGTATAAAAGACACCTGTCCACACACTCAATCAAACAGACTCCAACCTCTCCACAATGGCCAAGACCAGAGAGCTGCATACTTGTTCTCCCCACTGTATGTCCATCAACAAACCGATGTGTATATTTCTAATTTATTGCGATTCACATGCGGGAACTGTATCAATAACAGTGCACACGTTAGCCGAGCACTAACATGAATGACTGATGTAACATTAAAGTTTGTAAAACAAATCTTGCTCCATCCTTTATCTTTACTCAAGTAAAAACGACAGACAATCTGCATTAATAGACAAAGTTTTAGTGCCCACAGCAGATTTGCAGAAGTATTTCAGTAAGTTTCACAAAACTACGTATTTTGAACACCCGGTAGAAAATATATACATCAATAATTAATATGTACAGTTTGTGATTCTGAGGAATAAGTGATCCAAATAAAGTGAGTAATGTCCCATCTGTAATGGATAAGCGTTTTGTAAATCCCATTTAGACCTCACAGAGATTTGAGAAGCAGTCATCAAAAGGTTAAACTGCTGTTGTATCGCTGTGGTCATTTTAACCACTGACTCTTCACATCCTCATCCTTTGGAAGTGTTTACAAAGAGAATTTGCTTTTGCAAAGCAGAAAACAGCATCTTCTCGACATGTACACAACACAAACCAGCTACAGTATTTGAGGGCGGGTCAAAGTAGGCATTGTTCGCAGGCAGCCAATGAAGACATAGACAGGCATTATGCAAATGTGTTACTGCATTACGAGACTGGAATTCCTGACGACTCATTTAGGCAGTTCAGAGTCCATTCTTTCTTTTGGGAGACAATAACTTTATTTATCAAGATTTTGATTTGATTTCGACTTTACAACTTTGCAGACCGTTTACATTCACAGACAGCTATATTACACACTGCATGAAAAGTAATATTCGAAAAAGCATAATAGTCAATCTCCTGCCCTCTGTACATCATTCCTTGTCTAACCTCAGTTTGGTTTTTTTGCCCCAGGCTTTTTTTTAGACCAGAACTCAAATTGTTAGTTTAGACATGTAGATGTGTTTGATGGTGCAGTGTTTGCAGAGGTCACAAGAAAGCACCTTTTGTGGCAATATAGAATGTCGGGTGTGTCATTCTTTTGGTTCTTTTAATTGTGTTTGTCTACATTTTTCATTAGGTTGAAGTTAAGGCCCTGAAGGAAAGACTCGAAATTGAGAAACAGACATGGGAAGAAAATTATATGAAAAAAGAGGTATGTGTTTGTTAGTTTTGAAATGAGTTTATATATTTTATCTTGTACTACACTTATTTTACATGTTTACAGAGTAAGAAGCAATTGTATGTGTGTGTGCATATGTTTAGAATTTGTGTCAAATGTACATCTACTTATTAGTTTAATTTTCTCATGATTAATGTCAGGTGATTTCAGGGAAGTTGAAGCACATAAAACTCGAGTACTCGAGAGATAAAATGGATTAAGATATAAGATGGATTATCAGTACACTGGTGGTTAACAGAGTTGAAAATTACATCATAGAGTCCACACTAATATCTTCTGTTTTCTGAGACTCTCAAATTTACACTTCACTGACAGTTATGATTACTTTTTTTTTCACATTTGACATTTTATTCAAGAAAATACTGTATAAGGATTTTTCTTGGCTTTGAGTGTTATCATCAATGGTAATAAATTAATTACTAAAAATACTATTCTTAAATGTTAGTTAGTAAGATTCGTTTTTTCACTACGTTTCAAAAATTTGGGGTCAGTAAGATTTTATTTTTGGAAATAATACTTTTATTCAGCAAGGATGCATTCAATTGACCAAAAGTGACAGTAAAAGACATTTATTGTTACAAAAGATTTCTGTTTCAAATCAATGCTGTCCTATTCTTTGTTCTTAACTTTCTATTCATTAAAGAATCCTGAGTGGGAAAAAAAAGTATCAAAGTTTCTCCAAAAATGTTAAGCAGCACAACAGTTTTCAACATTGATAATAATAAGATATTTTTCTTGAGCACCAAATCAGCATATTAGAATGATGATAGTGTGACACTAAAGACTGGAGTAATGATGCTGAAAATTCAGCTCAAAGGAATAAATTACATTTGAAAATATATTACAATATAAAACAGTTATTTTCAAATAAGTGCAGGCTTGGTGAGCATAAGAGACTATTTTCAAAAACATTAAAAAATATTACAGATTTCAAACATCTTACAGACTCCAAACAATTGTGTATTGTTACATTTTATTGCTTTAAACCAGTCAGAATTTCATAGAAAATGCAAATGACCTTTGTTATGATTGGCTAACCTCTGTGTACCACTAATAGGCTATTTGGACTGGTTGGGGCTAGTAATAATCCACCTGTCCATCTAAGAGTAATAGGTGATAACAGAGTAATTTGCAATGGTGTAAGTTCTCGGGTTTAGTGTTTTTACCCACCCCTGATACCAACAAATGTCTTAGTCAGAGAAGGTTTAAAAAGTGTGTGTAATGTTAAAAAGTCTCTAAGGTCAGCTCAAAACACAATGTTTCCTCTCATAGGAAGCGTGGCTGCTGAGCAGAGAGAGGGAGCTTAAAGAGGAAGTGCGTCGAGGGAGAGACAAAGAGATTGAGCTGGCCATTCAGAGACTAGAGGAGGAGACCAAAGGGGCAAGAGAGGAGTGTGAGAGAGCAGCTGAGAACCGGTGTGTTTCCGTTTCCTGTGTGTGTGTGTGTGTGTGTGGAAAGCTGGATAGCACAGGACGTTACATGTTCATTTACTGTTACAGTTAATTTCCACTGGTGGTGGTAAGACTTGGTATGTGCTACAAATTTCCCTGCTGACCAGTTTTCTGGTAGACCAGTAGAGCCATACTGTTCAAAGTTGAAATTCTAAACAAATTATACAAAAATACATAATATAAAAAAAAAACATATATAGTAATTATTATGGTATTACTGTATTATTTGTATATGTATGTATATACGGGCGCGGGTGGATTTCAGCAGCCACTCCTACTAGCCACTTTGGCTGGTTAAATTTTATATATAATATATGCATTTTTCAATGTCTTTTAAAAAGGCATCTGGAATAATAAACTAAGTCCAATGTAGTGTTGTCAAAAATATAGATTTTTCATATACATATCAATACTGAAATATCTGAAACGCTTCCAATACTCATTTTCTGCAGTATAGATACACGATACAAGCTGCGTGCGCTTTCTCGCTCTCTCGTGATCTCTCTGACAGCGAGCTGACACACAAACCCACCTGCCCTCACTCGTCTCATTTGCTTCGGATGAATATTGTTGGTGTCACAGAGCTTGAATTTCGGCGTGGGATTGCGCATATTGCGCATAATTTAACTCAATCCTGCAGATCTTGTGCTTACACCCAAAGTGTGCTCACATAAAGCCATCTTGAGATTGTTTTTGCTGCTTACTGCCCTTAAACACCGTCAGTTGTTTTAAATGAACGTAAACAGTTGAGAAAGAAAACGCATGTGTAACAGTATAATGGATCCGTGCATCAGTCTTAAAGTGACAACAGCCTAATATACCTGCTGCCAAATTATGAGATAATATTAAAAATATCTATATGGCAGTTTTTCCCCATGGTATCAATGTCAAATTTGTGGACTGTGATATATATGTATATGTGTATGTGTTTTTGTGTTTTTTGCTGGGTTTTGAATAAAACAATATCCCTGTGGGCTACATATTTGAGCTCTTCCTGGATAGTTTGTATTTAGGATATATGGTCATTTACATTTAAGTCACTGAAGCCCATCCATTTAACATATGGCAGAAGAACTGTGGTTTTTACGACCTGAATGTAAATGTGTATGGTGTGTGCAGGATAAAGCGTGTGAGGGAGAAATACGAGGCCGAGATCAGAGATCTGGAGCGTTCGGAGCGGGCGGCACTGCAGAAACAGCAAGAGATGAGAGAGAAACACAGTGAGATGGAGGCAGAGCTCCTCCGACTGCAGTCACTGTTACGACAACGAGAGCAAGAGATAAGCGACCTCACCCAGGTAACCGTTGTCACGGAGACACGGCCTTGTTTGTCCACACTCGTTATAGTTAATAGGTGACTTATAAATCTACATACTCCATTGTAGATTTCTTGGTAGAGATGGGAATTTTAAGGATTCCATTTTCACATAACGATTTTATTAGTGACAATTGGTCCTAACTATATACTAAACAATAACAGTCAGTACTTATAATTATTACGTAATTAGACAGATTTAAGGGTGCTTTCACACTTGGTTTGATTGGTTGGTCCGAGCCCAAATTCGATTGCTCCCCCTGCCCCCGCTGGATTGTGGTCACATTGTATTTTTTGGGTTCCGAAACGCAGTATGCTTGCATCATCAAAGCAGCTGTTTACCCCATTGCATGGTGACGACGACGCAGGAGAAGGCGGCAAAAGGCACAGCGTTGCTCACCTCACTTTTATATTTAGTTTTTTTTAACCTTTGGTTTTGTTTTTAAAGCACATAACGGCACTTATGTCCTGCCAATATACTGCAAATGTTCTAAAGAATGGGCGAGTCCATTTCTGCTGAAGCCGAGCAAAAGTGAGATAGCGTGCACTGCGTCCACTACGCTTGTCAGGAAAATGAGTGAGAACAAACACAAACACACAGTTGCAGCGAACCCTACAGGTGTTCACATGAACCGTACCAGACACCACCCTTTTTATGCGGACTTGGGTACGGTTCGTGGGTGTTCACCCAAGTACGGAAAACAGCATTCACGTCATCCAAATGAACCGAACTCTGACATCAAACGAACCCAGGTGCGCACCAAAAGTCTCACAAGCTCTAAATACACATAACACTGTAACAATTCTCAGTTATTTTGAGTTGGACTTGATGACAAATAATGACTTGTGGTTCAGTAAGTCAGGAAGTGCTCAGATGGATTCAGTGAGTCATTCAGGTAAAATGCTAGGCTACTTGTTTCTCTAAAAGCATGACAAGCAGGATAACTTTTGACCCTTTCTGTTTAATGTTACACCTGACTTTAAATGCCAGTGTGTGAAACGAATAGATTACCAATTGTGGTTAGATAAGATGTCCAGGATCATAGAGTTAGCACATGACACACAAGGCCAGTTGCTTCACTCTTTAACTACAGCTGAGAATGTCACCGAACTGTCAAGAAAATGTCCCAAATTTTAAAATAAATCAAGCCTATTTAAAGACTTTTTAAACTGTTTTATTTGCATATTTATTTATTTAAAAATTAAATGTCTTGGATTTAAATGGAGATTTACCCTTCTAAGCATATCAGTATGTGTTGTGTTGTGATTTTGTTTTGCTGGGTTTTCAATCAACTGTCATCTTCATGCTTTGTCTCTGTCTCTTTTCATGGAATGGCTACAGGCTCGTGATAAGCTGTCAGACGAACGCCGCAGCCTAGCAGAAGTGATCAGACAAGAGTTTGCCGAGCGGCTTGTAGAAACAGAGGAAGAGAATAGGAGGATGAAGATGGAGGTCTCGGAAGCCAAAGCGCGACTCCGCTTAGAGGTGGAGCGAGTGAGCAGAGAGAAAGAAGAGGAGCTTGCGGAAGTGCATCAGAGGTCAGAGGCAAAGAGTATTTTTCCTTTAGTTCCTTGTTTGATATGCAGATGAGGAACACCCTGCAGATGAGGTGTTTTATTATGTTTGAGTTAAGTTCCTTATCTCATCCACAATTAAAAGTGTTCTCTCTTCCTTTAATAGAGTGAAGTCAGCTATTTTGAAGAAGGAAGAGACTGTTAATAACTTGCGAAAGCAGCATGAGGTGGTATATTGCAACACAATTGATTCAATGTATTTGCCTGTTGCAGTAAGTACATTTTAATTTACAACTTGTCTTTTCCTGTCTTTCAGGCTGCGGTGAAGAGAGCAGATCATCTCGAGTCTTTGTTGGAACAGCAGAGAAAACAGCTTTTAGGGAAATGATTGACAAGTTAGGGCGTTGACCCCTCCCACCACCACCCCTTCCATCCATACTGTCCTCCTGCACAAAGAAACTTTCTCTTTATTTGTTTTTTAATTTCTTTTGGTTGTTTGGATGAACTGATGGATTCTGGGTGGACATTTTGGTTCCACTAGACTTCTCATCCAGAAGGGCGGCCTTTGGCATTCCCATGGGAACAAGGCAAGAAATAAGAGAGGAATTTAATCTTCTCCAAGATTCCAGGAGAGGCTTTTGTGTGTCTCTCTTGCACGGATATGACAATTACAGATTCCTTTCAGCCACTGGTTTCACACAGCCAGACAAATGAACTTACAGATAGAAAAAAAAAAGTTTAGATCTATTATGTTGTTGAATCTTACAAAACCTCACCTCATAAGCGTGTGCATATTTCACCCCAGAATCAAAATATATAAATTAATAAAATAATGCTCATTAAGCAAAAAAAAAAAAAAAAAACTGTTTCAAAACATAATAATATATTATTTAAGTTGTAAAGTATTTATACAACATAGTATTTTTATAACTTTAATTTGCTTATATTATAGTCATTTTATAATAATATAGTAAAAAATGGAATTCTGATAAGAATCATAATCGAGATTAATGGGAATTGCAAAACCCTCAAAAGTAAACAATAATGACGGTTCACATTGTGGCAAAATGTGATTGATTGTTATGGAAATTGTCACAATGCAAAATGGTCCTAAAAATAAGCATAATTTTCTTAATGCAAAATAGTATTTCTTACACTTATTTTTTTTATTTGAGGGTAAAATCTATATGCATTTGTAAGATTTAAAAAAAAAAAAAAAAAAGATTCCCAAGAAGTGGAAAAGCCCCTTTTGCTGGGCACAAAGGCATTCACAGTAAACTGTTCCAGATGTTTCTGTAACTACTTACTGGATAAGAGGAATGGGTGGAGATTACAGTGGACAGGAGAAGTGGGAAGGGCAAAGGCTTTGATATTGAGCAGAGAAGTTAACTCTTAACACTAAAGAGGAGAGTTCTAACCCCCCACCGACACAAACATCCCCACTCCCCTGCCTTTTGTGAGTTGCATACAGATGCCTTTTGTCCCAATCCCCCTCAGGGCTATCTCTAAATTACAGGAGATGTCCCAGGAGCCCCCAGGACACCCAAACATACTCACACAGAGCCCTCAGTGAAGCCCAGTTCTAGTTCAGATGGCAGCACAGCTAGGCAATAGAGATTTTAGATGGTTTGTTGACAGCAAAGCAGTAAGTGGAGAAGATAAGTATGGAGTGTCTCTTAAGATTGATAGGGACTGACAGTAGATTGAGCAGATCTCACGGAATGTGTGTGCAGCAATTTTGCACATACTGAGGTAAGAGACCAGGATGAGATTGAACTGAGATGGATATAGCAAGTTGGGTAGATAAAAATATCAGATGGATAGAAAATAAAGAGGATAAGTGTTTATAATTAGGGACAGCAGAGCTGGGTTCGACAGAACCTCATGGGACAAGATGACTGTGATTTGCCAAGTAGGATGTTCCTGAATCAACATACAGGGTTCCATTGTTGTGGAATTTTAAAATTGTTTCCCAGGCCAAGATGAGTCATTCAAAAGAATAAAATCTTTAAAGTCATGGAAAACAGAGAAATAGTAAATATGTGCTTTTTTTTTTTTGCCTGAACAAAAACAAAATCTAGTTGACAAAATATTTTAGGTAAAAGTGGCTTGCAAGCAGTGTTATTGGTAACTAAAATTGTTTTCGTTAATTGAAATTAAATATAAATAAATTAAAAACGTAACCTTAAAAATCTGAATGAAAAATATTAATAAAAAAATTACTAAAAAAACTGAAATAAAAAGTCAAATTAAAGCTAATTCAAAATATTAGAAAACAAACACTAATAAAACTGCCCAAAGCATATAAATTACTAAAACTGAAAAATATAAAAATAAAAGATAATCCAAAATATTATTAAATATGATAATAATAATAATAATATATAGTTAATACTAAAATAGCACTGCTTGCAAGCCATAGAAATTAGTATTTTTTTAATGAATCATTCAAAACAGTTCACAGATTAGTCAGAATGATTCAATAGGATTCATTATTAGCCCGACCTTTAAAATTAAACCCAGGATAGGCGTCGATTAACCTTATCAGCCTACATTTTCCACTGGATTGTGTAGTCTATTGTTCAGAATTCTTTTTTTCTTTCTTACAGGAACGTTGTTCTTGCACTAACACAAGTTGTGTTGTAATGTTGATCCTGGAATGCTTCTCTCTTGGTGAAATTACTGTGAGCCGGGGGAGACATCGCATGACTGGTATTCATTCTGTGGTTTCAAGCACAACTAAATGCCAATCCTCCTATCTCTTTCGTTCTCTCTCTGCAATGTATACCAAGCGGTCAACCTGAGAAAAACAGAGACGAATGCAATTCAGCAGGAGTTGGGGTGGCAGGGTGGGGGAGGTGTTTCAAAACTCCCACAAGTCTCCATTGTTTCTTTCTACAAGGTCCCTACCTTTTTATTCCTTCCCTTTTAGTTTTATTAGGAGACACTTATCTAAAACATTTAGAGTGAATAAAAAGGGTGCAGGCCAGAAAAGCATTAAATGTTAGGAATATTATCTTGGGAATGTTTGACCCAGATGTCCGATTGGGCAACTTTAGGGAACTTCCATTTAAAAACTTCTCTTTATCTACAAAACACTACCCTTGTCAGAGAAGTTGATTTATGTGGCAAATTAAATTGCTTATAGAAAGTTGAACTACATGTGCAAGCCGTAACCTACTTCCTGTCCAATGTTAGACCACTTTCTTGTACCATTGTTTGGTGGATTTTGTATATCAGATTCTTACTGATGTGTGAGCTCTTTAGTCTACGGAACCACATCGAAAAGGTCAAAGTGAAAAGTGCTTCATTCCTGTTTCTCTAATGAGTGGATCAGGTGTCTCATTTGAGGACAGAGAGGGAACGCCAGAGTGAGCTCAAACTGTCCTCACTGCAGACCCATTGCAGAATACAGGAGGCTCTGTCATGTGGCTCAAGCGTAAATACTGAGGCATCATTTCATGAGTCATGACATCACACTTAAATGTGTATCCAAAGTCAGTTGGATGCAATTTATTAGAACCCTAGTGTAAGGTTCAAAGCGTTAAAACATTCTGAGAATGTTTCAGAAGCAGATTGGCAGCAGATGCAGGTCCTTGGCTGTCTTTCCGCCTTTGAATGGCAGCGTGGTTGGCATGGCCAGTGAGTGTCAGTCCCACTCGTGCCAATGAACCATTCTTTTGTGAGTGTAGTGTTTAATAGCCAAGCGCCGGTCGCCATTTTCCTGGCCTTTTGTAACTGTGGTCTGAAAAAACACTACTTTTATTATCTTAATGTCTGGGATCATTTCGCCTTCGAACTACTCTGTCTTTGTGTTTTTTAAATGTTTGTTTTTGCATGTCTGAGTTAAGTAAATTAAATGTGCCCTTTAACATGTAGCTCTTAATTTGATTTATTTACACACACCCTGTATTTTGATCATTGAGTTTAATAGCCGTTTTTTTTTTTTTTACAGTGAAGAAAAGAATCTTGTCAGTATGAAAATAAATCTTGAAAATGAGTTTGTTGACTTCTTTTTTTTTTTTTTTTTTTTTTTTTTCTCCTCCTCCCTCTTGCAATAGCCAGCAATTACATAATCACTCCCGTTCTCCACAGTCCACTCCCTGATTGTCCCAAGTTTAACTTGGGACAACATTCAGATGTGGTGCTTTTTGTTTGGTTTTTATTCCTTGCAGAAATTGTCTGCAGCAGGTTCCTCTTTCAACCTGCTCTTTTGTTCACGTTTAAAGCTTGTTTAGTGTGAAACGGTTGATTCAAGCTGTTTCACAATGATTGGTGGAACTTCCGAACTTCATTGCCATCTTATCTGGGAGTTTTTATCTAACTATTCTGCACTTGGATAGTTGACTAAAGATTAGTCATTGAGCTATTAGTATTTTTCCCATCTATAATATGCATGCAGTTTCAAGACCTCATGAAAGTTTAGTAATATTTATACTTTTAAAAATGTATTTGTCACACCGCCGGTCTATTTAAAATTATCAAGTGAAGGCAAAAAGAACACTTTTTGGTGACCAGTAATGGGACCTATATTATGCACTTTCCCTTATTTTTAGATTAGTTTTCAGGTAGACTATCTGCAGCCTTGAAGCTATCAGTCATCAGTTGGAAAAAGACACGGCAGTCTCAGGATAATGATCAAGCAAACACCGAGACAGGGTAGTACCATAACATTCAAAAGGGTCATATTTATACACAAGATAAAGCAGAATCATCCACGATGTTCAAATGTACGTGCGTGTTTGAGTTCCCATTGGCGTGTAAGTGTGTCCAAGGCCTAGTCCTTGTTTTGTCTAGGTGTGTCCATGATGTGCACATAACAATGGAAAGAAGGTACACAAGATAACAGTGGAGCCTAATAAAGAAGAAAATATTAACAGTACCGTTAAAAAGTTTGGAAAGTCTTTTAAAGTCCTTTATGCTCACCAAGTCTGTATTTATTTGTTCAAAAATACAGAGTAATATTTTGAAATCTGATTACATTTTTTAAATGTATTTTAAAATGTAATTTTCAGCAGTCATATTTCAGTCTCAAGTGTCACACGATTCTTCAGAAATCGTTCTAATATGCTTATTCAGTGATCAAGAAAAACTTATCAATGTTGAAAACAGTTGTGCTGCTTAATATTTTTGTGTGATACATTTTAAGGATCCTTTGATTAATAAGAAGTTCAAAAGAACAGAATTTATCTGAAACTTTTGTAACATTCTAAATGTCTTTACTATCACTTTTGATCAATTTTGAACATCCTTGCTGAATAAAAGTATTAATTTATTCATTTTTCTAACCCCAAACTTTTTAATGGAAGATATGTATAAAATCTTACTGACCCCATACTTTTGTCTCTTAAAAGCTTTTTTTTTTTATCTCAACTAACCACTTTCACTTCCACTCTAGAGCTGTACTGTTCTTTTGTTTTCTCCCCAGCGCAAATCGTTTTAGCTTTGTCATTTGTAAGTTAGTTTGTATACAAGTGTCTGCTAAATAAATTATGTAAATGTCGATCTGTGAGTCACATCCATCTGCAGGAAAGTCTGATCCGTTTTGCCTCTTGCTCCCTTACATGGTGTTTCGCATTTTGCACTGCATTTTGTTTTCTGCAGCTTCTTGCTAACCACAAGTAACATGCAGCCTTTTTACCTCTGAATCCATCTCAGCCCCCCATGTGACCGTTGTGTGAGAAAGTGTGATAACTGCCTTGTATGTAAATAAGGCAGCTGTAAGTTGTGATAAAGCAGACTATCAGACTCTTTGAACCTGGGATGCCTTCAGCATGTCACTGCATGTTGTTTTTTGGGTAGTTTTTGCACGAGGGCATGCATCTTTATGTCTGTTCTTTGATGCCTGAACGCTCAAGTTTGCACATTCCAAGGTCTGTCTTTTGAACATCAGCTGACTTGTCACGCTTTGCTTGCCGTTGCTGTTGTGTGTTATCGCCAAGCTCTGAGTTGTGCGTAACTAGCTCTCTCTTCCTCGTATTTTATGTCTTCCTTTGGGGGAGGGGGAAGGGGAAGGGGAGTTGACCAATTGGTAGCAGCTGTTACTCATTTCACAATAGGGCCGCCTCTCTAGTCCTATGTGTGTATGTGTGTGTGTGAGTGACAGAGTTGTGTTGTTAAACTAGGCACATTGCAGCTCGACTTCATCGCTTGACAGGAGTTTCCCTTCAGGTACGAGACTTTTTTGACTTCTTTTACAGTCTTTTTTCGTTCTCCTTAAGTTTAAGGGCTTCTGCGAGTCAGCTGTCTTTGAATGTTGCATATGGTGACAGTTACTTTTTCTGATGTAGTGGGAAAATTGGTTCTTTTTGTGTTTTGACAACTTTTTTTTAAGTTTCATTTTACGCATTTTGGGAGCATTTTAATTATACCTTTAAAGAGAAATGTATGCAGTTTCCTAAAGGAGATCGACTTTGGTTTATAATTGAATCTTTAGACATTACTCAGACTGAGTTTATAAGCACAGCAAGGGGCATTTCTGGGGCATTTCTACTTACTAAAACATGGATTCACACAAATAGCATTCTTGTCATTCCACAAAGGGCAGAAAAAGAATAGCAGGATTCTCATAATGTAAGCCTTTGTGCCTCTGAATTCAGCCTTATTCCCTAGTTTTTGAGACACAATTGAAGAATTAAACTTTGTTAAACAAGCCAAGCGAAACTTTGAGCATTTTTCCTTTCCTTGTTCATATTTTTCACTCATATGTGGTTGGTGAATCTTCAATGTATGTTAATAACTAATTCACGAATGTTGAACAGCATCAAGTCATATTTCCAGTTTTACTTAAATGCAAGTAATGCAATAAATAGTTGTTAATGTAGTTCTATTTGTATTAATGTGATTTTCTTTAGTGAAGAACAAAGCCTGACTGTGAACTCTGGGGGAAAACTGGTTTCCAGATGTTTTAAAATGTTTCAGTTATTTTATGTGCTAAAAACTAGGCCTACTTGTTGCATACTTGGTCTGCATGCAAAATGATTTGTGAAGTTACGTGTTTCCAGACACATCGGCATATGTGGTCATGGGGAAATATTTCCAGAGGGAGTAATACTGGTTTCCTAGAAAAAAATCTGTACTCGGGGGAGAGTTACTAAACAATTTTACCACAATATCTCAGGCTTTTCCTCGCCCCCTTCTGTATACAAACAGCCATTTTCTGTCTGTATGGTAATTTCACGCTCCCTCTTTCCGTCCTTCACCCATTCCCTCACGTTTCTTCCTTTGTCAAATCCTGCAGTCTTTTTGACACCATTAATTAGCATCTGAAATGCTCTTTGAGCAAAGGTGCACTTTGAAACCTGGATCACATCTTACTGGTTTACCGGGCCCTTTAATTAAAACAGGATTACTGCGTAGAATCCGCCATGTGGAGTTTCACTCTCTTGTATTTTTTTTTTTCTTCCTCTCACAGATGTCCCGGTGGTGCAGGAGACTCCCACGTGTGAAAGCCGGAGTGCAAAATGAACTAATTAACTAGCAGCAACCCTGCCAACCCTTCCCCTTGATGAGCGCTTTCAAACCCCTATTTCATCAAAGCACCACTCCTTCCTCAGGAGAACGCTCATGTGCCTACAAGGTGACCAGACGTTCTGGGGAACTCTCAGCAACTTGTACACTAGGAAAGTAGCACGATGACAAGCCAGCTGCCCCAGAGGCTTCTGCTGTGGTTCATTGGGTTGTTGGGAATCGCGATACTGACTTTAATCGTGGTGTGCGTGGCTATGCAGATCCAGGTGCCATGGCAAGTGATGACCCTCCCAAGCTTCACCATGAAACATTACAGGTAAAGACAGAACTCTTAAAATGTCACGTGGAATTCTTTGCACTCTTAAAAATTAAGGTTCCATGGAACCTTTCCATCACACAAAATGTTCTTTATAGTGGAAAACGATTCTTCAGATTATTAAAATGTTCTTCAGACTAAGACAAAATTGGATCACAGAAATAGTTATTCTATGGCATCAGTGTAAAACCCCCCTTTTGGAACCTTTATTTTTAAGAGCGTAGGTTCTTAAACTTTTACATGCACTATGCTTTAAAGGTGAATTCAGTATTTAGTGTTTTTTCCTCTACACACTTAAGTGGCGTGCAATGAGGGGAAAAAAGTTTGTGTAAGGGATAATCCACGGCTAGCATGAAAAAAACGATTTTAATGCACGTGGAGGCAAAGAAATGCCCGACGCCAAGCAGAGGGTGGTTGCCTCTGCTTATACCATGGTCATTTGCCAGCATTGACAACTTAAAGCTGTTATGGATGTTTGCAGCACAATAATTGACCGGATGGATAAAATTGACGGTTATTTTCGTCAGTTACGGCTTGTTAGAGCTAGCATTCTGCCTGCTTTGAATCAGACACAGAGATAAAGTAGTGCGAGATTAGAGATTACATTTATTTGAATTAATGAATTATAGCATTTATTTGAATTGATTATCAAGAGCGAGAGAGAGATGCGTACCTGCGTCTCTATTAACAATGAAGCTGCATGAGTTTAATTACTACAAAATAGCGATATAACCCCCTCGTTGCTGAGAAATATAATGTAGCGATTCAGTAGCCAGCTATAAAGTCGCAGGCAGCATTGATAAGTTTCTGTGCTCCTGAATGTTTCTGCGTGTGCGCAGCGCGATCTCCACTCTGTGCGAGTGACGTATGTGTGTGCACGCTTCAATGAAAACAGTGATTCAACTGACTTGGAACTACCTATGCATTAAATGGTTTTATTGCACACCTTCCAGCCAATCAGAATCGAGTATTCAGACAGACCATGGTATGAATTGAATTATTGTAGCTTTTAGCGCAGTTGCTTTTTGGTGTATTTCTTTTTGAGAAACATGTTGTTTTTATTAAAGAATACACCAATGTTCAAAAGCTTGGCAGCATAACTGTTTTCAAAGTTGATAACAATAAGAAATGTTTCCTAAGCAGCAAATCAGCATATTACAATGATTTCTTTCTGAAGGATCATGTTACACTGAAGACTGGAGTAGCCTAATGATGCTGAAAATTTAGCTTTGCAATTGCATAAATTAATGATATTTTGAAATGTATTCAAATAGAAATATTTAAACAATATTACTGTTTTTACTGTATTTTTAATTATTTAAATGCAGCCTTGGTGAGCATAAATGTCTTAAATAAAAAATCTCACCAATCCATATTCAGAGTCAGATGACAAGCTCTTTTGCATTGATCACCCTGTATGGTTACCTTATATATGTGCATATATTCTGCTACATGTGTAATCCACAAAAAAATATTATTTAGTTTTCTTTCTTTAAAATGAAACTAGATGTGTTAATACATTATCCCCCAGTTTCACAGACAAGGCTTAGGCCTATAGTCCCAGACTAAAATGCATTGAGCTGTTTTAGCTGAAAGCAACTTGCACTGATATATGTTAGTGCCATTGTTTGTCTCAAGATGCACACAAGTAATGTTTTTTCTAAGGCACGTTTATAAAAGCTACTTAAATGTCCTAATTGTTATTGAACTAATACCTACTCTTGGCTTAAGCACTGTCCTAAAACCAGGCCTAAAACTTAAAAAAAAAAAATTAATTAATAAATAATAATAATAATAATAATAATAATAATAAAGTCGCAATTATATGTATTGACTGACAGCCCTATTTTGATGCATGTCAATGCACTCTCTGACTAATTTCAAATGGGCTTTTCTTTTTAATAAACCCATTTTTAATTCAGGTGAACCATTCTTAGCTGTTTTTCTGTTTGTCATTTAGTTAGTAGGCCTAATGTCACAGTCTGCATGTTGTCTCTAGAGAGCCGTGATCACAGTGCGCAGTTCCTCTGCTAATCATTTCAGCATGTTCGCCATTGCTATGGAGACGGGCGTCAGAAGCTAAGAAAAAGTGATTTCATGTCTTGTTGCTCTCTCTGCCCTTGTTTTCTGTAGTGAAGGTGGGAGGAGCAGGTGGTTTTCAATTTCAATTTATTTGCACAATGCTTTTCACAATAGGTATTCTTCCAAAAACAGCTTCTCAAAGAATAGTGGCTTAAAAAAACCCTTAAACAAGCAGCTAAAAACGGTCAAGGAATAAACTCCCTTAGATGATTTAAAGGTGCAGTGTGTAATATATTTATGAGGATCTATTGACAGAAATGCAATATAAATACATAACTATGTTTTCAGTGGTGTATAAAGACCTTACAAAAATGAACCGTTATGTTTTTATTACCTTAGAATGAGCCATTTCTATCTACATACACCGCAGGTCCCCTTACAGTGAAGTCACCATTTTGCGCCGCCATGTTTCTACAGTAGCCCTAAACGGACAAACTTCTCTACAGAGCGCTAGTCACTCTCTGCTCTCTCCGACAATGACATTTTTGTCCTGTGTCGGCCCCCGTAGCTTCTCTGGGCGGTTACAATTCACAACCTCACCACTAGATGCCGCTAAAATTCACACACTGCACCTTTAAGTGGGTGGACACCAGTTTAGCGCTTTATACAATACAGATTGTTTCAAAGCAGCTTTACAGTGATAACAGGAAAATTATGCATTTCGGCTGTTGTTCAGCTTAAGTCAGGGACAGAAACCAACAACATGAGATTTACTGCTCCTTTAAATCAGTCAGGCATAGAATCATTTGTGTTTGGCTTCATTCTCTAGAGAAGTGCACAATCGTTGCTCTGAAAGTAGGGTCTGTTATGTGAAATGTAGCCCAGAAGCTTTTAAAAGGGCAAAGCTCTAATCTTAACACAGGCATGGTTGGGGGAAAAAAAACAAAAAACAGAATGTCAGGAAATGGCACGTTATACTAGCTGACATTAAAACTTGTGATTCTGTAGAAGTTGTTTGGGGCCTTTTAAAATCACCCTTTGAAAACCTGTTGTGCCAGTAGCATGTTATAATAAAAATGAATGTGTGAGAATAATAGATGAATAATGAGCTCTTGTTAAGTGTTCAATAATGTGACAGTGTTTGAAATTGATTTATTTCTCAGAATTCTTTTCTCAGAATTGTGAGATAAAATGTCGCAATTACCTTTTTAATTTTTTATTCAGTGGCGGAAACAAGCCATTCCATTGCTTCTAATCACTGTATTCTTAAGAAAGATCTTTAGGATTAAGTATGATGATAGTAATCAGTCTCCCAACACATTTCCGTGATTACACACAGTGAAGCAATAATGGGAAAAAAGGCGTTCCGACATTTTATATTTTCTATATCATACCTCTGTGAGATGCCTTGGTATTTAGTTTGATTACATTTCTCTTATCAGTCATCTGCCTTTTGTTATCTTGAACAATGAGGCTTGCCCTTGTTATGAAGTCATTGTCAGGCATAAGCTGCATTTCATCAAGATGTGTTTACTAATGTATCAGATATCAGGACAGGTGATAAAAGCTCTATTCTGTCTTTCTATGGAAAACAATTGAATATTGATGAACGATTTAGTGGTTGCCCTGTTCCTAATGGCCTCTTCACTTGAGCTGGTGGTTCTTAGCTTCATTATTACTGTTAGAAAGTGAAAAACATTGCTTATTTTTTTTTATTTTTTTGCCCGCAGGTTATATTCTATCAAGAATGACAGCAGTTCTTTGGAATATCAACGGTCTGCTGAGAATGAACTGGACACTGTTGAAGAACTGGAGCGAAATTCAGCCCAGAAATCAGATCTTGAGGATTCATCAGCGATAGAAAACAGTGCAAAGTCTGATCAAGCAAATTTAAACACAAACTCCTTAAAGCCAATGCCAAAAAATGAGACAAAACCGACTGTACCAGACTTTTTTGGTGACCGCTATACCACGGATGACGTTCCATTACAAACAGTGAGTGTCTGTTTGTGGTTTTTGGCCTAGCATTGTGAACTATCTTGTAAAAATTCAGTTCCGTTTTATTCAAGTGTTTGAACAAATGCAGTGGTCATTCAAATTCAGCGAAGAGCCAGGGGAAGTTTGTAGTAAGCAAAGGTTAGTCTATCACAACAGGAAGGCAGCATTTTATTCAGATGACACTAAAAAAATACTAAATTAACTGACCCAAAATAAAATAACTAAACATTACAGTTCCGCTGTGACCGGTGAAAACCATCTGCTCTATATTAAAAAAAAAAATACATACACTACCATTCAAAAGTTTGGGTCAGGTAGACTTTTATTTTTTGAAAGAAATTAATACTTTTATTAACAAGGATGCATTTGACTATCAAAAATGAGAGTAAAGACTTATACATTGTTTTAAAAAAGTATTTAAAATAAATGCTGTTCTTTTGAACTTCAAAGAATCCTGGAAAAAAAATATTGATTTTAAGAAGCACAACTGTTTCCAAAATTTATAAGAAATGTTTCTGCAGCACCAAATCAGCATCATATTAAAATGATTTAGATTTAGAATGTGACACTGCAGACTGGAGAAATTAGGCTGAAAATTCAGCAATATTTATTTTATTTTATAACAAGACGTGTGTAAAATTACATGGATGGAACCCTGGCTATTGTCTTTCCAATTTATTTGCAACTTGCTACACCCATAGAACTAATTTTCAAGATTGTCAATGTTAACAATATTAACCTCTCTCTCTCTCTCTCTCTCTCTCTCTCTATTGCAGAACTGTCCTAAAAGCATTAGGAAGCGTGTGCCTCAGACTAAGTTTGCTGAGATGTTTCTACACAGTATTCCAGTGCTTCAATGGGCAAAGCATTTCACCCCAGAACAGTACCAGCGCTTGAGTCACTACGGTGGAGCACATGGCTGGGGAAGCGTTGATATTGAAGGTGTGTTGTTTTTTGGAATCTGCTAGTCTTCTAAAAATTCCAATGTACTTTCCCAGAGTGTTTCTATTATTCTAGGTGTCAGAGTGATATAGCCATTAGCACGCCATTACTTTTGTGCTTGGGTATTGACAGAATTTGGGAAAAAAAACTAGATACATTTCTGATGGTAAAATTTATACAATCAAAATTTCCAGAAGCAATTAAGAAATAAGAACTTAAAGTTATTAAATGCATCTATTATTATTATTATTATTATTATTATTATTATTATTAGAAAAATCCAGTGTCAATCTAGTTTTGTGCCAAATTATATGAAATATTTTAAACAATAATTGTTCATTTAAATATTATAATTAATTTATAATTGTAAATTTACATGAATTATTTAATTATTTGTTGCTGTTTTTATATTTTAAAATGAATACCTTAATTTACCTTTGCATTTTTCAAAAACAATTATTGATTTAAATTCATTTTGACTACTCCTGACTTCATACTAACTAAATATATTTAATGTGTAATTGTTTTGTGGAGTTACTTGTTAATTTAATCACTACAGAAATTAGATTAAATAATTACGTGATATGTGTAACATGGACCAAAGCATCTAGTTTTGTGTGTGTGTGTGGTGTTGTTCACAGTGTTGAAGAGATCACTGGGAATTTTAAATACAACCGCAAATCGGTTGATGTTTGATGACTGGGAGAAGAGAAAGAACAGATCTCAGTGCATCCACTGTGCTGTGGTGGGAAACGGTGGAATACTGAATGGTTCAAGAAAAGGCAAGGAGATCGATGAACATGACTATGTCTTCAGGTGAGGAGGTTGATCATTAAGTAAACTGATGTTTATTATATTGGTGTTCCTCAAAGTGTTGCAAATCTCAGAAAGAAAGCAATTGCATGTCTGATGCTTTTGTCTGATAGTCTTTTACTGATTAGTACTTTTACTGATTTTTTTATTGGTGTAGTTTTCCTTCAAAGTGCCCCTATTATGCTATGTTTAAGGTTCCTAATTTTGTATTGGATGTCTTCTACAATAGGTTTACATGCATCAAATTTTCTCATAATACATTGCAGCCAGGGCCGTACGCAGAGTTTTATAAATACAGAGGTCCTTGCTAAAAAGATCTTGCCAGGGGGGTTCGGGGGCATGCCCCCCCAAGAAATTTTTTATTTTCCTGATCTACACCTGTGCATTTTAAGGTGATTGAAGGCCAAAAAAGGATGACAGTAGTTCTAGAAGCATGTCAGTGGGCAGTAGCATATATTAGTTGCCAAGCAGATGACAGATTCTTAAACATGAGAATCATGATAAATGTTGCAATGAGTGACCCACACTACAAAATGGAAATGCAGAATATTTATGCTTATTGTTAACAATACATAATCACATATTCCAAACAGGAATGGCCTTAAATAAGAAAGGATTAGTTTGCATAGATGTTACATTTCGATGAAATACCAATGCAATCCTTCTGTTTCCAGAGGCAAATGAGCAATTTATATGAGCATCAAAGATTGGTTTTAGCAAATTGTTTTTTTTCTTTTTTTCTTAATTGATCAATGTTTTGGACTAATCCGTTCAATTGCTCACTCATAAAGACAGTCACTTGTCGCCACCTACTGGTTTTATGATGCAAGTTGCGCAAACACAGACAAGCGGAGTGATACAAATAGTGAAAAGTCCCAGTGCTGATACTGGTGAAATATAACACATAGGACCATATAGGCTAGCTACAAATATATTTTTATTTGTAGCTAGCCGATATGGTCCTCAAATATACAATACTACTATTATGGCATTATATGTTAAATTGAGCTTATAGTTTCCACTGTAATTAGCAAAGAACATATATACCTATCTGTGTTAAATAGGAATACATTGTACTAATGTTAATCTCATCCTGGTCACAGTGCAATAGGCCTACCTGCTCGTCCTCTCTCATCTCCATCACTTTCTCTCAGTCTCCTTATTTTGACCTGTATCTCTTTCCTTCCCAAAGCCAAGATTTGATTGATTCAAACTGATTGTTTCTGTCGGTCCTTTAAAACTTCTATTGTAAAACAGTTGTTTGGTTTAGTTACTTACATCTCGCAGGCCAGACTCGTACTTTATGCCGTTAACTGAAAGCGTGTCATGAAGCGGCGTGCTAAAATTTGCGCTCGGATCGCAGCTTCTGTGAACATAAAGTAAAGCCCTAAAACCTACTTTGATTTTGAATTTTCTCATCTTGCTGCAGTGTAGGCGCCTGGGAAAAACGAGCGCACCGCATCGTCGTGCCGGCGTTGCTTTATATTTGAGCGCACTTGTCGCGAATCTACATTTAAAATAACAAACTTGAGCGCGCAAAAGACGCGACATGTGAACGGCCCCTAAAGCAGCTCAGATGAGGTCGGTTATCGTGGCGATATGCAATATCATTGTAGCAACAAAGTAGAGTTAATATTAGGCAATTATTTCACAACCTTCATTATACGCACTTAAAAAAAATTACAGAGGTCCGGACCTTGGGGACCTCAATGGTGGGTACGGCCCTGATTGCAGCATTACCTATTTTCTCACAGTGTCTGAAACGGTTCGAACAAGGATCTGATCTCTCTAAACCCCTCCTTTCCAAAAGCCTACTCTGCTCTGATTGGTCAGATGGCCTAATCTGTTGTGATTGGTCTACCGCTTACAGCACGTCGGAAACCAAACGGCCATTGCCATATCTGAATTTCAGTTTCAGAGGCTTCCTCAGCACTTGATACACAGTGATATGAACAGTTACGAATCCGTTGGTTTTTTCCTTATCAATTTGAGCGTAAGCCTGCAAAGTGGATTTGCTTTCACAGCACAGAAAACCGCATATTCTCAACATGTTGACAGGTATATAAACTTATATTACCGATATTACCGATAACAGCAGGGGGAGAGGGAGAGTTTATGACAGTGGATGCGGTGCCGTGGTGGCCAAGTAATGTAATCGGTGTACGGCCGAAAACCGGTAACACAGACTACCGCCTAGTCGACAACATAAAATAAACTCCAACTACCAGGCCTCAGTTACAACTACAGTGTTTGGGGGTTTGTCAAAGTAGACATTGTTCGCGAACAGCGAATGAAGACCATAGGCTGGCATTATGCAAATTGGTTACAAACCTACATAGGTTTGTGCAGGAAGTAAGACTGGAATTGACGATTCATTTCAGGCAATTTAGAATTGGTTATTTCTTTTGGGAGAAAATAACTGTTTATTGATTAATATCACAATGTTTCTCTCTTTCTGTCTCCTATCTTTAGGGTGAATGGTGCAGCTCTTAAGGGATTTGAGAAAGATGTGGGATCACGGACCTCATTCTACACGTTCTCAACCAACACCATGCGAAACTCCATGCGTAGCTATGCTGGCGTAGGCTACAGAGGTCCACCCATATCAAAGGTAACCGATGATGTCAGACTAGTATACATCCATGCAAAGATGAGACGCAGTGCTCCACTTTTTAAGTATCTTTAACTATGTACTAACATTTAAATTAATAATTTGATACAATGCACTTGTGTAATTGTGTTTTTACACTTGTATTTAAAAAATACCCGTATGTAATTATAGCTGTAATTAATTTCTGTAATTACATCTATAATTACACTGTTGACCCTTCCCTTAACCCACCCAAACCTAACCATGACCCGTACCCCACCTCAATAGCAGCAAAAGGGTTTTCAATACATCAACACTATGTATGTTTGTCAAAATTATTATAGATTGAAAAAGTCGTTTGACTACAATCTTTTCTGTGACAGACAGGTTTTGGTTTGACTATGCTCAGATTGAGAGGAAATGGAATGTGAAAGTTGATATTAGGGTTGGGCAATATGGCCAAAAAAAAGCATATCTCTGTATTTTTTGGTTGAATGGCGAAGGTATGTATCCTGGTATTTTCTACATTTTTCTATTTGGATAAAAAAAAAAAATCTGTATTTATTTTAATAATAATTAATATGTCCTAAAAAGAATGTTGATATTGAAGGCTATAAACAAATACAGTGAATGTAGGCTATGCAATATATTACGTGCAAAAAGGGGGTTAAAATCACATTACATTCTAACATTACAATCTAAAAACAAAAATTTATAAATTCACTAAACCAAAAATGAAAATATTCATTTTTATATTCAATTTTCATTTTTAGTTGAAAATAAGCCTACATTTGATTACCCCATTATAATGGTCACTTTCATAAAAATATACTTACTTGTAGGTTTAAAATTCCCCATATGGCACATTTATTGTTCAACAAAAAATATTTTAGAAATATGTATATTTTAGTCAGAATTATTGCGTTCCTATTCTATTGCGCTCCGTCTGTTTGTCGCGCATGCACGCGGCGGCGCTCATTCACGGAAGCCTGAATTTTAGCGGAGATTCGCATGCAGAAGGCTCGTCCTCTCCGGACAGCAAAATGGACATATTTGCATGACTTTCTAACATTTACAGATGGAGAATATACCTGTGAAATGTAAGTTATGCACTGAGGAAAGCACCACATTTCAAACGCATTAAACACCGCAAGTATTTATCTGTCTGTCAGCCAGCACAAGTCTATCTCTCAGAGCATCTGACAGGGCAAGCTGCTTTAAACTATACGTGTGTTAACTATATCTTACCAGTTATTTTGAAGCCCTTAATATAAACCATGTGTCATGTTGAGGACAAGTTGTATCAAGCACTTTCCCTGCATCAGCTCACTCTGCATACTCCGCTATTTTTCAGATGCGCTCGTATCAATCTACTGTATATCGATATAAACGGTATTGCCTCATTCCATATCGTTCCTAAAAAATATATCGATATACCGCCCAGCCCTAGTTGATATTAAATCAATAATAATGCAATCCAAAAGCCATTTTTATCACTACATTTTAGTGACCCAATATGCATTTGGCATAAATGTTTTATCCAAACAGGGCATACTTTACAATTTGAGCTACAGAAACACCCTTTTGTGTGTTGAATTGTGACGTTGTTGTTTGCTAACTCTCTCTTTGTCTCGATCTCCATGTGTTCAGGAGACCAGGTATATATTTCTGCCAGACCATGACAGAGATTACATTCTTATGGAGGCGGCTTCCACACACACAGCAATTGATAAAGGCCCTGAACGCAGCAAAAAGTAAATATCATAAAAATATTCACATAACTGACATTTTCAAAGTTCCTTGAACGTAAAAATAATAAATAGTAATAATCAACTGTGTTAGTTAGTATATTGAGACTCAATTTAATTGAAATGTATATCTCTCTCAGACCCCCTACATACTTTGGTGAAGATGTGACAGTAGAAAAATTCAAAATCTACCACCCAGACTTTATCCGTTACCTCAGAAACAGGTAAGCTTTGCAAACAGAGACTAAGGGATGATGTACACTCAGCCAGTCATTACTGCAAAATTAATCCCAGACAGGGAGATCAAGAAGCACAAAGAGGCTGACTGCACATTATCCTGCTTATTACATGACTACTTAATCTGAGTTGGAATGATATGGGAAGAAATATCCTGCAGAGTGAAATGAAACCCATGAATTTTGCACAGCTATAGTGGAAATCCGTTGCTGGCTACAGTGGTTAATTATACAGTTCAGAGGTCATTATTAGGGCTGCACGTTATTGGGAAAAAACTGACATCGCGATATTTAGTTTTTCTGTGATATATATTGCGATATGTACAAAATTTCACCAGATGATTTGAATAGCTCTATTTGTAAAGAATTAATCATTCTAGGATGATTTGGGTGATTTTGTAGGGCATTGCATCTGCATAAAAAAGGGGGGGGGGGAGCGGGGGCAGCAGCTCCGTCCATACAGATCACGGTTCAACTACGATCCCCATAGCCTACTTGACATCGCACAGGCACACCCTGCGATCAACTGAAAGCGGCATGTTATAAATGCTGCATCTTTTTGTTTCATTTTGTCTTCATTTGTATGTAGATATCTAAGTTTTCAACTGTTTTTTTTTTTTTTTCTCATCATCAAGGTTCCTGCATTCAAGACTTCTGAAAACAGGTGCAAGAAGAATTTACAGGCCGTCCACAGGAGCAGTAATGCTCCTGGCTGCTATTCATACATGTGACCAGGTTTGTGTAATCTTTTTATTGCGATTTTAAAGACATCAAACATGTGTCTTATGAATGTGCCCTGCTGTAAAATGAGTATAAACACCCATATCCTCATCCATCCATAAAGAGGAGGACACAATTGATAAGAACATAATGACAGTTTTGTAAATATAGTAAAACATTATACCTCAAATTGTGTGCAAACACCTACAGTAGCAAAGGTTGTCAAAAGTTTGAACACTGTTTTAGCTACACTTATTTCACATATGTTAGATGTAGTCTAACCGGACAGATGACTGCTGTAACTACATATTAAAGACTCACCTGACATTGTAAATGCATCCCTCTACTTTAATTTTTGCAAAAATATACAACTCCCTGCAGTTGCCAGCTAAAATAAACACTAGAGACAGTAAAACACATCAACTATTATTCCTTCTGATGCAAATTATGATTACGGCGACAGATTATCAAATCAACAAAGATTTATTTTCCAGGAGATCCTTGCATAATATTATGCCATGACCTCAAAACTACTTTACCATAGTGAATGATGTGTAAAACTAATACATCTGGATGTTTGAATCACATATGTATGGCTATTACAGCATTGCATTTGTGATGTGGAGCGCTTGGGTAAGAGTGCGGGTCACAACACCTGATAAAAGAGCACAAAGACTTGTAGAAGCAAGCTAAAATGGCATGATTGCTTCAGCAAATGCGTCAGTGAGGTTTAGTGTACGTTATTTTCAAACATGATAGAGCATTAACCTTTAAGCACTGCTCATCGTACATTTAATTTCCGAACTGCTGCAAAACGTACATCAACCAAAATAATAAAACTTTGCCAGATTTATGTTCAACTGCGCTTACAGCTCCATTTCACTTTGAAAGTGTTGCGAAACACACCAAGGAATCTTTTTACAGAAATGCCACCATTAGCACGTATTTCCAATTAGCTTGGGTTGCATAAAACATACTTTATTTGTCTTTGTAAAAGTTTGTGATAACATGATGTTTGTGTTATTAACAGGTTGATGCTTATGGGTTCATGACCCCAGACTACAGCTTGTATTCAGACCACTACTATGACAAACAGAAACGTCCAGTGCGTTTTTTTGCCAACCATGACATGCGCATGGAAATGAGGTTGTGGCAAGAGCTGCATCAGGCTGGACTGATGAATCTCTTTATGCGCCAGTGAGCACAAACGGATGGACCCTACACTTTGTGCGAGGTGATTTTTACTGTCAGAGCTGAAAAACCTGTGGAAGGCGTGTGTAGGACAAACCTGTTATTCTCTCCTCTGTACGAGGCATTTTTGCTTTTGACGGTAAAGATCATATATTGTTGTTCTGTATACGTACAGAAGCTACGTAGTGAACACTCTGCTTCTTTTTTAAGTCAATTGGTGAGAAACAAATGACTGACTAATGTGTCATAGGGAGAGGCCTTGCAAACATGGTTAGAGTTCAGGAATAACTGAATAACTCTTGTGTTCTTGGCCCCTATTTGTTCACAGTCATTTCAGATCAAGGCTGGGAGGGATGAATCGCGATGTTGCTTTGAACCACGTACAAGAATTCTTTAATACGTGCCTTAGGACTTCTCAAATGATGGACTACCATTGTGTGTGAGAAAAAGTGAGAGTTTAAAGGCTTCAGAGCATCACACTAAATCAAAAATAATCAACCAAAGAGAATATTTTTTAAATTGTTATTTTATATTCTTATATCATATTCCTTTAATATGGTGTGTGAGTTTGTAGATGGCTCATCCAAAATGCACTTGTTGCCATGTTGCATCATGTGTATATCAAGAAGGTTTTCTGTTTTTTTTTTTTTAAGAGGAATTAGTATGCTATTAAGTTTACAGCTTAACTTTACTTGGACGTTTTAATGTGCAATATCTTATGTTTGAATTAAAATGTGAATTTCTTTTATGATTTATTTTATCTATCCTGTTAAGGTCTGTTTGGTCACTTGATGCTATCTCTTGATTGTATTTAATCATTTTTATTACAGAATAATTTAACTGTTATGTTCATTCTGGTCAAATTAACTGGTTTAGAGATTCACCACACTCCTGTTTAGAGTTCAAAAATCCCTCCACTTTTATAAAATGGTTAAGGATTTTTGGGAACAGATGCTAATTAATAGAAAATGGAAAGGTGGTCCTACAGCAGGGTATATGTTTAAGCTCAGAATAAATCTTTTAAAATTGTGTTGTTGATTATAAATGATATGCCTCCATTTTGTTCACAATGCATTGGATATGCTCTTATTTATGGTCAATTTTATATACAAATATTTGGTTTGGTTTAAAAGAACTTTGGTTAGTTAAATTTGCCTTAAAATGTGTTTATGTGGGGGTCAACCGCATTTGCATTGTTGTGGAAAGCATTGTTGTGGAAAGCAACTACTCCAGGATTGCAGTAAAGCTTGTTTTAGGTTTGATATTCGCCGCATATTCGCCTAGGCTGCTAAAGGGACCGTCTGCAAATTCCACTCACAGTCCAAAAATATAAACGTTCAATCATTCATTCCAATGAACGATATTTACAAGGTTATAGTAAATGCCTAGTGGGCAGACTGACTTACTGTATATCTCGCTTGAACAGTACAAAATTATTTTTGGAAAAAAATTACTGTAACTCACCAAAAGTGTTTTTTTCTGTGTTCCAAAGGTTGTAGTCAGGGCTGTAGGCATGGTTTTCTAATCACAGAGGTCCCAAATTTGAGGTTGTTAGGGAGTTCGGGGGCTCCCCCAAGAAAATTATGATTTCTCTGACCTATATACATGCATTTTAAGACTTTTGAAGGCCAAAAAATGGTTAAGAAATAGCCTTAAAACCATTATCTCCTCATCTCCATCACCCATTCTTTTCCTCTCAGTCTCCTTATCTTGCCCTGTCTCTTCCCCTCCTAAAGCTGAGCTTTGACTGATAGAGTCTTTTCATTTTTGTCTGTGTTAGTGAAGAAAGTAAACATAGGGTCAACTGATATTTAGATTATAAAGTTAATTTACTGAAGGCTACCAGGAAAGCTAACTAAGTTTATTAAATTCATTAACAATATGTACCAATTCATTACTAATCTTATGCCCAATATGACAAAAAAAACGGCACCTTTAAGGTTTCTTGTCCTCTTACATTGGCAGTTACTAAAATGATTTCATGCATGAATCCGATATAAATTATATAGGCCTATTTTTAATTCAGAATGGCGAAATTAGTCAAAAGTTCCACCAGCATACATACACTTCACACATTTGTAATTGCTTTCGAATGCGTGCTCGCTCTGCGCTTTGACTTTTCCCTTTCGCTCGCATTCATCGGGGAGGGGAGGGAAGGGAGGAAGGAAGGACGGGAGGGAGGTGGGGGGCACAGTAACTTGTTTGGAGGGGCATGGCCCACAGGCCTAATTATTGAGTATTTCCACAGTTTCAGCACTGTACATGTATCCAAAAGAAACTGAAACAGCCTTGCAAAAACTCTTTTATTTGAGGAGCAAAGACTTTAAGATGGCTGGCTTTTAAGCCATCAGGGCCAGTGGTCTTGTTCGGCTTCAATTTATTAAGACTTGCAATAACATCAGCCTCATTGATAATTATTGTTATTGCAGGGAGATTTTTGCATATCTCATCACATTCCATCTTAACGTCCACAGTGTCAAATATACCATAAAAGTTATTCAAATCATTGATGAAAGTTTGGCTTTTACTTACAAAAAATCCTATGGGTCCTATGCTAACACTTTTCAATTATGTTAAATTTGTCAACATTAGTTCACAACATTATTTAACTTGCTATAAACTAACAATGAAAAATATTCATGAAAAATTATTAATCTAAGTTAATGTCAATTTAAAAACTTATTTTTGTTAATGTTAAGAATAAATACTGTAACTAATGTATTGCTCAGTTATTGTCAGTTAATGCATTTACTAATGTTAACTAATGGGACCTTTTTGTGAAGTGTTTTGGGTCCTATTAGTAACTAGCAATTCTAGAAAGAAAAAAAAATGACTCCTACATGTTATGTGTGATGGTGACAGTTAAAATATACGACGTTAAAACAAACCATCCTATTGTAATGATACTATAGAGAGGAGATTACGTATGAACCCGGGTGCGGGAGCTTTAGTCAAAGAGTGCAGGACACCTAGGCAAACAGTATACAGTCTTTATAGTTTAATAGTTAATAAGTTTAACATAGGCCTGTCCACAGGAGACTCTCAAAAGTCAACTCAGCATTCAATTATAACAGCTGTCAAGGTAATATCATGAAACCCACGGGTGGAGACATAGGACACGACACACCTATACCCTCAATTAATTGATTCATCAATCCAAAGTAAATTCAAATATGTGACGACCATATGCCTTGTTTTTGTAGGCTATCTTATGTTGTTGATCCATATTGAATTATAGACAAGGGGGGCAAAAAAAAAAACATTTTAAGAGAAAGTAGTTAGAAGCAGAAGACTGATGGAGGCTTATGCAGTCTGCTTCGTCCCAGTGTTCAAGAACCGGTGAGTCGTGTGCTTTTGATACCAATTAATAGAAATAATTTTAACGATGAACAAATCTTATGCTAAAGTCTATTGCAAGCTTTGCTCGTAAACGTTGAAATGTGTGCATTTGCAGATTCTACACTCCTCTGCCATCTAGTGCTGAATGTTTTCAGTTGCAGCCATATTCGTTACATGAATATGAACGTGTTCAAATCTGTTTAGTGTGCGGTCTGTGTAATAATTGATTTAAGTATTTACTGAATGTGGTTTGTTTACCTCTTATTTTTAGACGTCGATCTCTGCTACTGTCTGTTGACTCCAAATTAGGCTGTCTTCACCTGACAGGGGTGCCTGGGGCTGAGAACATGACAAGAAATACCTGAAAATGTTGTTAGGCTATTCAGCCAGAGATGAGGACTGGATGTTACAGTGCTATAAGTAGACTGCCATTTTGAATGCTTATGAAATTACAGCTACAGTATGTGATGCATTTCACACTATTAAATGGCAGAGTGTGGGTGAAGTGTTTCTCTGCTTTCTTTACACTCACTGTTCACTGTTGTCTTTGCGCCTCTTAGGTTTTAAAGTCGGCATAAAACGGAAATTGCGATAGTCTTTTCTTCCGTATTGTGGCTTATATCCGAGAGAAACTCCAAGTGAAACTGCTTCTCCAACAAGAAAAATGACGGGACTTGATTTTGTCTTTCAGCCCGATAGTATGGGGTTTTCCCGCCCTCGCGCCAGTAAACACGTCATCAGAGAGAGAGCGAGAGAGAGGTATAAATCATTTATAATAAATACGACAATATTTCATAATTGGAACGAAATCGGAATTGATTTATGGTTACTTTAAACTCTGTTATGAACTCCAGAAACCTGCCGGTGAAGGAGGGGAAAGTCTCCATTAAATAACTTAACATTTCAAGGTTTTTTTGGACTGTTACTTTTGAATATGATGCCACAGTATTCCTGAACAATCATTGCGTCAACGAAAAATAAAGGAAAATCTAAAAATGTTGGAGAAATATATTTGAATAATATTTTAAAACAAAATGTTTTACTAATTATTTTTAAGAAATAATAAAAAGTAGCAACTACGCAGATCAGAATCTTAGAAATATACTTCTAGTACATTGATATTACTTATCCTACTACATAAAGTATTTTAAAAATACACTTGAACTTTAAGTATACTTATTTTTCGTAAGGGAAGTTATTTTAATAAAATATTATGAGAGCATGATTATTTAAAAAAAACAAAAAAAACAATGGTGTGTAGGCTACTTGCGATATATCATTTTTTTGGAAGAATTAAAAAATTATTTGGAAGTTTCTGTTTGGTATCAAAATAGATGTAGAACAACATTTTATCTCCAGTAACCCTCTCTACACGCTTGTGTAAGCATAAAACCCTCAGTAATAATGACTGAGGCGGAGATGCTATCATGTATAAATGAGTGTTGGCAGGACCGGTGCAGGAGATTTTAATACTTGTAATGACCATTAACTCTCACCATTTGACTAATGAGGGGAATGAAAGCTTGTTTCTATGGCCCTTCAGAGAGGCACCATCTTACTTCCCTAAAGTCATGAACTGGCGAATGACGCAAAAGTGTGACCTTAAAAAACCTGGTTGGAAACATGATAGAAACAGCATTATTGTACTTGTTTTACCACCAATAATCAGTGAATTTCTGCAATTACATACTGTACTTTGATAATCTTCTATCATTTACACTCACCTAAAGGATTATTAGGAACACCATACTAATACTGTGTTTGACCCCCTTTCGCCTTCAGAACTGCCTTAATTCTACGTGGCATTGATTCAACAAGGTGCTGAAAGCATTCTTTAGAAATGTTGGCCCATATTGATAGGATAGCATCTTGCAGTTGATGGAGATTTGTGGGATGCACATACAGGGCACGAAGCTCCCGTTCCACCACATCCCAAAGATGCTCTATTGGGTTGAGATCTGGTGACTGTGGGGGCCATTTTAGTACAGTGAACTCATTGTCATGTTCAAGAAACCAATTTGAAATGATTCGAGCTTTGTGACATGGTGCATTATCCTGCTGGAAGTAGCCATCAGAGGATGGGTACATGGTGGTCATAAAGGGATGGACATGGTCAGAAACAATGCTCAGGTAGGCCGTGGCATTTAAACGATGCCCAATTGGCACTAAGGGGCCTAAAGTGTGCCAAGAAAACATCCCCCACACCATTACACCACCACCACCAGCCTGCACAGTGGTAACAAGGCATGATGGATCCATGTTCTCATTCTGTTTACGCCAAATTCTGACTCTACCATCTGAATGTCTCAACAGAAATCGAGACTCATCAGACCAGGCAACATTTTTCCAGTCTTCAACTGTCCAATTTTGGTGAGCTCGTGCAAATTGTAGCCTCTTTTTCCTATTTGTAGTGGAGATGAGTGGTACCCGGTGGGGTCTTCTGCTGGTGTAGCCCATCCGCCTCAAGGTTGTGCGTGTTGTGGCTTCACAAATGCTTTGCTGCATACCTCGGTTGTAACGAGTGGTTATTTCAGTCAAAGTTGCTCTTCTATCAGCTTGAATCAGTCGGCCCATTCTCCTCTGACCTCTAGCATCAACAAGGCATTTTCGCCCACAGGACTGCCGCATACTGGATGTTTTTCCCTTTTCACACCATTCTTTGTAAACTCTAGAAATGGTTGTGCGTGAAAATCCCAGTAACTGAGCAGATTGTGAAATACTCAGACTGGCCCGTCTGGCACCAACAACCATGCCACGCTCAAAATTGCTTAAATCACCTTTCTTTCCCATTCTGACATTCAGTTTGGAGTTCAGGAGATTGTCTTGACCAGGACCACACCCCTAAATGCATTGAAGCAACTGCCATGTGATTGGTTGATTAGATAATTGCATTAATGAGAAATTGAACAGGTGTTCCTAATAATCCTTTAGGTGAGTGTATATCCTTTCAGTATCTTGATTGCAGCACTTCTCTATTTTTGGCCTGAGATATGATGGCAGCTGTTATTTGTATTGGAAACAGGTCTAAAATAAGCAGAAGGAATTATTTCATGGGCTATTTATAGTCAGTTATGAAAAATGAAGAACCTTATTCTTTGTCATATTTGTGGTGTTATGCAATGTGAATTGCATAATATAGCCATAAGCTGTAACATGCATATATTAGCCTTCAGATGATTCCTATTGTCTCCTGTGTACTTTCTTTCTCATGACTTGGTTTTCCCCTCACATTTAGAAGTTGAATTCTTTCAGTCTCTTATAGTATTAACATAGCAGAGCACAAGGGTTGGCTGTGCAAACACAAATTGAGCTGATTTTGTGGATGTGTTTTGCTCTCTCATGTTTCGCCCTCCGGCTCTAGACTTCAGAAATGACAACTATGATATCGGTTCACACACACACACACACACGCACACACACGCGCGCACGCACAAACACACAAACACACACACACACACACTGGGATGTGCGTTAGGTTGTGCTCCTGTGTATAATCGCTTTACTGTGTGTCCAGCTTTTGGTTGGCTGTTGCAGTCGGTTAAGGAAGAAGCATGTAATGGAGTTAGATGGCTTTTTGCCACACAGCCAAGTGGATCAGAGAAAAAGAGAGAAGATGACAAATGGGGGAAAAGGCTAAAGAAGGCGGCATTTTAAGCATCCTAAGACACACCAATTTATTATGTAAGCTGTTATGACTCACAGCATGAAGATGCATTCTGAAAGAAATGAAATTTCTCCTTTTAGAAATGTATTTATGCCTCATAATGAAATAATAGCATTTGTCATAGCTGTCATAATATGCAATTTAATCACACGTCATGTTGGACCATCAAAACTGATTTTAAAGAGGCCATATTATGCACTTGTACAAAGTCTTTATTTTGTTTTTGGGGTCTACTAGAATAGTGCTTGAATGTTTAAAAAAAAAACTCATTTTTCATATAGCTATTTTACATTGTTGCAGCACCTCTCTTCCCAGTCTGTAAGTAACGCTCTGTTTAGTTTTGGTCTAGAGTGCAACAGTGCCCGCCCACTTTTTCAGCGGTGTTGGTTCTGAAAGTACATTTTCTCCATTCATTTCTCCCATAGGGATTTAAAAAAAGTCTTCATTAAAGCGTTATAAGCCATGAACGATGCCAACCAGCTACAAGGTAAATCATAAAATTGCAAATTTTAATTTGAAACCAAAATTATTTAAAAATAAAAAACACAAAAGGTACAAGACTGCGTACCTAACGATTCAAGAACTACAATCCCATGAAGCATTGTGAACAGCATAATCGAATTAAGAATGATTAAGAAATATATGAACAATATTTTTTAAGTTTATTGCAAAATATGCACATATATACAAATATTTAAGTATTTTGAGAGCGTAGGGAGACCGTCTTGATTATGTAATTTGCATTGCTTTGTGGGAGTGGGCGGAGTTAAAGAACTTGTTTGGCATGTTTTGCTGGTTTCGACTCTCTGATTGGTAGAATTTCTGTACAGCATCTTGGTTAATGTTAGCCTGACATCGTCATACTCAGATTCTAGTCAGAATATGAGTCTGATACTGCTCCACTGGGCTGTGATTATGGGGCGTGTTTCAACCGAGCCAGGAAAGAAAATGCCTCTGCACTCAATTGGATAGACCTACAACCAGTCAGAGCAACGGAGTAAGTGACGTATGTTGAGCGACACATAGTTGTCAACAGAACTCAACTGCACACACGCTGGAAGAAGTAGAAGAAGAAGATGAGTGTAAACAATCTTTGCCGGTGGGGTTTTTTTTGCCGGTGAATTTAAGGATACACGGAGTACTTACCAACACGATCATCATTTTTGAGAGAAATAGTAAAGGTGAATGCATATACGAACAAGTTCTCCGTTTAGGATTAGAACAAATTCAACCCAAGCGCTCTTTGGTGACGTGGATGATTACGTTACTGTTGATCATCTGTCCATCATCGTATAAAGACTGCCCTGACAATTTGATTGGTCCGAACAGCTTTGATTCGAGCATAGAACTTCCCGACCTCAGATGTTGTGGGCGGGGCTAAGTTCGGCTGACATCCAGGCTAGGTTAATGTGGTTTTTAACCACAAAAACTAATGTGAAGCCCCTCCTTCCGAAAAGCACAGTATGCTCTGATTGGTTGGCTGGACCAGTGTGTTGTGATTGGTCAACCACTTTGAACGTGTTTCGGAAACGTCATGCCCCTTAACAGAGTTTCAACACACTATTAACTCAACCAGACCTCGTCCCTTTTTTTGTGTATGACTTGGGCAGGAATTATTTCAGTGAGGAATATTGTGATGTGTACGTTCCCCAAAAAAAACAAAAAAAAAAACAAGACTAATCGAGGCATATCAGGGAGTTTAGAAACAGTGCTTACGGATATAGAAAATAACTCCCTTTGGATTGAACTTTGTGCTTTGCAATTTACATTAACATTAACAGCAAACAGCAACTTTGCACACTAAAGAAAATTGAAAATGTAGAAAAGGATAATAGGTCCGCTTTAAAAAAGGATTGCATGTGTGTGTTCATTGAAGTGCACATAATGATTGTCCTCCTGCTGATGTTCTCTCCGAGAGGGATGAAGCTTTAATCTGCTGAAGCTCACAGATCAAGCTCAGCTTTGTTCAGATGGTCTTGAACACACCAGAGATTCTCAGAGATGCTTTCAAACCTCATGAGCAACTCATAATTTATATCTGAGAACTCCAGCAGTAGCCTACAGAATTTCAAATGCCTTGTAGTCAATACACCTATTGAGAGCTCTTTTCATAGATAATATCACCACATCTTGTCTTCTGTATAGAAATTATTGCATGCACTCTTGCAATTTTACAATAATGGTGTCTGTAAGTACCCATTCTTGTCCTTCTTTCCTTTCAAATGTCAGATAATGCACTAGTCACACATAATGGACAGATGTTTGTGTTTGTGAGAGTCAATTATTACAAGTTTTGCAGTGAGTGCAACTTTTTATAAGAACTGTACTCAAGGCAAATCAATCCTTCCCTTTCAGGTTTGCATCTACAGTAATAACAGCACAAAATAAATAAAATCACTTTTTTTATCATTTATTTTACCACTAGCCGCTAAAATTTGAGTCCTATTTTCAATTAATATTGGGATCTCAGTCTGTCTGGGATTATGAATGTTGAATCTTTATAATTTTGTGCAGTTATTTTGTTGTACTATATGGTTGAGATCGGACAAATATATTTAAGGGCTACTTTTTATACTTTCTAGAAAAAAGCAGTGAAAATTCCCCTGTTTTCCTAAGTATGAACCATGGCAGAGTCGTGCTTTTTTGACATTATAATTTGATGGTACTTTTTTAAAGTACCTTAGAGTATTGTGGAAATACCCTGATATCTTACAGCATATAGGCTATATCAAAGTACCATAGTATTAAACAAAACGCAAAGATGATAGACAGTAAAGACATTTGTTTCCACAGCTTGTTTTGCTAATATTTACCGTGCCAATGTTAGTGAAGGACACTATAAGCTCAAATTGGTGTGCAAATATATTTGACTGTTGTGTTAATAAACCTCATATGTTAAGCTTTGTGTTAAGGTCAAGCCCTTCCGTTTGTGTTGATGGGTCAGAGGAGGGTAATATTGTGTTTAATTATTTGAGCTCAAGTCTAATTATTTGATATTAACATTATTCTGGGATTATGGCTCCCTGGTGGAGGCTTAACTTCTGAGGGCATTTGTTGTTGGGTGAGGCTATTTAGTCTACTCTGGATATTTAAGACCATGCTGGACTCTCAGATCAATTAAGAAACATCTGTTCTATTCCCCCTGTTTGGCATTATTTACATGTAATTCTGAACTGGGGGTCATGTAAGCTAAAATGTTTATGATTCAATGTAGTCTAATGCTTATGTTTTATGGGATGCCTGATAAATCTGTTGTGGAAGAACTACATTCACCTTTCCTCTTGCCTTCAGTCTCTGTCTCTCCCACTTATACACTCTTAATATCTCACTCAATGTGACTAGCCAGTAACTAATATAATTTCGGGGGGAAAGTCTCCTGTCTGAGCACCCTTTAAGAGGTTGAGTTTCAGATCCAATGTACTCTTAGCCATAATGATTATTTAGTTTACTACTAAATGTATGTACTATGCATTTGTGCATCACCAGTTTATCAGTTCCCTGATCTTAAAACCTTTTGATCTAAATGCCCAGATGCTTGAAATTATTTTTTTCAAATGTGTATACACTACTGTTCAAATGTTTGGGGTCAGTAAGATTTATTTGTTTTGTAAAGAAGTCTCTTATGCTCACCAAGGCTGCATTTATTTGATTACAAATACAGTAAAAACAGTAATATCATGAAATAATATTACAATTTGATAGATCTTGTTCCTTAGGATTTGAGCGAGTTTGACAAGGGCCAAATTGTGATGGCTAGACGACTGGGTCAGAGCATCTCCAAAACTGCAGCTCTTGTGGGGTGTTCCCGGTCTGCAGTGTATCTATCAAAAGTGGTCCAAGGAAGGAACAGTGGTGAACCGGTGACAGGGTCATGGGCGGCCAAGGCGAAGGCCCGTGTGGTCCAATCAAACAGACGAGCTACTGTAGCTCAAATTGCTCAAGAAGTTAATGCTGGTTCTGATAGAAAGGTATCAGAATACACAGTGAATTACAGTTTGTTGCGTATAGGGCTGCATAGCCGTGGACCAGTCAGGGTGCCCATGCTGACCCCTGTCCACCGCCGAAAACGCCAACAGTGGGCACGTGAGCATCAGAACTGGACCACGGAGCAATGGAAGAAGGTGGCCTGGTCTGATGAATCACGTTTTCTTTTACATCACATGGATGGCCAGGTGCGTGTGCGTCGCTTACCTGGGGAACACATGGCACCAGGATGCACTATGGGAAGAAGGCAAGGCAGTGTGATGCTTTGGGCAATGTTCTACTGGGAAACCTTGGGTCCTGCCATCCATGTGAATGTTACTTTGACATGTACCACCTACCTAAGCATTGTTGCAGACCATGTACACCCTTTCATGGAAACAGTATTCCCTGGTGGCTGTCGTCTCTTTCAGCAGGATAATGTGCCCTGCCACAAAGCAAAAATGGTTCAGGAATGGTTTGAGGAGCAACAATGAGTTTGAGGTGTTGACTTGGCCTCCAAATTCCCCAGATCTCAATCCAATCGAGCATCTGTGGGATATGCTGAACAAACAAGTCCGATCCATGGAGGCCCCACCTCGCAACTTACGGGACTTAAAGGATCTGCTGCTAACATCTTGGTGCCAGATACCACAGCACACCTTTAGGGGTCTAGTGGAGTCCATGCCTCGACGGGTCAGGGCTGTTTTGGCAGCAAAAGGGGACCAACACAATATTAGGATAATAATATTATGCCTGATCGGTGTATATTCCTGTGATGGCAAAGCTGAATTTTCAGCATCGTTACTTCAGTCTTCAGTGTCATATGATCCTTCAGAAATCATTCTAATGTTGATGTTTTTTTCTGCCCAAGAAACATTTCTTACTATTATCAATGTTAAAAATTGTTATGCTGCATAATATTTTTGTGTAAAACTGTGATACATTTTTTTTTTTTTTCAGGATTATTTGATGAATGTAAAGTTTAAAAAAAAAAAAAAAAAAACTGCATTTATTTGGAATATAAATCTTTTGAAACATTAGAAATGTCTTCACTATAATTTATTAATTTAATGCATCCTTACTGAATAAAAGTATTAATTTGTTTATTAAATCACAAACTTTTTAATGGAAGATATGTATTTATTATTAACTGAAATCCCCTTTTTTCTTACTTTCTGTTTTAAAAGGAATTTCCTGGTGAGGGAAAAGCAACCAACAAATATAAAAGTTTCTATTTTACATCTGCAGGCAGAGACAGAATTCAGCAGTGCATTTGAGAATGAGACAAGTGAGAGAGAGAAAAAAAAGAAAGGTGCTTTTAATCTCAGCACTATATGAACACGCTCGCTATCCACAGTGTTTCCACGGCAACCCTGACAGTGTGACATGTCTCAGACAAACAGAATGCTTGACATTATGACTCTAGCCTCTGAACCAGCTTCCATTTAGGACAACAAAACAGTGTAAGGGCATATGTGTTCATTAGTATTCAGATTTGGGAACAGGACATGCTCTTTGAAGGCAAATGCTGCTGGACTGCTCAAGTATATTGACTTTGATGAGAAAACATCTTTTGAGAAAATATCTTGTGCTATACTTAGTGCCTTTGTTCTTTCATAGATCTCATTTGTAAACCCATTTTTCTATTCTTCTTTATTTTTTATTTTAACTTTTTTATTGACGGTTTAAAATGACTGTTTTCTATTTAAATATTTTAAAATGTAATTTATTTCTGTGATGGCAAAGCTGGATTTTCAATTTCAGTGTCATGTTCCGTCAGAAATATGCTGATTTGGTGCTCTATAAACATTTCTTCATTTTCTTCTTCTTTTTTTAACTATTGAACAGATATCTTTTTCTGCGTGTGTCACAAACTGTGTGTTTAGTTTCACTTTCATGGACTTTTAGTTTGTATTCGTCAGTTACCGGTTTCATTTGTTCCTAGTTTCCCACCAGGATCAGTTGTCATGGTCACTCATTAATCATCACAGCTGTTTGTCATTGTATATTTAAGTTACTATTTGTGCTCACTTTAGTTGTCTGGCATAGAGTGGTGCAGGTATGATGTCACTTTGTAGGCCAACCGGCAGTTAGCATCACGCTGGTTCCCTCAAGAAAAACCCAATAGGATTTTCCCATAGGCTTTTGGATTATTGCTAAAAACAAGCTCTGTGATTGACAAAAGTTTATGATACTTACACGTTTTGTCCATCAAGATAATTATCACAGATGAACACAACTTTTATTAATTTTGAAGTCTAAATGCAGTCGCCAGAAGTAAAAAGCTAAAGGTAAGCTATAAACAAATTACACCACGGTCCCACAAATTAAACGTCACCATCGCTAAGCTTCTGACAACTCTTCCATTTTTTTTAATCTAAAAACATTTTCCCAGAACGTTTGAGTTAGACTAGTTTATAAGAGCACAATTATAAGCATGAGGCTGTAAAAGCGGACTGAGTTTACCTGTTCGGCGTGATGACGTTTAATCTCCTCGACAGCCTCTGTAGTCACATTTAGCCACTTGTTAGCAACCGCCTTTTTCAAGACGCATAACAGCTTAAAAAAATCTTGAGTGGGATACTGATGTATTTTATGTCGTAGAATAAAATGTGAAAGTTTCTTGAGCTTGTGTTCACCACAGACCTTATTTCAGCCATTTAACAAAAACCCCATTTAAAAAAAACCCATTGACTTTGGGACAAGGGAAACAGAAGTGCTAAAATGCTAACTCGCTTCTGCGTTTTGGCCTACAAAGTGATGTCATACCGCTGTATGTTTCCTGCTTCTTACCTTTGGATTACTTGAGTTTGTTTTATTTAATAAATACTTTTTGTTTTGGAAACTTTTTCATCTTTCTCTTCATCATCTGAACCAACCTGTTTTTATGCGCATTTTGAAGTATCGCATCAGAAAGGAGTGATGGAAATGCCAAATTTCGGGGGGAAAAAAAAATCCCTTAATTCGCAAAAGAAAAAATTTACTCTTGTCTGAGGTGGTTTTTGATTTAATGCGAATAATGGGAGATTGAAACACATTTGCTGAATAAATTCTGACATATAGCGAACATTAAACCCACGTGACTCGGCTGTTTCCTCTGATGGTGTTTTATTTACTGTTGGTTACTAGGTTACCAATACCACTGTCATCCGCTCAAACAACTTTATGGAAACGCACCTAATTCGCATTTTTGTTTTTTAGTTTTTTTTAAGAAACTTTGAAAAGATTTGTTTCACGTTTGGATGGAAACCCACCTGATCTTGATCAGTATTTCCCAAAACTTTTTTAATCTTCTATACCCTCACAACACCCCTTACGAAAATGAACCATGGTTTTACTCCAAATAAAACCAAAAAACCATGGTTATTATAGTTAAACCATGGTAACCACAAATAAACCATGGCTTTGCTACTCTAACCATAGTTTAACCATGGTATTTGTGGTAAAACTGTGGTTATATAAATGGTAATCAATTAGCCAAAAAAACATGGTTACTACACTTTTACTATAATAAAACCACAGTTAATTTCGTAAGGAAATCAATATTATTTTTTTAAGAACCGGGAACGTCGCAAAAGTAATTGTTTTCATTTTATATCGTATTGGTTTATGTTTTGGAAATGGTTTAACAAATTCAAAATCTTAGTTGAGATCACTTGTGTAGTCAGACCATTTTTAATTATGAGTACTCGAAAGACAAGTATAATCAGAATAAGCAATTCTTCCTCCAAGTTATTGATTATTTACTGCAGTTTGCATTTACCTGTCAATGTAAAATCGTTAATACATTAAAGTTCAATGAATGTAACGATCTGCATTTATTGGTTGTTGTACGTCATCTTCTAACGTGGTTCATCATCCAATCAGAGCTCAAATTCGAAGATATCCGTTTCATAAGCTATTATGCAAGAATCCAGCTGTTTTCCCAGTGCTCTCATCAACATAAAAGTTGTGAATCATAAAACAGTTTCTGCGAATTGTAATGTACAAAAAAAAGTCAATTACTTTTTTGTCTTGTACGTTAAATAGCCTATTAGCGCCAGTCACAGCTGCGCTTGTGGCGCAATCTCCTCCCCTCAGTGGATTCCAGCAGAATCAGTCAGTCTGAGATTCTGGAGGAATCGCTGTAAGCAAGATGGCGCTGTGTCGTTCAGCACTGAACAGCTCCCGTCGGGCTTATTAACTAACAGTTCCACTGGGCTTACAGCGTTTCAAGGTAACGAATGACAGAATTGGTCTAGGTTTTTCTTCTTTAGTCGGACACATAAAGGAATGCTCCACTGGGCGCGCGCACGCGTCGTTTGGTGCAGAGAAGCAGAAGAATCAACCGCAGAGACCCTCTCCTCGAGAATGACCAGAGAAGATTCAAATGAGCACGGCAATGGCTTACGGTGAGAAACATCCATAATGGACTGCAAAACCAGTGGATTTGTCCGGCTATTTCCCTATTCTAGCTCTATAACATGGAGGAGCGAGGGAATGGCATGTTTGACCAGAAAATAAACTCTTTATTTTAACATCAGAGACACCGTTGCTGGACTTCACGTTATCTTCAGCATGTCAGGCACTGTAACACTGCTGGTCATGTCTGCGTCGTTTTTCAACCCTAGTTTTGCGCTGAGCTCTCATTTCGACTCAGGTAGGCTTTTATTTTGTATTATTTATGCACATTGCATTAAGTAAAAACGGTTTCTGGGGAGATGCGCAAAATGCTCACCTCAGCAGCATATGAAGGGCTGCTACAACGAGATCTTCTAAAAGAAGCGTTTTGAATGAATGCTTATTGCAGTTGTACACGGAAATCTGATCTGATCATTTTATTGTTTTTTAATGATCGATATCAGATTGTATTCTTATTTCAGAGCGTAAGTAATATAGGTGAAGGCAAACAAATGACTCAATTTGCCTCTCCGCACGTCCACTGATTCACATGCCAGAGGTGAGAGGTAGAGGTGTAAAACTGGGTGATTGATGCACAGGTAGCCAATTCTGATTGGACAAGTAGGACACTATCAACCTCAAGGGAGGTGTGTGTGTGTAGTGAGGGAGGAGCTAATTAAGAATATAATATAGGCTAATGAGGAAGAATATAACCTTTGTGTCATGACAAGGCCAATTAATGGAAATAATGTGTTGTTTTAGACAAGTAGGCCTACACACAGATATAGAGTCGTATTTAAAATTACACTTAAAAACAATTAAAGATGTGCATGAAGCATCTTCCACATATTCATATGGTATCATGTTTTGCTGATTTTTAGAGACATTTACAAAGTTCTGTCATGAAACTCTAGATGACACAGGTTGATAACTCAATCTGCTTGCAATGACATCATTCTCTATAGGGCACAGCTGATTGGTTCCTGCTGTATTAGTAGCCAATGAGCTTGCTGCACAACCTTCAAATACAGGTCAGCATTTTCTGTAGCAGTTGCAGCGCGCTTGCAGAAACCCTCCACCTCCCCCAGCTCCATCTGCTATGGGTTTTTCATGTATGCTATATTGTACAGCAGCAGCATGTCTTACTTGCTCACAGCAGTGTGTCGTGTATGTATTGGCAGCAGAAAGTCCTGTACAGCGGCAATAACCAACAGCAGCAGCAGCATAATAAATACATAAAATACATAATAATAAAATAATATTAATATCTGTAAATAAATTCTCAGCTGGCATTTATTGAAGCTCCACTGCAAACCCTGATGTTGTTCCTTATTTATTTATTTATTTATTTATTTCTGAAGAATCTTCAGAAAAAGATGTTGTCCATGAAACAACAGTTCAAAGTCTGTCAGGCTCCAGAAAGGACAAAAAAGTATCATAGAAGTAGTGCACTATAATCCAAGTTTCTTGAACCCATTTAAAGGATTAATTCACTTTAAAATGAAAATTACCCAATGATTTACTCACCCTCAAGCCATCCTAGGTGTATATGACTTTATTTTTCTGATGAACACAATCGGAGTTATATTAATAAATATCCTGGCTCTTCCAAGCTTTAATCGATGGGTTTTTGTAAGAAAAATATCCATATTTTAAACTTTATAAAGTAAAATATCTAGCTTCCGACAGACCGCCTTACATATTCAACTTATGGAAAAATGTCCGACTTCATGTCACGCCAGTTACGTTTTTTCCGTAAATTGAATACGGAAGGCAGTCTGGAGGAAGCCAGACATTTTACTTTATAATGTTTTAAATATGGATATTTTTCTTACATAAACCCATCGATTCACTTCAGAAGGCCTTTATTAACCCCCCGGAGCCGCGTGGAGTACGTTTATGATGGATGGATGCACTTTTTTGAGCTTCAAACTCAATGGACCCCGTCACTGCCATTATAAAGCTTGGAAAAGCCATGATATTTATTAATATAACTCTGTTCATCAGAAAGAAGTAAGTCATATACACCTAGGATGGCTTGAGGGTGAGTAAATCATGGGGTTATTTTCATTTTAAAGTGAACTAATACTTTAATAGTTTTGTGAGGAACAAACATAAATTTTTGCTGAAAATCTTGCCCTCCATTTGCTGTCAAATCAATTACTGTCTGAGGCATAGGATAAGGTTGGACATCAATGTTGTTTGGTCCCGAGACATTTGATGTCATTGACGTCCAAGCTGACACAGATTTGTTCTCCACACAAAGTTATTCCTTTGCGTTTCACCTGATTAAAAAACAACAGCATATGGGTTTGGAACAACATGAGGTCGAGTAAATGATGCAATTTTTGGGTGAACTACCTCTTTAAAGCCTCCCTATGGTGTGAAAATGAGCCATCGTGTAGGTTGTTGCCAATTTTTAATGGTATTCCCCTCTATATTAGGACTCAGCTGTGTTAGTTGCCTCCTCACATGGTTCCTATGGTTACCAAGAGGGTCTGCAGTTCTGGATTAAGGAATCTAAACAATGATTCCATTTCTCTGCAATTTTATTATTACCTTTTATGAGATGTGCTATTCTTAACTATATTGAAACCTATTTCCAGAATTCTTCAAAGTCTCTACATTAACTTTCACAAATTGGAATTCTCATGTTTTACAATTTTACATTTTCAATTTGGAGTCGGAGACTTCTTCCCCTCCTCCCAATTTAATTATGTCCGTCAGCGGTGATAAAGAGGGGAACAACCTCTATCTGTCAAAGTGATGAATGGAAGTAGGACTCATCCTGGAGAGGCTGGGAATGATTAGAGGGAGATAAAGGAAACAAAATCTGCTCTCATAGTCCTGCTGGGCTTGTTTTAGACCTGGGTACTGAAGCCTGAGTCAAATTGATTCGTTCGTATTCTTTCATTGAATCTGTGCGACATACACACATCTGTTTTTCAGATGAATGTAATGCTTTTTTGTGTTAACCCTCTGGTGCTCAAAAATGGCAGATTTTTTTATTTTAATTAAATTAAGTTCAATAATGTTTTTTATTTAATATTTTGTATTTTATGGTAGTAAATTATATGTATGTGAGCGTTATGATCCATTTATTACCTGTTGATCACTTTTTGAATATAGACCTGAAAATGAAATTTCCAACTTAAACTGCCATAAATTGATTGCTTTGGAGCACAGACTTAAGTTTGGTCTGTTTTTAAAGAAGACACTTGGCAGATTATTGCTGAAGTGAAAGTTTAAAAAGGGAAATAGAAGGTTATAGAAGTGTAAGTTTATTATTATGAAAAATGCATAAAAATACTATTTTTAAATTTAATATGAAATATATATTTATTTTCCAAAACATGTTTTAATCTAAAACTGTGAGAAAATCAAAGCCATAAATCTCAAAAAGTGAGCTTTCAGTACGATTTTGTTTGGGCGCAGTACCAAACATTTCCACTAGATTTCAGGACCCCTTTTCGAATAATGTCCATGATTTTTTTGTGTGTGTGTGTGTTTACATTAGGGGCCCTATCATACTCCTGGCGCAATGCGATGCTAGGCGCAACGCAAGTGTTTTTTGGTAGTTTCAGCCCTACGCAGTTATAATTTTTTACGTCTAGCACCCAGGTTGTTATGAACTGGCTTTTTAAAAAAAAAAAAAAATGTATACTGTTGTCTGAGGTCAACTTATGACGTTCGCATGGTTTTTACATTCAAAAACATCATAATGAATAAGTAATAGGTTATTTCCTACCCTGGTTTTAAGCCTAGCTCTTGAAACGCTCGGTTTTTATGGGAATGCCGCATTGAAGACTTGGAAGTAAACACCCACTGCTATGATTGGATAACAGTTTTGCATCTTATAATGAGCTTCAGCTCCCTTACACGTGAGGAATTGTTTTGAAAACTTCCAATGTGGAGAAACGGCAACCGGAATGATTCGCCCACAGGGCTCGCAAAATGTCTTTATCAAACAAACACAATGATTTATCTCTCATCCACCCGCAATTAATTGGAATGTTATTTTTTATTACTTGGCCGGCCCGATCGGTGGATATAACCCGGAACCGTGCATCACACACACGCGCGCACACGCGCACACGCACACGCGCACACGCACGCGCACGCACAGCATCGCATTGCGCCAGGAGTATGATAGGGCCCCTAATGTAAACACACACACACAAAAAAAAATCATGGACATTATTCGAAAAGGGGTCCTGAAATCTAGTGGAAATGTTTGGTACTGCGCCCAAACAAAATCGTACTGAAAGCTCACTTTTTGAGATTTATGGCTTTGATTTTCTCACAGTTTTAGATTAAAACACACGCACGCACACACGCACGCACACACGCACACACGCACACATTTCACTATTTAAGATGTGTATTAAGATTTAAAGAGCCCTGGCCCATACATGTTCGAGTCTGATCATGAATCGCAGCACAATGAACCAACAACACCTCAAATACAAAGGATACTCCAGCCTGTGACAGCGTGGAAGTTATGTTTAGTTAGACACGTACACATAATCAGTAGATATCAAATGTAACAATGCAATACTATCACATATAAAAAACATTTTTTACTCACATAATTGTGTTGCATCATTCCTGTCAGGTCCAGAAGCCACAGCATTGTTTTTTAATCTCATTCTGTCTGCAAATCCAGTCTCTTATTTACAAACGAATCTGGTAAAATGAAGCAAACAAATGTGATGTCTTCCCTGCGTGAGCTGGATCTTCATTAAAAATAAAGTTCAACAATGCATTTTGGAATCTGAAGGAAGCTTATGGAATGTTTGAAACATGCTTTATTGCTTGGAAGTTCGATCCGGTTTAGCTCCACGTAGGCCTATCTTATTTATTTAACATGCCAGGCACGAATCGGTGGGCGGGGCTACAGAATTGGCGTTCGTCTTCTTCAGTTAAGGCGGCGTTTCACTGAACTCTGACGTTACAGGTAAGCACATTCACAGATCAATCGTTTGCTGAGCCAGCTGTCAATAAAAGCTTTTCTTTGACTAACAAGGAAGTTTTCAGCTCTGAAACGTACAGGATATTCTTATATTAAGAGGACCTTTTATATATCAAAAGCTCAAGGGAATGTTGATTTCTCAATTCATGACCCCTTTAAATAGCAAATGCATTTGCGCCCAACGCATTTGCGGCGTGCTGGTCTGAAAACAAGGTGTGTTCAGGCGCATTGTTGGTGCATTGCTATTTTGAGGCGACTGAAAACGACTGCGCCACTGACCAACAAAAACCTGGTCTAAAGTCAATGGTGCAGTATTTTTTTTATTTTATTTAAAGGGCACGTTAGTAAAACGCGCCTATAGGCGGGTGCACAATGCGCGTACACTCTGCTTGTTACACACACGCGCAGCAGCACACAAACATGCCAAATATTAAAAATAAAAGGATTACAATGTAAAAGATTATTATTGTGTATATAAAGATAAAAATGCCTACATGTCATAATGAATAGTCATTGCATGTATCAGAATTACTTATTTGCAGTACTGACGAATCGTGGCAATACACAATGTATTTAAACTGACTCGTCAGGTTGAGGGTGTCTATATTCCATGTAAATAGCAATCCGCCATGGTACAAGCGCACCTGGCTTTTAAAGGCAATGGGAGATGAGACTCTGTTTGGTTTATTGCACGTTACGCCTAAAACACACCCATGACTCATTGAGAGACTAAGTACAACCCTTTTGGACCATGCGCCTGGCGCCCCAACCTTTTTTCCATCGTTAAACTAGCAAAAGTGTATTCAGACACACCCTAAGTGCACCTGCGCCATACGCTTCAGACCATGTGCTTAGATCGTTAAAATAGGGCCCCAAGGATGCACGATATCGGCCGATATACTGTATGTTCATTTTTAATGTTATTGTTATCAGCCTGATAAGAAAATTTAGCCGATATATTAAAGCCGATAAATAATGGATTGTTTCTTTGAGCTGAGACACTTCAGATGCGAACTGTTCACCATAATGGTTTTGAATTTCTTGAAATATGATTGGGATCACTTCAAAAAGGAAAATACAGTTAAGTGCAACATGTGCAGTATGTCATATAGGGTTAAAAAAAAGTTTTAAAAACAAAAGCAAATTTCAGTCAAAAAGGATGAACAGCTCCTGAGGGTTAAAAATGCATTATGCTGTCACACTGCAGTCTGGAATTTAAGGCAAAATCTGGGAAGAAGTCTTTTACACCATCATTTGCATTTTAATTGCGTTTTTGTTTGTGTTTTACTAGAAGGTGAATGACTCACAATGACTAAGTAAGTCAACACTTTTGACCATGAATCATGGTGATGCAGCACCGAGCATCATTTCAGCTGGATCATTTTAATGGATTCTAAAATTAGTGGCTGTTAAGAATGCTACCATGATTTAAAAAATAAAACAGCATGGCTCTAGTTAGACGGTTGTTCCTGAGGGTATGTTGAGATTTACAGCTACTTCTAAGTAATATAAAAATTGGGACAATGGAGAGGCTTGGTTATTGTAATGATGACATCATCTTTCTGGAAGCAGTGTTTGTTGGGTAATTGCTGGTGGTGGTGTTGGCAGCCATCCCATGCCAGCCTCCAGAGCTCAAGTTTCCTGACCGCCAGACAATCAGACTGTCCTGTAGCACTGGGCTCTTCCTGAAACACCAATTGCTGTTTATTCCCTGACCAGAGACAGAAGGATCGGTAAGAAAACGTTACAATGGATTATAATAGTAGATCGTATGCAAATTGAGATAGTTGAGAAAAAGAAAAAGGCGAAATATGACATTGATCATAATGAGATTGTGAACATCAACGTATTCCTCAAACCGTCCGAAAGAGTGTTTAGAATGTGGTTGAGATTGAGAAGAGAGGCTTATTTGTGCTCAGTTGTGTGTTTATGAAAGACGTAGCTGTTAGAGGATGCTCAAGTGATGGTGAAATGGCATCGGGTGTAATGTAAACAAGCTGGGATAGGTCAGTGTGAGGTGCGTGGCGCTTTGGTTTATATGCAGTTTTGATTTATTTCAGGTTGACTGAATTATTTGGTACAGAATGTACTGTTCAAAAGTTTGGGTTTAGTAAGATTTGTTTAATGTTTTTAAAAGAAGTCTCTTATGCTCAACAAGGCTGCATTTATTTGATCAAGAATACAGTAAAAAGTGTAATATTGTGAAATCTTATTACAATTTAAAATAACCTTTGTCTTATTTAATATATTTTAACATGTAATATATTCCTGTGATGGCAAAGCTGAATTTTCAGCATCATTTCTCCAGTCTTCAGTGTCACATGATTCTTCAGAAATCATTCTAATATGCTGATCTGCTCAGTGTTGTGAAACCAGTTGTGCTGCTTACTATTTTTGTGGACACAGTTATACTTTTTTTCAGGATTCTTTGAATAGAAAGTTCAAAAGAACAGTATTTATTTGAAATCAGTTGTTCAGGATTCAGGTCTGGGCTTTGTGCAGAAGTGCGTAGTGTTGCTGGAACACATGATGTATGCCTCATTTCTCTCAAAATATTGGTTTAAGGATATTGCATGGCTGTTTGCTTGATTGTATGTTCCTGTTAGTTATGCATGTTGCTGGAAAAGCCAAAGCTGTTAATTATAAGGGGGTGCCCACAAGCTTTCACTTTCATTTGCTCTCATCAGTTCTATTTTAAGTAAAGCTCTCCACACCTACTCTTTGGCTCCAAGCTCAGTCATTTGTTTCTTCAGGTTGAGTTACAAACAAGCTCCCATGATTGTTGCTAATGGCCTGTGCCATTTCTGCAGAACTACTTTGTGCATGTGAATGCGATGCGTGTGCTTTTGGAGTGAGGAAATTGAAGTATATAGGAGTGCAGGAGATGGTGGAAGACAATCGATCCTGATTGAAAGCATGAGACTAGAGCAGTTAGAAAAGAGCACCCCCAAAATGGCATCCATTAATAGATGCCACTCCTGGAGACTGCATGATATTATTTTCTTGCTCTTTGTATTGAACTCTTTATTGATTAAGAATCATCATAATGGGTATGATTGCACCCAATATTGGCTTTTACAAACAGTTGACAGTCTATGTCAGGACAATGCAACATTATATTATAAATAGTAATTAAAAAAAAAAAAAAAAAAAAAAAAAGGTATATGTTTGCTTTGACTTGGGGTAATTTGTTGAAAAAAACAACAACAACTAAATTATGCATTCTCAGACTCGAGGTAGAGTTTTCTAATTTGTTTGTTGAAAGCTTTTCTTGCACTATTAAACTATGTTATCAAATCTCTGAGAAAACAAGGCCAAGTGCTAGACAGCAAGACTATTTCAGGGACTTGCAATAATGTCCTGAGTGGAGCTATTCAGCATAAGAGAAAAGGAGGATGGTGACCTAGAACAGCACTGAAGTGAAGGTTTTTTCCCCTTGATGAGATGCAGTATAATCAGAAAAAATATATAATATTATTATTATTATTATTATTATTATTATAATAACAGATTTTAAATGCCATTTTATGCACAGAACATTAAGAGGGCTTTGCAAATCCCTTATGTATTTAAGGGATTATTTCTGTTATGTTTGAGGCAGATGTTGCTACAACTTATCTACAGTACTTCAGTGATGAAACTGGCAGCAGTTTTGCAAACATATTAAATGAATCCCTCTAGATGGGTCATAGCCCCCTGTAACCAACTCCTGCTACTCAGTTTCTCCCTCTTTTAGGTCTACAGGGCATCACAGCAGTAAATAGCCGATGGCCCGCAGTGTCTGGTTGAGAGAAGTTGCTCGCTGTCACACTCACTGCAGGCTGCAGTGACCCAGAAAATACAGATGGATTGGACAGCTATAGGAGTAATACAAGTAAAAAAAAATTACAAATTGGCCAAGTTTGTACCCAAAGGTCAGAATGGGCTTGTTTTAAATCTTGGTTCGAGATGGTACAATGGTGCTCTGTATAGCTTGTGTATTAAACTATATGTAGCAGACTTTTAATGCACTTTAACTTCTGTATCAGCACCATGGAGAGCTCCAGAGAGAGAAATAGAGGCCATTACGTTGCTCCCATCTCATGTTGAAGGACAGCAAGGCTAAAATGAAAGCTCAATATAGAATCCATTACGATCGTTCGCTCTCTCTCCTATTGCTGGCATTCTCAAAGCATCTTGTAGAATACAGACAGATATTGAATAAGATACAGGAAAAACCCTACTGCATAAAGATTTTCTTGAAAGTCAAGAATGTGGACGAACAATAGGTTTTGAAAATAGCATTCACCAGAGGTGATGGCTTTGTACTTTGGATTGATGTTGATCATTTCCTGCTACTGACTCTTTCCACAAATAGGATTAAAACATGGTGTTGTTTTTTAAACAATAGTTGCTTAATGAATTTTGATTGTCAACTTTAGGAGGTCAATAAATATTATATGAGCTTTTATTTTATTTTGCAACTCTGATATCAAAATTTGGGACATGTCTAAATGCAGTTTAAAACCCCAATTTTTCTATTTTCCAGAATTAAGCTTAATTAATCTAATATTATTATTATTATTAAAAGGGTTAAGAGGGTTGAATAGTTTATGCAAATATACAATAGCTTGATGTACATGTTAAGTTGTTGTTTCTTAAATGATGGTAATTATTTGGGACACATTAAAATCTATAAATATTTTTACTACATTGAATCACTGTAAATGCCTTTTCAACAGATTATTTTGTTGATTTTGTGATTTTATTTGTTAGATACAGACAGGGTATAGGCTTTTGATGTGTTTAAGGGTGTGTTCACACTTGTAATTCAGTTCTTTTGGATCTTTGGATTCAGACCAAAAAAATAAAATGATACATTTATTCCTGCTTCACTTAGCATTCACACTGTCCGTTTTAAGGCCGAGCCTAAAGATGCAAAACAAACAAAACAAAAAAAACGACTTTTATGATGTATATTTTGCGACGGAACTTACCTAACACCCAAAACAATGTTGTGTACTGGACTAAATCCGCTACTTTTTTTTTTTGCATATGTGTACATACACAGATCAGGCATAACATTATGACCACCTTCCCAATATTGTGTTGGTCCTCCTTTTGCTGCCAAAACAGTCCTGACCTGTTGAGGCATGGACTCCACTAGACCCCTGAAGGTGTGCTGTGGTATCTGGCACCAAGATGTTAGCAGCAGATCCTTTAAGTCCTGTAAGTTGCGAGGTGGGGCCTCCATGGATTGGACTTGTTTGTTCAGCACATCCCACAGATGCTTAAGTAGGTGGTACGTGTCAAAGTAACATCCACATGGATGGCAGGACCCAAGGTTTCCCAGCAGAACATTGCCCAAAGCATCACACTGCCTCCACCGGCTTTCCTTCTTCCCATAGTGCATCCTGGTGCCATGTGTTCCCCAGGTAAGCGGCGCACACGCACCCGGCCATCCACGTGATGTAAAAGAAAATGTCAGACCAGGCCACCTTCTTCCATTGCTCCGTGGTCCAGTTCTGATGCTCACGTGCCCACTGTTGGTGCTTTCGCCTGTGGACAGGGGTCAGCATGGGCACCCTGACTGGTCTGCGGCTATGCAGACCCATACGCAACAAACTGCGATGCACTGTGCATTCTGACACCTTTCTATCATAACCAGCATTAACTTCTTGAGCAATTTGAGCTACAGTAGCTTGTCTGTTTGATTAGACCACACGGGCCAGCCTTCGCTCCCCACGTGCATCAATGAGCCTTGTCCGCCCATGACCCTGTCTGCAGTTCACCACTGTTCCTTCCTTGGACCACCTTTGATAGATACTGACCACTGCAGATCGGGAACACCCCACAAGAGCTGCAGTTTTGGAGATGCTCTGACCCAGTCGTCTAGCCATCACACTTTGGCCCTTGTCAAACTCGCTCAAATCCTTACTCTTGCCCATTTTTCCTGCTTCTAACACATCAACTTTGAGGACAACATTTTCACTTGTTGCCTAATATATCCCACCCGCTAACAGGTGCCGTGATGAAGAGAAAATCAGTGTTATTCACTTCACCTGTCAGTATAAAATGTATAAAGGAGTCATCTGCTGCAAGGAGAACTGTAATGGTCCTATATGATGAGAAAAACCATGTATGCTTGAGCATTCTGTCGTTTTTAGGGTCACATCTTGTGACATCACATCCTGTTTTTGGTTTGTTTAGATGGTTTTGGTCCGTGTTGCGTTTATATTTCAATCGAAGTTTGTTTGGAAGCGGAGGTTTACACTTATTAAAAGGAACCACAGTAACAGAGCAATCGCACCAGAGATCATTTTAATCGAACCAAACCTGCCAAGTGTGAACACACCCTTAAACCACATACTTTTTCTGCTTGGTAATTTTATATTACAACAATTTATCAAACATATCTAATGCTTAAAATATGTGTCTACTAACTGCCATTTTACATCCTGGAAGCCAGTGTAATATTACTAATGATTTCTGTAATTGTCATAGAGGCGTGTTTGGTATGCTGAGAAAGCATGAATGTGCTTTATGCGATTAATGTGTGTGAGTGTATTTGTAATGAAAACACATGTAAGTGTCCATTAGTCTCACAGCATTTGTGTGTAAGTGTGATGGAGTGTAAGACAGAAGTGTTTCTGGTGAGTTTACACAGCAGATGCTTGTTGCTCTGTTTCCATAGCAACTTGTGACACAGATGTCACACCATCCCGTCATTTCAGTCTCATTAATCAAACTCTGATTTGCTTAGCCTGGAGCATATATTCACCGGATGCTGAATCACCTCTGTCACCTCGTGCAATTAAGGGTTATTTATGATGTCTAGTTTATGAGGAGGTCAAATGAAGATGTTGGTGCTGGTAGTTACTTAAAGTAGCCATATTTTATACACTTGTAGCATTTTTTTCCATTAAGTCAATGGTCTGGTATAAGTGGTCAAGGGTACTTATTCCAGTTGAATTTAGTTTTACAAAGCCATGTTCCCACCACCAGTATATTCGACATCAGATAAACCCACCGCAAATGGCAGTGTCTTTTCCTTTCTAATAGGCATTTTTAGTCAAAAATATGGCTGCATGATATATATTGTCCCTTTAAAGACAAGAGTATGGTTTGCATATCTGTGCATGAGAGAGATAGAAAAAAAACGAAGAGAGCAAGAATGTACATGCCAATCATGAAATTCCTTCATCATTCAGACATTCTTTAATGAAATATTCAGCCTATCAGTTCACATAAAGACACAGATATGACTTATACTAGTACCCTGGAGGCAAAAAGTTTTTCTAGTAATAGCACCAAAAGTATAGAAATTAATATAAACAGAATGTACAAAAACAAAACAAAGTTGAGTTCTATATACTCAGAATAATTCTGTTAGGATTATCCCACAAATGTGTGCATATACAGTGGGATCCCAAAACAATTCTGAAATCACTGAAAATCGATTTTTTTTGTTTCCATTTAAAGTTAGGATTTTGAACATTTAAACACTAATTAAGAGATTATGATATTTATTTCAATTATCCAATTATCCAGATTTTATTGTTATGATAATAATATAATTTGTAATTAAATATTTTATATTAAAGCCTTATATTAAGCCATAACCCCTGTTATGCTATTTTAAAGTTTCATAATTGTTTTGTAGGTCTCTTACTGTAACAATGATTGGCAAGTTATAGCTGAACCCATGTGCAGTTTATTAATCCAAACATAAACAAAATACAGACTAGCCTAGACTAGACTAGGAACAGGAATCTCACCAAACAGTGGTTACACAAACAAAGATAGACCAAGGTGTCACAGATACACCATGTCTGCACTACACTTCCCAGCACCCTCCTTGATTCTCACCCGTATGCACTTCGTTATCACCTGCACCTGCACCTCATCTCCTCATCACTACAGGCAGCATATAAGCACACACCTCACACAGTCACTTTGTCTGGTCTCGTTTAAGGAAGGACTCACTTACCTGTATTCTATGTTTGCTACATATCTTTATCGTCTCTCCTGATCCTTCATGTCTCCATCATCTTCCTAGTCCTCCGTGTCTGTATATCCTCTCCATCTCCAAGTCTCCAGCCAATCTCTAGTCTCTCTCCCGAGGTGTGTGCTCCATCATTCAGCTTCTCCGCCATCCACGACCTCCTCATCCATATTCAACGATAAAGACTGTCAGTATTCCTATTCACCATTCATCTACAAACCCGATTCCAAAAAAGTTGGGACACTGTACAAATTGTGAATAAAAAAGGAATGCAATAATTTACAGATCTCATAAACTTATATTTTATTCACAATAGAATATAGATAACATATCAAATGTTGAAAGTGAGACATTTTGAAATGTCATGCCAAATATTGGCTCATTTTGGATTTCATGAGCGCTACACATTCCAAAAAAGTTGGGACAGGTAGCAATAAGAGGCTGGAAAAGTTAAATGTACATATAAGGAACAGCTGGAGGACCAATTTGCAACTTATTAGGTCAATTGGCAACATGATTGGGTATAAAAAGAGCCTCTCAGAGAGGCAATGTCTCTTAGAAGTCAAGATGGGTAGAGGATCACCAATTCCCCCAATGCTGCGGCGAAAAATAGTGGAGCAATATCAGAAAGGAGTTTCTCAGAGAAAAATTGCAAAGAGTTTGAAGTTATCATCATCTACAGTGCATAATATCATCCAAAGATTCAGAGAATCTGGAACAATCTCTGTGCGTAAGGGTCAAGGCCGGAAAACCATACTGGATGCCCGTGATCTTCGGGCCCTTAGACGGCACTACATCACATACAGGAATGCTACTGTAATGGAAATCACAACATGGGCTCAGGAATACTTCCAGAAAACATTGTCGGTGAACACAATCCACCGTGCCATTCGCCGTTGCCGGCTAAAACTCTATAGGTCAAAAAAGAAGCCATATCTAAACATGATCCAGAAGCCCAGGTGTTTTCTCTGGGCCAAGGCTCATTTAAAATGGACTGTGGCAAAGTGGAAAACTGTTCTGTGGTCAGACGAATCAAAATCTGAAGTTCTTTTTGGAAAACTGGGACGCTATGTCATCCGGACTAAAGAGGACAAAGACAACCCAAGTTGTCATCAGCGCTCAGTTCAGAAGCCTGCATCTCTGATGGTATGGGGTTGCATGAGTGCGTGTGGCATGGGCAGCTTACACATCTGGAAAGGCACCATCAATGCTGAAAGGTATATCCAAGTTCTAGAACAACATATGCTCCCATCCAGACGTCGTCTCTTTCAGGGAAGACCTTGCATTTTCCAACATGACGATGCCAGACCACATACTGCATCAATTACAACATCATGGCTGTGTAGAAGAAGGATCCGGGTACTGAAATGGCCAGCCTGCAGTCCAGATCTTTCACCCATAGAAAACATTTGGCGCATCATAAAGAGGAAGATGCGACAAAGAAGACCCAAGACAGTTGAGCTACTAGAAGCCTGTATTAGACAAGAATGGGACAACATTCCTATTCCTAAACTTGAGCAACTTGTCTCCTCAGTCCCCAGACGTTTGAAGACTGTTATAAAAAGAAGAGGGGATGCCACACAGTGGTAAACATGGCCTTGTCCCAACTTTTTTGAGATGTGTTGATGCCATGAAATTTAAAATCAACTTATTTTTCCCTTAAAAAGATACATTTTCTCAGTTTAAACATTTGATATGTCATCTATGTTGTATTCTGAATAAAATATTGAAATTTGAAACTTCCACATCATTGCATTCTGTTTTTATTCACAATTTGTACAGTGTCCCAACTTTTTTGGAATCGGGTTTGTACTTTGTCTCTTCTGATATACTCACCATCCAGTCTGCGTATAGTTCTGCTGTCAATAAAACTCTGTTTTATTAATATCATCCTTGTTGTGAGTCTCTGTTCCGTAACACAAGGAACAATGAAACATGAGGGCAATATATACACATGGACTAATTACTTAACATGACACACCTGTGAACAATCAGACAATGAACCAATCAGAATATTAAACAAGGCTAGGGAAGCACATGACATGATCACATGACGGGATAAGGGAATCACGTGACAAACCAGGAAACAAAGGAACCATGGCTGCGTTCAGCGAAAGGTTTTTTTTAACTGAAACGATGGTGCGTTGAACAACCTGTTCTGATGATGCAAGAGTTGCAACTATGGCAGCTGTGAAGGACATTCTTTGTGTTCTTATTGAAGAATTTTTTCAGAGCCTGATGAAATCAGTATAAATACGTGTTTAATACTGCAAAATACGCTCAATTTTCTAGTCACTCCGTCCAGAATAAAAGAGAACATCCCAATTGAGTGAAGGGTTTTGTGGAAACTGTGGTTTCTAATTATTGTGATCCAACATTTGCCTCGCATTTCAGGATAAAAAGACAAACATGTCTTCTAATATCGTCAATTGTTGCATATACCGAGCTGCAGCGGACACATTTGTAAACGACTTTACTTGGACCCATTGTTTGAGCTGTCTCTTTAATACCGTGTGGTTTATATACATGTTGCTGCTGATTGGGCTGACGTTTTTGACACACCCACCAAACAAGAGAAAATGTATCTCAAACCCCGTTGCACACCGTTTCCAGGAAACATGTCGTTCAACCCAAAAACCGTAGCAAAACGTTGCGCACCAGTTTGAGCTTGAACGTGCCCCATGACTATGACTAAACTGCAAAATAAAAGACATGAAACATAAACGTGAACCAAAACCCAAAACAGACGTGACAACTACAATAGGTTCACATGCATCCAAAGTAAAAAAAATTGTTGCATCTCCTCTTTTCTCACAGCGTCTGAAACGACTCAAGGATCCTTCTTTCCGAGAGCCTACTCTGCTCTGATTGGTCAGATTGTCCAGTCTGTTGTGATTGGTCGACCGCTTACAACAGGGAAACGTCCATTACCATATCTGAATTTCAGCTCCAGAAGGCTTCTTCAGCACTTGATACACAGCGATAAGAATAGTAATGATGGCGGTGGATGAGGAGTCCTCATCCTTTGGAAGTGCATGCAGAGTGGATTTGCTTTTGCCACTCATGTCGACAACACAAACCAAACACTTACAGGCCTCATCTACAACTACAGTATTGGAGGGAAAAAGATGATGGTAGCCAATGAAGATCATAGGCGAGCATTATGCAAAATTGTTACAAACGTTTTAGGCAGAATAGAATCGAATCTTTTGGGATGCAATAACTACATTTGTTGTGGAAAACTTGCAGACCTTTTACATTCAAAAATAGCTATATTACTAAAGAATAATAGGGTACTTTCAGATAGAAGCTGTGTGGTGGATTTAGACTGCACTGTTTGCTGTCATACGTGTAGCACATGTTCTGGTAAACTGAAGGAATGGTTACGTAAAGCAGCCGTTCCAATCAAGATTCTAGATCTGTTTTGCTGTTGCTAGAACTGAACCTGCTATTTATGGATAATTGAGCCCTGACCTTCAAAGCCCACATCATGTGATATGCATTGAAATTAATGAAACATATGTAGCCTCCCTGTCTCCATGGCAACCCCGCTTCAGCATCCATGGCACAGTGAGCGCACACTTAAGCTTTCGGTTCTCAGTGTGTAATCACACTGTGGCCATCTATATCCACGGCAACAGCAGGAAGACCAATTCAGGCTTTATAGAAATTAGAGGCACTGCCTGAATTCAGAACTTGTAGATCCATTATTCAGAGGGGAAGCAAAGATTCTCATTTTGCTTGAATTGAATTGTTATTCTCCACCAGGTAGCTTAAAGACCTTTCATGCTGTCGTCGCCATTCTAATATTATAATTTGGTATACTTCTACTGGCTGATTAGTGTGTTGGTAACTAGTATTGGACATTTCTGCTCTGTGGTTTTTTTTGCTCCTTGGTCAACGTAGAATCTTAGTCAAGGTTTCTTGCACAAAAAAACATTATTTACTTTTTAAAGGCTATTTTTCATCTTCTTCCTAGATTTATTTGACCATTTTTCCTACTATTGCTTTCAGACTACTATGTAAATGGCCTCATTGCATTTGAAAAGAGAAACAGCACTTTCTCCAACTTTTTGCAAGTTTGTTGTTCAGCCCATTGTATGGTATAATAAAAACAATCTGCGCTGAAATGTGTACATGGTCCTGGTTTTATTGTGAACAATTAATGGGTGCATGTTATTCTTAAAAAAATGTATATTTGTCTTTTTAATCTTTTTTCGAAATGTTAAAACTTCTTTCCTCTGAAATGACTTTTTTCATCACCACCCTTCCAACCACCTTTCTTTTAGAAATCATTTTTCATAATCCAATTCAATCTTAATAGATAATATCAAGTAGGCCTATTGACCTACATTTTTTCTATTTTTATTTCAAATTACATAATTTTTCTCAAATACCTCACATTACAGAAGTAAAATGGATTGTGAACACTGTATATATGAACGCAAGTATATGCAGAGCGGCAGTTTAGGATATTAGATATTAGTATCTGTCCTACTTCCTCCTTGATTACTTATTATGACCTGGTTGATAAATACAAAGTTTTGTCATGAAACTCTAGATGGCGCAGGCTGATAGGTCCTTAACTCAGTCTGCTTGCAATCACATCATTCTCTAGGGCACAGCTGATAGGTTCCTGCTGTTGTTAGTAGACAATGAGCTTGCTGCTCAACTTTCAAATACTTCAGTCAGTGGCCCTGTCCCAAATAGCACACTTCATATGCACTTTCGGTCTTGTGGACTCTTGATGCGCATTTTTGCAGAGCCCTCACTAAAGCGAGCTCCACAGCAGACTTCTTCCCAAGAGTCAAAACGGCGTTACGTCCCGTACTTGCTCGGCAGCAGCAGCAATAGCCAACAGCATCAGCAGCGTAGCAGATCTATTCTGCCAAGGCCAAACATATTAACATTGTCATATTTATTACCATACCAAACAATTTGAGTTGTCATGACAAAAATATATGTGCTTAAAGGGGACCTATTATGCCCATTTTTACAAGATGTAATATAAGTCTCAGGTGTCCCCAGAATGTTTCTGTGAAGTTTCAGCTCAAAATACCCCACAGATAATGTATTATACAATGTTGTAAATTCCCATTTTTGAGTGGAAGGAAAAACATGCTATTTTTGTGCATGTGTCTTTAAATGCAAATGAGCTGCTGCTCCCCACCCCGTTTTCCAGAAGAGGGCAGAGCCTTTACAGCTCTTGCCTCGGAATAGAGGGTATGCATTAACGTCATTTTCCTGCTGCAACATGCCCCCTCAGCCGGACTGAGCACCAAAAGAGGTGCTGCGTGACTGGATTTAATAGGGGAAACTGCGAAAACGTGAGTAAAACAAACGATTATCAGTTTAAACTAAAGGTTGGACTCGATAGTGTTCCTTACAACTTACCAAAGATCCTGTGATCCATGGATATTGACATGCAGCCAGGAATCGTTTTCTGATTTCAATGCCAGGGAAATACATAAAGCAAATTTGCCTGTGAACGCTTTATATAAATACAATATAGGTAGGTCTAAATCCGGGTCATCACATATATCAATGCTATATATATTGTCATATCGTCCAGCCCTAAAACTTGTATAGTTTTTGTCAGTGTTTATTTGAAAACATCCAATTAAGCAGAATTTAAGATGGTAAGTATTCAACAGATGAGTTGTCAATACAGTATATAACAATACAATATATAGGGTATGATTTTACCCCAAAATTCAACATATTGACAAAATGATACCTGCAAATCCACGTTTCGCTGCCTGGAGTTCAGTTGTTTCTGTGAACTGCACCGATCCATTTGCTTCTCTTTTCTGTAGCTTTCGACAGTCTGTAAAAATATACCTCAGATTTCCTGTCAAATCTATTTGTTCAGTCAATCACAAAGCTCTTTTTCATTTTAGATGTTCTTTGTGTGTTTTCCACGGCATTCACGCTGTAAACCAATGCTGCCACTCAGTGGCTATATCCGCAGCCACTCCGGCCAACGGTGACGTCACGTGCATACCCTCTATACTCTTCCAAAAACTAAAACATCTGTTTGGTTTTTATTATCATCTCTATCGCGGTCATACTCACGTGACATTGCAGTTCTTCACCATCATGAAAGTTTATTATCTGCATGCGTTTTAAAGCCATATCAGTCTAAACTTCAGATATATGGTTTTGTGAACACACACACCCGAAGCACATGCACAGAAAGCTGAATGTCAGACAGCGTCCCGTGAGTATTAAAAAAAGTTCTCTTTCACGTTTAAAATGTCAAATACACACAAAGTTCACATAAACACAGTTGGTTAAGTCTGTGAACGTAAACAGCAAGTAAAGAAATCGCATGTGTATATGAGATGTGTGTATTAAAGGGAAAGCAGCATAATATACAATACCTACTGCTATATGTGCTGTTAATATGAATCAAACAACAAAACAGAAAATCACTCACTGCTCTTGATTGAATAACTTTAGTAATAAGATTACATTTCTTACTTGAATGCTGCTGTTAAATGCTCTGGAGAGGAGATAAACATGGCGGACTGTGTACAGCTCACTGAGGGCGGGGTCTATGCTAATAGGGCAGAGTCCGTCAGAAGTCGTGGGCAGGGCCTAAGCATACACAGATCAGGCATAACATTATGACCACCGTCCTAATATTGTGTTGGTCCACCTTTTGCTGCCAAAACAGCCCTGACCTGTTGAGGCATGGACTCCACTAGACCCCTGAAGGTGTGCTGTGGTATCTGGCACCAAGATGTTAGCAGCAGAACCTTTAAGTCCTGTAAGTTGCAAGATGGGACCTCCATGGATCGGACTTGTTTGTTCAGCACATCCCACAGATGCTCGGTTGGATTGAGATCTGGGGAATTTGGAGGCCAAGTCAACACCTCAAACTCGTTGTTGTGCTCCTCAAACCAATCCTGAACCATTTTTGCTTTGTGGCAGGGAACATTATCCTACTGAAAGAAACCACAGGGAATACTGTTTCCATGAAAGGGTGTACATGGTCTGCAACAATGCTTAGGTAGGTGGTACATGTCAAAGTAGCATCCACATGGATGGCAGAACCCAAAGTTTCCCAGCAGAACATTGCCCAAAGCATCACACTGCCTCTGCCGGCGTGCCTTCTTCCCATAGTGCATCCTGGTGCCATGTGTTCCCCAGTTAAGTGACGCGCACTGTTGGCGCTTTCGGCGGTGGACAGGGGTCAGCATGGGCACCCTGACTGGTCTGCGGCTATGCAGCCCCATACGCAACAAAATGCGATGCACTGTGTATTCTGACACCTTTCTATCAGAACCAGCATTAACTTCTTGAGCAATTTGAGCTACAGTAGCTCGTCTGTTTGATCGGACCACACGGGCCAGCCTTCGCTCCCCACGTGCATCAATGAGCCTTGGCCGCCCATGTCACCACTGTTCCTTCCTTGGACCACTTTTGATAGATACTGACCACTGCAGACCGGGAACACCCCACAAGAGCTGCAGTTTTGGAGATGCTCTGACCCAGTCGTCTAGCCATCACAATTTGACCCTTGTCAAACTTGCTCAAATCCTTACGCTTGCCCGTTTTTCCTGCTTCTAACACATCAGCTTTGAGGACAAAATGTTCACTTGCTGCCTAATATATCCCACCCACTAACAGGTGCCGTGATGAAGAGATAATCAGTGTTATTCACTTCACCTGTCATAATGTTGTGCCTGATCGGTGTATGCGACGTCACACTGCTAGAATCTGCAAACGGCTTGTTCTGAGACACTGCTTACGATTTATGGGGATTAAAAAAAAAGAGGAGTGGGTGGAATTTTACCATTATACGGTGGTTGTGTACACACACTGACGACACACTTATGTTCAAACACCATGTAAAAGTGAATTTTGCATAATAGCTCCCCTTTAATTTCCAAGAGATGTGGATGCATTGCAATTTATTACAAATCTGTAAATAACTTTTAGTCAGACACAAATAACTCTTAGCCTGTGTTTATAATACAAATATTTGAATAAGAGAAATGGTTTGAGGCTGAAAACAGAGATAGTACATCTGCATACATTCCAGCTCCTAATATGAAGAAAACCAGGGAAAAGATTAAATTAAACTCTTTAAAATACCTCTATCTCAGATATTCTTTGCCCTCATTTTATTCTGTAGTACATTGTCTTTTTTATTTCTTCATCATTCTTTTATCAAGCTGCCTGATGCTGCAGCAGCTCTCAGGAACCTTGTTACACAGCGCCATTATCTCCTACTTCACTCATGTGCGTGTTTAAAATTTAATGTCATGTTCTCGTCCTCAGAGTTTGAGTATCCTCTCTAGATATGAGCATCCGGACCCAAACCAGATAAGAGGTGTGGAAAGACATCAAAAAGAGGCCTAGCAACATTTGTTTTTAGTGCAAGTTACGTAACTTGAGAGGCACGTAACCATGCAGAGATCTGCATCTCTGAGAGGAGATGATGTGGTGGGTGTCTAGCAGGATCAGACCAGGAATAAGGCATTTAGATTCCCAAGGGCCCAGCAGCTGGTTCCCACTACAGAGATGGAGAAGATCAGAGGGAGAGAGTGTCAGTGCTGAATGACAGTGATGTAGATGGATGAGAGATGAAAATTGGGCTTTGGTGAGCTACCTACATATGCAGCATTTTAAGTAACTACTGACACGAGGGCTGTTCCAGAATTAGGCAGTATTTTTATGCTTTACAAGATACCTTTTGGACAAAGGCAGTATTGTGTGTCCTTCATGGAGAAGGCAGTCCCATTTTGCACTGTAGTAAGCTTAGTGAAAAGGAATATATCCAATATAACAGATAAGTGAGAGAAATGTTGATTATGAATATGCTTGGTAGTTACCATGTCCTGCGCTGTGAAATGTTGAACTATAATAATTTTTACGATTTATAAGATTTGTTTGTTTGTTTTTGAAAAAGGTCTCTATGCTCACCAAGGCTGCATTTACTTGATCAAAAATACATTAAAACACTAATGTTGTATAATATTATTACAATAATAATATTAAAATAACTGGTTTCTATTTTAATACATTAGTTTAAAATGTAATTTATTCCTGTGATGGCAAAGCTGCATTTTCAGCATCATTACTCCAGTCTTCAGTGTCACATGATCCTTTAGAAATAATTCTAATATGCTGATTGTATAAAACATTTCTTATTATTATTGATGTTGAAAACGGATGTTCTGCTTATATTTTTGTGGAAACCATAATACATTTTTGTGCAGGATTCTTTAATGAATATAAAGTAAAAAAACATTTATTTGAAATAGAAATCTTTTGTAACATTATAAATGTCTTTACATTTATACTTACATTTTTGACCAATTTAATGCATCCTTGCTGAATAAAAGTATGCATTTTTGCAAAAAACAAACAAAGTTTTGAATGGCAGTTATATACTGCGATTCTTTATAATTAAAACAAAAATAGTGAAATAAATTAGATTAGACTATTTTACCAAATATTTGTGTAATTTTTGAGTATCATGTAATTGGCAAAATGCTTAACAAACTTGAAATTAATTGTAAGTCGAGTTTCCTGCCTGTTTTTTTATGTTTAATGTTGTGTCTGCCAACGTAGAATGTTCCAAATCAATCACTCATTTCAGTTGTGATCCTCCCTTAGAATTTAGCTGCATTTGAAGACAGTAAAACAACAAGAAGGCTCACTGGAATTTGGAATAGAGCCATGAAGTGACCGGAGGAGGGAAAGACAGAGCAAGGTGATTGATCCATATGTTAGATTGATCTATTGATTTTGCATTTCTCTATCCATCACTGTCTCTTTTAGTGGGCGTACAATGTGTCCTCTCCACAGGTGAGCTTAGAGAACGCACAGAGATGCTATTCCTGTCACAAGCATCATGTAGACCCGCTGACTTAAGGGGGGTTTATTGATTAGACAGGCTTCTTACTGTGCACAGATAGGAACAGCAGTATTCATGTGTGTGCGTTTTCATCAGGCACACATTCCTGTGCTATGGCTGAACAGGAAGTCCAAGTCATCTTTTTCATCATCATACCCTGTATATCAGTATTCTGAAGCTGAAAGATACATTTTGAGATAAAAGAAAGTTCTAAAAACTCTGTTAAAATGCTAATTATGTTCAAAGTGTTTGAGGGGGGAGCCTTGATAGGTCTCAGCCTCACCTACGACCGCCCACAGTCCATTCACTGACCGTCTGATGCAAAATGCATACAAAACTGGCAGAACTAGCAGAAAACGACAATTGCAATCTGATTGGCTGGCGCTGAGCAGCTTCTGGGAGTTGGGGTGCAGAATTCTGCCTAGAAACAAGGTTTATGCAATGAGCACCTTTGAGGAACAACTGGATTGTTAAAGTTTACCAGGGTAGTGGCATCCAATTATTTGAAAGATACTGACTTTTATTTGAGGCACTTAGTGTTGGTGAAATTAACTGTAACTGTAAGTAACCTCTTTGTTTTCTGTATATATCTGTAAAATAATCTATACAGTACTTATCAATTGCAGATGGACATAAATTCTATTTTCAAAGTCTGACCAGATAATTTCTTCTGTGTTTTCTGTTCAGTCATTCTTGGCATGATTCTGTTGGTTTCAGCCTAGAGTGATAAACCAAACTGTTCCAATTAAATGAACAGCATTTAATAGACCAGACAGGTCCATGAATCATATATCATAGATACATACTAAATAGAGATTTTCTTTGCCTTGCCAATGTTTCCTTGTTTGCTCAGGAATTATATCACTAGGCTTATTTGAAGAGAAAGATCTGCAATGAGGGAGAATCATGGGTCTTTGATCCATATAAACCATCCCATTATTCAAATATTTGAAATTGATTTGCTTTGTTGAGCCCTAATCAAGAGCTTCTTGGATCCAGGTAAATTCAGGATGTGCCGTAGCTTTTGAAAGAACACATACTTTAAATGAGGCCTATAAAAAGTAAACATTAGGCGTGGAAGAGTCTCAAGTCATAATGAGAAAGTTAAGAAAATGAGATTCAGCTTAAAAAGCACAGTGGGAAAAACTTGATAAATATTTTCCTTCTTTCTGTCATGCAGATGGAAAAGTGCTAACTACTAAAATAAATGAACTGTATTTTAAAGTAGGTGTAAAAGGATCAAGGGAATGGGAAGGACAGATGGGCGGGTCATTGTTGATTTAGCATAACACAAGCACGAGTAAACCCCAAAAGTGTTTCTGACAAATATACACACACACACACACACATGACTCTGCTGTGTATCCGGCCTTCCTACACAGCAGTGCTGAAGTAAGCCAATCTGTGTTCCTGCTGTAAAAATGTGTCACACTAACTAGTGGTGACTGTACAAAAAGAAGTATTTGGGTCAGAGTTTCTACAAAGTAGGATAAATGACTGACTTTCAGGTTTTTCCCCCAATCCATTTTGTTTGTGTATTGGTTTAGAATGCCTCTGATACTCTCTGATAATTGCAAACCTGGAAAACAAATGTTACCCATTACATGTCATCATTTATCCTCAGCTCTTCAGTTGCAGTTTGGCAGATTTTTTTGTTGAAGTGAAAGCAAACTTAAGCACCGGTATGGCTGGAAGTTAGATGTAGATTTATATTAATGAACTGTATGTTTAAAAAAATAATAATTAATTTGTAAATATATCTTATAAATATATTTTTGTTATATACGTTTGTAATCTTCTGAAAAGGAATCTTCTGCACATTTTAATGGACTTAAAGATAAAAGATTGATCCTATTGCTGTTTGAGAAGGAGTTAAGCATGCAGGTGGGCATTATCATTTCAAAGCAGTGGTGAAGTAAGGTATTTTAAGAAAGGACTGACTTTCAATTACATTACTGAAGGTTTTCCATTGAAGGTGGCATATTTCACTTGGAGTTACATAATCCCCACGTTTGTGAGCCCAGCACGACTCCAAGAACTTCAAGCGAAGACCGGGGCACCACGGGGCACAGACTTCACTGCTGCTACACAGATGCTAACAGACATGCTTGAGTGTGTGTGTGCGTGTGTGTGTGTATTTATAGATCCATGCAGCTTCTTGAAAACAGATACTTGAATAATTTCCTCGTTAAAACAAATTTGAAACGTAGTTATTAAAGACGAAACTGGAAATTTTGTCTATAGGCAAGATAGCATCTCAGCAAATTGTTAAACTCACAATTTTATGCAAATTTTATGCAAAAGAATGTATGCAGAAGAAAGAGTAAGCTAAAATCAGTGTATTTGTACACTGCTTTTATATATATATATATATATATATAGAGAGAGAGAGAGAAATTAATACTTTTATTCACTAAAGACACATTAAAATGATGAAAAGTGACAGAAAAAATGTAAGAAATTCTAATTCAAATAAATGCTGTTCTTCTGAACTTACTATTCATAAAATAATATTGAGGAAAAAGGTATCATGGTTTCCAGAAAAATATTAAGCAGGATGACTGTTTTCAACATTGATAATAATAAGAAATGCTTCTTGAGCAGCAAATCAGCATACTAGAATGATTTCAGGATCATGTGACACTGAAGACTGGAGTAATGATGCTGAAATTTCAGCTTTGCCATCACAGCAAATAAATTTTGATCAACTAAATGCAGCCTTGGTGAACATAAGAGAACTGTACAATAGACCCTTCTCTATGCTGCAGTATTGTACAGAACAACATCAGCACAGCTAATGCCAGGTTCAGAACAAATATTATGCGGTTTTGACTCCTAAATTCTTGTCTTGTCGTGGGCAAGAAACATGTCAGACCTCGAAGGTGAGAAGGTGGAAGAGAAGGTGGAACTAGTGAATGACTTCCGGAAACAAGAGCGTAAACAAACATTGGCTTCCAAAGCGGCGTGTTAGCTTAATGCTAATTCCAGTACTCACTGGGTTTCTAAAGGTGGATGCCTCTGCTATCGTTCACCAGCATATATCTTTTTTACTCTGTCCTGGTAATCCCTCGAGGAAACATTATAAAGGCAGGAGTATTGTTGCCATATCTCCACAAACCTTTCCTCCATAGCATAATTCCACCTAGCAGCACCAATACCATTGTCTCTCTTTCATTTCTCCAGGTTTTTAAACGTCATCTTGCCGTCAACTTGACATTGCGTCCCGACGCCCATTGTCACCATGACACCCTACGTCAAACGGATCGTGCCAAAATCGGGCTGATATAGAGTGGTGCAGGTATGACGTCACTTTGTAAGCCAACCGGCAGTTAGCATCACGCTGGTTCCCTCGAGAAAAACCCAATAGGATTTTCCCATAGGCTTTTGGATTATCGTAAAAAACAAGCTCTGTGATCAACAAAAGTTTATGATACTTACACGTTTTGTCCATCAAGATAATTATCACAGATGAACACAGCTTTTGTTAATTTTGAAGCCTAAATGCAGTCGCCAGAAGTAAAAAGCTAAAGGTAGGCTATAAACGGACTACACCACAGTCCCGCAATTTCAACGTCACCATCACTAAGCTTCCAGCAACTCTTTCCGTTTTTATCTAAAAACATTTTCCCATAACGTTTGACTTAGACTGGTTTATAAGAGCACAATTATAAGCATAATGAGGTTGTAAAAGTGGACTGAGTTTACCTTTTTGGCGTGATAACGTTTGGCGTGATAACGTTTAGTCACATTTAGCCACTTGTTAGCAACCGCCTTTTTCAAGACACGTAACAGCTTAAAAAAATTACAAGTGGGGTAATACTGATGTATTTTATGTCGTAGAATAAAACGTGAAAGTGTCTTGAGCTTGTGTTCACCACAGACCTTATTTCAGCCATTTAACCAAAATCCCATTAAAAAAAACCCATTGACGAGGGAACCGGAAGTGCTAAAATGCTAACTCGCTTCCGCGTTTTGGCCTACAAAGTGATGTCATACCTGCACCACTCTATTGTGTAGTCTGAACCTGGTATAACATGGCAGCCTCTTAGTTTTAATGTTTAATTGCTGTAGATATCTAAGGAGTGTCTAGCTCCTCCATCACAATGTTGTGTATGTGTGCATGTTTTTTTGTGCATATTTACTTCCTGTGAGCGCATTTGAGAGGAGTCGAAATAATTAGTGCTTTCAATGATCAGAGACGGAGACTGTCACCATGGAGACTAGATATTGTGAAACAGCATGTTATTACTGTAATGCTCAAAACAGTCAGTAAGTAGCAACTCTCACTGGGCCTGAAAAAGTTCTTTAGCATTTAAAATAAAGCACCAAGCAGAGACTTTCATAAAGAAAACAGTAATGGTTTTGTATATTTAATTTGACTTAATAGATAGCAATGAGTGAGTATCATGGATTGGCCATGGGACCCACATTTTCTTATGGTCATTAAGCCGCGACCCACATTTTAAGCTAATTTATTTCTCAAAAATGGATGACACACACAAGTACCATCCCTCTTTACTCAACATACACGTAACTGTAAGATTTTCACTAACACTGATGAATAAACAGTAAGCTAAGACTATTAAATAGCAGCTCCAAACAAGTTTTTGTTAATACAATAAAGTTAGTAAGTTGGTATGAGCCACTGCACAGTCATCAGAAATATAGAAAACTGCACAAAGTGAAAATAAAGGGGTATTTTAGGTTAAGGTTACGGAAATTACAGTTATCATGGTAAATAGACAATCCTAACATGTACTTGATAAAACATATGAACACTGATCCTGATGAGCATCATACCTGCATGCAAATCCTTCCCAGCTAACACATGACGTACCAGTTACTGTACTTTTTTTGTAATTTCATCCTCATTACTACGAGGTTGCATGCTTGTAATTTCATTTGCTCTTTATATATAGTGAAGTGACACACAGCACAATTGAAGAGAGCGCTCTGCAAGGACAGTTTAACATCTGACTTGACAGGAAAGTTACGTTATAGTAATGATACTGGCATATAGCCTGACAACATCTCATCTGACACCAGATACTGAATCAGGACAATGTGTTTTTCTCAGGCACTTTACTTAAAAAGCATCTGACAGAAGAGTCAATAGCTTTCACACACGTCTTCCAAAATAAAAGTCTTGCACCAGAAAAAAAACATTTAGAATAGTTTTTTTGTTTTTGTTTTTTGTTCTTGTTGTTCCTTTGACTACACACTCCGTGACCCACTGGTTGCAAAACACTGTCATAAAGGGCATATATATATATATATATATATTAGTTTTTATTCATTCATATTATCATATTTACAAATTTCATCAAATATTTGTTTTCTTTCATGTCAGCTTTATTTCAATGACGAAAGCATTTTTAATAGTTTTAGTATACTATAAAAACACAGCTGATTTGAGATAAAGAAGCAAACTTTATTATAACATTTTTGTCTAATGTTGTTGTTTTGACACCGAATTGAAACTAAGTGGCAAAACCTCTGCAAATGATCTGATTGGGGGCGTCACAAATATGGCCGCCGATTCAGGACACATTTGAAGCTGAATCTTGTCCCGGATGGAGGCAGTTTGTTTGCTTTGATGTGCTGATGTCTCCAGGGTGCTGTTTCTCATGCGCTCAGGCTGTATTTGGGGTCAGTCTGACAGAGTGAGCAGCTCTTTGACCATATGTGCATTATGTCTATGTCCATTTCCAGTTTGTCTGTCATGGGCCATGGTCCAGCTCCACCTCTCCACCCCTCCACCCGTCCCTCTATTCACCTTCTGTTCTTACATTCTGTCTCTTCATCAATATTAGGCTTCAGTTTATTAGATTAAACGCTCGATCATGTTTGAACAGACTGTCTCTCTCTCTTTTCTCTGAGCATGTTTGGCATTCAGCCTCTACTATCCCTCATTTTTAGTCATTCATCTCTCGCTTTTTGTCTGTTTTGTACTGACTGCGCAAAGATAATCGAGTGAGGGGTGTGAGTAATGCCAGAGTAAATCAAATCTACCTGAGTAGCAGTGTAAGGATAAGTATGTGTCATCTAGAAAGTTCTCTCAGCACAATGTTTAAGCTGATGTACTTGCAGAATTTTATATCACACTATTGTTTCTGCAATAGCATTGAATTGCTTCCTGTAGCTCAGGGGTTCCCAATCCTGGTCCTGGGCTGTGTCCATCCAGTCCTGGCCCTCTCTACCCTCATTCACTATTCCCTACATTAGTCTACTAATATAGTTCACTTAAAGGAGTGAATGAAAACGAGTGAGAGAATTTGGACACTGAGTGCGCCAGAAGGGCTGCCGTTTTTGTGTTGTTTGTGCTTGCTGTTTAATAATTATTTGAAACTTAGCAAACTGGCAGCTCTAGTAGTAATGAAAAGTTCTATCTTGTATTCTGTCATTGAATAATATAATATGTATAAACCTAAATTAAACAACTTAATAATCAATTTAAAAAGAATTTATACCTGTGTGATATTACACTATAGCCACATTGGACCAGCAGATTGCAAAATGGATAAATGGATGATTCAGATGCGGGCGGCATTTTCTGGCGAGACGCGGGAATTCATTAGACGCAACCGTGCATATGGGTATTCTCTAGCCATTAAGCATACATTGGTTAGGATTGAATGAGTGCACTGGATAACGTCCACTATGGTTTCAGACACCACTACAAATGGTTGTCCCCTCAAATAATGCCCTATTTAAGGGTATAGGGGGTGATTTTGGACACAGCTCTGGAGTACCTCCAGCATTAGACATTTTAGATAGACCCAAAATACTCTAAATTTTGAAGATGTTTTGGTAACACTTTATTTTACAGTGGCCTTTTTACATATGTTACATGTACTGTACTTACCATAGTAATAACAGTAAATTATGCATAATTACATGCAGCTAACCCTCAACCAAACCCTAATATTACTCAGTATAATTATATAATTACACTGTAGCAATGACACCGAACTGGTTAAACTATTTATGCAACAATATTATAGTATTTTTTTTCTTATTGATAGTATACAGTAAATGGTGTTTCATGTACTTTTTGCCTTGAAAACGTTGGTGAATTGGTGAATAATTGTATGAATTAGTGCAATCTCATACTTTTTTGTGCAATCTGCTTTTGTGGAGGCTATGTTTAGGGATGGACCATTCAATGTACAAATTCATACGAATCGCCACCCCGTAAAATAGGTTGGGGCTTTGCCTTCTTATTTCAGTCCAGAAGTGCTTTGGCATATGTCAGTTCACGCTGTCTGATTTTGGCAAACAGACCTGTCACTCAGAGAAAAATCTGTGTGCGCACATGTGTGTGTGTGTGAGTGCTGACATGACTAGAGTCCTATTACTGCTGTTCTGGCATATTAGTTATAAGTGAAAGTGCATGACCTGTCTAAGCACCAGACTGTGCCTTTTTAATGCCCTGTCAGTCATCTCCATGGAAACGATATCCAGCCTTATGATTGGTTAACAGTTTGGGCTTAGTTTATGTTAATGAATCTGCTTGAATGCTGTTGTTTTGACTGCTGTAAATTAAAAGTTCTGCTTGAGCTCTTTTGTCAAGCTGAAGTGGCTTCCCACCGGGAACAGGGTACACGTTTCCTCCAGCTCTCGTGGCTCTGCTCTGCTCTGGTTCACCCCCACCCATCCCTCATCATTTAGTCATTAGAGTTGCTCCTGTTCTCTGCCTAAGCTGACTGAAAATGGGTACCAACCCCTGAGCTCCTCTGGAGGAAAGCGCAAACAGCAGTCAGAACTTCTTTTTGTTTTGCTTTTTAACACTAGATGTTCACTGCTTAAAAAAAAACGTTTTATAACAGTATTATAATAACAGTGTTCTGTTCCTGCTTCTTTTTTATAAACTCTTTCACATTCATTTACTCTGTTATTCTTGAAATGAAATGCCTGGAGAATATCAGACATACATATCTCCTTGTATTCGTGCTCGTATTTTCCTAGAACAGTAGTTGCTCAACCTATTTTAGGGAACCAGGGTTGTGCAAAATGTAAGAAAGGGTTTCTTTTCTATTTGTGAGGTAGAATTTAAATGGATTTGATCCCACAGGATGTTGAATTGGAATGACAGAAAGAGGCTGGGCTGGGGAGACAACCTGGAACATTCATGCTTCATGTTTTAGCACCGTTATGAAGAGTTTGGGGTAAATTACAGTACCATGGGAAATTAAGTGTCTTTCTATCATCCATCCATGCATTTTCCAAACCGCTTGTCCTATGTAGGGTCACTGGGATGTACAAGCCTATCTCAGCGTCATGGGAACTAGGCAGGGAAAATGTTATGGTGAAAATGTTATTAAATATAATGGAATATATACTGTAGACTATTATTCAAAAGTTTTGGGTTGGTAAGATTTGTGTTAATATTTTTGAAAGAAGTCTCTTAATACTCACCAAGGCTGAAATTATTTGATCAAAAACACAGTAAAAACAGTACAAAATTAAAATAAATGTTTTCTTTTTAAAAATGTAATTTATTTCTGTGATTCAAAGCTGAATTTTCAGCATCATTCCTCCTCATTTTCCTTCAGAAATCATTCTAATATGATGATTTGATGCTCAAGAAACATTTCTTATTGTTATCAATGTTGAAACCAGCTGATTAATATATTTTGTGATATTTTTGTCTTTGATTAGAAAGTTCAAAAGAAAATTATTTATTGGAAACAAATAAGTATCTGTTACATTACGAATGTACTGTCATCAATTTCATTTGTTTTTGCTGAATAAAAGTATTAATTTCCTTTAAAGAAAATCATTCAAAATATAAATTGGTGTCAATCAAATCATTCTTTTAGCTCATTGGATTATTTGTTAAATTTACCTTTGTAAACTAGTCAGGTTTTATTTCATAGAAATCAACAGAAAATGATTGTATGTAGTTTCTTTGTCACTAATTATCAACATAAAGTTTTCAGAAAACTATATATATTTAAAGTTTGAGTCTAAGCAGGCATGTAAAATTGTTGGTCAAAAGGTGACAAGCATGAAAATGGCTGTATTTCTGTGGTCGTTGGCTCAATTGTGAAATGTCTCTGTCGTATGTGCTAACTAGCTTTCTGTTTATTTTCTGCTTTCAAGCTGATTATCTTGAAAAATATAGGCTCCAAGGTGCTTAAATCTGACTATTGCTGCTCATTTAAATGTTTTGTTTGTATTCTTGTTCTTTCTGGGTTCATCACAGCTATAAAACACTTTTAAGATGAGAATTCTCTGTTAGTTCCAGCAAACACTTCAGCCTAAAGTTGATTGCAAATTGAGAGTTTGATTGGGCCGAATCAAACCTCAAAGACAACAAATTTTGAGAGCAGCTGAATCTGAAAGCCCTGTAATGGCTCGATGAGTCACCGCGGCAGTCGCACTTTGAAAAGACGGTCTGGATCCAGACAATGTGTTTCAGAGAATGTGCTAAGATGAAGATAACTAGACAGTCATCTCAGAAATAGCTTGTGTTGCATGACTAATGTGACTATGTTAATGCGAATGCTGACAGACATGCACATAGTTCACACATCTAATCATTGTACAGGCTCATTTGAGCAGAGAGAGGCAGAATCATTAGTTCTGATTGTAATTACTGTACAGCAAAAGTCTTTAGATTCTAGACTATTAGCACTGAAACCAGATCTACTAGATATTAAATGAATTGTCTGTAGTTTTAATTTTAAGCATTATTCATTATTGATACTTAACTTTGCTTCACATATACAGTAGGTTGTGTTGTGTTGCACTCACTTGGTATCTGAAATTGTGTTTTGTCACATTAGTCAGTGTACACTGGTTTGTATTGTGTTCTGCACATGACAGATTTATGCACTTACTTATGTAACCAGTCATAATTTATTCAGTAGTACTTTTAGATAGCACTTTGCTATCGTCCCCTGTTTCTGTTAGCATATTGTATGTACAATTCCCCCAAAAAGCATTTGGACACTTGGATCACATTTGCATGATTATTGTTATGAAAATATCAGTCATCAGCAATCTGCAATTAATGCTAAAGCTTTTCTCAGAACTAACTTAACTCTGGCTATTTTTGCTATTACTTTTAACCAAGATGATTTTTAGAGGATATATGAAGTCACTTCCTCTCAAGTTCACACAGGTATTCTTTAGCAGAGTAACCACACTGCCTTTCAAAAGTAAGATTTTAAAATGTTTTTGTAAGAAGTCTCTTATGTTTGTTCACCAAGGCTGTATTTATTTAATCAGAAATACAGTAAAACTGTAATATGTGAAATATTATTACTATTTAAAATAACGGTTTTCTATTTTGATATGTGACCTCTGCGGGCAAAAGGATTCGGAATGCGCACGAGCTAATTACGAGCTACAGGCAAAACAAGTGAAAAATGTAGATTTTGAGGTTTTCACAAAAATGAGTTCATTAAGCCCTCATCTAACGATCCCAATGCTCCAAATAGCAATTAAACATATAAAAGTATTTTTATTTGTACGTTTTCTGAGAGGAGTAGCTGCCTTTTCCTTGTCCATGAAAATTGCTGTTTTTCTCAGCTCTCTTCTTGACGACTGTGCTTCCCCTCAGCACAAGTTTGGTATCGTTTTAAAGCGCAGCATGTAATGTAATCATGTGATGGCAAAGCTGGATATTCAGCATCATTACTCCAGTCTTCAGTGTCACATGATCCTTCAGAAATCATTCTGATATAATGGTTATGTGCTCAAGAAATATTTCTGATTATCAATGTAGAAAACAGCTGTGCTGCTTAGTGTTTTTGTGGAAACAATGATGTATTGTTTTCAGGATTTTTGATGAATAGAACGTTTTAATAAAGGCACTTTTTATTTGAAATAGAAATCTTTTGTAACATCACGGGCCCTATTTTAGCGATTTGAGCGCATGGTCTGAAGCACATGGCGCAAGTGCACTTAGAGCTTGTCCGAATACACTTTTGCTAGTTTAAAGACAGAAAAAACAGTCAGCACACCAGGCGCATGGTCTAAAAGGGTTGTACCTAGTCTCTTAATGAGTCAATGTGTGTGTAACGAGCAGAGTGTATGTGCGTTGTGCATCCGCCTATAGGCGCATATTACTAACGTGTCCATTAAATAACACAAAAAATACTGCACTATTGACTTTAGACCAGGTTTTTGTTGGTCAATGGCGCAGTCGATTTCAGTCGCCTCAAAATAGCAACGCGCCAACAATGCACACCTGAACACACCTCGTTTTCAGACCAGCACGCCCAAGATGGGCGAACAGATGAGTGCCTTTGCTATTTAAACAATGTGGCGCTGGACATGAAAATGATAACTGTGTCGGGCTGAAACTAGCAAAAAAAACACTTGCGTTGCGCCTGGCGTTGCATTTCGCGGGGTGTATGATAGGGCCCTATATCTTTGATTAGTTAATTCATCCTTGCTGAATAAAATTGAAAGAATTAGTGGACCAGAACAGTTATTCAGTATAAATTTATATTTATGTAAATTTAAACTTCTGTTACTGTTTTGTTGCTGTAACTCCACTACTAGTACTGTAGTTTAAGTAAAGGAGTTTAGTACAAATTAATTGAGGGATAAGAGAAAAAATGCAAGTAAAAATAGATTCTAAAGTCTGATTTCAGTTTTGAAGTATATGTGTGCCCTTCAGTTAGTAATATCTGTTCTCATTGTCCTGTCAGTGTCTTCATTAAGACAGGACTCAGTAGCATTGATCTCACTGTGAAGAGTATGTGGTTGTATAGGTTTGACAGTAATTTTTTAAAAACGTCCTCGCAAATGTAGTGAAACGCCAAAAGCCAGATTTTGAGGACATTCAAAGTGGTCCTTACTATTAAACATTTTCATTAATGGGTGTGTAATTTTATCCTTCACCCTGGAACAGCAGAGTCACTATATTTTTTCACTATAACCTTTTCTAATGAAGGATGCTTGAAAGGGTCTTTGTCACTTCCCTTCTGTGTTTCATCACTGCATGTGACTTGATTCATGAATACTAATTTCAGCATTCATATTGAGCACTGTTATTCGTCCTTCAAAATAACCAGATATGCTTATGTTTAGAATGAGACTGGGTCGCTCTAAATTCATTCTTGATTACCTGCTTTACCAAGCACAAAAGATGTAGCCCAGCTGCTATTCATTAGTGCAGGATCTCTATATTAGTGGTTAAGCCATATTTCTGGTATCTCTCTGCTGGTTTGAACTTAATGATTTACGCCTGACTCTGATTGAGTGGTTCAGCACCCAGAAAACCTCCCAGCACCAGAAATAATGAAATATAGATGAATGCATTTATGAGACCTCACAACATATTGCTAATGACACACATAAAATCATATCTTCATCCATATCTTTATGATCTGCTTTTTTGCCTTGTTTTAGGTAGATAGATAGATAGATAGATAGATAGATAGATAGATAGATAGATAGATAGATAGATAGATAGATAGATAGATAGATAGATAGATAGATAGATAGATAGATAGCATGGATTCATGTTCAGCCAACTGCAGATTTTACACTCATCCTATCCATTCCAGTTTCCACGGCAACTACTAAGCTGAATTTGGAGTGAAAATAAGACCCTGCAATTGTAATAAATAAATAAAGCTAGCAAATACGGCATCTGACAATAACAATCAGTATTGGTGTTGTTATTTTGTTGTCCTAGATGATGAATTAGATTGCATATTCCTTATATAAATTATGAATTAATTATGCTATTTATTGCTTTATGTGCTTGCCCTAGCACTTCTTTAATAATATATGCGCCCCTGGCCTGCCTATCACAATATTAGATCAGACAGTTTAAAAAGTGAGAGAAAACAGCAGAATGTTACATTACCTTTTAATAGACATCTAATATCCGTCCAAACACAGCCCTGACGTCTAGGCTAAAACAAGGCAAAATTTGGGCTGTCACTGAAAAAATTGAATAGACGTCTAACCATAGCCCAAGAATAGGCTAGTCATCTAGAACATGAACATATCAAAGAAGTGTAACCAAACACCTTGTAATCACTGTTGGCTTTGCTTACATGATAGAATATCATACATCTCGCAAGTTATTTTGGAAAAAATGACATGTAACCAAATTCAAGGCTATTTTGGCTAGAAGTGGGTTACTCATAGCCGGACTATAGTTAACCAAGACGGTGAAATGACAGCTATTGCTTGCTTGGTTCATTCAGCCCATGTTGGTCTATTTGGCTGCAGCATTTTAATTTGTTACCTGCCCATTTTGCTTATTCCGAATGAACTGAAATCAGAAGAAACTCAATGGTGGATTAAATTAAGTTTGTTAAAACTTAATTTAATCCACTACCCACTTAAATTTAATTTAATCCAGTGCCCACTACTGGGTTCAGCCAGTAGTGGGCACTCGTGTAATGTATGCAATGATGTACATCCGAGTGAACGAGACGGAGGGAAGTTAGTGAGGGAAAAGCATAAAAATTGACTTAAACATAATCATACAGGAAGTCCAGGGCAATCCTGAGAATAACCATCAGTAAAAAGTTATGTTTGCTTCTCATACTATTTAAACAAATATTACAGATTTAATGTGATCATTAAATGTATCATTTTTACTGGGAGGTAAAATGCTAATATTGTTAGCTTTAAAGTTACAAAATGGCCACCCAGTTCAAATTGCCTTATAGTGTGACATGCTAAGTTCCATTTAAAACTACTTTAATCAGCATTCATATTGTATTATAATTATTGTGCATGCAGTTCTTATGGCCTTGTATTAATTGAAAGATTATGTCTGTTTTAGAAATTCATTTGATTACAAATACACATTTCAAAACTACTGAGATTTGATTAAATAGGTGAATGTTGACCATTTACAGTGTCTAAAAGCTTTTTGCATGATGTTGCAACTATGTGATCGGTAGTCCAAGACCACTGCATCAGAGTCATCAAAACAAAAACAAAAATGACTTATATCCATGCTCCTTTATCCTGTATTGTGATAGCAGTTAGTTAGTTTGTCTAATGTTGTATCTGTCCTGCAGATGGCGCTCCACTGAGTGAGCTGTCCTGGTCGTCCTCTCTGGCTGTGGTGGCTGTGTCTTTCTCTGGACTCTTTACCTTCATCTTCCTCATGCTGGCTTGCCTTTGCTGTAAACGAGGAGACATTGGCTTTAAGGTGAGACCCTCTTTCATTTCAATCGCTTTAAAACAATGTGTTTCTCTTAAATTCCAACATGATTTACAGTGTCCAATCTTTGGAATAATCTGACTCAGTAAATGTCAGTCTCAATCAGAATATTCATAATAAAATACTCTATCTCAGGCCAATGAAATAAGCACACAATTTCCTGTCAATTTTTTTAGACATTTTATTTGAAATATTTTGTTCTTTACAATATTATTATTATTATTATTATTACTATTATTATTATTATTATTATTATTATTATTATTATTATTATCTTATTGTTTCAAGCTAGATTTATTCATGTTTATTGTTTAGTGAAATAGAAAACAATATATATTTAAATTCAAGGTGCATTGTAATAATAAGTTTCTCCATTAAATTTATCTGTTGTTTTAAAGATAAGGTTTTAATATTTTCCTGGAAAACAAACACTATTCATTAGGAATAGGATTTTTCTGCAGTGCACCAACAATGATAAAACAATAACAACCTATATTGTACAGTACATGCCCTGGCATGTAGTGAAAAGTGAGCTGTGAAACTAGCTATGTAGGAATCAGTTCATTTAGCCATCATTATAAAAAAATTTGCTGTAGAATTCCATGACTGACCAATCACAATCAAGTGTTAACACACTCTCATTGAAAGGTTTTTGGCTGGGGGAGATTTTGATCAAACTTGTCAGTCTTTTCAGCAATGAATTAGCACAAAAACATCTCTCTCTATTGTGACTTGTTGGCCTGTTGGTGTCCTGCAGTTATGAATGAAATTGTGAAGTCTGAAAAGCATCATTCATGATTCACTTCTGAGCCTGTTTCAGATCTGTAGGAATGCTTTGATCAGCTACTTGAAAAGTAGCACAACGCATGCACACATGCATTCTGTTCAGCTGCGTGTCCTCTTGCCCTTTTGAAGTCCAAGAGTTTCAGAGAAAAGCAAGTTCTGCAGAGCAAACCACTTAGTCCTGTCTCATAAGGTTAAAGGAACCAAGGCAAAGAGAGCGCAGGGACACAATCACATCCCTGTAGACGTGTTTTTGTAGTGAGCAGCGGAGGCCTTCAAACGGCATATGGCCATAGATCTCACATAGAGCGCGCACTGTGCATTTTTCAGAAGCAACTTTTAAGTGGGTCAAGGCACAGGAGAAATGAGACTCGTGTAAGTATGTGAGAGAGAAGAGGATTGCTCTTTCATGCTTCTAAGCACATGGTCTCCAGTAAAGGCCAAATATTTGTAATTACAATCCCTCAGAGGAACTACAGCTCAGCGCTTCAACATCAGCTGCTGAAAACGGACTCTTCCTTCTCTCTCTCTCTCCGTCTGTCTATTACCTAACACACTTCCTGTCTCTACTTAACGCACTTTCATTTTTCTACACAAGTTGGAAGTCTGACAGGCCTGAAGGTAATTGATTCATTCCCCTTTAGCATTCTCGAGGCTTCACACGCACGCTTACACAATTTGTGAGCACTGCAAAAAAAAAAAAAATGTGTTTGTTAGGTTGAGGTGAGACTGTAATACAGTGCTTACATAAAATGCAGTATGTTGGGTACTGTATATGCAGGGTTATGAAAACTCATCAAGTGTGAGTTGGAGTTGCTCATCTGTTGTCGAGTAACTTTATCGGGTACTGCAACATTAGATGCTTAAAAATGAATTTTATGAATGATAATCAGACCTTTATTGATGTAAGTGACATACACAATTCAATGGTTTTAGACCCTGTGTAAACCTGCAGATTCAGTGTGGTTATCATTGTTCATTGATGTCAATCTGGACCTAAGTTTAATTCAGTTTTGTATATTGTATATTCTATTGGTTTAAATTTAATTGATCGGATTCTGTTATAAAAGCCAGAAATTAGCAGGATAGGTGTATTTGTGCACGATGCACCTACACTACCGTTCAAAAGTTTAGGGTTAGTAAGATTTTCTAAATGTTTTTGAAAGAAGTAGAAACAGTAACATTAAATAACTGTTTTCTCTTATGTATTTCAATATATTTTAAAGAGGTCCTTGATTATGATTTCACTTTTTTAACTTTAGTTAGAGTGTAATGTTGCTGTTTGAGCATAAACAACATCTGCAAAGTTACGACTCTTAAAGTTCAATGCAAAAGGAGATATTTTCTTTTACAGAAATCGACTACAACAAAGGCTGGTAGGGACTACAACAAGCTTCTTCCCGGGTTAGTGACATAACAAACCCTAAAATTTACATAAAGTCTGCCACTGGCAACAAAGTGGGTGAGGCCATGTTGGGCTGCTTTAGAGAAGACTAAGAGTTGTAGTACATTTGGGAGTCTACTCAAGCTGTTGCATCTGTCTTTTCACATTTATTGCAATACAGTAACACAAATGCAATAACATGTCATAAAAGCAAGATGACAACATATCTTACAACAGTTCCCACACAAGAGATTTATAGATTATTATGACAGAATATGCTAATCGATGACTTGAAGATAGTAACTCCACATCAGCTACATAAATTCATCAATTTACCATTCAGAAACGTCCTGTTGCATTCTACATGTTGTCACTTCTTAGTGAGTCTCTCCATCATTGTCCGACTCCGGTTTAAACATAAAAGGCTGAACATGCTACAAAAAATTATCTGTGGGGTATTTTGAGCTACAACTTCACATACACACTCTGGGGACTTCAGAGACTTATTTTACATCTTGTAAAAAGGGGCATAATAGGACCCCTTTAAAATGTAATTTATTCCTGTGATGGCAAAGCTGAATTTTCAGCATCATTACTCCAGTCTTAAGTGTCACATGACCCTTCAGAAATCATTCTAATATGCTGATTTGCTGCTCAAGAAACATTTCTTATTATCAGTGTTGCAGCTGTGTTATTTTTGTGGAAACTGTGATACTGTGAATTTTTTGTCCCCCAGGATTCTTTGACTTCAAAACAACAGCTTTTACTTGTGATAGAAATAGTCTGTAACATTATAAATGTCTTTACTGTCACTTTTGATCAATTTAATATGTCCTTCCTTTATAAAAGTATTAATTAAAAAAATAATAATAAAAATTACAAACCTCAAACTTTCGAACGGTTATGTACTCAGCTCAAAAAGACAGTTTGGTAAAACAGTAGGTAGATATGCATTATCTAACCTTTGCAAATGGATGCACGTGCATATAAAACATGTTTTGAATATTTCCCTGGCTTTAATATCTGTTTGTACGTGAATGCATGCAGGCATACATGTGAGCATGCCAATTGTGCCGATGGCTGGAGCAGGGGCCTGTCATGCACATGTGAGAAAGAATGAGCGTGAGGAAGGAAGGATGAAGAAAAAAGAGTGATGTCATAAGCACAGAATGTGAAAGCCTTTCCCTGTTAGATTTTTTTTTTTTTTCAGCCTCACATTTTTGTGGAAGCGTCTCCACTATTATTAATCTCTGGTCGTCCACACTCTCAGGGGAAGAACACAGGAACTGCCCCTCCCTGCATTCGCTCTCTCTCAAGTAGAAGATCTATTTGCTTTTTATTTGTATGTTTTCTGGAGAGTTATCATGATGTATTCTCGAGACCTGGACTCGTCCCTTCAGTCGCGCAGCAGCATGGGCTGGTTCCTAATGTTCTGTCCAGTGAGGGATCCGTCTGGGATCATGTGGACACCTCACAGGTGCTCTGTGAAGAGCCCAGCGGTGCAGGGAAGAGTTAAAGATTCAGCACAACCTGTTAGATCTAACACGTGCATTAAGGGCAGGTAAGATGGGAAATTGCTGATATCTTTGCTCTTACAGAATAGGGCTTTCTTCAGAAAGTTGTTTTAATTATAGTAGTACTGTGCATGCTACAGCATATTTAAAAACTTTGCTGTTCAATTATAAAATTAAAAGTGTAGCTTATAGTAGATAAGGTTGAGTGATCTGAAACTGTAGAAATGTTTTATGTACAGTACCATTATAGCAATCATGCATTGCTCACTGATGTTGGTGCATATAGAATGCAATATATAGTGCAGACCGGGGCTAGTTGTCACATGGGCTTTGAGTCAAAAGTCCAATTACACAAATGCTGGTTTTCTCTTCTCTTCTCTGGTTTTGTTGATTTCAAATATTTTAAATGGATAATAATAATATTAATAATATTAAAAGGATCTTGAATCATTTATGAATTGTCCTTCAGAAAAAAAAATCCATATCATTTTTTAAATATATAAAAATATGTAATTTTGGATTTTAATTGCTATCACATTTGGTTATGTGGCTATCACATTATGGTTATCACATTTTAGAATTTTTTTAATAAGAATTACTGTTAACTAACAGAAACGGTTACCTTTTGTTATGTTTCATAATTATTGTCCTGTTTAAATGTTGCTGGAAAGCTTTTAATTGACTGTTTAATGACAGCTTCTCGTTGTGACAATTTACCCCATATTGTGTGACAAAATATTTAAACCTTGTTTTGAGAGAGAGAGAGAGAGAGAGAGATATATTTTTGTGCATGTTTTTACTAAGATGTTAATGCCATTTCCAAAAAAAAAAAAATATTTAGTCAAAGGTGATTGCCGAATGCATTGTTTTTGGATGAATATGTTGGATTGTCCTAAAGAAATAATCCCTAAATACAAAATACATTATTTGATATTCTTGGAATGGACATGTACTTGCTTAAATCAGATGTTTCTTCTACATAGGATGTAACAGTGCATAGAAGATGTTTCTGATTATTAGCCTGATGTGATAAAAAAAAAAAAAAAAATGCATTGCAATTCAGCTGGCAGGAATGTTTATCCTGTGACTTGAGTTTAGAAATGTGGTTTCAGGCAACAAATTATTGCAGGCCTTTAGTTAGAATCACAGCGTGCCCTATTGGGAATCTCAACACTGTCTGTATCAAGGCGCTGCCATGTGCTGGGCAGATCAGGAGCCGGGTCATATGGCAGCCGTGTGGGGCGTGTGAAGATGTGGACGATGGGGCCCCTTAGGGAACTTGAATGTTTGTGTGTATATGTCTGTTAGCTTGTACTTTTAAGTGTGTGCGACCCCTCTAGGTCACTGTTTTCCGTTTCTTCGACCCCGTATCTCTACACTCGCGTTCACAGAAAATTTGCTTGCATCTGGAGGAGCATTTCCGATTTCCAGATCCTGCCAAGTCTTCTCTTGTCTTTTCTTAGCACTGTCTCATCTCTCTTTGTAGTTTCACCACATCCATAAAGAAATGAAAAGCACATTGGAACACAACTTACAAGTTTGAAGCTCTTCAGATTAAACTGATGGCTCATTATTTGATCTGATTATAGTGACATGCTCTTTAATGGACTGTTTAATAAATTGCCATTTGTTCCCGTAAGCATTAACTGGTCTTTTTATATTAATTTCATTAAAATAATCAGGTTAAACACTCCTCAATTAAAGCATCCACTGATGTTTCTTCTCAATTTAAAGATCTATCTGCTTGTTTATTCTTGTACATCAAGTCTCAACACACACATACACACACACACACACACACACACACAAATGCATTTAGAGTTTTCATGTTTTATGGGGACATTTCATAGACATAATGATTTTTATACTGTACAAACTGTATATTCTATCCCTTAACGCAAACCCTACCCCTAAACTTACCCATCACAGAAAACTTTCAGCATTTTTCATTTTCAAAAAATAATTTAGTATGATTCATAAGCTGTTTTCCTCATGGGGACCAAACATGTCCCCACAAGGACAAGGACAAGGATTTCGGATACTGCCATCTTTGTGTCCCCATAACGTAGGGTTTACCAGGACCACACACACACACAAACAAACGGTCCTTGAAATCGTCCCACAAAGCTGGAATTGAGCTGAGCAACATAAGTTGACTATTGGGAAAACAAAAAATGGGGGAGAAAACATTTTTCAAACTCATTTTGGATTGGGAATGCAAAAATCTCAGTGGTTCTAAAAACTGGGTTTTCCTTTTTGACTTTGAGGTAAAAAATAACCTGGACATTTCTTTATGACATTCAACCACTCAGGTCAAGAGTTATACCGCTATGCTACCTTAACCTCTGACCTCCGTGTTTTTTATTGCTACCATAGGAGTTTGAGAATGCAGAGGGAGAGGAATACCCAGCGGATATGTCCACGCCGGCATCGCCTGCATCTCACACCGGTCCCGACGTCTACATCCTGCCTCTCACCGAGGTCTCGCTGCCCGTCGCCAAGCAACCTGGCCGATCAGGTGGGTCATTGTCACACCGCATCGTTTGATTATTAAAAAGAAGCTTTCGATATGAGCAGAACCAGATGTGATAGCGCTTAAGAAAGCCCAAAGCTGATTGGGCTTGTTGAGGAATTCCTCCCAGTCCTGAATCCGCTCTGACCCCACTTATGCAACTCCCATACGGGTTTCACATTCTCTGGACTGAGTTTTTTTTTTGTTCCAGAGGATATTGTTAATGTGTTCGGTTTAACTTCCAACCCACAAGTTCTCCAGTGTAAAATCTAGAAGAGACCAACGCCCTGCTGCTGCCTCCACTCTTCCCTTCTGGGATGGAAACTGTCCCACAACCCTGCCTTTCTCTGGACCTTTAGAACCCAGGCCAGCTGTTCCTTGCTGATGGCCATTGTTGTGCAAAATTCAAAATTAAACAATTAACCTTACAATTTATGAGTGTGAATTTGAATTGAATTGTCCACACCCTATAGGAAGCTGAATCTGAATTTGAATGGGAATGACACGATGAGGAAGTTAATTTGATAAAATATACAAATTAAACACAAATTTCTATTCACTCTATGGTTCCATGAAGAACATTTGACATCCATGGAACCTTTCAAATGCACAAAAGGTTCTTTATATTGGAAAAAGGTTCTTTAGATTTTTAAAATGTTCATTAAACTTAGAAAAAAGGGTTCTTTTAAGAACTTTCTATAAATGGTTCTTCTATGGCATCGCTGCGAAAAAAAAACCTTTTTTTGAAACCCTTATTTTCTAAGAGTGTAGGAAACATTTCAAACATATCAACAATACTGCTTAAAAGCTTGGGGTTAGTAATATTTTATAATGTTTTTGAAAGAACCCTCACTTTGAAAGATGTTCACCAAGGCTATACAAAAATACAAAAAAACCTGTAATATCATTACAATTTAAAATAACTGTTTTAAAGCCCACCTGTGGTGAAAATCAAGTTTTTAATGTTGTTTATGTCTATTTGGTGTTTTTAATATGTTTTAAGACAAACAATGTGCAAATCCATAAGTCAAAATCATTGCTGAGTATTTTCTCCTTAAAGCTGCAGTTAAAAAAAAGACGCCGTTTGAATTCACCGGTGTTTCTTAAATCACAAACTACCTCGTAACCAATCACGTCAACGTGTGGATGTGCTTTAGCATATCATTAACTATGTCCAAAGCAGGGGAGTCTCAAGAGAAGCCAGGTTATCCCATTTAGCAATATAGCGGGTGAATTATGTATATGATGTATATTATGATGTTATGATGAACTATATGCCTTTTTCCACTGACGTTCTATGATGTTCAAAGCGTTTCTAAGGATGCTGATTTTTAGAAGGCAGACTGAGATGCTAAACGGGAACATGGTTTGTGTAACATTAGCAACACATTATTAGCTGTTTGATAATGTAGTCAAGCGAAAGACTAATCATATTAATTATGGTATGTGTCCGATGCTGTAGAGAGCAATACATAAAACGCATTACTATTCTGATACATCGACTTGTATATGAGCCTGTATAATTCACTCTTCCACTTCTGAATCAGTTTCTTTTTCAAACATATATGGCTGAATTAAACCAGTATTTCCACTTGCCACTGTGCAGCGTTTACTGCAGTAAAGTTGACAGAGTGGAACTCGCACCAGAGTGAATGGAGGCGGGGATAATTTGCATTTTCATGGATCTGCTTATACTAAATGAAGCAAGAGTGTAGAGTTACATACAAGCATACTATTTTAAGGCATGAAAACATTTTCATGGGGGAAAAAAATGTTTAAATATGCCATTTTGGTGATCAAAGATGAGTTTTAAGGGATACAATTATTGACTACAGGGGGACTTTAAAATATTTTAAATGTAATTTATTCCTGTGGTGGTCTTCTGTCTGTCTGTCTCTTTTTAAACTTGCTTTTCTATTTAAAAATTACAGTTATATGAATCTTCAATCTTTGTATTTCAATTCATTTTAATTCGGCTTTCTTACATTAAAATTCAAATTGCAATTCTGCATCCTGTTTTCCACCTCAATTCAAATTCAGTTAAAATTTATAAACGCTGAATTGGAATTTAAAAGGCATTTTCAATTGAAATAGTACACAACCGCAAAGAATAATCTGAGCTTTCGTTCGCATATGGCCTTCAACCATTTTCTTTCTTTTGTCTGTCTCTCTGGACTGGAATCTATGGCTTGACCCAAGACCACAAGGCTGGCGAGAGAAAATATGTTAAAGAGAGACAGACTGGAGTCAGAATTCGTATAGTTTTTTGATTTGCGTACACTTCACTCAATCTGCGTTCTTAGAGTTGAACCTTGACTAACTGGGGGCCAGGTCAGGAAGCAGACGGACTGGCTTAACCGACCGTCTGCTAGCTGTCTCATGTCACAGAAGTCAGATAAATCCAAACACATAGAGATTCTCACACCTAGATATTATCACATAGAGACCATCTGTTCCCCGAATTAGTAAATACAAAAAACCATCAAAACCATTTAACGGTAAAAATTGAATTGATGTCCAACACATAAAAAACAGATATAATACAGATGAACAAATGATAAAGCTCGGGCTGCTGAATATTCGATCCCTTCCCCCAAAAGTGCTTATTGTTAATGATATGATTACAGATCATAATCTAGATGTGCTATGTTTGACAGAAACCTGGCTAAAACCTGACGATTACATTACTTTAAATGAGTCCACCCCCCAAGATTATTGTTATAAACACGAGCCGCGTCTGAAAGGCAAAGGGGGAGGGGTTGCTGTAATTTATAAGAATATCTTCAGTATTACTCAGAAGTCTAGTTTCAAATATAATTCTTTTGAAGTTTTGGTGCTTTACATAACGTTATGTAGTGTAAATGATAAATCCCGTTTGACATTTGTGCTGGCTACTGTATACAGGCCACCAGGGCACCATACAGACTTTACCAATGAATTTGCTGATTTTCTATCAGAGTTAGCACTGGCTACAGATAAAGTCCTAATTGTTGGTGATTTTAATATCCATGTAGACAATGAAAAAGACGCATTGGGATTGGCATTTAGAGACATTCTAAACTCTATTGGAGTTAGGCAACATGTGTCAGGACCAACTCATCGCCGTAATCATACTTTAGACTTAATATTGTCACATGGAATAAATGCTGATACTGTTGAAATTCTGTAGCAGAGCGATGACATCTAAGATCATTACCTAGTATCGTGTATACTTAATTTAGCAAAGGCTGCAAAGCCATCCCCTTGTTTCAAATATGGCAGGATTATCACCGCTGCCACTAAATATTGCTTTGTAAATAATCTTCCTCATCAGTTTTATCTCCTCAGCATCCCAGATAGCCTAGAGGAACTTGATGTTGCAACAGAAACTATTGACTCTCTCTTTTCCAGCACTTTAGACACCGTTGCTCCTCTGCGCTTAAAGAAGATTAAAGAAAATAGTCCAACGCCGTGGTACAACGAGCACACTCGGGCCCTTAAAACAGCAGCCAGAAAAATGGAGCACAGCTGGAAGAAAACAAAACTGGAGGTTTTTCGCTTTTCGTGGAAAGAGAGCATGATCGCATATAGAACTGCCATAAAAACTGCTAGATCTGCTTATTTCTCGACTCTCTTAGAAGAAAACAAACACAACCCTAGGTATTTATTTGATACAGTGGCTAAATTAACAAGAAATAAAGCTTACGTTTGTAAACAGCACAGCTGTAATGACTTTATGAACTTCTTTACGTGCAAGATTGATAATATTAGGAAAAAAGTTATAACTATGCAACCATCTACTACAGTATCACATCAGACAGTGCATTGTAGTGTCACTGAGGAAAAATTCCACTCATTCACTGCTACAGGAGAAGAAGAATTGGCTAAACTTGTTAAATCATCTAAATCAACAACATGTATGCTCGACCCTATACCGACTAAGCTACTAAAAGAGATGCTTCCAGAGGTCATAGATCCTCTTCTTAATATCATTAATTCATCCTTGTCATTAGGATATGTACCGAAAACCTTTAAGTTGGCTATTATTAAACCACTTATTAAAAAAACGCAGCTTGATCCTACAGAATTAGTCAATTACAGGCCCATCTCAAATCTACCCTTTCTGTCAAAAATACTAGAAAAGGCAGTGTCCTCACAACTATGCTCCTTTTTAGAAAGAAATGGTATCTGTGAAGACTTCCAGTCAGAATTTAGACCATATCATAGTACTGAGACTGTTAAAAATGATTTACTCTTATCATCCGATCGTGGTTGTATCTCTCTATTAGTGTTACTCGATCTTAGCGCTGCATTCGATACTGTTGACCACAACATTCTTTTGAATAGACTCAAAAATTATGTTGGCATTAGTGGAATTGCATTGGCATGGTTTAAATCATACTTATCTGACCATTATTAGTTTGTAGCAGTAAATGAAGAGATGTCACACCGATCACAAGTTCAGTATGGAGTACCACAGGGCTCACTGCTAGGACCATTGCTTTTCACCCTGTACATGCTACCCTTGGGAGATATCATTAGGAAGCATGGTGTTAGTTTTCACTGTTATGCTGACGATACTCAGCTCTATATTTCTTCATGCCCTGACGAAACTTACCAATTCACAAGATTAACGGAATGCATAGCTGATATAAAAAATTGGATGACTAGTAATTTCCTGCAACTTAATTCAGAAAAAACTGAATTTTTAATTATTGGTCAAAAAAACTCCACAAGTAGTAACCTAGAATACTGTCTAACACTTGATGGCTGCTCTGTCAAGTCCTCGTCGTCAGTTAGGAACCTGGGTGTGCTCTTTGATACCAATCTTTCATTTGAAAGCCATCTGTTCTAGCATCTGTAAAACTTCATTCTACCATCTTAAAAATATATCTAAATTACGGCACATGCTTTCAATGCAAAATGCTGAACAGTTAGTTCATGCGTTCATGACCTCAAGGCTAGATTATTGTAATGCTCTACTGGGTGGTTGCCCTGCTCGCTTAATAAATAAATTGCAGCTGGTCCAAAACGCAGCAGCTCGAGTTCTTACTAGAACCAGGAAGTATGACCATATTAGCCCGGTTCTGTCAACACTGCACTGGCTCCCTATTAAACATCGTATACATTTTAAAATCTTGCTAATTACTTACAAAGCACTAAATGGTTTAGCTCCCCAGTACTTGAGTGAGCTCTTAACACATTATACTCCATCACGTCTATTGCGGTCTCAAAATTCTGGCCAGTTGATAATACCTAGAATATCAAAATCAACTGCAGGCGGTTGATCCTTTTCCTATTTAGCACCTAAACTCTGGAACAGTCTTCCTAGCATTGTTCGGGAAGCAGACACACTCTGTCAGTTTAAATCTAGACTAAAAACACATCTCTTTACTATGGCATACACATAGAACTTTATCAATTTATATTATTCAAATCAGTTAAATGATTGTTTTAGGCTGTATTAACTAGGTCAGCCGGAACCGGGAACACTTCCCACAACACCAGATGTACTCGTTACATCATAAGAAGAATGGCATCTACGCTAATGTTAGTCTCTCTGTTTATCCTGAGGTTTGCTGCAATCAGCTGGATCCGGGCCGTATCCAGATCAGATGGCGGACCTGCGCCTAGACATGACCAACACATCCCTGAAGTGTCTGCAGAGACCGTGTCAGTTAAACTCCCCCCTGTAAATGCCTTATCGATACGACATCCTCAATAAACCCGTCTCCGGTGTGATGACTCCGATCTTTCGAATATTCCGATCTAATAAATGCCTCATCGACACGACATCCTCAATAAACCGTCTCCGGCGTGATGACTCCGATCTTCCGAATATTCTGATCTAATATGACTTCTGACCTGTAATGTTGCCAGAATCATAATCATACACTGTTTGTTCGTTGGCCAGAGGAAAACTGGCACCCCGACTGAGCCTGGTTTCTCCCAAGGTTTTTTTTCCTCCATTCTGTCACTGATGGAGTTTTGGTTCCTTGCCACCGTCGCCTCTGCCACTTTGGCTTTTGGCTTGCTCAGTTGGGGACAATAAATATTCCAACTATATTACGGATCTGCCCGCATTGACACTATATGATAATTGAAATGAGCTGGATGACATCACCGTTTTCTCCCGAGTGGCTGTACAGCCGAATCAAATTCTGTTGCATTATTTTCCTGTTTAACACTGTGAAGCTGTTTTGAAACAATCGGCATTGTGAAAAGCGCTATATAAATAAAGGTGACTTGACTTGACTTGACTTCACTGGTGCAAATTCTCAATATTAATCTACCTTTTTGTCTTGTTTTTCAGTAAAAACATCTTTAAAGATTAAGACTTGTTTACATAGAATATTTCGTTAATTAAGTTTATTTTTCTTACCCAGGCACGAGCAAATTGTTTTAAAATCCAAACAATTCTTCACTCCAGCATTTTTTGTCTCTCTCTTATTCAGTCTTGACCAGAACAAACATCTGCCTGTTGCATAATGCCGCCTCAGCCAGCCTACATAAATGTGCCTTGGAATCTGAGGAATCCAAGAGACAATGTGTACATTCCGATCCATCTGTCTCCCTCTTTCCCATAACAACAGCTCAATTTATTATAGTCTGACAGTGATGCTAATGGTTAATGTGGTGCGATTAGTAAAGGTCAGAGGTTAAGAGGTTGTGGTTATCCAGATCTAGCTCACAGAACTCTCACACAACCCTTATGCAATAAGTGAATAATAGATGCAGTATTTTGCCACCTGACAGATAAAATGCTAAAAATCCCACTCAGGTTTCTTATGGTATAGTCTACAGGGCCCATCTGTAAGAATGTGTTTCAGGCGTGGCTGGGATGATGTCACTCCTTAAGGATGAGGTTGAGGTAAGATACAAACCTCCTGCCAGGAAGTGCAGGTCTCAGTCACTGTGACACAGATAGCATCTGTCTGTAATCAGATGTGTCTTTCTTCTCTTGGGAAGACAGTTAGACAAATGAAGAAGCTAATTGTAGTGTTTATCATCTGATTTGAGAGGTTTCAGCCAAACAGATCATGTATTGCACTCTGGTGTGCAGTATCCACCCCAACACAGCTGTGCTCATAAACACACCCTCACACACACACATCTACCTCTGAGCAAGCGGATACTTTAAAAACTACATCATTTCATATATAACATGCGCACACACCCTATTTATCACTCTCACTTCATTAAACTACATCACAAAAATATTATTCAAACTGATTTGCATTGCTGGGAAAAATAGACTAGAGGGACAAATTAAAGCAAGATGTGCACAGCAGCAGTAAACACATTTCATTGTGTTTGATAATGTATGATAATTCTATTTGGATAGAGTGGAATCATTTCTCACCATTATTTTCCCAACAAATGCATTCCCAGCAGCCATCTGGCCAGCGTGTCACTTTCACTGACCAATGCTGTGGTAATGAGCAAGCCAAGTAGTCATTCATGTATATTCAAATTCACATCGAGCAAATCCTGATACGTGATGTGATTTTTGTTGACACCTTGTTGTCATACTGTTGGCAGACCTCAGTGTTTTTCTGTTCAGCTCTGTTTTGTCCATATTTGGCCTTTTTGACTAAACTAAAGCTGCGTCCGAAACCGCTCCCTATCTCCTATGTAGTGCACTATATCGGTTGTCTGCCATTTCGTAGTGGTGTCCGAATTCTGAGTGAAGAACTTCATTCCCTACATTGATTCACTCCTTTATACCCACAATGCACTCTGATTTACACTCGCTGAAGCACTATCCCAAAATCCAACGTGAGCTTGAAGAGAGAGCGGAAGCGAGAGAGGTTGAACGAAAGATGCAGTTTGCAATTTTCTTATTCCTGCTTTAACATTTATTTGACGCTTGTTGTAATTTTTCATTACTTGATTAAAACGTATTAAAATATAGAGAGCCAATAGATGAATTTTAAAATTAAATGAAATTAAATGGATAAGTTAAAGAGGTGGTTGATTATGATTTCACTTTTTTAACTTTAGTTAGTGTGTAATGTTGCTGTTTGAGCATAAACAACATCTGCAAAGTTACGACGCTCAAAGTTCAAAGCAAAGGGAGATATTTTCTTTTAAAGAAATTGCTTTTTAAGGACTACAACAAACGGCTGGTAGGGACTACAACGAGCTTCCTCCCGAGTTAGTGACATCACTAAACCTGAAATTTACATAAACCCCACCCCCGAGAACACACAACAAAGGGGGTGAGATTATCATGACAGAATATGCTAATAAATGACTTGAAGATAGTTAGCTCCACATCAGCTACATAAATTCATCAACTAACCATTCAGAAACGTCCTGTCTCATTCTACATGTTGTCACTTCTCCTTGAGTCTCTCCATCATTGTCCGACTCCGGTTTGAACACAAAAGGCTGAACAGTTTCATTGCCTGTCTGCATGAGGTTATCAGAGCAGCTAACTGGAGCTCTTGAAGCTCCACCCCATGAGCAGCAGCTCATTTGCATTTAAAGGGACACACAAAAACGGCACGTTTTTGCTCACCCTCAAAAAGTGACAATTTTAACATGCTATGATAATTTGGTGAATGGTTTAAAAATATTTGTTAATCGGCGTATTCATTCTAATGTAATCATAACGGTTGTCATTTTATCTGAACGCAAAACGTTTTAAAATACTAAAATTAATAAATACATAGAATTACTTGTAAAATGTGCACATTAATAATATGTTTACTCTTGTTGCCAGTGTTTAATTATTAATTTAATGTAAAGTTGGCGTGGAAGTATAATTACTGTACAATATAAAGTCATTATGATTGTTATTGTTAATAATATTGTTTTTTTAAAGTAAGGTACATGTAAGATAAAAGTAGCTACATGTGATGAAGCTGTTTCTGCGACAGCTCCAGCTCTCCGGTGTATAAGGGTGTGTTCACACTTGGCATGTTCGGTTCGATTAAAACCAACCCTGGTGCGATTGCTCTGTTAGTGCGGTTCATTTGAATAAGTGTGAACGCTGCCATCCGAACCCTGGTGTACACCAAACAAGCAGACTGAGACAGCTGTAAAGAGATGCAAACGAGCTGCAAACGAACTCTGGTGCGTTTTGAATGAAATATGAAAGCAACATGGGCCAAAGACATGTAAACGAACCAAAAACAGGACGTGATGTCACAAGATGCGACCCTAAAAAGGACACAGTGCTCAAGAATACCTGTTTTTTTTTGTCATAGTCACGATGTTGCCCATCACCGTTCGGTACAGGAGTCAGAACCGTGTCTCCTTGCAGTAGATCTTTGTTTGTGTGTGTGTTGGAGGGATTCCTGCTGCTGTTTTGACACCTTTACACATTTTATAAGCTCTTCACAAGTTCTCAGCTGGTCAAAATACCACCATATGTACCACCAGCACACAGCATTGTTTTGGATGTTTGGTAAGTTCCGTCTTGAAACACATAAAAGCCAATCAGGTTGTGAACATATCCCTATGCCTTTAGGTTCGGTATCTTTAGGTTCTGTTTTAAAATGCCAATGTAAACGCTAAGTGGACCAGGACTGAATGTTTTGGGGGGTTTTTTTGGTCGGGACCAAATGAACCAAGCGAACCAAACTGAACCGAACCGAAACGAAGTGTGAACACACCCGAAGTCAGCGTCTGAATTGCCTCACTGATTTTCCTTCACTTCCTTCCCTTATAGTGGACTCAACTTCCATGCACTATATAGGGAATAGTGAATGAGACAATAGGTGCGTCTTAATCAGCTCCCTAGTTCAGTAGTCAGGGCACTGATCAGGTTGTCAGCCCATTGACTGATTCCCTGATCAGTGCCCTGACTACTGAACTAGGGAGCTGATTGAGACGCACCCATAGAGTATGTTATTTCGGACACAGCTTAACACTAATCTGCTGTAAAACACAGCTGTGTTTTGGATCATTGTTGATGGCAAGACTATAAGATGATGTATTATCATCTGGAAATTGTTTTTCACTTTGGATTTGTAATGAAATTTTGTTGTAAGCAGTAAACGTCACCATATTTTTTGAAAGTGAATTTGGTTGTGGAATGTGGTTGTCACTCCTGTAAATGACAACTCTTTGTATAGAACTAGATTGACTTAAGAATAGCAATAGCTCTGTTAAAGCTCAAACTGGATGTTCCAGCAGGATACTAGAGATTTAGTTTAATACAGTTCTGTTAGTACAATTTACATACTATTATGGTATGTGCTCATATTTTGAATTAACTTTTATTTTTATATTTTAAGTTTTCTTTTAAATTTTAGTAATTTTAAAACTATTTTTAAAATATTCATTTAGTTTTTTTTTTTTATATTTATATACAGCTTTAATTTATTTTTTTTTCAGTTTTTTTGTAATTTTAAAGTAAACTTAAGCTATTTATCTCAGTTAGTTGCCAAGGTATCATTTCTCATTTTCATTTATTTTTTTTTATTTTTTTTTACGTTTTTAATCTAATATTTATATTTTATTTCAGCTGTACCAAAAATAATTTTGATTGTTTTCAGTTTTAGTTAACAATAACAACACTTGTATAATATCTAAACGTGTTCTTTGTGTTTGGCTTTGTGCTGCTAATGATAGATATACACATTGATTTGATTCATAAATGAATTTCACGTAATTGCAATCCGTGCAATTTGTAACTATATCTTCAGTCTCTTCATATATGCTGTATGGCTGTTTGCAACCCCATTGTAATATAATATTTTGTATCCCGCACCCACATCAAACATTCTGATTTGTTTACCGGCCATTTGCTTTCCCAGACTTAGACTAGAAACCTCAGGAATAATAGCATTAGTGTTTCCATCCTCTTAGTGGTACCAAGCAGCACCGCCGGCATGACAAAGAGCCCAATTCTCCCCAGCGAGGGCTCTCTGAAAGAGGGGGCAGGCAGAATGAACAGCCTCTACAACACCACATGGGCGTTAAATATGGCTGCTGCATAAAAAGAGGACAGTGAGTGAGACAGTATGTCATGCACCCTAACAATAAACTGTCTGTTTGTGGGCACGATGAGATGAGGGAAAGAGAGAAAGGGGACTGTTATGGCTTTTTGAGATGATAGAGATATGCAAGGATCAGACGGGAGGTTGAATGTACAGAAAACCACTGGTCAAATCCATCCCTACTGCGACAGTCTTCATCCATTCCCTGCCTTCTCTGACTTCTGCGTTTCAGAAAAATGCTTTTCAAGCAGTTTGAAAGATCACGGCGAGATTTTGAACTCTTCAGACAGGCTTTTGAACTTGATTTTGTGCCGTTTAAGCTCACTCTTGCTCCGAAGATTGCTCACTGCCTTTTGGAGAGGATATTTGGAGGATGATTTTTTTTGCTGGAGGAAAATCTTGATGCGACTTTACTTAATGCACTTACAATGCTCAGTTGTGCAATAAGGGTGTGTTATGTTGGAACAGTTCAAATAATGTTAACTAATGATGCTTATCATTCATATTGAGTTGTTTAGTTGTTGTTTTTTGCATTTTATTTAGGTTGTATTTTTTCTATTTTCTGTATTTTATCAGTTTTGCTTATTTGACAGTGCAATGGATCTAATATGTTCGCCAAATGCTGAAAATGCAGCTGTTCTGCTTTTTTTCTAATTTAATACATTTTTTAATTTGAAATTATATTGTCAACATATGATCATCCTGATGATAATCTTCTCCAGCAATAGAATAGAAGCAAAAACATCTGATCATCTGCACAATAGAAGTATTCTTATTCGTGTTATGTCACTTTTTTAAATCCTAAAACTTTATAGATTTCATTGGTTTTTGAATGCCAGATATTGCCACTGGTTCAGCTGCCAATTCATATCTTGTTCTGTCTCCTTTAGTCCAGCTCCTGAGATCCACAGATCTTGGCCGCCATAGTTTGCTTTACATAAAGGAGATTGGACATGGCTGGTTTGGCAAGGTAAGTCTATTTGGTCTATTGTTTATTGTATATTTGTTTTGAATGTGCACCTCACAGACATGGATGCCCTAAGCGTGTACTGCTACAGATTAAAGGTTTAGCTCGGTTTAGCTCTGTAGTTTAGTCCCAAGGATGTAAAAAAATCTTCCATGCTGCGTTACCTTTGCCATGCCTCAGTAATACTCAAGCTTTGATGTGGGACTCGTGTCTTGACTGTTCCCTGCGAGAATTTCTGTGTAGCAGTGAATTCCAGAAGCACTTTTTAATATTTCATAGGAATAATTGTGCCTCTTTCATTCTCATTCTTTTCTCTTTCTCTCTACTTCTTTGTCTTTTTGTAACACACATACATAAACACACACACACACACACACTACCCCAATTACCCCAACTTTCCATTAAATGGGTATGTCCATCTGTATGTCTGTGTCTCTGTGGCTGCATGTTTACCGATGTCTCATCTGGTTTTGTGTTGTTTCATCTTTCTGCATTTCCTTTTGAGCAACTTTTCGCATGATTCCTGGACTTGATTAAAATCTTTTTGGGTTTGTTTGTGTGTAATATCTGTCTTCGATTTCTTTCTTTCTTTCCTTCCTTCCTTCCTTCCTTCCTTCCTTTCCTTCCTTCCTTCCTTCCTTCCTTCCTTCCTTCCTTCCTTCCTTCCTTCCTTCCTTCCTTCCTTCCTTCCTCCCTCTGTGGCCATTTCCTTCTTGTGCACATCTGTTTGTGTGTCACCCTGTCCATAATTGTGTGTGTTGTCCATTTTCCCTCTGTTCATACCTGTATGTGTGTTTCTGTTGTCTTTCCCTTGTGTGTTTGTGTGTGTTTTGTGTATATGTGTGTCTGTGTGGTGTCATTCACAGGTATTGTTGGGGGAGGTTCACTCTGGTCTCAGCAGTACCCAGGCCGTAGTGAAGGAACTGAAGGCCAGTGCCAGTGTGCAGGACCAGATGCATTTCCTGGAAGAGGCTCGGCCATACCGGTAAACAAATCATGCATTGCTTTTCATAAATCATCATTTATATATTTTATTTAATCCCTTTTGCAAGAATGAATAAGGAGGTTTGTTGATTGATAAGTTGGTTCAAATTCCTCCTAGGGTCACCGTCCTTATAAAAATATACTGTAAAGCTGCGTTTCCACCGCAGGATCTTTCCCCAGGAACTAGGGTCTTTGGGGTGGTACTCGGTGTGTTTCGACCGCAGGAACCGGGGTCTAAATGAAGTTCAGGGGAAAAATTTCCCCCTCAAAACGGCCCTGCTTGCGAGGTAGTACTTTTTCAAAGTTCAGGAACTTTCGGGGGTGGGACTTGTGCGCTGAACATGCTGATTGGTTGAGTTCACGCAGCATTTTATTTCAACCTAAAAGTCTGTTGCGGTGCGTGCAGTAAGAGTTGTTTGCTATTCCAATCAACTATGGAGTTTAAAAAATATGGAGTTTAAAAAATACGACCGATGGACCAGCGACGAGGTTCAGGCTTTATTAAGTTTATTTGTGGAGGATGAAATCCAGTGGGCTCTGGAAAGTCGCGCACAGTCCTACGTCACCGGACTAATCTTCACGGTACTTTAGACCGCGATGGAAACGCAGACAGCAGCAGGTCTGGGGGAAAAAAGTCCCTGGGACAAATTGTTCCGGGTAATTTCAGTGGAAACGGGGCTTAAGTTGATTTGGGTAAAATATCTGCTAAAATGAGTCATTTGTAATGAACAAACTAAAATGTAGGACATTAAATGGATAGTTCACTCAAAAATGAATATTCTGTCATTTACTCACCTTCATACTGTTCAGAACCGGTATGACTTTCTTTTTTCTGCTGAACACAAAAGATATTTTGAAGTGGGTTGTCCCATAAAATTAAAGTCAAAGGGTTCCAAAACAACACTGACCCCACTGAAAAAAACAGCAAACAAACAAGCATAGAGACATTTTTCAAAATTGTTCTTTTGGGTTCTGCAACTGAAAAAAAAATACAGGTTTGGAGCAACATGAGTGTGAGTAAATGATGACAGAATAATAATGATCTCTTGTGGAGAATGACTGTAGTGTATTGTAGTGATGATTGGGGTAAAACTCTTTCTGCAGGTCTCTCCAGCATCCGGCTCTAGTGCAATGCCTCGCTCAGTGCACAGAGGTCACACCCTACTTAGTGGTCATGGAGTTCTGCCCACTGGTTAGTCTAATAGCTCTGTTATTCTGTTTTTATTTCATTTGATCCCTTTTGTGTGTTTTTCCTCTCTAAAACCTCTAACCTTAAATTTTACATTTTGGCTCATTTCATAAACACGATTCATCAAGTGGATTTGAGGGGAAGGAGTGTATTTTTGTAAGCAGTGTTGGGGGTAACACATTACAAGTAACATGAGTTACATAATCAGATTACTTTTTTCAAGTAACTAGTAAAGTAACACATTACTTTTAAATTTACAACAAAATATCTGAGTTACTTTTTCAAATAAGTAACGCAAGTTACTGTGTTGCATTTCCTTCAGCCTGAGGCTTATTCATTTAACTTTTGGTGTGAAAATTTAACTTTTGTTTTTTTTGTTATTAAAAAACAAACAAGCAAGCAAGCCCAGCCCAGGTGAGAAAAACTAATGCAAAAGTAATGTAACATATTACTTTCCATAAAAAGTAACTAAGTAACAGAATTAGTTACTTTTTAGGGTGTAACACAATACTGTAATGCATTACTTTTAAAAGTAACTTTCCTCAACACTGTTTGTAAGTAACCAGATCATTTTTGCCTGGTGGATGATAAAACAGGTGAACAAAAAAAAACCATAGACCATATTAGAGACCAGAATCTCAGAGTCTTTGTAGAATTAGGCTAGTAAGCAACCACCTAGTACACTGTATACCTAGAACACTAACTAGCAACCACATAGTAATGCGCTTAAACCCCTCATGATACTATAGCAACCATATAGCAATGCCCTGGCAACCATGCACAACACTCTAATGTTGTGCCTGCTTGTTTTGTATGTCATTGTGCTATTTTATATGCAAGGGCCATACATGACAGTGTGCTTTATTTTCATTCTTCTGTTATTGCCTGCCTAGGTCACATGTGCTACATCATTTATTTTAAACAGATCAACCCTTTGCAACAACATCAAATGTTGCTGCCCTCATAATGTTTTGTTATATAACGCCCCCCAGTGGATATCTGAGGCAAATCAGGCTGACAGCACACTCCTTTGATGATTATGCATACCGCTTTGAATTTACACCTTACCTTTGTAGTTTAGCATTTGTTTTATATTTCCCATGACAGGGTGATGTTAAAGGTTACCTGCGCAGCTGCCGGGTAGCAGATTCCATGACTCCTGACCCCTTACTGCTTCAGAGAATGGCGTGTGAAATCACTTCAGGCCTGCTTCACCTTCACAAAAACAACTTCACCCATAGGTCAGCCAACACTTTCATACATACTCCAGTGTATGGAATTCTATTTTAATGTGCAAATCCTTTAATTTTAGAAAGTATAATAGTTATAACAATAGTTACATTACAATCTTAATTATCATTCTCAAATAGACTATTGGGAATATGAAGCTAATGTGTGTGAATATCTACTTTCCCTGCTTCCTGTTTCATGGTTTCTCCCTGCAACAATCTCCTGATGCTGCCTGAGTGTTTTTACTCCACTCCAGCATCAGTGATTTTGTTGCTGGGGGTCACCACACATCTTCAAGCCACTTCAACATGTCCTTGCCAAGATACTTTGAACAGGTTCATGAAGACAAAATAATTATTTTTTAGAAAGTAATATAATGCAAGTAAAATTATGGTTCCCCTTCAGTCGGTCACGTTCGACGTACGTCGGACGTCACCGACGAATTGGGATCACTTCTGGGAGCCCCTATCAGCTTCGAGTGTATAGAGAACGGGCCAATGGCCATTGGCGTGCGAGATTTGCATCTCGCGCTCCGCCCCGCATCGCGGGTATAAAGCGGAAGCGGATGCAGCGCACATTTGTCATTCACTTCGGAGCCAAACAAGCTTCATGGAAGACTGTTCCTGCGTCAGCAGAGAGAGAGAGAGAGAGCAGAGAAGAGGCTTTTGTGCTGGGAGAGAAGGCACGTGCAGTGACAACCGCGAGCTCACCGAAATCGGTGAAACAAACTGCTGTTTTTACAGCATCCCGGTTGGTTCGGTGGGGGCGTTCCACGGTGAGTGCAAACACAGGCTGCACTATCCCCTGTGTTTGCCGCGGTTGTTCCTGGGTGCTTCGGCACGTTAAGAGCTTCTTCTAAAAGAGCAACACGGGTGTGAAATTGCGTCTTTTTCAAGATGTCATTCCACCCGTGCGTTTCTGGATGCGGTCGTTCCCTGTCACCAGCTGACGGTCACAATCGCTGCCTGACATGTCTGGGTATTCAACATGCCGAGGCAGCGTTTGTGGATAGTTCGTGTTCCCATTGCGGGAACATGACTATCTCGGCGCTAAGGTCGAGACTCGCCTACCTTCGGGAGGGTGGAGTCCCCTTACCTATGCCCCGATCTAGTGCTATCCCTGCCCAGCAGGATAGACCTACTTCGGCGAATAGCCAGGGTGACCTGAGGATCACGTTTAGGGCACACCCGCCGAGCCAGCCTCCGTGGGCCCCTAAACCCTCTGTAGTGCCGCAGCCGGTTGAGCTTTCGGAGGAAGTCGCTGGCCCCTCTCGAGGTGGTCCAACGGTGACCTTTGGAGCTCCAGCAGAGGATAGGATGTCGATCGCTGCATCGGAGGGGGAGTTTCAGTCCTCGGGGGATGAAGACCCGGCTGCGTTGCCTCCCTCTGGGAGAGTGGCGTTGTCCGAGACGGACCCCGAGCTGACGGCTATGCTTTCCCGGGCCGCCGAAAAGGTCGGGCTCGTGTGGAACCCTCCACCGTGTCCCGAGCCTTCTAGGCTGGATGATTGGTTTCTCGGGGCGGCTCGCGCTGGTTCTCAGCGTCCCGCCCCGGTGCCCTTCTTCCCGGAAGTGCATGAGGAGCTCACAAGGTCGTGGACGGCACCTTTTTCTGCCAGAAACCGGCCGAGTAGCTCCTCCCTCCTCACTACTCTCGACGGCGGGCCAGCCAAGGGGTACGTGGGGATCCCGCCGGTGGAACGGGCGGTCGCGATGCAACTGTGTCCGGCGTCCGCTTCCACCTGGCGCGGAGACCCACGCCACCCATCCAAGGCCTGTAAGTTCTCCTCCAGTCTAACTGGGAAGGCTTACAAGGCTTGTGGACAGGCTGCGTCCGCCTTGCATGCCATGGCGTTGCTCCAGGTGCACCAGGCCCAGGCACTCATGGACATGCACGAGGGTAGACCTGACCCAGAGCTCCTCCGGGAGCTCCGGACGGCGACGGACCTCGCCCTCCGGGCGACGAAAGTCACCGCCCGTTCCATTGGTCAGGCGATGTCCACTCTTGTGGTCCAGGAGCGACATCTCTGGCTCAACCTGGCCGATATGAGGGAGACTGATAAGTATCGGTTCCTGGACTCCCCCATTTCCCAGGTTGGGCTGTTCGGCGACGCGGTCGAGAGCTTTGCCCAGCAGTTCTCGACTGTCCAGAAGCAGACGGAGGCCATCAAACACATCCTGCCCCGGCGGTCAGCTGCTGCCCAGCCGCCGGCCGCAGCTCCTCCGCCTGCTCGTCGCCGAGGGCGGCCGCCCGCCGCCGCCCCCGCTCCCGCCCCAGCCCAGCAGCAGCCTCCACCAGGGCAACGGCGTGGAGCCGGCCGCGGGAAGGCCGTCCAGCCCGCTCAGGCCGCTGCCAAACCAGGTGGCAAGCGTCGTCGTAAGAGACCCTGAGACGGGCCACCCAGAGATGGAGGAGACAGCTCTTCAGGAGGTGGTGACAGCACCGCTCCTTCTCCCGCTGGAGGGCCGGGAGAGAATTTTATGTTCTTGTTTGGTTTCTGTTCCGCCACTGGCCTTCGGGCCAGTGGTACCCAAAACTTCAAAAAAAGAGCTGTTTCTAAAATCTCTGGGTGCCAAGAGAGCGCGCTTGGCGGTGTACGACGCTCCCATGCCTTGTCACCCTCCGGTGCCTCTCTTATCGCCAGCAGGGGGTGCTGGCTGTGTCCAGGACGCACACAAGAGGCCTCCGCACACTCGTGCACCCCCTCAGCGGAAGCAGGTAAGTGTTGCATTGCGCACTCAGACCCCACTTCGGGCCGCGATGCCGTCCGAGTCGGGTCCCTGCACTCCGCTGCGCTGCCCCGCTGCGGGTACGTCTGTGGTGCCGTTGGTCCCGCTGGTTCGGTCGCTGGGAGCCTGGTTAGCGCTCCCCAGCCCGTCCCGCTGGCTCATCCGTACTATCAGACTCGGCTATGCGATTCAGTTCGCTCGGCGGCCCCCCAAGTTCAGGGGCGTTCACTTCACCTCCGTGTCGAAGGAGGACGCCCCCGTGCTACGGGCGGAGATCGCAGTCCTACTGGCGAAGGACGCGATAGAGCCGGTCCCTCCAGCCGATATGAAGACAGGCTTCTACAGCCCGTACTTCATTGTACCCAAGAAAGGCGGCGGGTTACGGCCAATCTTGGACCTGCGGTTCTTGAATCGGTCCCTTCACAGGCTGCCGTTCAGAATGCTAACGCAGAAACGCATCTTCAGGTGCATCCGTCCCCAAGATTGGTTTGCAGCGATCGACCTGAAGGACGCGTACTTTCATGTCTCGATTCTCCCCCGACACAGACCGTTCCTACGCTTTGCGTTCGAGGGACGGGCATATCAGTACAGAGTCCTACCCTTCGGGCTGTCCCTGTCGCCCCGCGTCTTCACGAAGGTCGCGGAGGCGGCCATTGCTCCCATGAGAGAGCGTGGTGTTCGCATTCTCAACTACCTCGACGACTGGCTGATTCTGGCTCAGTCGAAGGCACAGTTGTGCGAACACAGGGACATGGTGCTCAGTCACCTCAGCCTGTTGGGACTTCAGGTCAACTGGGAAAAGAGCAAACTCTGCCCCGTGCAGAGGATCTCTTTTCTCGGTATGGAGTTGGACTCGGTCAATCTGACAGCGCGACTCACAGAGCAGCGCGTCCAGTCGGTGTTGAACTGCTTGAATTCGTTCAAATGCAGGACAGCGGTACCACTGAAACATTTTCAGAGGCTCCTGGGGCATATGGCATCCGCAGCCGCAGTGACGCCGCTCGGATTGCTTCATATGAGGCCGCTTCAACACTGGCTACACGACCGAGTCCCGAGATGGGCGTGGCAGAGCGGCTCATTCCGTGTCTCAGTAACACCGAAGTGTCGCCAAACCTTCAGTCCGTGGTTGGACCCTTCGTTCCTACGGGCAGGAGTTCCCCTAGAACAAGTGTCCAGGCATGCTGTGGTCTCCACGGATGCCTCATCCACCGGCTGGGGGGCCACGTACAACGGGCTTGCAGTTTCGGGTCTGTGGACGGGGCCTCAACTGCAATGGCATATCAATTGCCTCGAGTTGTTAGCAGTTCGTCTTGCGCTGGGCCGCCTCAAAGGGCCGCTACGAGGCAAGCACGTTCTGGTCCGTACGGACAACACTGCGGCCGTTGCGTACATCAACAAACAGGGTGGTCTACGCTCCCGCCGCATGTCACAACTCGCCCGCCATCTCCTCCTCTGGAGTCAGAAGCATCTGAGGTCGCTTCGTGCCATTCATATCCCGGGCCTGCTCAATCGTGCAGCCGACGAGCTCTCACGACAGCAAGTGCTCCCAGGAGAGTGGAGACTCCATCCCCAGGTGGTCCAGCTGATCTGGAGTCGCTTCGGGACCGCACAGGTAGACCTGTTTGCCGCCCCGGACACGTCTCACTGCCAGTTGTTCTATTCCCTGACCGGGGGGACCCTCGGCTCGGATGCGCTGGCACACAGCTGGCCCCGGGGCCTACGCAAATATGCGTTTCCCCCAGTGAGCCTTCTTGCGCAGACACTGTGCAAGGTCAGGGAGGACGAGGAGCAGGTCTTGCTAGTTGCGCCATACTGGCCCAACCGGACCTGGTTCCCGGAACTAGTGCTCCTCGCGACAGCACCTCCTTGGCCCATTCCTCTGAGGAAGGACCTCCTGACTCAGAGACGGGGCACCCTGTGGCACCCGCGTCCGGACCTCTGGAAACTCCATGTCTGGTCCCTGGACGGGACGCGGAGGTTCTAGGTGGCCTACCACAGGCTGTGGTAGACACCATCACTTCCGCCAGAGCCCCCTCTACGAGGCACCTCTACGCGTTGAAGTGGAACCTGTTCGTCGAGTGGTGTTCTTCTCGTCGAGAAGACCCCCGAAGATGTTCGATCGGCTCTGTGCTTTCCTTCCTGCAAGAAGGGTTGGAGCGAAGGCTGTCTCCCTCCACCCTCAAAGTGTATGTTGCCGCTATCGCCGCAAATCACAGCATGGTCGAAGGTAAGTCCCTAGGAAAGCACGATCTGGTCGTCAGGTTCCTGAGGGGGGCGAGGAGATTAAATCCGCCTCGCCCTCACTCTATACCCTCTTGGGACTTGCCCCTGGTGCTAACCGCATTACAGAGGGCTCCCTTTGAGCCTTTGCAGTCAGTAGAGTTAAAAATCCTGTCCTGGAAGACAGTACTCCTGACTGCATTGGCTTCCATCAAGAGGGTAGGGGACCTGCAGGCATTTTCGGTCGACGAATCGTGCCTGGAATTCGGGGCGGGTAACTCTCAGGTAATCCTGAGACCCCGGCCCGGATATGTGCCCAAGGTTCCCACCACTCCCTTTCGGGACCAGGTGGTGAACCTGCAAGCGCTGCCTTCGGAGGAGGCAGACCCAGCCCTGGCTTTTCTCTGTCCCGTTCGCGCTCTGCGGACTTACGTGGACAGAACGCAAAGCTTCAGGACCTCAGAACAGCTCTTCATCTGTTACGGAGGCCAGCAGAAGGGAAAGGCTGTCTCCAAGCAGAGGATGGCTCACTGGATAGTGGATGCCATCGCCTTGGCGTATGAAACCCAAGGCGTGCCCTGCCCGCTTGGGTTGAGGGCCCACTCCACTAGGAGTGTGGCCTCTTCCTGGGCGCTGGCACACGGCGCCTCGCTGACAGATATATGTAGAGCTGCGGGCTGGGCGACACCTAACACGTTCGCTAGATTCTATAGCCTCCGTGTAGAGCCGGTTTCTTCCCGTGTGCTCGCTTCAAATAGCCGGTAACACCGAAGTGCCCGTTCTAGTGTCGGCTTGCTGCGCCATTCCCCTCCTCATGGACCGGATACGTGCGCTGATATGCTCCAGTCGAGTTCCCCAGCACGGCGAACCCCGTTGAGTCCTCCGCAACCCGTGGCAGTCAGACGTGGCGGAGCGTCCGACGCCAGGTCTAACACTCGTATGCATTGGTGGAACTTGTGTTAGGCTGGGTATCCATATGTTGTGACCCCTACGGCGGTCCCATATGTGTATTCTTCCACGGTACGGCTCCCTACGGCGAGCCCGTGTCTTTCCCTTGGCAGAGCTCGCTCTGCCGTCTCTGTGCGGTGTAGTCTCCCGCCTGCATTGGCCGGGGCCACCCCTGGGACTTCCGTATGTTGTACTGCCCACGGCCAGTCCATACATGTATATTCCACATGATACCTCCCTACGTGTAGGATGTGGCTTCCGCAGCGGCCCCCCGGGGCACGCTTTCCCAGCGTTATCCAATACTCTGCTGAGTGGGTCTTGCGGAACAGCAGCAGTGACTCTCCCTGCGTAGGTTCCCCGCCCCGAACAGACGGGGGTCTGAGGGGCTTTCGCTGGGCGCTGGAAGTGGTAGTAACTGTGGCGTTTTCCATAGGGATCCCAATTCGTCGGTGACGTCCGACGTACGTCGAACGTGACCGACTGAAGGGGAACGTCTCGGTTACGTATGTAACCCTCGTTCCCTGAAGGAGGGAACGGAGACGTACGTCCCGTCGCCACAGTTGCTGTACCATCACTGCAGCGGCCGAGTCACTAGTTCGGCTCCTCAGTGAAAAACAAATGTGCGCTGCATCCGCTTCCGCTTTATACCCGCGATGCGGGGCGGAGCGCGAGATGCAAATCTCGCACGCCAATGGCCATTGGCCCGTTCTCTATACACTCGAAGCTGATAGGGGCTCCCAGAAGTGATCCCAATTCGTCGGTGACGTCCGACGTACGTCTCCGTTCCCTCCTTCAGGGAACGAGGGTTACATACGTAACCGAGACGTTATTTCTGGCACTGAATCTGCCCTACTTTGTAACTGTACTGTGTTCATTTTATGCGTGGTTCCAGTTAAGTAAATAACATCCAGTTATTTTTGAGCTAGCTAGCGGTAGGAAAACATTTAGGCCATGTTCTATTTTCAAAAGGTGCTTATCATATGTTTATTTATTTATGTTGCTCTGATTTTCTGCAGTGATCTGGCTTTAAGAAATTGCCTGCTAACATCAGACATAAATGTCAAGATTGGAGACTATGGACTATCGCACAAGAAGTACAAGGTATGAACACTATACAGTTTATCTATACAGTTTTTATATATATCTATAATATCAATAAACTCATAAACATGAGTTTTAGATTACATTCATTTACTTTTCAAAGTTGGTTTTGAGCGTTTTCACTCTTCATATCTGTTCATCCCCAGGACGACTACTTTGTGACATCAGACCAGACCTGGATTCCTTTACGTTGGATTGCCCCTGAACTCGTGGATGAGGTTCATGGCAACTTGCTGGTGGTGGACCAAACCAAGGAAAGCAACATCTGGTCAGTAACTTTACTCAAGGCTACAACAAATAGTAAATTCTGTGTTGGGGAAGTATAACATAAATATAATGTTGAATTTGGGCCTTTGTTTTTGCAGCTAAGCTATTTAGGAAGAACGCACCACCTCTTAAATTACCTTTATTATTGTAGTGTCTATATGGCTAGATAGATCAGAAGTCATTGATTGATGCATTAATTGCTATTAGTTACTAGAATATGTTATACTTTCTCTCTGTACATAGGTCACTTGGCGTAACCATCTGGGAGCTGTTTGAGTTGGGGAATCAGCCGTACCGCCATTATTCAGACCGACAGGTTCTCAGCTATGCTGTGAAGGACCAACAATTGAAGCTGCCCAAGCCACTTCTTAAGTACCCTCTTGCTGACCGCTGGTGGGTGTCTAATAAACTTTATGTTGCTCTTCTTACTTATTTCATTAACTATTACCTAGAGTTAGAGCCCTGAATTTTCACTTCGCCAGAGCCTTTAAATTTTCACCCTTGTCTTTTGGAGTCCTTGCTCTTGCTTTTAATTTTCTCTTTTCAGGATCACATTCATGATCAAATTTCTTTCATAGAAGTGATCAAGTGTACACTGCAAAACACTGTAACACAATGTACACTATATTTTTGTCTAATTTTCCAGTTGTAATCTCAAAAAATTCATGAAGTAAAATATATTTACTAGAGGACCAACACTGCATTAGATATTAAGACTTGTTTTTATAGATTGTATCTTGAATAATAATAATAATACGTAAAATGCATTTTGTCTTAGTGAACTGGCAGATTTATGTAAAAAAAAAAAATCTGTAAACTGTAAAAAGAATGTAAAAACAAGTGAAAAAATCTCCCAGCTGTACTAATGCAATGCAGTCTATTAAGAAATGTAATATCTTTTGCAGTTTTGCTAAATGTATCTTGTTTTAAGAATTTTTAGATTTATTTTCACTAAAAATATATCAGAAGACCTAAAAGCTCATTAAGAAGTCATTTTTTTTTGCAGAACTTTTGCTCTATTTTTAGACGTGTTTGCCCTAAAAGTGTTTGTGTTTCTGTTTCACCAGGTATGAAGTAATGCAGTTCTGTTGGCTTCAGCCTGACCAGAGGCCCAATGCAGAAGAAGTTCATCTGCTGCTTAGTTATCTATGTGCCAAAGGAGCCAGTGAGGCAGAGGAAGACTTTGAGAGACGCTGGAACTCCATGAGACCAAACACAAGTCATCCTAATCTCCATGGAGCTGGTGCACTTGCAATCAACATACCCCTCTCATCCACCAATTCCTCATTCCCCCTACTGGAGCAGTTCCCCACTGGAGACAGCTACCATTCAGAATCTGGAGATGACATCCTAACTGTTACCGAAACCAGCCATGGTCTCAACTTTGAGTACAAGTGGGAGCAGGCACAGGCTGAACAGCACTACCATTCCTCATCCACCACAGGCACTTTGGGTCAAAGCAATCCCCACTGTCAGGAGGTCTACTACCCTCCAGGCGGAATAGTGGGGGGCTGTGCTGTTGAAGGACTCGCCCTGGGGGTTTCTCCTTCATATTATGAGCCCAAACAACTACATACCCCTGGCGTGGTACCAGTCCTGAGTGCTCATAGTCCATCAGTAAGTAATGAGTACTATATCCGCATTGAGGAGCCAATACAAAGCAATATTGATATGAACTTCACCTTGTGTGCTTACAGTCCAGAGTTCGGGGACAGCCATGGAAGCTTTCTAACAGGTAGTGGAGACTCTGGGGAGTGTATGAACTGTCCCCCTGAAGCTAAACCAGACATATACTGGTCAGCAGATGCCCATAAAAGCAGTGCCTATGATTCTGATACCAGTCCTGCCATGTCTCTAACTATGGAGCCTCTTTTGGGACATGGTAGCCCCCTTAGGGCATGGGAGTCTGGTCACTATGTCTCATACAAAGACAGGGATGGAGGTTACTACTATGAACCATCACCTCCTAAGGTCATGGAGCACTACCTGATACGAGACCCAACAGAGCCTCCACAAGAGAGCTGGGGGTCTCGAAGCCTGAGACAGGCACTTGGGGAACTGGAGGACCCTTTAGGCATCTCACCATCACCCAGAAGTCCACCACAAGGCTATGCTGATCCTTACTTGGAGAACATTCAAGGCTCCATTATCGGAAAGAACGTTACAGGAGGATACTATGATATGATGGGGTCCTTGAGGAAAACTATGCCAGGTAGCCACTCAGTTTGTATTGACATGGCATCAGGTGGTGCTATATTTGTAGGACGAGATGACAGCGACTCTGATGAAGAGGAAGACATCTTTGTGGAGAGAAGAGGAAGAAGCTGGTCCACTAGCAATCCAGTAAATACAAACACAAGGACTTTGCGTCAGAGGCAGGGGTCTTGCCTCCAGAATTCGTATGCAGACTTCCACTACACTATGCCAATGACTGACGTTGAGGATACGTGGCCAGAAGAGCAGACCCTGCCGTACCATATGGCTAAACCTGTTGACTACTTAGAGACAACGGTCAAAAGCAACACTTGCTTGGTACATGGAAGACACATAACTTCAAACCCTTCACCCGAGTGCAACTCGTATATCCATATGTGCCATGAACCCAGAGAAGCTGAAGTATATCCTGTACCATGTTGTCAAGCTTTGAGCAGTTCACATTTTGTAGACCCTCTAACAGGAACACTTGTGAGGAACTGCTTCATGATCGACTGTATTCCAGGGAAAACCATGACATTGCCCCAAAAAGACCAGCATCTAGGCCAAGCACCTTTATCTGCTGGACATATAGTCTCCAAAATAGAGTCATCAAGGGAAGGAGCCAAGCAGTTTGACATTTCGGAGCAATATGTGGATACTGCGGTAGGGGAAACAAACTCGAAACAAGAAAAAGCTTTGCATCAAGATGCATCTCCAGCAGATCCTAAAACTGAAATTACTGCCATCTATTCACAGTTGGAAAAATCCCCATCAGAGTTACCCAAATCAGAGCCAGAGTCAGAGATGAGTAAGGCAGTGGACAGCGGTGTGGACCGTGGACGCTCTAGTATCAGCCTGGTAGAGATTGATGATTGCAGTGATGATGACATCACTGATGTAACCTCAGGGATTTTTGGTGAATTCACAGTAGAAGTAGAAACTGTTGACTACACCAATCCAACATTCAAGTCATTACAAAAGCAGGTCGGTACCCCGGACTCCATGGACTCTATTGACATACCGTCTACAGCATGTTCTAGTGAGACACTCAGCCCTGCCTCCATCCATCCATCAAGCTCTCCCAAGACTGTGGACAGTGGTTATGACACAGAAAACAATGAATCTCCAGAGTTTGTCCTAAAGGAGCCCCATGAGCTACAAGATTCCAAGTCTTTTATCCAACCCTTGGGAAAGGTAACATCTGGGACTAACTTTGTCAGTGAAAAACAAGAGATTAAAAGGGCAGAGGATGAGAAGCTGGTGGGCAATATTGATACTGTAATGGCCTTGACAACATCTGAGAGCAATGATGGAGAGCTGAAAGCACTGAGTGATAAAACTCCATACAGAGATTCGGCCTACTTCTCTGACTATGATGCCGGGAAAGATAAAGAAAGCGAAGAGGACATCAATGAACTTGAAGATCAGAAAGATGGACTGGAGGAAATTATAGATAAAGAGGAGCTACTTCTTCCACAGAAGGAAACAGATGGAGATGAAAATCTATTGCCATCTACAAAGGACAGTGAAAAAACTCCCGAAAAGGCTGATGATGCCACCTCAAACATTCTATCAAAGATAGATGAAGGTGTGTCTGCTTGTGACACAATCTGTAGTGTGTCTCTCTCACCTCCTGATAATGAAGTGTCTGCCATAAAAGATCATTTGGATGATGATGATAAAAATCTTAGTGTAGATTCAGATCTTTCTGCAGAACTTGCACTACCTGAATCTGAAATATCGGATTCAAATGCTTTGCTTGGTCCTGATGTAAAGCAAGAAGAATCTTTCACACAAGTTGGCATTGAAGATAGTCAGTCTCTTGACCAAGTATCTTCTGAGGGCGATGTTGCAAACACCAAAATTGAGTCCATTTCAGAGGTCCTCGTTCATGAGAATGAAGAGGCCATAGTCAAAGATGTGAGCTGTACTATTTTGTCTGAAGAGCAATTAGCGTCTCAGAAGGAAACAGCAGAAAGGAACAGTTCCTCTACACATGAGGGTCTTGAATCCAGGAGTAAGGACTGTGAAGAAGGAGGACGTAAAAGAAGCTCCATACGTTCTGGCTCTCCTCCCCCTCCACTAGAAGGACGGGTATCTCCCACAGATGGAGAGGAGGCCGATGAGGAAGATGGCGACTCTGAAGACAGCGATGAATCCGATGAGGAGCTGCGCACATACAGCATCCAGGAGCAGAGCGAAGAAAGCGAGGATGAGTTGACGGTTCCTATTATTGTGAGTGACTGCAGTGATGCGCACAAACTCAGAAGCCTACTTAAGATGCCAACGCTGCTCAGTGATTCACTGTCTGACGAAATGGAAAGCAAAAAGAAGGTGGTGTCCTTCTTCGATGATGTCACCGTCTTTCTGTTTGACCAGGTATTTATTGTCCAGATATTTCGACACGGTTTTCAATGACATATTGAATCACATTTGAGTACTTTTGAAGCTTACTCATAAAATTGTGTCAACACCTCCAGGAAAGCCCAACCAGAGAGCTGGCAGACCACAGTTTTCCCTTGGGTGGAGAGTCAAGCAAACCGAGTGCGAAGAGTGAAATGCAAAACCAGCAGGAAAAAGTCAATGCCTCCGATGACTCTTCTGATGGAAACATCTCAGAAGAGAGTAAGAGTCTTTTTTTTCCTTTTGCTTTTCACTGCACAGAAGATGTAAGTATCTATCACACTAACTATTTACCATCCTGCTTTGTCTTTAATCTTAGGTGCAGGGTTTGAATGGGAAGATGATTTCCCATTGTTGCCCCTTCCCACATCTTCCAAGGGGTCTCTTCCGGACATCACTGCAAAGCCGAGCCTACCGACCGGCAGCACTAAACCTGCTGCACAAGTCTCCCGTTTTACTGTTTCTCCATCCAATGTGTCACGTTTCTCCATTACACATGTCTCGGATTCAGATATGGATTCTGCAGGAGGTGAGACAGCACGTTTGAAGCAGTGTTTTTATCATTAACGGAAGTTGAATTAAAACATTTTTATATACAATATACAATTAAAACATATACATTATTATTATTATTAAAATAATAATTAAATTCAAAACTATATGAACTGTTTTTAAGTACATAATGTTTAGATTTTGATGTTTCTTTTTATGATAACATATTTCACATTATATTTTGTCTTTGAATTGTTTTTATTTTACAGATGCTTTAGACATTTATTATGTGATAATCAGGGCTTGACATTAACTTTTTTGCTCACCAGCCACTGTGGCTAGAGGTTTTCCAAAGTTACTAGCCACTCAGCATTTTCACTGGCCACAATTTTGACATCGATACCATGGGGAAAAACTGCCATATAGATATTTGTAATATTATCTCATAATTTGGCAGCAGGAATATTAGGCTGCTGTCGCTTTAAGACCTGACGCACAGATCCATTATACTGTTACACATGCGTGTTCTTTCTCAGCTGACTGTGTTTACGTGAATACTCGCCAAGACTGGCATTTTGACATTATTTTGTGTGTATTTGACTGTTTAAGCGCAATAAGCAATTAAAAATAACTCAATTTAGTACTGAGAGGTGGCTTTATGTGTGCGCACTTTGGGTGTGAGCACAAAATCTGCGGGAATGAGTGAAATTATGCGCAATATGCGCAATCCGTCGCAAAAATTCAAACCATGTAATCAACAATATCCATCTGGAGCAAATGAAACGAGTGAGTAAGGAGAGGTAGGTCTATGTGTCAACTCATTGTCGGAGAGATCATGAGAGAGCGAGAAAGCGCACCTGGTAGTGTATCTATTCTGCGGAAATTAGTATTAGAAGCATATTTCAGATATTTTAGTATTGAAATGTATCGGAAAATCTATATTTTTGACAACTACATTGCAACTAGTTTATTATTCCAGATGCCTTTTTAAAAGACTACAATTGAAAAATGTATATATTATATATAAAATTCAACCCAACAAAGTGGCTAGTAGGAGTGACTGCGTTACACGCCACTGCTGAAATCCACCTGCATTTGGCGGGTGTTAATGTCAAGCCCTGGTGATAATGTTCACAAGTTAATTAAATATAAAGCTAATGTAAAGTTGTGTTTTTACTCTATTTTAAAGGGAGCAGTGAAGATGGGGAAAGAGAGTGAATGATCATACTACTGCTAACAGTGATCTGCACTGGCAGATCCCCCCCCCCCCCCCCCTTTTTTTTTTTCTGATTAAGGAGACCTCAGTAAAAAGAGGGTTTGGATCTCTTTGGAAACAGTTTTTGGATTCCCTCAAAGACAGTGCCTCTTAATGTCATCAAACACTTCAGAGTGTTTGCCCAGAAGAAAAAACATGTGGAAATGACTAAACATTATAAGAGACAAAAAAACTAAAATTTAGCATATTATCAATGAAAAAGAGTTTGGATGGATCTGCTTAGTTCACATGGACCTACTGAAAACTGACTGTGACTGTTTACAACATCAGATACTGTATTTTTGGAAAGTGTTGAAAAGACGCTAAAGGTATCACTGCATCAAAAATCGATTGAGACCATCTTAGCGAAATGTAACACAACTAAACCAAACTGATTTTTACTGTGAAATACAAATGCAGTGTTGTTTGTCTAGAAAAGGAGGCGTTTTAAGTGTTTTTATGACTAAAATGAAGTTCACGACACACAGCTGCCTTGTGTTTATCACCTGCCTGAGAGTAGCATTGTGTTATGGTGACATGCCATTCTGAAATCACTTTTATGATATTATTAATAATCACACTTAATTGGATTATTATTATCAAATCTCTTTCTTTATCATTTGCTCAGAGTTTTAGATCATGCTTGTTATTTATGTACTTATTATTGAGTGCTTGAATTTAAATCGATTTGCACATGAGGCAAACGATTTTGCTGTTCATAGCAGAAATCATGTTCCCTTGAGTTTGACTGAATATCTGCAGCTAAATCCATTCAATAATATATAAAAGTGAAATGATTACCTTTTTAAAGTATTGAAGTTTTAAGAGTAGACAAGTAGAAAATCTTCATAATACTCAAAAATAAATATCAAACAATATATAATTGACAACATATTATGTAATGGGGGATTTCAATGGTTTGACATGTATTTAATGATGTATTTAGGGTGACTACTGGTGAAGAGGGACACTTAAGCTAAATCATCATCATTAACATTAATGTAGCCATTTGAATCATATTATATAAAAAAACAAAGGGGATTACAAATGATCAGAAAGTGTTGCACTTTACCTGTATTCACCCTATTAAAATGATGCTGTACATGCCTGCTATCTTTTGAGGATTGAAGCCGGGTTGTATTATGATCAGGGTGTTAACAATATACATAAAGAGTGTTATTTATTAGCCAACACATGTTTTATATTTCCTTGAAGAACAGATACAGTAAATGCTTTTTAGCATTGCAAGCTGCAATGCTTAACAGACTGTCATGCTGAACTAGATGTTGGACTTTATCAGTTGACCAACAGGAACAATTTAAACAAAATGGATCTTTCTTCTCATATGGTTGGGAAACAACGTGATCAGTGTGATCAAGGAGGACGAGCCTGCAGATGTGAATGAGAACAGTGTACAGTGCGGAGAGACTCGATGCTACCTGCACACTTCTGTGCGTTAAATCTCGATACGCTACTCTCGATATGTTCTGTTTGTTTGCCTGTGAAGGCGTTTATTCTATGTAACCGTCTATCTTAGATTGAACTAGACAACAGTCTGTACTATTTTTGTATTTGATTCAACAATTTTAAACTACTGAAAGATCAAATGGGAACTCAGGAGGTAAAGGGAAAATATGTGTTTTCTGCCAAAGAAATTTATCACGTGATGTGGCACGAGCCGGATTGGTGTCCTGTAATTTATTCTTATCCACAGCGGCAGATTCACAGATTTTTTTTTTCCCTGGGAAATTTTCCTGTACAATGGTTTTGAATTGCAGTATAACGTTAAGCGAGAGTGGTTGTAAGTCTGTTCCCTTAAATGTGTCAAACTTAGTGAGAAAAATAAAACTATTCTGTTTGACGGTTCTCTCTTGGAGTCTTTTATTGTCTTATACACTCTTAGAAGAAAGGGTTTAATTAGAAACTTTTAGGGGTTCCCATCGTGGCATTGTTTTATGGATTTAGTTTAAATTTTATGAACTAAACCACTCGTAAACATAGTTTATAACTAGAAAAATTTTAAACAACCCTTTAAACAAAGTATTATGCAATCATTTAAAGAAAGGGGTTATGAGAAATCAAATTTGCCTTGATATTTTGATATACAGTTGCAAGAAAAAGTATGTTAACCCCTTGTAGAATCTGTGAAAATGTGAATAATCTTAACAAAATAAGAGGGATCATACAAAATGCATGTTATTTTTTTACTTAGTACTGTCCTGAATAGGATATTTTACATAAAAAATGTTTACATATAGTCCACAAGACAAAAAAAAAATAGCTGAATTTATTAAAATGACCGTTCAAAGGTTTATGAACCCTTGATTCTCAATACTGTGTCGTTACCTGGATGATCCATGGCTGTTTTTTTTGTGTGTGATGGTTGTTCTTGAGTCCCTTGTTTGTCATGAGCAGTTAAACTGCCCAATGTTTTTCAGAAAAATCCTCCAGCATCTTTTGCATATTTGAACCCTCTCCAGCAGTGACTGCATGATTTTCAGATCCATATTTTCACACTGAGGACAATTGAGGGACTCAAACACAACTATTAAAAAAGGTTCAAACATTCACTGATGCTCCAGACGGAAACACAATGCGTTAAGAGCCGGGGGATGAAAACTTTTTGAATTTGAAGTTCAAGGTAAATTGTACTTAATTTGTCTTCCGGGAAACATGCAAGTATCTTCTGTTGCTTCTGAAGGGCAAGATATTTAAAAAAAAAAATGTGGACATCCTGTACAAAAGTTTTCACGCCCGGCTCTTAATTGGTCATGACCCCTTTAAGACATTTCTAAGAGTGTAAGTTCCATTAAAATACATTAATTATTAAATGCAGATTCAACATAACATATGCAAGATGGCAGTGTAACTGTAATATTTCATAATGATAGTGTTTTAACAGGATAAATTAAAATGAATACACAGGTAACCCTCACTTTTATACAACCGGTTGCTTTATTAGAGTGTATACAGATAGCCTTTTATTTGTGCACATGGTTAGATATGAGACATACAAGTGCAAACACAAAGAAAATGGAAGAAAATACATCTAAAAAAAAAATCTGAAATGGGCTATCAAGTGACACATACAAACAAATTCTAATTGTGTAAATGCAGAATAAAATGATTACATTGACCCAGCAAACACAGCACGTCCCCCTAACGTTAGTATTTGGTTACTTTTTTAGGAACCAAATAATAGCGTTCTAGGAACGTTCTTTTTAGGTGTTATTTTTTGACAGAATGTTGCAGGTTATTTTTAAAGGTGGGGTAAGCGATATTTGAAAAACGCTGTTTGAAAGTTTGTCTGACCGACACAACAACAAACGTGTAGCCAATCAGCATTAGGGGGCGTGTGACGGTGGAGGACGAGAGAATGAGCAAGAGGGAGATTTGAAGAAAGACTGTAGAAAGAGATGGATAAGAGACATTACAAAAGAGAAAAGCTCATAAGAATATCACTGGAAAATGAAGGGTTATGATCAGACAAGAGTTTTAGGACCTGCGTTAATATTAGAAAAGCTTTCCAGCGCTGGAGAGAGCAAAGCGGGAAGGCCTGAAAACAGACGCGGAGGTTGCTTTGATTCTGCTCCATACGTGAGTAACACGTTTTGAGTGTCATTGAGCTGCTGTGCTGTTGGTAACTAACAACGAACTCTTGTTTGTATTTACTCTTGTGTATGTATGTTAATTTTTTGTGCTTCTTTGTCATGAAGCATCATTTTGTTGCACTTCTGCTACGATAAATAGACATCCACTCTTGCACTGCATGTGTAACAAAGGCCTGCTAGTGAGAATTGTGCAGGCTGATGACTGTTAGAGAATCATAATGCGGTGTTTACTGTTTAGCGTCCATGTTAAAGGGGTCATGAACTGGCTTAAAAAAAAAAAAAAAAAAAAGAATACTGTTGTCTGAGGTCAACTTATGACGTTCGTTTTTATGGGCGTGCCGCATTGAAGACTTGGAAGTAAACACCCACTGCTATGATTGGATAACAGTTTTGCATCTTATAATGAGCTTCAGCTCCCTTACATGTGAGGAATTGTTTTGAAAACTTCCAATGTGGAGAAACGGCAACCGGAATGATTCGCCCACAGGGCTCGCAAAATGTCTTTATCAAACAAACACGATTTATCTCTCATCCACCCGCAATTAATTGGAATGTTATTTTTTATTACTTGGCCGGCCCGATCGGTGGATATAACCGCGAACCGTGCATATAACACACACACACACGTGCATGCGCATGCGCACCCACAAGCCAGTACGTGCATCAGCAAAACTTCACCTCAGACAAATCAGCATGTTCAAAACTTCCGCGATTGTATATTTCCTTCAAATTAAGAGAGAGTGAACAACGCACATCAAGAAAGGAATGTTATTTCACTATTTAAGATAGTGCAAGCCCTGGCCCATACATGTTCGAGTCTGATCATGAATCGCAGCACACTGAACCAACAACACCTCAAATACAAAGGATACTCCAGCCTGTGACAGTGTGGAAGTTATGTTTAGTTAGACACGTACACATAATCAGCAGATATCAAACGTAACAATGCAATACTATCACATATAAAAAACATTTACTCACATAATTGTGTTGCATCATTCCTGTCAGGTCCAGAAGCCACAGCATCATTATTTAACCTCATCCTGTCTGCAAATCCAGTCTCTTATTTACAAACGAATCCGGTGAAATGAAGCAAGCAAATGCAATGTCTTCCCCACGTGAGCTGGATTTTCATTAAAAAAATAAAGTTTTTATTTTTAGGTGGTGGGCGGGGCTACAGAATTAGGCATTGGTCTTGAGGCGGCGTTTCACCACACTCTGACGTCACAGGGAAGCACATTCGCAGATCGATCGTTTGCTGAGCCAGCTGTCAATAAAAGCTTTTCTTTGACTAACAAGGAAGTTTTCAGCTCTGAAACTTACAGGATATTCTTATATTAAGATGACCTTTTATATATCAAAAGCTCAAGGGAATGTTGATTTCTCAATTCATGACCCCTTTAATACACTCGCCTCTCATGTTCAGCAATGACTGAGAAATATCGCTTACCCCACCTTTAAATAACCTAAAAATAACTTATACAGAACATTCCCTAATGGTTATTTTTAGGTCATTATTTAATAACCATGTAAAATAACCTTCCAATTAAAACATTGCAGATGTTTTTGTGTGTTGACCTAGTTTAATACAGCATTTATGTTGAAATTAGATCAATCAAAACGCGTTATAATAATCAGATAGATCCTTTATAGCTAAATATTAAGCCAGGGTTAAGCATGTGAAAAGCACAGAAATCATACATTTGTGGGTTTGTTTCTATCTTCATTTACTGCGCGCCTCTGATCTGCACGCATTTAAATTAATTTTTTAATGTCTGTGAATTTCATATTCTAAATTGTGTTGAACTTGAAGTCAATAGGCTTGTTCGAGATGCATCACCACTGCGCAGACCAATCGGCGTATGACATCAAAGTACTGCGAGAACGACTGGAGAGCAAACTACTCCTTTTGGGTTTGAATCGCTCTCGCGGTACTTTGATGTCATACGCTGATCGGTCTGTGCAGCGCCGATGCATCTCTATTGTTATTTGGTGCTGAAGAAATGTAAAATCTGGGTACCCTGTGAAATATATAAAAATCTTACATATTAATGGACAAATGTAATCTTATTTAATCTTCCATATGAGGGTTGATGTGCTCTGGTTATTTTTTATTAATTAAACAATATCCAACACGTCCATATCCATCTTCCATACCGCTTATAGCCTACTACTGCATCGCGGGTGTGCTGGATGATTACTGACATACAGCGGGGATGGGGTAATGATATTGGAGTAAAGAGGTTAAGGGAATGTTCTGGGAACATTAGAATAACATTAGAGCAACGTTAAAATAACATTAGGGGAACGTTAAAGTAATGTTAGAATAACGTTACTAACCAAATAACAAAAAAATAAACCTAACCAAATAACCAAAAACTAACGTTCTATTTCCGTTAAGAAAACTTTCCTGCATGGCTAACCAAAAACAAACTAAAAAAGAACGTTCTGGGAACCAAAAATTGTTAGCTGGGGATGTACAAAAAATCATATAGGCTATCTCTCAATTTTCCATTCTCACTGAATATTTACATCATATATAAGAACACACATAACCGCTGTACAGTGTTCATAAAACAGTAAGTAAAACACCTCCGTCTCCCTTTTCAGGTGCTGTTCGTATGTTCTGTTCGACACATTAATGAGCTTATTGAACACAGGTGATACATTACTGAGACGCTTTAAAATCTCTCAGTTTGTGCCATTCCTGCAGGAGAAAGAATGAGAGATAAATCATGGAGAGTGAAACTGTTTGTGTGGTAATGTTAAATGAACGAGTGCAGTGTTGTCAATTAGCGACTTTTCACACCCCTTTAGCGGCTAGCGACAAATCTAGCGAATTGTTTTTTTTTGGTGGTTAACATTTAGTCTGTCACTATATCATACTTGTTCCATTGTCTGACAGAAAATATGTAAACGAGAACAGCTTTATTTGATATTCGGCTATACAGTAGAAAACAGATGTAAAGTGCCGATAGCGACATTTAACGACTTTTGAGCAGGCTTTAGCTACTTTCCATTGAAAATAGTTAGCACTTTGGCAACACTAAATAAGTGTGATTATTGAGAAAATGTGAATATTGAGGAGTTTTTTGAAAGAAAAAAAATGCTTGGAGAGCAGTCTCCTGATTTATATAGAGATATATAAATTAATAGAGATTTGAGAGCTTTGAGATCTATATGCTCTAGGCCCTTCTTAGTTGATCTTGACTTTTTGATACCTGCAAAAACATCATTGCAAAAAATATTGTCAGGCTTGCAGCTTGCTATGGAAGTATCACAAGTATTGGGAAAGGCTGAAGATGTTCCCCACTGTATACTATTAAAAGTGCAGATTCCGATTCTTTACTGAATGCCCTTCATTAGTTAAAATATATATAATGTATAATGTTCAAAAATATGATCATGACATGTGAAGTGTGCTTTTCTTTTTCTGTGGAATACAAAAGTAAAGCACTTTGCAGATTGATATGTGAATTATTCACCAAACAATCTGCTCCTTTTTGTGTTTGACATAAGCACCGGAATCATAATTGTGATATGAATGACATATTGTGAGAAATAATTGCTGAATATATCATAAAATGTGTGATATTAAATGAGAAGGAAGGTGCATTTCTGTACAAATTAAAACCAAGATGTCTCACTTGAATCACTTTATTGTGGTTGAACCTTATTTTAAATTATTCAAAGTGCAGGTGACTACAACAAATGTGTTGTACAGTGACAAGAGGGGAGAAAATGTGTTGTATGAGACAAAAAGACATCATAGAAAAGATCATACTATATATCATACAATATATCTGGTCATTTGAGTAGATTTCTTCAATGGCCCAAACAGACATACACTATATTGCCAAAAATTTTGGGACGCCTGCCTTTACATGCACATGAACTTTAATGACATCCCATTCTTAATCCGTAGGGTTTAATATGGAGCTGGCCCACCCTTTGCAGCTATAACAGCTTTAACTCTTCTGAGAAGGCTTTCCACAAGGTTTAGGAGTGTGTTTATGGGAATTTGACCATTCTTTTAGAAGCGCATTTGTGAGGTCAGGCACTGATGTTGGACGAGAAGGCCTGGCTCACAGTCTTCACTCTAATTCATCCCAAAGGTGTTCTGTCGGGTTGAGGTCAGGACTCTGTGCAGGCTCAGGCTGTGCAAGTTCCTCCACACTAAACTCACTCATCCATGTCTTTATGGACCTTGCTTTGTGCACTGGTGCGCAGTCATGTTGGAACAGGAAAGGGCCATCCCCAAACTGTTCACACAAATTTGGGAGCATGAAATTGGTCTTGGTATGCTGAAGCATTAAGAGTTCCTTTCACTGGAACTAAGGGGCCAAGCCCAACCCTTGAAAAACAACCCCACACCATAATCCCCCCTCCACCAAACTTTACACTTGGCACAATGCAGTCAGGCAAGTACCGTTCTCCTGGCAACTGCCAAACCCAGACTTGTCTATCGGATTGCCAGAAAGAGAAGCGTGATTCGTCACTCCAGAGAACACGTCTCCACTGCTCTAGAGTCCAGTGGTGGCGTGCTTTACACCACTGCATCCCACGCTTTTAGCATGAGCTAATCTGAAGGCCACACGAAGTTTGGAGGTCTGTAGCAATTGACTCTGCAGAAAGTTGACGACTTCCGCGCACTGTGCGCCTCAGGATGCGCTGACCCCGCTCTGTGATTTTACGTGGCCTACCACTTCGTGGCTGAGTTGGTGTTGCTTCCACTTTGTTATAATACCACTAACAGTTGACCGTGGAATATTTAGTAGTGAATGGACTTATTGCACAGGTGGCAACCTATCACGGTACCACGCTTGAATTCACTGAGCTCCTGAGAGCGACTCATTCATTCACAAATGTTTGTAGAAGCGTCTGCATGCCTAGGTGCTTGATTTTATACACCTGTGGCCATGGAAGTGATTGGAACACCTGAATTCAATGATTTGGAGGGGTGTCCCAATACTTTTGGCAATATAGTGTATCTAGACCTATCTAAAGTAGAAAGGTCTTACTAAATATATTTACATTTGTATATTTTTATGTATCGAGTGATGGTTTCTTCCAGTCATAGATGGAAATCAACATGATGATCTATATGATCCATATTAAGCTCAATTTGTAATGGCAATACTAGAATGACGAGAAGCTCAGAACGTGGCGTTCTGTTGCTTGGATAAGATAAGGTTCAGTACAGTAGCTCTAGTCCATGTGGCCTGCAAAAATGTGTCCTAATAATGGAGTCGAGATCCAAGGTCTTCAGTTATGATGAGTTTGTGTTTCTGCTTGCTGATGAAATTGCTTTGTCTTTGGCGAGACGTGAGCTGAAATGTGGTGAATTGTAGAGGGTCCGTCACTCTAAAAAACATACAAACCATAGCATCATATAAAGAACAGACGTGCCATTGTTTCTAAGCACACTTCAAAGTTTTTACTAAAAATCTTGGACAATAAAACATGCAGCGTGAGTTTGAAGCTCTATATTTGAGTGAGTGAAAATGGAAGGAAATGAAAAAATAATATTGAGATTATGCATGCCATAAAATCAGACATGCTGATTATAATTCAAGTTCAGTCTCTCTTCCCCGAGTCTCAGACAGTGTGGCTGCTCAAAAGATTCATTTCAGACTAACAGACTAATATTAACAGTCATGTCAGGAAATTATCACATCATATTTTGCATTCAAATATGAAATTGTATGTGTAAATTGAATTCTTTAGAAAGCTAGAGCTATATCAAATGGACTTGGGAGGAAAGAACTTGAAGCTGAAGTAAAATCAGGCTCAGTCATAACCTTCAACATGCTGCATGCTGTGAATGGAAATATAGAGACCCCAAAAGTAGCCTACACTTAATGTCTGACAAATTGTTATTCTAATTTTTATATATTTAAAACTATAAAAACTACTCTTTGCTTAAAATAATAATGCAAAAATACTAAAAATACTTTTTGGGGTCACTTAATTATTCAGTGGTGTGGTAAGCATGCAATCTTTTAATTTTGTTCCCTATACATCAAAAATATATAAATGATTATGGAGATACTTTAGTTGTATAGTTTACTCACTCAAAAGCGTTCAAATTCAGGAACCACACTGAAAAAAATTAGAACAGGCTAGGAATTTGACTATTTGCCTTTAACGAAAGAAACTATACTATTAATGTTTTATATATATATATATACACTTTACAATTTTACAGATGTATTATATAATGTGCTTAACCTTCAGAAAACGATGAACAAACCAAGCGAGGGCAAGCTTTTTACAGTGAGTTGGACATCAGTTAACAGATTGTCACAGTCATGACATCTAATAGTTCTTAAAATGCTTTTTGACCTTTTTTTTTGCTTTTTGATTTGTCAATAACCCTTTCCCCACCAGCATTTTATTAATAAAGTTGCCAGCCAGCGTCAGGCTTTTTGATCATTTTCACAAAACTTTCATGGCACGAGAATATTTTATATTCTGAAGAATTAATTTTACTTATTTTTTTTTTTATTTTAGCTTCATACATTTTTTTTTTATCAGCACTTGAATGTGGGTGAGTTTCATAAAAACAAAAAAAACAAAACAACAAATTGACATTTTTATAAAAGACTACCTCTGGATCGGATTCAGAATGATGATCAAAACATAGATGGAGTAGATAGAGTGCATCAACACCCCCAAAACTTCACAGTCCTATACCTCTTCCTGGGTTGACATTTCATTTGGTAATATTAGGTCGTCTGCGCCATAATAAAAGCTCTGCACAATCCAGGTGTCATCAGGCTACACCTTTGTTTTGAATAAGCGACCTCTAGCTGCGAAAAATTACATATTGTGGCTTTAATGTTTTATTATGATAGCTTACATGTGCGTGAGCAATGCTATCGCTTGGGTCTGCTTCTTTTTCGCCTGTGTTTTGATCCCGAGATTCAGTAATATTTCAGAAGATGTGTCATAGCCACTGATCTATAGAGAACATTTATCAATTAAATCTATAGAGAGTCATTTATATAGATCAGTGGTCACAGCGCCCCCTACCGTATAACAGTGAAAACATGGATTGACAGAAAATTCTGCCAATGGCGGGGTAAGAATAAATGTCAACTCTGAAATGAAATTGTTACTGTGAAAAGTAATTAAAACACCCTTTAATACAATTTTATTGAATTTAGCTTATTAATAGGCAATACTTATTCTTCAAAAGTAATTTGCAAGCCTGACCATGTTTAATAACAGTACAATTAGTATGAGCACAGTGAAAGCTGCGTTTCAGATGAAGAATGTACAGTAATAGTGTTACACTTCAGATTGACAGTGTCTGCCGTTATCAATCTGAGTACTGACAATCAGCAAAAACTGCACAGGTATTAAGATTGAAAGACTTAATCAGCTATCATAAGCTGATACCCAGACAGCAACATAAGCCTCGTTCAGACTGTTATCGGGCCACATCTGGTACATGTGGATTCCACGCGTCCCAGATGTGGGCCGACACTATGTTGCTGTCTGGGCAATTTCAGATCAATTTAGAGACAAACAGACTAAAATTGACAATCTCATATTCTGTTGATTGGTCTTATGGCAAGACTGTAGACAGCTTACCATGTCATTAAGAAGGAAATCAAACTATGACAAGACGGGGATTAAAAAATCTACACCGCTTAAATCTAAAGAAATGTTTATTAATCTTCTCAACAATAGAAAGTCACATGATCATTTAGCAACATTACACTGTTCTAGTGTTGCCCAAAATACATGCGTTGGAGTATATTTGCTGCACAGTTATTGTAATTTTCTCCTTTTACATCCAAAAGTGGGCATTCCAAAAAATAAATAAATAAATCGACAAATAACATGACAGAGGTGGATCTCTCTCTCTCTGAGCATGGCGGCTGTACCATGGCCTTTACTTTAGTGAAGAAAGAAGAAACACTGGCACTGGCTTCCAGTCCTTGACACCTTACTGCTTTTATCTCTAAATTCATCAAAACAGAGATGGAGAGTGTTGGCAGAGCTACAGCAAGACACTGGTTTAGTTACACACAGAAATAGACAAAAACAACTGTAGGAGGAGAGACAGACACAAAGCACTTGGCAGGATCTTTAGTGCAGGAAAACATGAGAAAACCTTTAAGAGAAAGTGAGTGTACAATTTGGACGTCTTCACACATATTTTACTGAAGGTGCATTTTATTTAATTGTGCATCACCTTCATGTACAATGATATATCGGCATTTCAAGTACAATACAGAGAAAATGTAAAGCAGTGCACCTTTAAACAATTACTGTTTGCTGACTAACAGACAAGCACTGTAGTGTTTCTATCACATCAGAGAAACATCAACCCTATAGCCTCTTTTATAGCTTCATCATCATTTTGTTTCTATAAAAAGGCAATTTCAAAGCATTTAATCAGTTCCCTTTCATTACAACACTGGAACTAAAAGACTTTAGCTTTCACTCCTGTGAAAAAGGATATAAAACTCACACAAGTGGTGTGTAAGTGTATTATATAAGCATATAAGAATGTGTAAATTGTTACTGAACAACAAAAAAAGATGGTATCAAATTTGATTATTGCTGTTTACATATGTTTTGAATCAAAAAGCTGTACAGGGATCTTTTTGATCCAAATAAAATAAATGCATCCATGTCAAAAGAAAATAATCTGAAATATTCATGATTACAATTCAGCGTTTGATTAAAGTTATGCTATTTACACATATTATGTGCTATGTACAAGGCACTGAATTACATGGATTACATTAAGACTTGGCACATCATTAATATGGATGTATCGCTGTAACGACTGAAGAGGAAAAAAGACATTTCCGACTCTAAAATCTGATTGGATGAGCTGAACGTTATCTACATTAATAAAGTTGAGATGTTGCTTCTAAACAACCTATATTGTATATTCCTTTCTGCTTTTATTTATATGATCAATGAGCAACTCTGTGCCATGCATTACAGTGATTTACCATGTTAAGGGGGTTATACCAAAGAAGTCCCTTTAAGACAAGACATTTCACTTGGCGGCCATCTTTGAAATGTCTCTCAGGCATGCAAGTGCAGCTCCTATCTATTTGAATGGAGAAACATCAAATTCTCCAAAACTGTTCGCCAAACGTATGATTAAATTTCATATTCAAAATCACCAATGAAATCTGACAACAACTGCCTCATAAATTTTGTCTCTAAATGCTCGAATCGTGACAAAAAACTGCATTTTTCAGCCTGGACAAAGCTAATGCGCATGCAGAGTCCTAAGTGCGCGTCTCAGAACACTGCCTGTTTCTATAGCAACCGGAGCTTCTAACGGCAGCTGCAGTGATGCGATTAATTTACTAATCAATGATTGGCTCTTTCATTTAGAAGGCGGGGCTTATTCGCCATATTGGGCGTTGCACTTTCTCCCATTCACAAGTAATCGGAGTGCACCGTCTTCCTATATATAAAGTCTTTGGTTATACCCCTTATCTGTGGTGAAATCACTAACATACAGCTTCTGACGGCTTATTGCGTCACTTGTGGTTAGTGAAAGGACATGAGAATGTAGGTACCAGTTGTCTTTTCTTTCATGCATGAACCATGAATTCCAGAAACAACCGACTTTTGTCATTTATATCTAAAAAATCTGCTCCAGTTCAGCTTCAAGGCTTTCAGAACACAACAGAGTTTGAATTTCAGAATTCCACACCGTCCTGCTCTAATCAACACTTGACGCATTTAGAAAACAGATACTTTATTGAAGGCACTCCAGATGAGATATGAGATCATGGAGGCCCTTTACAGCAACAATATAATCAATGAGATGGAAAAACACTGAAAGCCGTTTAATAATTACATCATATCCATTCAGTTGTAGAATGCAAATTAATAACTCAAAACACCTGAATATAAATGTATATTTCCAAAATCTGTTTTATTATTAACATTTGTTTGTACTTGGATAAACTAACCGTTATTGTTACAAACAATAAATTCAAACATATTGCGACTGGTTTCATTGTCTTTTTTTTGTTCAACAAAAAATGTAATTAATTTACCTGCCCTCATGTCGTTCCAAGTACATACAACTTTTATTTCTTGCATGAAACACAAACGAAATTTAGATTTCTGAGCGTTCCACAGAAGAAAAAGTCAGTAAAATTCTGCAAATGATAACAGAATTTCCTTTTTCTGGTAAAACTAAATCTGTGGACCCCTAGATGACAAAAGTGATTCACTTAGTTTATACATTGCTGACATGTACATGCATGAAAGACAGGCAAGAGATACATATAGACAATTTAACATGTTTATTGAAATAAGTTCAACATCCTCATGATAGGAACGTATGATGAGGAAGGTCAACATGGAATATTCAGCATTCCGGTTCCATTAGGCTGCTTCCAACTTGGATAAAATAAGGGAAAGAGAAGGAGGGAAGGGTGGATCTAGATCCTCTTCCTCTGAGGGTGGAGTGAAGGGGGATGGATAGTTGAGAGATAAAGGAAGACAGGGAAGTGAGTGTGGACGGAGGGGAGGGTGGTGTCTGTGTGTCTGTCTGTCCTCTCACACTGTCGAAATCAATTTGCCCTCCGCACTGTGGAACAAAGAGAGGGAGATGCTGCCAGGTTGGCTTTGGACACAGACACATTGATCCACAGTTAGCATAAAGCACTAATGTTTAAGGAATAGTTCACCCATAAATAAAAATTGTCATCATTTACTCACATGCTCAAAACCTGTGTGACTTTCTTTGTACTGGCCCTCTTTTCCATGCAGTTACAATGAACAAGGACTGAGCTTATCAGGAAAAAGCACCATAAAATTAGTCCATATGAATTGTTCACTATACTTGAACTCAAGAGTCTGATTCATGAATTAATCTTTGAACTGGTTTTGTGAACTTGATCAACCAATTCACAGAAAAGATTGGATCGTTCTTGTGCTTCTCTCATGAAAGCTAGGGGGTGATGTCAAGATTATCAGAGAATAATGATTTAAATTTTAGTGTGTTCTTTATACAAAACTATTGTATGGCTTCAGGAGACTTATGAATATAGGAAATGAATCATCTACGTTTATGGTGCTTTTTGAAGCTGAAAAGCGGCAATCTCCATTTATTTCTGGTGTTTCAAGGAAGGAAGAAAGTCTTTTGTAATGATGTAAGGGTGAGTAAATGATGACAGAATTTAGATTTTTGGGTGAACTATCCCTTTAAATGTTACTAATTTAATACTAATCTCTATTAAAGCAGGTTGCAAACATGTGATGGGCTGCATTTCCTGAAAAATACATGTGTGTGTGTGTGGTTCAGAAGTAAAATTGAAACATATACTAATCAGAATCAGAAAAAAACTTTAAGACAGATTCACACTTGTATTGTGAAAATGGAGCCCATTGTTTCAAATGCATCATGGGAGTCAAATCTAAATGGTGTGTATAGCAAGGTGTCAAGTGAACTACATATTTAAAATATTCGGGGTAGCATGTGGAAAATGACTTCTCATGAGAGTTTCCCTACAGAAATTAAAAGTTGGAACAAAAAACACAAAGACTAATTAAGACAGACTCACATGGACAGCAAAAGCAAGAATGGAATGGAAACGTAAATGGAAAAATTAAACCATTTGAAAAATGTAATCTCTAGCTACTTCAAATTTTGGGATGCTAAGGAATTTGGAATAAAAGCTGGGAATGGTCTGCTTCCCCATAGATGACCCAGAAGGGGTTATTTATTTTTATATAGTGATATCACACAAAGTGTTTTCTACAATTAAAATAAATGTTAACTCAAATTGGCAAAGTATGGCTACACCATGTTTGAGTAGATATGCCTCTCATCTATGGGAAATGACCATAAATGACTGAATATATTATTGCAAGGGTAATGAAACCCATTTAAACAATCAGAGGTTTCTCTCTTGTTCAATATGGGTTTAGGTGCCCTGTTTGGTCACCTGCCCACCTTATGTTTGGGCTAGACCTTCAGAAACGTCAGCTATGTTCGTCTGCTCCGGCTGCAGGTCAAGCAAACAAGACTTTTTTGCTTGCCATAATCGGCATGGATTTAGAATATTTATGTAACATTTTTAATTCAAACAAAACCAGAGAAGAATAATTCAAATAATAGGAAACAAAGAAAGAACTTATAGACAAACTAAAATTTTTTATTGTGTCACTGTTCAGGGGGCATATGAGTAAGTGAAAACTTGGTCTTACCTTGTTTGGTATCGAGACTCATACTCCTCCAGCCCTTGCTGTGAAGGAAGAGAGAATATCTTTAAAAGACCCCCTGTGGTGAAAATCAAGTTATTAATTTTTATATGTTAACATGCTTTAAGACAAACCATGTGCTAATGCATAAGTTAACACCAATACTGAGTACTTTGTCCTTAAAACTGCTGTGAACCAAAGACAGCCTCAAAAACATGGTTTGAAATCACCCTTGTTCTCTACGTCACAAATATGTTGCAACCAATCACGTCAACGTGTGGACGGGCTTTAGCATATCATTAACTATGCTGCGACATGCAAACATATTTGGCTGAATTAAACCAGTATTTCCACTTGCCATTGTACAGCATTTACTACAGTTAAGTTTAGCGAGTGGATCTCTGAGCTGGTGTAAGTGTGTGGAGGTGGGGCTAATTTGCATATTCCTGGATCCACATATACTAAATTGAGCAAGGGTGTAGAGTTACATTCAAGCTATTTTAAGGCATGAAGAATTTTTTTTTCACATGAAAAAACATTTAAATGTCATTTTCATGATCAAAGATGGGTTTTAAGAGATAAAATGATTGACTACAGGGGGACTAAGTAATTTACTTTTCCTTAAATGTCCAGTAGATGGTAGTAGAAGAACTGCTATTGAAGAATTGCTATTGTAACAGGGAATAAAAAAAGGGGGACATTGGGTGCATGACAATACTGAATGCACTAAGGAGGAGACCCTGTTTTTTTTTTTTGCTGGCTTTGTCACACAACAAAGCCCTACATCTGAAACCATGACAAAAAGCGCTCCTCCATTTCCCTGTGTATGCGATTGTGTTGCTACCCCAGAAATTTTTGCATACATATTTATATAAATCCATAATGCCATTGCAAGTGTATATATTTCAGTAAAGTTTATCACAAAACAGACTATGCATGCAAACATTTCTCAAAAATAAATGTTGGGTTTTAAATGTCAAACCCTAGGGGTTTTTTTATGCAACATGCCAGCTTCCTTCAGGGTTCAGGGTAATGTCCTGGAACGTCCTCTATGCGGTTAGCTGGAGATTGGGCTGCTCTAATCGAACTGTCGCACCGCTGTATTTCAGCTTGTCTGATAAATGTCTACTGAAGGTGATTAATACTATGGTACATTAACATTTTTATAGAAAGCTATACTAATATTTGCATTTGTCAAGTTTAATCTGTGTGTACTGGATGTAAGAATGAGAATAGACAGGGTGTGTGTGTGTGTGTGTGCATAGTTTACTTGTGAGAATCCTAGCACTGCCACGCTGTACGGTCTCTGTCGGCTGTGTGCTGTGCTCTGCTGCTGGGCAAGGAAGCGTGCGTGCATGCCGTAATCAGGTGTTGGCAACGCCATCTCTCTCTCCAGAAGATTTCCTGTGCTGCTGCTCCTGCTATGCTGCAAACTACAAACACATACACACCATTCAAGTCAACGTGATTTGCCATTTGCAGCCCATTTATGTGTATATAATGTGACATTTTCTAATAAAACAGGATATTGAATTGAGAAATGTAGTCCAGGGCTTTATTTTATCCTTTAGGAATTGATTGGATTGACAAAAGTGGGCATCGCATATTAGAATTGAGCTACACTCAATGCACATTTACTAAAATAATGTCTAAACATTATGACATCAGTGAAAAGGAAAGTAATTTCAGAGAAAGAGCAAGACATTACATTTCGACTTTTTTTTCTTGGAATAACATGTACTGACACAATACGATTAAGAATGTGCATGAATAAAGTAAACAAGGTCAATTTTGATTTGTCATGTCAAAGTTAACATCTTTTATGCACATGTATCAAACTTTTCTCAATTGCATGTTTTATGGTGTTATTCAGCTCATGACTGCAGTTCTCTAATTGCACTTCATAGGTTGAGCCAGCACAATATGAAATGGCATTTAGACATTGAATACTCCGACAATATATATATATATATATATATATAATATAATATTATATATATATAATATTCCGACAGACTCACCTGACGTGGAGTTTATTGCTGTCTGGTTCGGGAATCACACGAGTGTAAGAGAATGGGAACCAACCTCTCCTGATAAGACACATACAACATGGCATTTGAAGCAGATTTTCGGGTTTATTCAATTTGCTTTAAAACTAATTTTCATCATCAAAAATCTTCTTTTTCTCTACTATGCATGTGCAAATTTTATTGTGATGTTAAGCATAAGATGCTTACATTCTGTTCTTCTCGTTTTCACCGTAGTGCCAGCCGTCTCTGGCTTCAGGCACCAACAGTGTGATGATGTCTCCTTCCGTAAAGCTGAGGAGAGTGCTGTTGTCCCCAGCGGCATGGGAAAAGAGGGCCTGAACGCGTGTCCGGCCATTCCTCTCCAGCCCAGCTGCCATCGAGCTTGACCTGGGCAGGGTCTGTGTCTCTGCTGGGGTCAGAGTTTAGACATTCATGCTGAGCAATTTTCCATAATTAATTATGCAAGAGAAATGTCAGTTTATGGATAAAATAGATTAAAAATGACTTATTGTACCTAATATTTGTGCATATATTTGTTGTTTTTTGTGTGTTGTTAACATACTAACGTCAAACTATTGGAATCTATTCAGTCAAATGCTTGTTTGCTGCATTGCTGCACTATTTGAGTTTCTCCTTTCAAATCGGTCACTTCCAGAGATATAGTTTCAGTTAGTATCCTGCCTAAGTAGGCAGTAGGCAGCTCAGAGGAATATATTTAAAATTGCACCTAAAGGTCGTGTACAACACTCATTAAGAGGGCTCGTTTCCGCTGCTTCTTAAAAATACTTCCTTCAAAGAGAAGCTATACCCTTCACCTATTTTCTATCCATTTTTAAAGATGTCCTCTATTCCCAGCTGCTCTGCCCTGTTTTCATTTCCAGCAGTGTTTGCCCTGTTATTGTCCACTCACTAGAGAAGTACTCACTACTTTCTCAAGGAGAGAGAGAAACGCACAGACACTGACACAGCTATAAATGCAGATTCCAGTTCGAAATTAAGTAATATAGAAAAGCTGGGTATTGAATAAACAGCACTGATCAGAGAGTTAGATGCAGTAGGAGATGTTTTGCTTGTTGCATTGTTGAAGTTAAGTTCCTTAACTTACCCAGAGTGTTCTTTGGCTTTACAGGAGCAACCTTGCGGACAGGCAGGGTATTGGAGAAGGTCTCTCCACCGTGTCTGTGAGACTGCAGGGATGGTTTCTCATGTGCGACTCTGGTCTCCATCCAGCGTTGGTAATCTTCTCCTCCATGGACCCCTGAGCCATTCACTATGGGTACACTATCTGCTCCCATCATTCTCTGCAAGAGGATTTTTTTAGTAACAATAAGACACCTAGTTTTCATGTGTACAAACAAACACTTCACTTCCACTATACAGTAACTCCTTGCACCAGCTGTGGCTCAGGAGATGTTACTGCACTGTGATGACAAACTATAAACTGAAGAGTTGTCAGTGCCCGCAGGTTTCTAATTATTCTTTTCACAGCATTGTGGTCATTATCAAACAGCACTTTAATGACTTTATATCCATCTCTTTTTCATTTGGCCGTGAGTGGTTCTCACACCCCCAAACACCCTCAGGACTTAATTATACACATCATTAATGCAACCATTTACAAATTTTCTAGCTGCAATTGAAACATTGTATCATTTTGTGGCTTGCATTGTTTTATTTAGGTCAAACTGGGTTTCTAACTCACCGTCTGTTGGCTCCCCATGAGAGCTGCAAGCTCAGGTGGCACAGGAAGTGGCTTGGCCCCAGGGATGGGGTCTGAGATGGTCAGGTTAGATTTAGAGGTGTGGTGTCCCAGCGTCCCCGCCGCTCCTGCGCCCATCTGCTGAGCCAGAAGCATCGCCCGCTCTGGGAGTTTATTTGGGTCGGCACATGCTTGTTGCCACAATGGGATCTTCTGCGTTAGCAAGTCTCTGCCCTAAAAAAACAAACAAACCGCGCCACAACAAGTATTAGCACCCAGCATGAGTGACACAAGATTTACACACCTGCGAGAGAAAAATTTTGATTCACCCCCAAAAAAACGTGGGTAAATCATGGATAACAGACCAAATACAGACTCTCTATGTGAAAATAAACTTCAGTTCCTGCACAGCTGAAGTTTCAGGGGTGAGCTCTTCAACTGATGGACTGATAGAGAGAGGGAATGTGATAAAGTGTGATAAAGTGATCCCTCCTCACCTCCCGTTCCTCTGAAGCTCTGAGACATCCCTCTCTATCCTGATAACCTCCCCTCCCTGTAGGTTGAAGCCTGAAATAGCCTCATTACTCTGCCCTATGCACAGGCAGTGAGCCTGGCTGAGCGCTACGACCAGTAGCTGTAAAAGCGAGGAACACCTAGAGACCCCCGAATGTAGAGCACAGGAAGTGCAAAGATTTTATCTTTGGACTCTTTTCTGTAAATCAGATCATCTGCATGAGCAGTGCATGGACGCTTATTTAAAACTCTGAAGACCCACATTTGAGAGAGATGTGACAAATGAAGAGTTAATCATGTAATTTAATTTTGTAATTTTTATTAAAAGGGATAGTTCGCCCAAAAATGAAAATTGTTATTATTTACTCACCCTTATGTCATTCCAAACCTGTATAAATTTTGGTTTGATGATCACAAATAGCTGTACTAGTTTGGGCCTTCATGTACATGTCAATTTATCAGTTTTGGACACAAATAATTGTACTTAATTTTCTTTGAGTGACTGCTCTGCTCAAGATGTCTAATACATTTATAGACTCCATCTAACTTGCCCTTTAAAGCACTGAAATATAAATCAACCTACCTTCATATAGGTTGATACTATACTGACACCCTCATGTTGTCCCAAACCAGTACAGTTTGACAGATGATGACTATGATATGGTTATAATTAATCTTATTAAGTCATATGATGATGAAGGAATAAATAAGGAACAGCACTGAATATATCGGTATTCAATGATAATCTTGCCCTCCACCGACGCTCTGAAATCAGATTTGCATTCACATTCAAATAAAGATATAATGTCATTTGGTTTATGTGTGTGTGTGTGTGTGTGAATAGAGAATCGGTTCGAGAACTGCACAAAAATTGTTATTGTTATTTTCCATAGACTATAGAAAACAACAGAATATGGGTTTGGAACATAATTGATTGGTTTTTATTTTTTTTAACTTTTGTGCGCACTATTCCTTTAACACAGGGGTGCACAATCCTGTTCCTAAAGATCTACCTTCCTGCAAAGTTCAGCTCCAACCCTGATCAAACACGACTGAACCAGCTACTTAAGATCTTGATAATTATAGTGTTGGATCAGGGTTGAATCTGAACTCTGCAGGTAGGTAGATCTCCAGGAACAGGGCACATCTGCTTTAACATAAGTGTGATAAATGTACTACACATTGCACCTTTCATAGGTGAAAGGTCCTCTAAATCCCTACTTACTTTAAATTTCCCTGAATCCAGCTTTTACAGTCTTTTAACATGTCAAAACCTTTATTCTAATCTTTGTTCTTATTCTCCTTCACTCTGTACTCATAATACCTCTACAGTCTCTATTTGGCCAGTACCGCATCTACTGAGCCCCCATGGTCCTTTTCTAAGTCACGACCTCATTCCACCCCACCCAAAGCAATTATCACCCGCCTGCCTGTACGGCACCTGCAGACTCTGTCACAACCTCACTAGGTCCATGAAAGCAAAAACACTAGCGCTGTTTTGAATGCAGTCAATTTATCCATGCACATCATTTTTAAAATTCACGTGCCTTCATAATCTTTCATCAAAAACATGAACTTCCCCTCCTCTTTGCAACAACATCTCTTCTATGATGTGACCTCACATGAAATTGCAGCAATTAGCAAATCCCATTGATCCAATCAATTCCCACAACCAAGTCCCGCCCTAAATTTTCTTGTCCAAGAAGTCGTTTACCTTACTCAGATATACGTCACAATAGGTAAGAAAAAAGACGAGCGCAATTTCCAATTCATCATGACTTTAAATGCTGAAAAGTGTCAAGAGTGACATGACATATCGACATGACATTTAGCAAGGTCATTAAACAAGTTGAAGCGTTTGAGGTTTTAGCATGCTTTTAAAGGGCTAATTCACCTTAAATTGAAAGTTTGATCATCATTTAGTCAAATGTCATTCCAAACCTGTATTATTTACATTCTTTATTGGAACACAAATGCAGACCGATATTAAAATCCTGAACTATTAGTCCCTAAATGTCTTGCTCTGTCGTACAGTAGTTCTCATTCAGTTATCAAATCTCATTCATTTACATTCAAAAATGCCACTTTTTCAATGCTGCTAAATGCTACTGGTTCACAGCACACATCAAGTTTGAGAATGTGGGAGAGTTAATAAGATCTGAGAGTTTTAAATGCACTATGTGAATAACCATTTAATTTCTAGACTCTTCTTCATACAAAGGTATTGTAGGGCCTTAGAACTTGAAACTTGAAAAAACAAAAAGCGTAAATTACTCTGCAAAACATTTCATCTTTTTGTGTTTCATGGTAAAAAAAAAAAAAAAAATCATACCAGTTTGGAAGGACATGAGTAAATGTCATTTTCATTTGTGGGTTAACTCTGGTCATTGAACACCATGTGGCGTATTGGCTATAAATCTCAGGGCTACTAACTTGCATGTTGCTAGTTCAAACCCCTCAAAGAGTTAAGGTGATGATAAACAGGGCAACTTTTTGAGCAATGTCAACGGGCAACCAAGTGAGACACAGGGCCCACGACCGATCTAAAGTATCCAGATAGAAATTTGTTGCCCATTCTCAATGGGAAAGTGCCCAAGCAACACTGCTCAAAAAGTTGCCACGTGTATCATCACCTTTAGGCACTGGATCCCAAGTTGCTCCAAAGGGACTGACCCTGCTTTCACACAAATGCAATTCAGAGATGACTACTAACTACCCATTAGTTCCCAAGAAATCTATGAATCCTTCAAATGTACATATTTTATTACATGTTTAAGAGGTCTCTTTTCAATTTTCTTCCCAGTGGTAAAACCTCTTAGTCATCTGAGCGTGACAGAGACTCTTTATACTCTCTTTGTTCCTTCTGCCCTCAGTTGCAGACGAGTGATTAAGTATCAAGTACTGTTGCTATTGCATGACTGGCGTGGGCAACGGTGTTAAGATCCAACCATGACGGACTCTGGCAGATGGTCATTTAGTTCACATCACTTTATTCTTCCTGTTCTCACAAAAGTAGATCATAAAGAAGGTCAGAAGATTTGGCCAGTATTATGTAGAATAGACCCCAATACAATTTTACCCCATGGAGTACCGACTCTTTGTCTAAAATATTTCTTCATTTGCCTGCAGAGAAAGAGTCTTCCTACACATACATGAAAACAGTGATTATCGTCTGAACAGTCTGTTCTTGTAAAAGTGGGCCACTCTCTGCCTGGCCCTCCCTTTTTCTTCTCCTTCTCTTGCCATCGTTGCTCCCAACGCTCTGTCTATCACCATCTCTGAAGCGTGGGCGTCACAGTAGAGGAGTGAATCTCGCTTACTTGGGAATGACTGGTGTTCTTCTGAATGCTGGTGAATCCAAGAGATATCACTGAATCTCTACTCTATTTTTGATCAGTGTGAATGTAATGTCCTAAAAAGAATAATCAACCTTTACTGCGTAATTGTGTTTGATGTATGGGCGGCACCACCTTGATTAAATCTCAATCAAATGCAGTCCTGATTCTAAATCATACTGAATTGTAAACACAATTTTACAGCACTGGCATTAGTGAATTTTTAACCAATATACATTCAAGCACATTCTCTAGCAAGCATGGTGGAATGATCAGCAATGAAATGCAATGAATGACTGAATAAATGGAACTTGGGAGCAGAAACAACTGAACACAAAATGTGGAGTTGTCCAAGTATATCATTTACTTGGCAAAACGGATACTTAATTTATAGTATATGATCTGCTTTAATGTTTACATTACATAACTGAAAGGTTAAAGACAACATGAAATCAAAATTGAACATATATACTTTCTGAAGTCTTTTCAAATGTAATAATTTTCATAACTGCTGCATGTAACCATGGCCAAGTTGACATAAACAAGGCTTTATCAATAATATTAACAAATAATATCAATTTAACTGAACAAATGATCCAACCAAATATGGATAAAATCAAATTAGTCTTACTGATTATTCAGCGTCACATTGTGGAAGCTAAATGTGTTGTAAAGGCCATTTAATGTTGTCTTTAACATTTTAATGTGCAAATAAGGGCTAAAATGCATGCTTAGTTCGATTTTTACTTAAATTAACTGAATTTCAGTGTTTCTGCGACCCAAATTTTCTTCATGACGTGGATTCTCACCTTGGTGTGGTAGGAACTGCTCGTTTTGGCCACTGCACATTGACGGTCAACAAGGAAGCAATACCTCCGTCTCTCTTCGGACAGGGCGTTCTTGTAGCTCTCAGAGATGTAGTTATCCAGCTCATTTTGTTTGCTGCTGATGGTCTCGACGTACTGGGGGACAGGGAAGGTGGTGTGAAGCAGACAAAAAAAAAAAAAAAAAAAAAGGCAAACAATGCCCAAGTTTGACTCAGACTGATGTAATGAACGTCATGCTAGGAGAAACCACGCATTTCAAATGACAACCATGTAGGCTTGCTGTTACTCATATTGTATGATAGCAAATGGGAATGCTAAAGCTCAATGGTTCATCGCACACAAAGCTGGTGAGGCCTTATTTAGCCAGGCCTATTTGGTTTGATCAGAGAATCCATGTAGCAAAGAAGGTCATGTTCATTATTTAGCATTCAATAAAATTAATTAATTAAATAAACTAAAATAAAATGTATTTTAGAAATGGATAAAATAATCATAACATTAACTCAAGTCTTGTATAACAACATAGAAATTACCAAGGCTGCTGCCTCGGTAGAGTTCACACTAGAGTCAAAACATCATCTAACAAGGACATACACCTTGCAGGAACTGGATGTGATCCAAACGCACACACACAGATGACACCGTTCATAAGGTTCCTCAATCTGTGTAGGCATCGTGATATCACAGTGAGTTATGCTGATTCCTTCCCACCAAGTGTTAATGAAAAAGGCTGGAATCACTGTTTGCAAGTCTATTTTTAGTTTAAAGTTAGAAAAGGTCATTGCATCATGTGAAATCGTGTCACAGGTTCATAGTGATGTATGAATGTGTACAATATGTTCACCCAGACTCTTAATCTAAACCGTGTCATGAGTTTAGTGACTTGCACAACTGAAATGAATAAAGCAATGCATCATGCAGAGTTTCAAACTCATTTGGTACACATCCAACCAGCATCGAAACAGTTTTGTAGGTATAGGGCCAGATTTACTAAACAGGGCAAATTAGCGTGAGAGTGTAATTCCATAAATGCGCCAATGGGAGTGGAAAGTTCTGCGTGTGATCTACTGATGACACGCAAATTAATGAGCACAGACGCAGCCGGATCATTTCCATAATGACCAACGCAATCTACCAGTTAGCATCTGGTTTAAGACGTTCTTTTTTGGGGCGGAAAATAATGGCGCAAACACCAGTAAATTGACGAGCGCAAACCTTTGTAAATCATCTTGTGTGATTCATTTAAATACTCTCCTCCCATAAATTTTGCGCATGAAAGGGAAACTCCTACAAATGCATATGCAATAAGGTCTGCCGCAAAAATAACTGCCCACGCCTCTTCAGCGCTAATTTATCACTGCGTGTCTTTAGTAAATCCTGACAGTAGTTTTTTTAACGCCAAAAGAGGGTTTGCGAGCTGTTAGTAAATCTGGCCCTTAGTTACTCTGATGCACATTAAATGTACATCAGATAGACTTGCAATACTTTAACATTAAACTCATGTGGGAAAGAAAGTGAGAAGTGAAAGAGAGAGAAAAAAATGAAACGCTAAAGAGAAACACTAAAAAAAAACACATCAGCTTTGACTGAGAAACAGATGTTGTAGTGTCAAATATAAAAGCAGATATTGTAGTATACAATACATGTAATCAGCCTGAAGGTAAAACACAAGATGTAAATGTACCATTTCCAGGATTCTCTCTGATCGAGTGGGAGTTTGGTCACACCGCTGACAGGTAACATGCTCAGCACACAAAAACAGCTGATCGCAGAGTATTTCTGCACACAGCATCAACCCAAAGTGTCAGTCACATCACTTTATCAAGCTTTCTTCTGACACAACTTTACTGAAAGTGAACTGGGAATTGCTCAGCAAAATATTCTAGGTGACTGAAAAGAAAATGCTGAGGGCAAAGCATGGTGGTTACACTTCTCCTCAAATAGCCTCTGTTCTTTCCAGGATCTTACCAAAATAGAAACAACATACCTGGCAAAATTTTTGAAGGCATTTCCTTCCCTGTTGGAGTTCGGTTCTTGAGTGTAAACACCCTTAAAGAGAAACTCAAAATTCATTTTTTTGTAGACAAACTAGCATACACTGTCAGGGTTCTGTCCCTTTGGTCTGGTTTATTCTTAGTTTGGTGGCAAAGACCCTGACACTCCTATCGTCTTGTCTTTGTGTGGGTGTGTGGTTTTGAGTTCGCTCAAGCCGCAGGCTCTTTTTTGTCAGCGCATGTGTGGAGCACAGTGTTCGGACCCCGGCACTTTGGCCTAGTTTGGTTTCAGTTCAGTGTCAGGGTTTGGACATTCATGCTCCATGTTTTGTCTCTTGTTGTGAGTGCACAGGTTGAGTGTTCATTCACTCGCACGTTCGCACGTTTTTGTTGAGCGCCTGGTCTACGAGTTCATTGGCCAGGAGTTCTTGTGTTGTCGCGTTCTGTGTAGCGTGCGGCGTGTGTTTTGTGCTGTGTGTTCGTGTCATGTTGTGTTTAACATATGGCTTTGTTTTGTTTGTTTCTACTTGCCATTTGCTCTGTTGTCTATTGTTTTAAAGGGATAGTTCACACAAAAATGAAAATTCTGTTATCAATTACTCACCCTCAAGTTGTTCCAACCCTGTACGAATTTCTTTCTTCCACTGAACACAAAAGAATATATTTTGAAGAATGTTTGTAACGAAACAGTTGATTGGCCCCATTGACTTCCATAGTTTGTTTTTTTTTCTATACTATGGAAGTCATTGGGGCCCATAAACTGTTTCGTTACAAACATTCTTCAAAATATATTCTTTTGTGTTCAGTGGAATTTGAACATGTCGTAGCCCACATCTGCATGTAGACTGCATGTGTTTATGCGCTAATGGATCAGATATGACGGTCTGTCTTTTTCTCTCTGGATAATGACAGCACTATACTGCAGGATCTTCTTTGAATTTAATGACCCATGATCAAGACCCCTTTTCTGCTCCTATTAAATGTTCTTTCAGTGCCTGAGTCATGAAGAGTACATTTACATGTAGAGTTCATGTACAAGCTGCATGCTAAGATTAAACCTTGAGGTTCAGCAAGTACACTTACATAACTGCAACTGTAGAACCCGAGAAAGTACAAAAATATGTTGTTACCAAGCAAAGCTCAATTGCATTGTATTTCTGCATCTTACAGTTACCTAACTGCCCCTGCACTAGTTAATTTACACACACACACAAGGGTTTCATTTGCTAAAGTAATATACTTTATTTTATTAGTAAAATGTATGAAAACTAGTTTTTTTTTATGTCAGATTTGATAGATGTTTACTGCAATAGGTTCACAATGATTTAAACAACCTAAACTATGTAAACTATATTTTCAGCACAGGAGCTTGGCAAAAATTCAACAACTATATTTACAGTCTCCTATAGTGATTCAAGTAATAGACAGGCAGTGCGATTAGCATGATTTTAAGTACTACTTGTGAAGTAGCTGACATGATCATACTCAACTAAGCAACAGTAAACACTCTTTAAACAGCTGTCAGGCTAAAAACACTGCATTCAACAGGTTTACACACTAGAGTTGGTAAGCAGGTACTGTACTACTGCACTGTCATAGTGTGTTTGTATGCTGGACAGTATGTAGCCGTATGGCTCATTGTGGTGGGGTCGGGGTAAATGGGTTCAGAAATCATATTCAGATTCCTCCACTATGTGCCTTTAGTTTTGTACCCAAGTGGAATACAAATGTACACACATTTATACACACAAAGATGATGTAATGTGGGTCCATATCCTACACTACTGCAGCCTGAAATCATAAGTGACACTCCATTTCAAATAAATATGCCTGCCCTCCACGCGGCCTCATTTTAACACGTGCTGAATATGAATGTGGGATATGATTGTAGTGCGCCATCATTTCTGTGCATTATGATTCCTCAAGGAAACAAAAAGAGAGAAATGAGTGCATTAGATTAGTCACGCCACGGTATTAATGTTGGCACCAGTTCTGCAAGGGAACCAGAAACAGACCTGCGTTTCTCTCTAGTAATCAGGGAGGAAACTGAAACGGCATCGAAAAATTACTGATATATTGACATTTTTTGTGCAAATTGAGATTATTGGCATAATCATAATCAATTAAAATTAGATTGTCCAAATAAATTAAAAAATTATAATTTTACAAGTGAATTTATGCATCACAATATAATTATGTAGAGTTTGAAAATGGATATTGATTTGAGATTACAAAGATTTCATTTTAAAATTATTAGTATTTTTAAAGAAGTTTAAAGTTTATTTTTATCTAATGCTCCCTTAATAAAAAATAAAAAAGGGAAATAAGAATGTACAATTAAATATCCAACACTGGCCAATATATAAATGATTATATCTGTTAAAAAAACCCTCTAATATCAGCAAATAACCGATATATGGTACCACTGTAAGTTCATGCCATCAAGTCTTTGAAAGATATTCACTATGGTTTAGTGTAGTGTGTTTTGCAGTGTTCTGCTCATGGCATCTCTGAAGCCAGAGTCTCCACAGCATGACGCACAACAGGGACCATGAGTCGCACATGTGAAATTCATCCATGGTTCATACTGAGCTGCTAAGTGGAATGAACACACACACACACACCTATAAATAATTGACAAAAGCTATTACAGAAAAAAAAAAAAAAAGAAAAGAAATCACATTCATTGGACATTTAAGAAATCTCATGAGAGAGTTGCCACATGTAGGGAACCATGGGAAGGGTTCACACATACACTGTGTTTTCTCAGGGGTAAATCTCAGCTTTTACAAATAGTAAACTGCAAAAAAAAACCCTGGGGAGCATCTGGGGTTTATGGGCTGAGGGCAGAGACGTTTTGACTTGCAGCTCCAAATGTCAATTTTTTTCTCCTTAAAACCCTGTGCCACTCAGAGTCACAAGCTAAAATAACAATCAGAATGTGATTTCCATCTGTTTTCTAAATGCACTTCTCACTTCAGAGCTGCATACGCAAACTTTAGGCCTTTGATCATTGGTCAAGAAAATAAGTACATCAGAGCCTCTGTTTCTGCTTGGCACTGAATCTGTTGAGATCTATGGGAAAAACCCATAAAAGAGCATGTAGAACAGGGTGGTTTAAAGCAGTAGACTTAAAATGAAAGTTTTCAATATTAAATAATGCATTTCTCTACATAAAATGTAATTTATATCATACTATATTTGATAAATATTAAATATAAAATAACACTTAATTAACTGGTGAAAGAACACCAGAATGTTTTTCCCAAATTATGTAATTTTCCATTTTTTTAAAAAATGGAGCCAAAAAAAAAAACATGAAGCAACTTCATATGTTGGACTAATGAAATTCCTTTGTGTAACTGTTGAATTTCTTTTAACTACAGTTCAGTAAATTTATTTTTCCTGTCATTATTTTAAATTTCGATTCAGATTTTTTTGTTGGGTGTGGCCAATTTATTTAAATTTTAAACTCATGAACACTCAAAGGAAACTAATTCTTAAATTATGAATGTTGCCCAACGCTGATATAGAATAACAAATCACCTCTGTTTGGTTTACTATGAGCCTCCTACGTCTTTCGTTAGACTTCGGAACAGGACGTTGCCTTCATTGTGTTCACTTAATTCATTTAAACAACCCACTCATCTTTCTTCTTTCTGTGTTTTCTCTTATACACACCTGTGGAGTGTGTTTAACAAGCAAACAGAGCCCACACCGTTTTACACAACAGCGTGTTCCCACACCACTATGAGGAGCACACCTACAGCTAATGCCATGAACCGACCCCAGGTCAGTCCACAGCATAACACTCCCACTTCCCCCTGACCTCGCACCTGGTGACGACGGTAGTGAGAGGCGTACGTTCAAAACAAACAGCGGCCCTGACAATTCAACCCCCATACAATGAGGCCTCGGTGAACAAAAGCACAAGGACACCATACACAATGAAACCCACACAAAACAAGTACAATATTGCATGGAAGGACTTCAGCCAATAGAGTGGGATTTTCTTTAACACCTAAAGAGCCAAAGAGACTAAAACTGGAATGTTTGTTCTGTTTTCACAGCTTATTGTCTGATTCAGTGCAAAGCAGGAGCATGAAAAGAGCAACAGCATATCAAAAAAAGGAAAAATACACCTGTATCGAAAAAGAAAATAATGAAAACAATGTGGATCCATAACGTGTGAAAAAGTCTTGTTAATATTTTAATATATTCTGAAAAAATGCCTGTGCAAAAAAAAAAAACTTGCTGTGACATGGTTATTTTTAATGGATCTTTCGAAGCAACTGACAAATATTTTTTTTTTATAAATAGTATTATAATTGTAATATGTTGGAAAGAATAGTATCATCAATCATCTCAAGTGAGTTCAAAGGTGTATTTTCAAACTGTGAAGGGTAAAAAAGGGGGGATTTATGGAGATTATTTATAGAAATAGAGGGATCTATAGAATTCCCACGATATTCCATCCCAGCAGGAAGACTCAATTGGATGTCACGGATTGCACACACATCAAAAACAAATTCAATGCCTAAATTCTGGAACATTCCAATCTACTGCCAAACTCAGAGCGCAGAGACATACATTTTTTAAGACATGAATTGATTTATGCTCGTCTTCTGTACTCTGATGGACATTTTAAAGAAATAATTCATCCAAAAATAATTTCTCTCATTTACTCAACCTCACGTTGTTCCAGACTAAAATTGGGTCTTTGTAACAACATTTTAACAAAAGATCTCCATTTGTATTACACAAAAGAAGGTCATATGGGTTTGGAATGACATGAGGGTGAATGTTGACAGATTTTTTTATTTTTGGCCATAATTAGTCCACCAAAAAGAAACTTGAAGAGCAAAGCTGACTCACCTGCATCTCCTTGTCTCCATATTTGGAGGGGTTCTTGCTGCCCTGACTCTTCCTGCGCAGTTTCTTCAGTTCAGCCTGACACTTCTCCAAACTCTCTCCTTTACTTTTGTGTTCCATCTGATATTTCTTCAGAGCTGCCTGCCAGACGAAATAACATAGCTCTCATCACAATCAGCAGCTAAGAATATCCAAATGGACAAAACGAGGAAATTAATGGTCGTATTTCAAATATCTGTATCAAGCATCCATTCCAGAAAGACCTAAAGTGGATGAATGCCAACTAGAATGGAATGAGATGAGGCTCTCTAGTAGTATACTTGATAACTTTATTTTCAGGACATCCTGAGGTTTAAAGCTTAAAATAAATGTTTAGCGTGCCCATCATGAGACAATAGTTTCTTAACAATGCTTAACTGAACAGAATCCAGAATCAAAAAGACCTGAAGGTCGTCATGTGTTCTTTACTAATGGGAACTTGGCTGAGTCAGCCCAATCAGGTCTTTCATTGTCCTCAAAGTGTCTTCCCAAAGCTCCCTGCTTCATAGATTCATTGTGTTTCAGACCAAGCCTCTTTGTTTCCTCTAGTCTTCACTGCCAAAGCATTCTGCTACATTTGACTGAGCCTAACGCAGTTTTATTTTTCATCCTTCTTATGTGTGGAACAGAAAAGCATGGGAGCATAGTTAATTATTTTTGTCAATGCTGGAAATGAGTGAGCGAAAAAAATGGGCCTTTGATTTCTTGCCAAGAAGCTGAGGGTCAATCTAATGCATTTACAAACAAGCCAGTTAGAGACCCCACTAAGAATACTTCTCGATTTGTGTTGCTGAAAGCCTCGTTTCAGATGCTTTGCTGATCTTTCATGCATATAAACAGATTTCTCTAAAGTAAAAAAAAAAAAAAAAAAAAAACTTTTCCTCACACAGGCGAGAAGGCAAGCCTTTTGGAAAATGTTAGTGGTAATGGTGGTAATACTCTCGCTTTCATTACATGCAGTAAACTTAATTATTGACTTTAAAAGAGACAGTATTTGGGGGTGGATAAGGCCAATTAGGTAAAATGGAGAATAAATCTAGTTATGTTACTGGAAGCGACTACACGTTTTTTAAAACAATTAAATGAAGAAACGAGACAGAGAGACAGCGCTCAGCTTGACTGAGTTATGTGAAAGAGAATCTCGAGAGAAATACATTTTTGTGAGTGAAATCCAGTCATTGCAATCGGGAATTTCATGTGATGGTGAAAGTTAAACATAGATTTTACAACTGGTTCAAGTTGCTCATGCGGATTCGCCACGTTGACCAACAGAAAGCTGAAAGTGACTTCTGTAACGCTGCACTATTGACAATACACGATGAACCTTTTTTCATCATCAACACTTCAGCCGTACTTTAAGTAAGTGTTTGTGTATGTATGCTTATATACTTACATTTAAGTAGCGAACATCCAATTCCACTTTTTTTTCCAGTTCTGTGAGTAGTTCATTGTGGAATGATTTCAGCTGAAAATTACAGTAGACAAATACAGTTTATATTATATTCACACACACTACAGTACAAACCAGCTATTGTCCTCTCATATGACAAACAATGACTCTGCATTTGATTACACATTTCACACCAAACTCAGTCATTAACACTAGACAAAATAGCCTTACAGAACCAAAACTCCTTTTTCTGCCTTGTTACCATTTTCAGAAGGACTCGGATATGGTTTGTTTAACATCTGCAGCTGTGTCACACAGCACAAGAAAGTCTGTGTTCTGTCTAAGTTGGTGTGTTTATGCATGTGACCGTGGACTATTGTCCTCCATGTATATACGGAAGCGTCTGAGTCGATGTGACATTTTGAGACGCCACTCCCTTCCATTTCCTTACCCTGGAGGCTAATGGGGCCTCTTATATACAACCTGATTGTCTCAGTCATGTTGCGAGAAAATGTAATGAGAAAATGTGAGCCTTTGAGGCAATACGATCTTCATCACATTAATAAAACTCACCATGTCCTCTAGCTGCATTTGGATCTGTCTGTGAACCTCCGCCATCTGAAAAAGCACATCCCCTTGAGAAAGAGAGAGGGAGAGAGAGAGATAGACAGAGGAAATAGATGAAATTGTCATTATAATGCTTTTGCACCCGATATCAGAACACCATGCAGTCAGACAAGGGTGCAGGGAAGAGAAGAAAGGAGGTAGAGAGAAAAATTATGAACAACGTGAGCCGACAGTCAGAGCCGGCACCAGGGCACATAAATCGGGGGGGTGGGGGGTGCATTTATATGTCTACGGGGGCCAGCGGCAGGTAAAAATCACACATTTGTAATTGCTTTCGAATGCATGCATGCACAATAACTCATTTGGGGGGGGGGGGGGGATGCATGGCCCGTGAATGCCGCCCCTTGGCGCCGGCCCTGCCGACAGTCAAGCTATAGGTGCAACAAAGAATCTGACAAACATGAAAACTAAAAAAAAAAACTTAAAAAAAAACACCACAAAATATTAAACCATATTGTTTAATAAAAAAAACTACAAAAACAAATCACACTGAGAAAGTAATATTACTGAAATATTCTTCCATGAAGATGCATACAAAACAAAATAAAACAAAAATATTCATGGGAAACAGTAAAAGCCTATTGCAAGTGCATGCTTAATAAACATGAGAAACAAATAAGACTGAACAAAAAATGATAGAAAAGATGTCAAAAAGAAAATGTTAGCACACAAATTTCTAATATAAACGTATCATTCTGTGGAACAAGAGAAAAAGATAAAGAAAAGGACAAATAAAGAGAGAAGAGGTGAATCATGCAGCCATTTGAGGCGTGTGTGTTGTGCTGTGCAGTGTCGGGGTACCTACATGCTGCCTCTTCTGATTAGGCAATGCATTGTAAAAAAAAAAGGAACAAAAGACCTAGTTTGAGCAGGAAGAAAAGTACAGAAGACCTTAAGACAGTGAGAAAGAGTGAGAGCTAGCCAGAGTGAATGAGTCAAACCTCCCCAAATATTAAATGCATAAATAACACAGGCCAGAGGGCTGCCCTAGTCTCATGGACACAATATCAAAGCAGTGTTTCCAACACCGCTATTTGCTGCTGAATCCATAACGCCACAGTGAAAAAAGAAAGCATTAAGCCACAAGGGCCATCAATGTATGCAAGTGTTTTTGAAGGCTTTGAAAGGCCTAATTGTAAATGGCATAATTGTAGGTGTGATTGTAGAATCTCAAATCATATTACTTAAAATCAAAGCAGCCCTAAAACAAAACTTCCATTCATTACATTAGTAATGCACACTTCCACATGGACAGAAAAGACTGTAGAGTGCTGAGACATCTTCCTTCCATCCATCCAACAAACTCTTGTCTAACTCTGCATTAACCAGGTTTGAACTGGCTTAATAAAATAATGAAATAAAATAACAAAAAAGCACACACAGTATGCAACATAGAGAGCAGCATCAGCCGCAGACACTTTGAAAAGACAAGGCATTTACACACAACTTTTCAGCTGTAAAAGAACAATGACAGACGTTCATATTCATGCACTCGCATGATGTCTCTCTACCTCCTGAACTGATAATGGACGCAAGTCTTCATGTATAGGGGTGTATATGTGGAGGCAACTCATCCCGCATTATGGACGTGAATGATATCTCAAATTGTGCTGCCTGTTATTTTCCATATCACTAGATATTAAATACTTTCAATACACACTTGTTTATATTTGAAATCCATGTACATCCCTCATAAATCTGAGCTACTGAGCCACACAGTGCGTTTCATAAAGTGTGACCCTGCCTGTCTTTGAATCTGTCAAGCCAGACCCAGGACAACTGCACCAGCCTGCAATACATATCTAATCAAGCCTTCCTCTTAAGCCCTGCCTTCTGAGAAAAAGAAGGGCAGTCAGTTTTATACAGTCGTTTCAGTTCAAGGTCAGCAGAGGCTATCCAACCAGTAACGTTATTCGAAACAGAGAGATTAATAAGGGTGGATATGCAAACACATATTACACATATGCTGATCTTGCTGTATCCAAATTCAGGCCATAATTTCTGTCGGTAGAGTGAAGAAAAGAGGCATGAATGTGACACTTTCTAAGGTACCAAATGAGAATAGCCATTGATCCAATAGAAACTCAATTAAATATTCAGGAAGAACTTCATTAGATATGATGGTTATGTATTATGTGCAAGTGACTCTGTAATTACCAATGTTAAAAAGGAGGGAAAAAACAGGCTTCTTCAATTGAATCATTTTCAGAGTTCAGAACTGAACATTCAAAAGAAAAGTTTGTTGGTTTCTCTTTCATAGCTCTCAAGATGTAATGGAGATCTCAGTTATTCTTCATCTAAGTATCTAAGATGTTTTCTTTAGAAGAAATAAACAAGGCAATTGTCTAAATACAGTAAGAGTATAGTGATATAAAATTAATGTGGATAGCATAGCTCAGATCATTTGGCCTTTGAGAAATTTCTGAGTTAATATTAATATCTCTAACTGCCAAGTCTGCAATCACATCTGAGCACAGTTTGTGACATTGTTGAGATCTCTTCTGAAAGTCTATGCACATGTGAGATCATTAATGTGTTTTTCTCAAGGTTGTCTACGAGAAAGAACTGAGATATTAAATGTCATCTGTGATTTTTCTATCAGGTTCATATAAAAGTGTATGTGTAACTGGAGACCCTCTGCTGCTGACCATGCCCTAGCCTCACCCCGTTGTCCCCTATCCAGATCTCGTCTGTAGGTCGACACACTCTCATTTCCTGTCTAAGTCAGCACAATAGTCTGACACCACTCCCCGTCCTCATCCTTCCCACCCCAGATCTCTGCTGCAATTCAGCCGTGCTCGGCAGGGCTCTAAGCCGCTTACCAGTAATCAGCACGGATCACAACATCTGCAGCTTTGAAAGACTTAAAACATATTGTTGTCCGCTCTTAAAGGGCCGAATCAATTAGGGTACAGTCTGAAGAAACACTGGGGCATAGTCAGCACCCTAAAAAACTAACTACTAAAATCATTTTGGCTTGTTTGACGAAAACATCAATCGTCAATACATTTTTAAATAAAGCACTGAGGACTTAGTAAGGAATAAATACAAAAAGATAAAGAGCTTAAAATGAGAATGATTTTTGATTTGCTGTGGACAAGTAAAGTCAACATGAAACCCATTTTATTTTCGTAAAATGATACCTTTCTGCACGCACATGACATGCGAGGGTGGGGGGGGTCAAGATATCATGGAATTAAGAATTTGTTCCCACAACTTAACCCACAATTTAACAATTAAAATGAGGAAACAAATTAGTACAACTTGGCCACAATTTAACTAAAGCGAGGGAACGAATTAGTACAACGTGACCATGATTTAATTAAAACAAGGAAACAAATAATAAAATGTGAACACAAATTAACATGTCATGGGAATTAATTCTTAATTTGTGCCCACGTTTTTTTTCTTCCACATGTCATGTGTGGGGCTCCATACCTTTCAAAGTAAAACAGGATATTCGAGAAAAAAAACCAACTTGGATTTTGAAAAGTGGCCTTTTTATACCATGGTTGGCGCAGCAATACAGTGGCATCACTGTATGGTCTCACTGGGTCAGCCTAACCTTTGAAGGGAAAGATGAGCCACATAATGTACTCTCATCAGAGAGAAAGCAAGTGAGAGAGTGCTAGAAAATCTTTTTCTTCTTCCTTTGTCCATTCTTCTGTTGTCCTGTCTCTTATTAAACTAACTCAATTCTCCCTCTCTCAAATTATTTCACTTTTTCTGTGACCTTGGTAGAAGTAATAAACACCAATATTGGGGGAATTATACAGCACACAGATGGATGTGATAAACTTTAGTGCCTTTGGACCAAAGTCTCCTCTGCTGAATTCTTCAATACGCTGGAAGACGCTTTGCTGCAGAACTTTTATCATTAAAAAATAACGTAAACCTAGAGTGCATAGCTCTTTCTTTCCACTAAGCTCACATATGGCTGTATATCTATAGGCAGAACAAACAATACAATCAAACTGATCCATATGCTTCAATATAATCATCCAGCTGTATTTGAAACTGTAAAACTCAGTGACCCAAAACGAAATGTGTTGATGCCTCATTGAGCTTGAAACTCCAAGGCCTAAATAGTTATTTTGCGGACATTACTTGGTGGCAGAGGACTGTATACATAACTATTAGGGAGCAGCTGATGAGGCCATAATGGAGATTGATTACTGCAGCAGAACAGATTCAGGGAGGGGGGGTTGTGGGTTGGATATGCTGGGCAGCCAAATTCATTTGATCAAATATTGAAGTAACATTGTTATCATTGTCCATGACTATTGAACTTTATTTAGACCTACAGGTAGACCTAAATAATGAATAATTTAAAGCAATAGCTTATCAGTATTATTTATGAACTTTATTCCCAAACCTAGTGAGCTGCCTTACTATGTATTACCTACATAGGCATCTACCTTCTAAGTAAAATGGAACCTCATAAGTAACTGATTTAGAATGCTCTGCAATGGCAGCAACTGTGTACTACAAAAATTGAAGACATTCATTGAAGACAACTAATTCCAATGGAGTTAGGCATTAGAATGTTGCTAAGCTAACAAAAAATACTCTAATGAGAGTTAAAATACATAGCACACCCAAATTTTGAGTAAAATAGTTAATTTATACTTTGCGATATTCAATTTACAAATCAACACTCATCTGCCATATTACTATTATTATTATTTTATTATTATTATTATTATTATTTATTTTTATTTTTTTTTATTTTGAGGCTTTCCGTAATTCATTCTGGGATGCAATGCACATTTGAATTTACATTAAAAAAAAATACATTTTTGAAGGCAAGTATGTAGCCTACCTACACGATGCCTTAAAATGCTGTCTAGGTAGGAGGCTCACTAGGGTTTGGAAGACTTACGCATTACAAAAACATAATTGTATTAATATTCATGACCACATTTTTCTCTATAGCATGACTCGTTAATTTGTCTACCTGTGAGAGGATGAAATGTTCTTAAAAGAATATTCTCCAAAAGCTGCTCTGATGCAGGTCACAGCAGTGGATACATTGCCAAGCGACTCTTCTGTTTGCAATGGCATCTGTAGCAGCAATTATCAGCTCTGTGATTCATTCCTCAGAGGTGTTTGAGCCATTTGCCTTTTTTTTTGTATGTGTGCTCGTTTGTGTGTGGAGGGAGAGAGATACCCAGAGGGTGAGACAATGGCTTTCAGTGTGGTGAGGAAACACTCAAACCATGTTATAACACTACAAATCCCACCTACTTGGAGTGAAAATGAAACTTAAAGTGAAATGTTAAGGCCAAGTATGGCAAATTATACTTGGATTTTGTCCTCTGCATTAAACCCATCCAAGTTAGTGCACACACATTAGGAGTAGTGAGTAGTGAACACACACACACACACTGCAAACCATGGACACGCACACCCGGAGCAGTGGGCAGCCATTTTTTTTATTTTGCTGTGGCACCCAGGGAGTGATTGGGGGTTAGGTGTCTTGCTCAAGGGCTCTTCAGTCATTTCCTGCCAGTATTGAGAATCAAACCTGCAACCTTCGGGTTATCAGTCTGACTCTCTAACCATTAGGTCACGACTGCCCCGAACTTTGTCTGTGCCGACCTGCTGCTGCTCTCCCAACATCAGAATAGAGTCAATCACATAATAAAGTGCTATTTCAACTTTTGCTGTGGTGAGCAGGAATTGGTATAAAGGAATAAAGGTTTGAGAACTGGGAGAGAGCGACGGCTGTGTATATCTATACAGAAAAATATTTCCACGGTTCTTAAATGTCTTGTTGAATGTTTATTTTATTTTTATTTGTTTTTCAGTTTATGCTATTCTATACATTTTATTTTATCGATATTCTGCAGGTAGGAACATATCGACCTTCACTATTCTGTAAACCAAAAAAACATGAGTAAATAATTAAAATAACGCTATTTTAATATATTTTATATATTAATATATTAATATTAATATATTTTCCTGTAATGACAGCTGACTTTTCAGCATCATTACTCCAGTCTTTAAATGTCACATGATCCTTCGGAAATCATTCTAATATGTTGATTTGGAGAAACATTTATTATTATTATCAATGTAGAAAACAGTTGCTGCTTAATTTTTGTGGAAACAGTGATACATTGTTGTTTAAGGATTCCTTGATGAAGAGAAAGTTCAAAAGAACAGCATTTATTTGAAATAATTTTTTAAACAATGTAACAGTATAAAAGTTTACTGTTTACTTTTGATCAATTTAATGTATCCTTGCTGAACAAAAGTATTAATTTCTTTAAAATAATCTTACTGACCACAAACGGTAATGTAGAACTTTTTTTTAATGTCATATACACTCACCTAAAGGATTATTAGGAACACCTGTTCAATTTCTCATTAATGCAATTATCTAATCAACCAATCACATGGCAGTTGCTTCAATGCATTTAGGGGTGTGGTCCTGGTCAAGACAATCTCCTGAACTCCAAACTGAATGTCAGAATGGGAAAGAAAGGTGATTTAAGCAATTTTGAGCGTGGCATGGTTGTTGGTGCCAGACGGGCCGGTCTGAGTATTTCACAATCTGCTCAGTTACTGGGATTTTCACGCACAACCATTTCTAGAGTTTACAAAGAATGGTGTGAAAAGGGAAAAACATCCAGTATGCGGCAGTCCTGTGGGCGAAAATGCCTTGTTGATGCTAGAGGTCAGAGGAGAATGGGCCGACTGATTCAAGCTGATAGAAGAGCAACTTTGACTGAAATAACCACTCGTTACAACCGAGGTATGCAGCAAAGCATTTGTGAAGCCACAACACGCACAACCTTGAGGCGGATGGGCTACAACAGCAGAAGACCCCACCGGGTACCACTCATCTCCACTACAAATAGGAAAAAGAGGCTACAATTTGCACGAGCTCACCAAAATTGGACAGTTGAAGACTGGAAAAATGTTGCCTGGTCTGATGAGTCTCGATTTCTGTTGAGACATTCAGATGGTAGAGTCAGAATTTGGCGTAAACAGAATGAGAACATGGATCCATCATGCCTTGTTACCACTGTGCAGGCTGGTGGTGGTGGTGTAATGGTGTGGGGGATGTTTTCTTGGCACACTTTAGGCCCCTTAGTGCCAATTGGGCATCGTTTAAATGCCACGGCCTACCTGAGCATTGTTTCTGACCATGTCCATCCCTTTATGACCACCATGTACCCATCCTCTGATGGCTACTTCCAGCAGGATAATGCACCATGTCACAAAGCTCGAATCATTTCAAATTGGTTTCTTGAACATGACAATGAGCTCACTGTACTAAAATGGCCCCCACAGTCACCAGATCTCAACCCAATAGAGCATCTTTGGGATGTGGTGGAACGGGAGCTTCATGCCCTGGATGTGCATCCCACAAATCTCCATCAACTGCAAGATGCTATCCTATCAATATGGGCCAACATTTCTAAAGAATGCTTTCAGCACCTTGTTGAATCAATGCCACGTAGAATTAAGGCAGTTCTGAAGGCGAAAGGGGGTCAAACACAGTATTAGTATGGTGTTCCTAATAATCCTTTAGGTGAGTGTATATAAATCAATCTCTTAAACATTAAAGAAGTGTTTTTATTCCTTCGGCTAAAATTACTTTATTACTTTATTCAATATTGTCAGAAAAGACCAATGGTTTTGTAGATGTGTCCAGTATATCTTTACTTTAATGAGGGATTTAGCCTTCGGGTCATTCTCCAAAGACGAAAAATAACATTCATTGTGATGTGCCACAGTAGCAAAGAAGCTAAACATACAAATGCTCAATGTTTGGACAGGAAATCTGATCTGCGAGGTATATTTTGAAGGATTTATTTAAATACCTTATCAAAAATGAGACCGGATATGTTGCTGGAGTATTTCAGTTTGCATCAAGATTTGCCAGCATTAATTATTCAAACACCCCAGAGTTATTTTGTGACTACAGCGAGAGCAAGATGCTTGCAGACGCAATTAATCGTGTTTAGTCAGAGAACACAGTTGCCTTTCTGCAAACATTTGTGCTTGAGCAAGAATATCCAGGATTTAGTCTAATTATCAGCATAAACAGTTGTAATTTGATGGAAAACTCCCAAAGCTAAAGACCGTGAGAAGACAACGACCTACTGGTATCTCACATCCATATTTGGGCAGAGGGAACAGGAAGCTGTTTAGTATTCCACACACTCGTGCAGCATTGAAGAGGCAGACAGGGGAAGCTGTTTTTGGAAACACTGACATCACCAAGGAGGCATTCTGGGACTCTAAATCCACAGCACGGGCTGCATTCACAATACTCTTGCGCTCTCATTCTCTCTCTAGCGGAACTTCTCCTGTTAAGGCAAGTGTTTCATCTATTTTTAGCTCACGGCTCCCTCTCTCTCCTCGGGCCGGCTGCGTTCCTGCATCAGTGCGTGGGCTGACTGCGGGCGGTGGGTGATGTGATACGCACAAGTGCTGCATTGAAGAATCACCGTGCATCTCTTTTCACAGCAAGAGATCACGAGTAATTCAGAGTTGAGGATGCGATGAAGAGGAAGATAACGGCACTTAATGAAATCTCACCATTATCCACCCTGAGAACGAAGCTCTTGCAATGATGTAAATGAATTTCATAAATTTAGATTACTTCCGCTCATTCAGTTTTATAACTAGACTGATAGGATTTAAGCCTGATATCACATATATATATATATATATATATATGGTGTAAATCAACTAGTGGGTGGGTTTCATGACCGACTAATCGACTTATCGTTCTTAAAGGGATATTTCACCCAAAAATGAAAAATCACCCTCAAGTAGGGGTGTGCACGAATAGTCGAATATTTGAATATTCGATCTGTAATTAATATTCGAAAAATAAAAATACTATTATTATTATTAAATACTATTTTCTACGTTGCTTTGCTGGCCGTAAATGCAGTGAATCCATGCTAAATCCAAGGCACTAAAAGAGCGTCTGTTAACAAGTTGATTGTATTTGGTCACATAATGTTGTCGTCAGCCAAGCGAAGTTTGGAATTACTTAGATGAAAATGATCTTACAAAATGGAGTTAGTTTTGATCAAATTAATTAATGAAACTGAGTTATCATAATATCACCACCACAATGAGAAATCACATGAAATCTAAACACCAGGCGAATGAGGAAAGACAGCTGTCCATCACTGCATTCGCGACTGCAGGTAAGCGCAGCTGTACCCCGAGTGAGCCGAGATGATAACTTATCTGATAGCAAAATGATCTCGAGGCTTAGGGTGCGTCACAATCAGTTCCCTAGTTCAGAATTTTCATTTTTGGGTTAAGTGTCCTTTTAAGGAAATTCTGTATAATTTGGCTGGTTTTAAGTTCACCTGACCATGATTGCATTATTTACAGTGTAAGATGTATTTTTGCGTTCAAAAACTGTAAAACAGAATGGTGCGAGAGATTTTTTTCCTTTTTTTTCCTTTTTACTTGCCACAGTGTCTTAAAATCACAACACTCATGGTGTGATGCAGTGTTGCATCATTTAAAGACAACTTTTCTGACAGGTTAAATATATTTTTAAAAAAAATCAAAAATATATATAAAAATAACTACAAATATTAAAATAAATAGAAAATTATATATATATATATATATATAAAAAATATATAAAAACGAATCAAAATACAGGCCGGTTCTACACACATAAACTAGTCAACTGCACTAATCAACTAGGTTGTTGGATGACTAGTCGACATCCATATAACATAGGGGATAACAAGTGTACACACACCTCAGGCATGTGAACTGTGCTACCCATTACGTTTTAGGTCTTACATTATTAATGCAGCCGCTGTTGTGCAACATCCTTTAAAAACCCTCCAGTCCATCTCAGAGACATGCTAACAAGTACATGAAGACAGGAACATCTTGAAGCTGACTGTGATGGGCAAAAGTGTTTAACTGAGATTGTGTGACTGATTTTAAGGTTTCATGGGCATCATGATGATCAGTGAAGCCTCCCATCTTCAGAACTGCCTTCCTTTCTGCATACAATTATACTAAAGCCAGAAATAAGCCTGTATCAATTATTAACGCTGGGCTAAGACCTCACTTAAGAGATTTATTTAGGTGTGCAGCAATCGGTTGGGTCCACATGGCTGATGCTATGGTTCCCACGTGCTTAAATGCACGCACCCTCACCCACGCATTTGTCTGCATGAGTATAAATTCATAACACAGACTTATTCTGCCTGTGGCCAAATTGGATAAAAGTTTCCACTTCATGCTGACGTTCTCTTGCAAGCTCTTTCAAAGACTCTGGCCCCTAAATAACACTGACATTCAACATATACTTACAGAACAGACCCGATCCTAACAAAACCTGTCACTCAAAGAGGAACACACACTTTGTCTCGCTCATGGACATCAATCATAGTACTCACTCCAACAACAACCAGACAAAGGAACAGGTATGTTTTGTGGTTATGACATACATCTGGTATGCTCTGGAATACCATGGGAAACACAGACACATGCAACGAAAGTGTGAAGCACTGTTGATTAGATACTTAAAAATATATATACCATATAGAATTATTTTTATATGTTTTGGCTTACATAATGTCTATGCTAATAAAAAAAGAGAAGGGAGTCCAAGGGACCTCTGGGATTGCCAAAGGAATAAATAATTAAAAATAATTGAAAATACAATATCTGCTGCTACTATAATAATAAAAATAGAACATTTTTGCAGATATTGGGCCAATATCGTGTCAATATACTGTGCATCCCTAGTAAAAGCTGCATGGTAATGGTGATGTACAGAAGCAATTAAAATAAAGTTCATGCATGGTTGTTATTCATTGTAAAGAACAGGCACATACAAATGACATGAGTATTACTGGAATAGCTGAAGCAAGATAGTCAATACATGCATGCACATACTATTGTGGGAGGAGGGATACTGATAGTCTGCAAAACAGCTTTACCTTATGTAACACTTGAATTAAAAAAAACTGTAAAAGAAATATTAGCAAACAAAAAACACTTTGCAGTGTTTGGGACACTTCTGTATTTTCTGTATTTGGTAAAACCTATATTGATGGACACATTTCTTGTATCAGAGGGTAAAAATGTCACACCACCAAGCCTACTGATAGCTATTCAACATTAAAATATATTATGTGCATAATCATAATGCTAAATATATTGACGCACACATGCATATGACATGAAGGTATAAAACAAACACAGATGTGCTGTAATTTGCCTAGTGATGAAAGTCTCTAGTGAAAAGGCTGAGAGACTTGAATTCTCATAAAACTTTTTTCATTAAACTTTTTCATACACAGATATTGCTGCTTTTTAACAATGCTGAGACAGCAGCACTCTAGAAATAGCTCTCTTGCAGTCTAAAATATAATCTCATAAGGTCTCCAGCTCCGTCTGGCTGTCCTGTTTACATATTGAGAATGTTGTAAATCAGGTAACTAATCTCAGGATGAGATGAAGCTGAATTCATTCAGATAATAGCCTTTTACTGATCAGATTAGAGCTGGGATCGTGACCTCCATTAAACATTTATTCAATGAGACACCAGCCGTGAAATGAAAAGGTGAATGCTCAGAAAAATGCTTCTGAGATAAATAATGGAAGTAGAACCAGCTTTCATGTCCCCTCTGTAAGCCTCTCCCCTCTAGTCTTCTTCTAAGATAAAACTTCTACTCATATTTGCTGCTGTGACTCTGATGGGCTTTTAGCATCATCTTGAAGAATGACAGATTATGCAGTAGATTCAATAGCCAATCCTATCAAGAGTCTCACATTCCACTGAAGTCCATCTAATCAGACTCCAACTCTACACAGAGTAATGCTGAGCACTGAGGTTCAAACCCACACTCTGGTCAATAAATTTCCCCTTGGAGATCAAAAAAACATAGTCTAACCTGATTTAAAATCAAATGATTTTCAGACTTACAGGTCTAAAATGCTCTTTCAGCATAAGATACCAATAGAATAGAACACTTCCTGGAAAGGTAAATGCCAAAGGATTTATTTGGATGTTCTGATATTTGGTGCATCCATTGGTTGCTATGGTGTTTATTGCAGTTAGTCAATGCTAGCTACAAGGCACAGTCACTTGTAAATAATGAATGGACAGCAACATTACTGAGGAAAGAAAAACATACTTGTACTGTGTCTTCAGATATGTTTTCTGAATGTCATCTCAAAAAGGGTTCGCATATTAATTTTTTCATGGACATGTTGCGCAATGATTTGTAGGGCATAATTCATACAAAGGCTAGAGCGAAAACAAATGATTCACAGATGCCTTACTGATGCACAAAGATTCATGGTGAATTCAAAATTTACATTCATTTTAAAATGATTAAATGGGAAAAAACATATGCAAGACAAAATATTACAGATAAAATAAAAGGTATCATGTGATGTGCAAACACTTCTACTAAACTGAAATATTTCAAAACTTTACCTAGCAAAGATGGGACACATGCCATCTGAAGTGGCAGGCTAAGAAAAAAATTACACAAACTTTTTGATATGGTTTAAAGCCAGACCAGTACCATTAATGCATTTACACAAATCACAATTGAAAAAAAAGATTGTTTGTTCTCATGCACAGCCGAATGGCAAAGTTTAAGGTCATGAAAGGGCAGAGTGGGTAACTAGATTTTCATATTTTACTGCAAAAGAAATGCACACAGAATATTTGTAAAAAGTTGAGATGCATCAAGAGTGGTTTTATAATCTCCTCATGACTCCCTAAATCTAAATCCTAATTGCTACAGTTGGATGATTTTTCATAGAGAGACACGGAAATAAGACAACAGGATAGAATGAACATAATGCAAACCAATCACCAATGAGCAAATTAATGAATCTGCAGAGTGTGTACATTTGTACATGCGTGTTATGTCCAAAGATACAGTCTTAGATATGCTGTACTATGTACTCATACATCCAATGCCATTCACTCTGAAACCATAAGTTAGTCTCTTTTGCAATCCCCCTCCCAACCACAGGGGGCACTGCAACTACAGTCTATAACTCACCAAGATCCTTAGAGCCGTGACTCTCGCTGGCCAGCTCTCCCATCCGCACCAGTGCGTCGAAGTAGCCTTTTGCTGCAAATGTCACACCTGGAAACATGGAAGCATTGGGGACATAAGAATCGGGGTTGTGCTAACTTGCTAACCCGAAGCTTCCCTCAACCCACAGGTGCAGCATCTATGAAAACAGGAGTGGTGGATGGGAAAGATTTAAGCTCTATATGTTCTATGATGTATCGGCCAGAGAACTGGGGAGGTGGGGGTGGAGCTTGTGATTGGTGAGCAATGAATAGCAAAAGTATCATTACTTTAAAATAAATTAAAAAAAGAAAAAAAAAAGTTTGATACCCTCCAAAACTTAACATTCACATCAGATAGCGCATTACTGAGAGCAATCACTCATTCTGTGTGAGGTCCCACCACAGGGACAGCTGTGCCTCTTCTGCGTCACCATGGAAGAGAAGGGCTGGCTCTGAATCAGGCTCTCTCGGAGCCAGAGGATCATGGCAGTTTAGCGAGGCGGGAGAGTGCCAAGAAGCACAAAGTGTCTTGGAGCACAGTGAAATTTAGAACCAGAAGGTACTGAGCAAGTGGTTAGGAAAGGTTAGCATGTGTAGCAGTAGAATAAGCCAAGTTCTGCCTTGACTTCAGTTGATAGACTTCATAATTTTAAAATCGAGTAAGAATCATACAGACCGACACAGCATTTTTAATTTGATGCAAAAGGCTGTGAGAGATATAAGTACATCCAATATGTTGTAGGATCATAGGTCACTTCTAATTTTCATTGCAAGTTTTTGAGGGGTTTTTTTGTTTTGTAAAAACTTACTTTCAGTTTTCATTGGAAGAACAATCAACACCCTGGTACATTTAACAATAGGGCCTGAAACATATACTATGTAAGTATGCGAACACAGATATTTGTTGCTATGCACATTTATTTTGTTTATTGTTGCATCTCTAAATCCTGCAATTCTAGGGATGCACAATGTATCTGTTCCAGTATTGGAAATTTAACTGTGCATTCGGGATGTCACAGTGAGGACATTTTACAGATTACTGATACCACTAGGGTTGGGGGTGTTCGCTTTTCAAATTCGCAATTACGCATACTCTGTGTAGGGAGCGGCGGTAATGACTGCACATTTTACACAATAAGATATTTGTCAATGATGATCAGGATCTGTTACGTACCGAATCCTCCATCATCGTCCTGCCAATCATCTTAAGCAATTTCGTCTCATAAATTAAAGCAGACTCCCGCTGCGACATCTGCTGTATGGAGCAGAGCAGAAGCCTTTAGTTTATAATTGTTGCATCCGCTGTCCAACTGAACTAAATGGTTTTTATTGTATTTACGGTGTCACGGTGGGCAAGTAATGTAATCAGTATATGGCCGAACACCGTGTAACACCGGTAACACTGAATACCACGGCAAGCCTACTGTGAATTTATTTTTACATTTTATATTACCTTTGTTGCCATCTAACTTTGGCATTAATCATTAAAACACTAAAAATTGAATACTGTAAAACATTGCAAATGTCAAAATTAATATCATTTGTTTCATACTGTAGCCTACATTATAATGTTCGGACGTCTAAATGCACTTGTAGCATGTAAAACATTTGATTTTAGTGTTTTAGTAATATGAGCAATTCATCAGTTATCCGCCATTAAATGAAAATGCATCTAATTCATTACACAGTGACTCACACTTTCTCAGCGTTGCCACATGTACTTGTGTTGTAAGATCTAAGATCTGTTTCAGTTCTCTGACATTTTAAACAGACCATACTTCTATTCCTAACAGACTTGTTGACACATCAAATTAAATATGCTGTATGACCATCCCAATTTAATACAGAAGGAGTGTTTGGGTGGAGGTGGTTAGGCTACACCAGTGGCAGCCCAATCACGTATAAATGTATAGACTTATTTGCTAGTGTCTGCGCAAATCCCAGGCTCAGGATAAGGTGCGTCCTGGTTGTGAGGGATTAGAGGGGGAAATCTGGGGGCTTTGGTGCTCCAGCGGTAAGGCTGAGTGGTGAGGGGTAAAGAAACGAGAGAGGCAGCAGAAGGAAAGAGGATTACAGAGGTCTGAAAAATAGGACAGAAAGTCTCTTCAACCATCTCTGAGGAAACACTGATCAGCCACAAGAGACAATCCAAAGTTAAAAACCACAGAAAAGCCCAATCTATACCCAGTTATCACAATGCAAGTCTATGTGATATTCTCCTACTTAATACAGACTCCATTGAAGTATCCACTGAATACAGATGTTAAGGTCTTTGGTCACTAATTATTTTTATTCTAATTAATTTTTCAATCCTTTATTTTTAAGAGTCCTCCAACACTACAACACCAAGGAACAGGCAAAGGAGGGAATACTTTAGGCTTAACATCTGCTTACGCACAAGACATCTCAACATAATCATCTACTTTAGGGCATGCAAATGAACCTCCAAAATCTCCTTGTCTGCAAGCCACTTTTGAACATTTGCAGCCAATGTTTTTTTTTTGTACTAAGACATTTCATTATCTTCAAACAATCTATTAGTTTCACTATTGGTTACTTGCATTTGCCAAGCAACCCAAAAACTTGCAAATGCCCAGTGGCCACCATCTGCACTAGTCATTAGTGGGTACTGTGGAGGGTTTCCACTCTGCTGCCTGCAAGACCTGGCATATTTACAACTCCAGCAAATCCCCATGATGGATTCTGCGAACCTCTGTAGCTACAGCCCAGGCTGATCTACAAAGGATGGGAGCACAAATCTCACTCTAGTTGGGTCTTTTTTTAACTTTATCTCTCAGACTTTACACTCTCGCACACATACACACACACTCGTGGTCTACCCTCCAGAGCGTTGGTCTTTTTCTCGTATTTTCTGCCTCATAAAATATTAGATGGACTCCAGAATGGTGAGTGAAATGATTGGTTCTCTGCAGTACTTGGCTAAAGCTTCTGCCCTGTCCATGGACCTAAACTGAACACATTATACCCTGAAATCAGACAATGTGGCACCATTATTTACCTGATTATAATGCTAAATAATGTTTAACATCTAAAGCATTTAAGCGTGTTCTAACCAGAAGCAACTTGACAAAAAAGGAACAAATAATTTAAAAGTTATCTCTTTCAAAAAATTTTCTAACCAGCTACGATCGCGATGAGTGATAAGCGATGAGCCACACTGAAATCTCCCTGGACCGAAATATTACTCCTCATACATATTAAACATCAAACATGGATGAGGAGAGACTATGCAAGTTTAGAATCTGATATTCTGGTATTATATTGGATATTAAATAACAAACTGAAAAAGCATGAAAATACAAGGTTTGTGTTCTTATTTTTATGCTAAATTGTGCTGTGAGTGAAAAAGAGTGCACAAACAGCGAAAACTGTTGTAATTGGCTGTGTTTTGTGATCGATTAGGTCACATGTTTGATTTTCATGTTCGGTATGGATAGACAAACTTCTTGTCATCTTGTTGTGTCGCATCTGGTTAGGGTGTCATAAAAAGTGTCATAAAAAGCTGTTTTTCAAGAGTGTTAGAAGTTAAAAATGAGACAATGTTAGTAATTAGTATTCTCTGAATAAAGCATTGTGAAAGAAAGAAGCGATGCAGAAAAGGGCATTTAAGTGTTGCATTGAACACCAAATACCTGTGCTATCTATTGTCATTTTCGCCATACTTTGTCCTTCTTTGCAGTGACGTACCATTCTTGTCCTGAATATACATCTTCCCTGTTCTCTTTCATTCCCTCTGCGGGACTATGTCTGCTCCCAGAGCTCTCTCTGGCCTATTTACGCCTGTTCTCGTTTCCATTTTACTCTCCCTTCCTCCCAGTGCATATTTTTTGCTCTGAAATGCCTACGTCCTTGTTCTTGCCCAGTCAACATCTTGAAAACACACACAGAGGTCCACACATTTAACAGAAATACATCATCGAGTGTCATTGGTTACATGTATGTGACAGCTCCGGAGATGCTACATGCATGAACCAGATGGATGTTTAGGGGGTTTTAGGGTGCAGATGGATTTAGACATGTAACATTCTATGACATCATCAGTATAGAGGAACAGGAAGCCTTACGCCCCACAAACAAAAACATAAATTCTTAACAAACACTTAAACAAACATTCTGCTAGATTTCTACAAGAGTTTGATTTGAGTTTTTATAATAGTTGTGAATGTGTATGCAACCAAGGAGTGTCAAGGAGCGGAGCTCCCCATAAGCATGAATTTCAAGCAATTTCTTCTCATAAATTAAAGCAGACCAATGAAACAAGAGCTTGAATAGCTGGCTCATTGCCTGAAAGAGTGATAATAAACAAGCCGCTGATGTACTCACTGGAGAGGGCCTTCTCATAAGTCTTCCCCATGGCAACAAAGTTCCTCAAGCAAGGGTTGAACTGCTCCATGATGGACTGAAACAGAAATAGCACAGCTTTAGTCAGCACAACAGCAGCAATTTAGCAGGCATACTCACCACTACCAAGAACATCAGTGGGACAAACACTTTTTCAGAAGTTTAATGGGAGATCACATCTTTAAGGATGCAGATAATTGAACAGGTGAACTTCTAATTCTAAGGGTGCTTTCACACTTGGGTCGACTGCCTGGTCCGAACCCGAGTTTGACTGCACGCTCGTCAGGAAAGTGAGTGAAACACACACAAACACACATTTTTATCAAATCATACGTCATTAATAGCGGTTCACTTCCGCGATTTAGTACGATTGCATTCATATCAGCAGCGAACCGTACTGGAGACATGAACTGTACCCCAGACCACCTTTCTTAAGTGGACTCGGGTACAGTTCGCGGGTACGCACCCGAGTTCGGAAGACAGCGTTCACATCCAAACGAACCAAACTCTGATGTCAATCGAACCTGGGTGCGCACCAAAAGCAGTGTGAAAGCACACTAAGTCTCCACTCCATATTACAATAAACTGTCTGTCTGTTGTGGATATGAAGATGCAGTGCATGTTCAGATACCAAGAAAGATGGATACAGAGAGAGAAAGAGCCAGAGCTCTTACGCCCCCACTTTTCAGAACACTCTCATTAGTGGGACTTGGAAGGCATCATGCCAGCTGGGATTTGCCGTTCCTTTGTTGGTGGTGAGCACAGGATTGTGGGAATATGTGGAGATCTACCCACAGCCTGACTCACCTAATCCAACATTAAGAGTTGCCCTTTAAAATCTATTCATTTTCTGTTGAAACTCCTCATTGAGGAGACCTCATTCTCTTTTTTAAAAAAAGAGCTTCGCTGCTCCATTCAAAGTAAAATCTCTCAACTTGACGAATTGTTCTGAGCACGTTTGCCCCAATGTCACATTGTTCCTGTTTTTACAGGCTTTATCACGGCTTCAAAAATAATAGGGCGGCATATAAAGTGACAGAAAAAGGGTTCAAAATGGTATACCAGGAGACAGAATCTAGGAAAGACAAGAAGAGCAGAGGATGTACAAAAAAACCTACCAGGAATAAAGCACTGTACTATGGAGAAAGAATTAAGCTATGTAAATGAAAGTCTCCAGGTTTTACAGAATTGGAGTAAAGTTGTTTATGTGCTCAATTAAAGTAGACGGTAAACTGATTTCTTGGGAATATCCCAAATCCCCCCCATCCTGTACTCCAGTTACAATGAAAGTAGGTTTCCAGTGAAAATGAGGACATAGACGGAATGTTTTTTCTGTGTTGCTTTAGGAATGGACTGTCCAAAAAAAAAAATACCTCAGAGAGCATGCAATTAAAAACATTTTTAGCCAAAACTAGTGAAAGGACAATATATCTAACTAGGCTAGTTAATCAGATGCTTTGGCTCTTTAGATAACAGGCATTTACGAATCTCTATGCCCACTAGGCCAATTAACAGAATTGCACATTAGCCATTATTCAATATTTGTCCGTGAATTCTGTGTAAATATACTTTCAAATAAATGTTTAATTTCAAACTTTGCAAATATGCCAAACAATATGCCAACTTATGCCAAACATGCACAAACAGCTAAACAATGAAGGAGAGCCAGAAAGACAACCTCAAGTGAATCATTCATAAACCTCCTTGTCTTCCGCTCACTGTCACGTCTTATCTAACAACATCTCAACTCACATTTGTTTCTTATGTAATTCATCATCTGCTGCATGCAATCATACAGCAGAGTCTTTCCAGGGGTAGTAATCTTCATTATAAAGTCTTTAAAAAGGAAACACAGACCAACAAATAAACACCAACAAAAGAGATGAGATCAAATAAAGGCACAGGAGAAATTCATGGTTGGATGCAAAGCAAGCACAGCTGGCATGTTTTCATCAAGGAAGGAATTACACAATCATAGTGTGATGGATCTCACTGCACCACATGCCTATGAGATGAGAGTGCATGATAGTATGCATGAGGTTAAATGTTTGACTGGTATTCATGCAAGAACCAGGGTGAAGCTTTTGCATGTCAAGTTTTGGTAAAACATAATGGTGAAGTGTATCATTTATTGAAGTGCATCATTTATCATTTATTGAAGTGTATTGAAATGTCCAGAATGCATTGCATTGCAAACCTTAAAATCTCATCCATTCTATGAGGACCAAGCCAATAAATTTAACCAAACTGCTTTTCCTCTCCTCAACATTTTCCACAGAGCTTCATCCTAGAGAAATCAGTGTTATACATGAACCAGTGCCAAGCTGATGTCCACCCAACATTTAATCATTAAAAGCATTAAAAACACTCCACTGGGAAAACTCACTTTCCTTGATTAGTCCCACAGCAATCAATCTATGTTTAACAAGCATGAACGAGAGCAACCAAACCTCCGATTAGGTGTCATTTTCTTCTCTGTGCGGCTCTGCCAGACACTAAACACAGATTACCATGTCATTTTTCAGCACTTCATTACAGACATGTTCATTAGGATGTAATTAATAGTTTTAACTAATGAGCAAGATTTTATATTTATGCATATTCAATCAGCTGGACTGCCAGTTCAAAAACTGCTGAGGGTAAGTTTATGCTCCCCCCTGATGAAATGAGGGTGTGCATATATTACAGTATAAAGTACAGAACTAAATGTGAATGGTTTCATTAGATAATGCAGACGCTCACCGAAGAAAATGTATAATTATCCTTTTTTTTATAAAATAGTTCACAGGATCAAATGAAGCACCATTTCCATAGTCCACTAACAGAAATGTACAGCATTTGTGCCAAAAATGTTCAAAGCATCAATTCTGTTGCAACTTTTATTTAACTTTACCGTGAGAATGCCTTGATAAACCAGAATGAGACCCTGCTCAGATTTTCTCTGTGCACATGCACACAGACTGGCTTTGTCATGGTAATACTTTGAGAACGGTTAGTATTTGTTGAACTAGCAAGGTTGTAAACATGCCTCATTTACCACAAACACACAGTTATATCAACAAACTTATGTGGTACATAAACCTGCTACAACACAAACCGGTGATGTGAAACTAATGCTGCAGTCTCAGACAGCTTTTAGCAGATTGATGAATGTAATCAACTCTCTCTCTGTCTCTCTGTGTCTCTCTGTGTGTCTGTCTCTGTGTGTGTGTGTGTGTGTGCGTGTGTGTCAGTCCTATAACAATCTATGCTTCAGTGTCAGGTGGGTGCACAAGTGCCCATTTTCATCTTTATGTCTTCAACATACACAGTAAAACATGGTTAAATCAGTCTGGCAAAAGCTTCCTGCTGTGCAACGTTATGTAATGCTCTTGAGTCCTACAGCCTCAGGACAATCAAGTAGCGAAATGGATAATGATGATGTATATTAATCAGTGTGTCTGAGTAGGTTTTTGAACCCAAATGTCAAGGTTGATTTTAAGCAGCTAACCTTCTGTTCAAAGCATTGCATTATCCATTAATTATATTATTCAATGCTGGAAATAAACTAAAAATAAATTCTAAAATTATTACACTTATTAGTATGATACACAGTTGGACAAAGTATTTGGACACTTACGTCACACTGTATAAATGTCACTGCATGACATTCATACATTTTTAAGTGTGGCTTAAAACTATTGGGGCCACTATAATTCCAAAGATACAAATTTGCATATTTATGCCAGTATATAGAGAACAGCGAACTAAATGTGGACAGAGAAGTTTGATTTGCTAAATAACTAGACTCAAGGTGACCCAGGCTTTAAGTGTGCATTTTTCCAACTGGAGATGCTTTCGCTTGTTCAGAAAGACCGTTTGCACCCTGAAACACTGTAATTTACATATTGTACGATTATCTAATAAACAACACAGTTTAGGCTTGTCAGAAACTCAGACATTTTTTTCTAACAGATGTAAAAGATCTATCTATCTATCTATATATCTATCTATATATCTATCTATCTATCTATCTATCTATCTATCTATCTATATATCTATATATCTATCTATCTATCTATATTTTGTTTTCAAAAAGCATGTTCATGACTTTATTGTAAATAAAATCCTGTTTCTTTTTTTTACCTCATAATTCTTAATCATATTGTCACAACTCGATCTTCCGGTGATACAACAGACTTCTCTCTGATTCTCTCCAATCATTTAGTCTGCTGAAACCCCGCCCCTTTATTACTCGCATTTAGCCAATTCTCCATCCAATCAACAGATGCAAAGAACCAAGTCCTGCCCTACATTGTTTCTATTTCTTTCGGATGTATGTCACAATACTGAAGAAAAGGTCTGGTGCTACTTGGATTGGTATTTAACATTTGACTTCATTTATGTTTAATCAAGTAAAAACTATCAGACTCCACACACATTCCTAGCTTCAAGACAACACTGGCTCCAGATTAGTTTTACCATTTTACTACACTACGACACTAACAGCAAGAGTATTAGGCCCTGATATGGGATATCTTCCCACATGGACAAAGATCTTTCCGTGTCCACTGCAGATGCTGCATGTCATTAGTTATAGCTCTCCTACAAGCCTCCCTGGCGCTCATCTTACCAATTTCCATTTCAGATGAGCCCCTGTCTGTGTATGTGCGTGGGTGTATGTGTGCCTGTGCGAGTTCACCGTGAACATCAGCATTGCGTGTGCATACCACTTCAGAGTGAGCTTGGAGAGGTGAGATAGAGAGAGAATGACTTCCTTGCCCATATATGGTTGTGTCGGAATTCCCCCGCATTACTCTCGGCTACAGTGCATTCCTATTCACCGCACGTTTGGATCATACCATCTGATCGCAACAGGAGGGAGAGTTTGTGCAGCTAGAGCTCATTACCTTTGACTGATGGAACACTGTGTCCCCCTTCGTTCCAACACCTTAATCCATTCACAGAAACGACGATGAGAAATGAGTGAATTGCAATGTCACTGCAAAGATTCCAGCATTTCCCAGTTATCTCCTCCTGACTCAAACACACACATATGCGTCAAATCGTTCCTCTTCCTTTCACCTTCAATCAATGCCTCTCATTCTATTGTATGTCCTCCTCTTGCACTCTCTAACTAAAGACACCAAAATCAAAAGGGAAAAAAAAAATTATATTTTGCATGAATAAAAGTAAGCTTATTTTGGTTGATTATGTTTTTTTTTTTCATTAAAAAAGTCAGTAAAAAATACTATCATGATGTAGTGCAATTGTACACTATATATGCAGTATATATATATATATATAAAGATTTCATAATAATTTATCTTAATTTAATAATATATTTTTTCAGTACAGTATTTTATAGTATTCAGTATTTTTTTGCACTACAGTAGGCTACCTAGAATTGAAAGCAATAGTATGCAAAATATAAAATCTTTTTTTTTTTTTTTTTTTTGTGGGTGAAATATGAGATACATATTTTCAGACATTTCTTGACAATTTACATTCACTCTGTTAGACTGCTACTACATCACTTGCAGGGCAGATTTGCAATTTTCAGGATGATCAAGACAAACAAAGAATATCTTCACTGTAACCTTACACATTTGTGCATCAGGGATGTTTTAATAGGTTTCTCTCATTCCTTGCCAATTCCATCCTCCATCCTTACTCAAACCACTCAGCCTGGCAGGCATGACAGTAGTATATTTGCCCTGCTGTCTATTCATAACAGGCATGGCAGAAACAGACTCCTCTTCAATCACAATAATATCCATCATGGCAGCCAAAGGACCACATTAGCCCATGGAGTGGAATGAGGGGGACAGAGCCAAAATATTGTCACATAAGATCACCTTTGGGTTTGGGACAAAGATATCACAGCCAAATGTCAAAAGAGATGCGTTTATACAAACTGTATAAGGACCAAAATATCAATATCATGGGTGTGAGCTCTTTCAGTAAAAAACTAGTTTGACAACCACTAAATACGCATGTAACCTTGGTTCCCTGAGTAGGGAACGAGACGCTGCGAACCGTCGCTATGGGAACACCTTCTGTGTGACGAATGTCTGAAGCCCTTATACCATCACGCCAATTGATTGGCCAGTGACGCTTAGCACCGCCCCGAGAATACGTCACGTATGCTTCATATCAGCGTGCTATGCGTCATATCATCAGATTTTCAAGACGAAGGAAGCTACTACTTGAAGATAGGGGAATGGCCGGAATTGCAGCGTCTCGTTCCCAACTCAGGGAACCAAGGTTACATACGTAACCGAGACGTTCTCTTTCATAGGTTCACTCAACGCTGTGAACCGTCGCTATGGGAATGATATACCATAACGCCTTCACATATCTGAGAGTAGCTGGGAGACCGTGGAAAGCGTCCGCTCAAGCAGATAACCTGGGAGCCAGGAGCCATCTTCACATCCAGACCGTAGAACTTAAAGGTGTTAGGAGAGGACCAGCCTGCCGCAACACAAATATCCTCCAAAGAAGAGTCCTTAAAGAGAGCCTGAGAAAACGGCATTCCTCTAGTTGAATGAGCGTGTACACCTAGAGGCGAAGTGAAGCCACGCGCCTCATAGGCCGCAGAAATAGCCTCAATCACCCAATGAGACATTCTTTGCTTGGTGACGGCAGCTCCTTGCTTTTACCGCCAAACACACAAATAATTGTTCCGATTGTCCCGGGCAAAGACCAAGGGGTCGCACATCACTCCCAATCTCTGCGCCAGGAGGGGAAAAAGCCTCCAAGACCACTTGCTGAGAACGAAAGGGGGTCGAAGCGACCTTGGGAACATAACCTGGCCTTGGTCGCAACAAGACTTTAACCAGCCCCGTTACAAAGTCCATACAAAAAGGACTGATAGAAAAAGCCTACAGATCCCCTATCCTCAAAGAGAGGACAGACCAACTCCAATGGCTCAAAAGGGTCACCTGTTAGTCCCTCTAGGACGACAGAAGATCCCATGAGGGAACTCGGGCAGGGCGGAAAAGCCTAAGCCGTCACGTCCCTTACAGAAAACGAGAGACCAGGAGGTAACGTCAACAGAAGCACCCTCCATCTGTATACGCTCGGCAGATATAGCCGCCACATAGACCTTCAGAATGGCCGGAGCCACCCCTGCCGAAAAACAACTTGTAAGAACTCCAGTATTGAACCAATAGGGCAATGAACTGGGTCTAGGTTACGTTGTCTACATAGGCGGTAAACAACTTCCACTTAAAGGCATAAAGATGCCTCGTGGAGGGGCTCTCGAGTGAAGAAAAGTGTCTGGAATCTCAGCCGAGAGACCAGAACACCTTAACGCGCCCCGCTCAGGGGCCACACCCACAACTTCCAAAAGTCCGGACGGGAGTGCCGGATCATACCCTGAGATTGAGTCAGCAGGTCTGGACTGAGGGGAACCTCCCACGGAGGGCCAACTAACAGACTGACCAGGTCTGAAACCCAAATCTGAGTGGGCCAGTGAGGGGCCACCAACAACAGGTGTCTTACTACTTCGACCACAGTAGTCACAGACTCTCCAAATAGACTTTTCGTCATTAGAAAATGGGGGCATAACAACAAAGACTTTTTTTCTTTTTTTTCTGTGATGTCATTGAGAGTAAGCCAAAGGTGGCATGTAGGATTTACCAACCAATAGAAGTAATAATCCTACACGATTTGGAAGGCAGCAGGGGGCGTGACTTCCACGATGAAGCCGAAATCGGCGCGAGATGGGCCGCAAGAGTCTCTTCAATGGCCGGCATCATCGCATAACCTGATCCGCCATATTAGAAACAGTGGCGAAATCCACGGCCGTGGATTAGTTTAATGGGCACCAAAAATGGCTGCTTCCAAGACTTCGTGGTGGAGGTCTTGGAGGAAGGGTAGAGGCCTACGGGACTGGGTTGGGGCGCGACTGGTGAAAAATCAATCGTCCAGCTTCGACTGGGCCTGATTTTGCACGGGCTCACAGTCCCATTCCAGCCCCAGCTTATCTACAGCGCGAGTGACCACTTCTAACAGCTCGTTACTGTAGATAAAACATTGTATCGACAAGGCCATGGCCAAAAGAAATCGAATCACGAGCTTCTGGGGTAGGCCGCATTTCATCAAGGATGAATAAAACAGGGTCGTCGCTGTCACGGTTTCGAACACGCGAACGCGACCATGGGACGGAGAGAGAAAGGGGGATACCCGTCTGCTCACTCTACATGTGCTCCGGCTCGCCGACGTCACCCCAAGCGTCCATCTCGTGCGGTGCCTCGGCAGCCGCAGAAACGGAGAGGCGGGGGTTAGAGGAGGAGTAAAAACTGCTCTGAAAAGGGTAGCTATGAACACGAGAAATTAGCTTTCCAACGGGCTCAGAGAATCCTGAAGGAATGAAATCTGATGATATGACGCCTAGCACGCTGATATGAAGCATACGTGACGTATTCTCGGGGCGGTGCTAAGCGTCACTGGCCAATCAATTGGCGTGATGGTATAAGGGCTTCAGACATTCGTCAAACCGAAGTTGTTCCCATAGCAACGGTTCGCAGCGTTGAGTGAACCTATGAAAGGGAACTGTAAAAATCTAGTTATGCTAGTTACTTTGCAGATCTGTCCAAGCAATTTGTACCATTAGATGTTTTCTATCAATAATTCTGGAGTGGATTTCAACATCAAGCTGCCGTGAGATACAATTATAAAAGAATTCATTAGAGCACACAGATGTCTCTGTTTAGTGCTCCAGGAGTATATCTGTGTGAATTAAATGTAAGTACAAAAACATTTTGTACCTATGAGGCCATGATAATCTGATGGTGTGCTGCTGGCAAAATAAAATCTTTTCCTCCTCTTTTTCCTCATTCACTCTTTCATCATCACTGACATTCAAACAGCTGGCCAGCCTCGCACCTACAAATCACACAGAGACAACAGTGCCTCTCTCCATCTGGATGCACACATAAAACTACTTAATCTGGTTACTACTAACCCTTAGCTTTAACCATAACACCACACCAACAAAAATACAATCCTGTGTTACATTAGAGCGCTGACTAAGCCTATACATGGAATTAGTAGACTTAAGCATTTCATTTTTACATAAACTAGATGGCAGTAATTGCTAAATGACAAGTCTGAATGTAAGGCCGCTGCAAATGCGTATATGACATATTTGACCCTGGACCACAAAACCAGTCATAAGTCGCACAGGTACATTTATGGCAATAGCCAACAATACATCGTATGGGTCAAAATGATCGATTTTTCTTTTATGCCAAAAATCATTAGGATATTAAGTAAAGACCATGTTCCATGAAGATATTTTGTAAATTTCCGACCGTAAATATATAAATGTATTATGTATTATTATTAGTAATATGTGTTGCTAAGGACTTCATTTGGACAACTTTAAAGGCAATTTTCTCAATATTTAGATTTTTTTGCACCCTCAGATTCTAGATTTTCAAATAGTTGTATCTCGGCCAAATATTGTCCTATCCTACCAAACCATACATCAATGGAAAGCTTATGTATTATAGCTTTTAGATGATGTATGTGGAATCTCAATTTCCAAGATCCAGGGTCACATATTTTAAACAAAACAACACATTCAGAGTCAATACACTGTAAACTGAAAACATATTTTCAATGTAGAAAAGCAACAACACAGGTCACTGTGATGTTCAGCTTCAGCCAAGAGTCCAGAAAGCAGGACATAAATTAATCAATAAAACATGGCATAATGAAGGAAGGCAGTACTCTCATAATGCGGCCATCTGTAAGTGCCAGGTTTCTGCATAAAGTCACGGAAGCTTTTGTCTTCTTGTCTCAACTAAGAATCCCATTCCCTTCAGAGGTACCACAGGCACAGACAGTCAAAAAACACAAAACGCAAACACACAGTCCAACAGCTTTCATTCAACATGCTGTTAAGCTACCATCTGTCTTCTATCTGACAGCTTACAGCACAAAAACAAACAAAAAAAAATATTTAGGAGAGATTTTTAATGACATCTATTTTCTTTTAAGGCTCTCCAGATGACTTGGAGTAAGATATGAGGAAAAGTTGAAACTAGGACTTGTTATATAATGCCAAGGGGACATATACTCTAATTGCTATGCATATGAAAAGGGTAATCAAAACAGAGAGAAAACCCAATTGACCTCACCCAAAACTCATAGCAAGCCTATAAAGAAATCCCCACTTCATTTCACTGAGAATCCACACCCGAACACAAAACAAACACACACACAGATAATGTTAATTTTGGAATGAGAGATCCATCAACCAAAGGAACTGCTTTGGGTGGATATATGCACTGTTTTGTTGTGTTTACAAACACATTTTAAATGTGATTTAAAGGTGATCTTTGACAGTTTTACCAGTTTTACTAGTCTCTCGCCTATTCAGCACCACTCTCATTAATGGCATGACCCCAAATGGACAGTGAGTTTAAATCAGGAATGTCATACTCCGGTCCTGGAGGGCCACTGTCCTGTAGAGTTTAGCTCCGACCCTAAACACACCTGAACCAGCTAATCAAGGTCTTCAGGATTACTAGAAACTTCCAGGCAGGTATTTTGGCGCTGGTTGGAGCTACACTCTGTAGGACAGTTTTTATTAGTAAATTGAACAGAATTCTAACAGAATACCTCCTTAACTTCCCATAACTCCTCCAGCTGTTTGGAAGGACATCATTCCTCTTAAAAAACATACAACACAAGAGCATAATTCAGCCTGATATCTACATTAAAGGAGTGCGGCCCAGCACAAGTCCAGTTCAAGCGTGGACATGTGGTCAGGGTGTGGGCAGTGCAGCGTGGTACGAATGAAACAGCCTCCAACAGATGACAATATCTTTGAGGTCTGACTGTCCTACTCACCGTGGGCACACACAAAGTTGAACTCACAACCCCTACGCTTTGGCAGAGGCACATTCACACAATCAGACTGTTCGGTCTGCGAGACACTACCCACACACACACACACACACACAGATACAGAGGCACATGCACGTACTGACACACATAATCCATTGGCCCGTGAGACACTGCCCACACACACTGGCAGATGCAGACTGAGTCACTCGTAAGTGCAGACGGGTGGATTCGAGCTCCCAGGGTCCTGTGAGATTACTAAGCAGCTGCCTTGCATACACACAAACATACATATCGACATGCTCCCAAAATCACACAAAGTTGGACAAAAAGATTGCCATCAGATTCAGTTTGACATGAGACATGTTGCATGGAATCTGCACCTGCAGAACTCCATTAAAAGATTTACAGATTTCCACAAAATTGGCAGGCCTGTCATTCACCAAGTTCTACACAAGCTTCTGTGTTTAGTAAACAGTTTGATAATATTTTACACATAATAGTGTAGTACATCTCCATTCAAAACATTTGAGCAAATCTAAATAAATTTCACAGATTTCTCCCCCAAAATCAGTGTAAATGTAACAAAAGTTAAAAATGAAGGTATTAAAAAAGACAAAGCAGTCACATGAATCTAAAGCAGTTTTTCTCAACTTGATTTGCTTCAGAACCCAGATTTTACTTTGGACATCAAGTAGCAACCCAACACATTGTTTATCGCACAAAATTTAATAGGCACAACAACATGCAAAATTATAAACCTGAGGGGACAATTGAAAATGTCCAATATTTCAATGCAAACAAAACACATTGCAGTCAGCACAAACCATGTCTATTCTAGTATTCTAGTTCAAGTGAAAATGAATTTCACTTGAACTAGAATTCTAGAAGTGTTTGTGTTCGAGGAATCGAGGATAAAGGAAGTAACCTGTCCATGTTGACATCTGTCTAATTCGACAACTTCTACTAAGTGGTAAATTAACTTGTAGCAAAATACTAGTGATGCACCAAAATGATTTTTTTTACCAAAAATTAAAACGGAAAATGATGTTTGGGTGGTTAAATTTGGTTAATTGTGTAATTTAACTTGGTATTCTGTTCAGAGTGTCATGTTCTCATATGATAAAATAAACTAGTTGTATTAAAGTTCTTCGGCAACGAGCCGACTCTCTATATTTCAGCCAAACAACACTTACATATTGCTATTCTATCGTCCGTTTTGGTCACGGTGAAGAGCGTCCACACATCGATATGTTTACCTATTGTACCTTATGTTAACCTTATCCACTTTGTGTGCATGGTATATTGACATAGTCAAAACGTGTCGTCAGGGAACCACTAATTAAACACTGTAGTTTCGGTCAATGGTTTCAGTCCTTCAAAACTATTTGGCCAATACTGACAAAATGTACTGCTCTTTCTGACAAATATTTTAAGTATTTTAAGACTCAACATTTAATATCAACAACAAAAGACACATAAGGTGTCTGTCTGTCATAAAACAGACCTGCGACCCAATTCTGGATCACGACCCGCCAGTTGAGAATCACTGAAGTGAAAGATGATGCCTGATGATGTCAAATGGCCCACTACTTTGTTCTTCTATCTGTGAGTGCAGTTTACTGCTCCACTGCATCCGCTGTCTCTTTATTTCTTATAATAGAGAACCCCACTGCGGCCTCACAATACCCATAATTATAGAAATCACAGAGCCTAAAGAAGCCAAGAGACCCAATGAGGAATGAATATTCTCTCACTTAAAGTCTGAAAGGACAAAACAACCTCAATGGTCAAACCTAAAGGTAACTGGTCGTGACTTGAGTGCCCACTTCTCACCGCTCATACACTTAATGCAACATACGCTACAAGATATCAAATTAATGATATAATGAGGTTTAAAGTCATTATTCTTGGAGCTGGCTACTGCTGGTTGCTTTGTGTCTTAATATGGGTTTTTTGAAGTAGTCAATTCTATAAGTTATGACTTCATCCTGCGTAAAATCATCCTATCTATGAGAGAACCTTGGCAATACGTAAACTTGATGTCTTTAGTTAATCCTGAAACAATCAATCAAGTACAATCCAGCAGGAAAATGTCGAAATTTTCATCAAGTGTCATAATAAAAACATTTGAGATGGTTTCACTGTAAATACTCTAAAACTTCTACCATCGACAAGAAGATAATACTAATGCATGCAAAATAATCCTGAAGGAGGATTATGTGGTCAAGAAACGTCCAGTTATTAAACTAAAGCTTTTCTTTTGGCCGGTTACACAACTTTTCCAAGCTCATGAAAAATGTATCTCCATAAGTAAGACTTACTGTACAAGAGAAATAACTTCCTGAGATATTATCATGACCTCATTTTGACTTCAACCTCACATGAACCTTTCCACGTTAGAGCAGCTTTCCTGTTTGTTCACATACTGTATGTTCTCCTGTCAAATGCAGGTTTCCATTTCCTCATAAACACACATGCACATGTGACTAATCACACGTTTTTTCCAAAGCCTGCAGTTAAAACTACCATACATATCCTACCAGAGGTAACAAGAATCCTAATAGTAACAGTTAGAGATGACTTACATCCAAGAGAGCACTTAAAAGGCATTTTGTATACATAACGTGTATATATTATCTAATATGAAAAATTATTTAACATGCAGTGTGACATACATTTGTTTGCTTTGTTTACAAGCTTTACTCATATATTATTATTATCCAATATGAAAAATGATATAACATGCAGTGTGGCATGCATAGTTCATTTAAACCATTTATTTTAAACCATTTTTAATAAGATATTTTCCTAAGTTTTAGTATAATTATAATACATGCAATTTTTATGACCTCATATTATTTATTATTTGTTCATTTAAAAATTAATGTCACACCGCATGACTATTTAACTGTAAAAAAATAGTAAAAGGTGATTTAAAAAGAAAAACATCCCTTTTTAATGTGCATGCTATAGGACGAAATGTTCTGCATATGCCGTGATGTCTCATTTTCACATCACATTAAAATATTGCCATTAAAAAGGTGCATTTGCAAAATGGTTTCAGGCAAAAATAAATTCCTCTGAACCCAAAGAAAAGTTAAAAGCTCAGAAAAACGCCATCCCTGCCCAAGTAATAATAGTGTCCCTTCCTTCTCTAGCCAAGGATATTAGCTCCATGGGTTGGAATTAACAGCCTAAACATTAAAGTCCCTTAACAGATGTCTGCAGGATTGGACTAACACGCTTCACTGGGTCAGCTTCAGCAGCCACCAAGGTTTAGTTTAGTCAGGTGGTTTCAAAGAGGTACGCTACAACAGACGTGAGCTCCACGAGGGAAAAGCTGGCAGAGAAAAGAAATAAATGTACGTTCGTATGCGTGTGCCATGGGGATCCATGAAAGTGCGTTAGTCACTCTTTCCTGTTGGGACTCAGATATGCTCCATCTGTTTTACACAATCAGCTTCATACCACATTGCAAACCGAGAACTAATTTAGAGCAAAACAAATCCACGGTTACAAACAGGGCAAACATTTACATATTAAGCTTCTCACAAATTCAAAATATGAAAGAACTACACAAAAGTAAACTCTTGAAACGTTTTTATGCTCTTCACTGATAAGTGATGAAATCAGACATAGGCACTAGAAACTCACATGTCTCCCAGTGACTTACAGGTGAGATGACAGGTTCAAGTATTTGGCTAAACTGGTTCTACACTGAAACCAGCTATTTCTCCCTTTAATTACATGAGCCTCTAGTCTGCATCATTTAAAGGGATAGTTCACTGCAAAATATGATTTCTGTCATAATCTAGTCTTAGTCACCATTCACTTTCATTGTAAAAGATACAATATAAGTGAATAGTTACTGAGGTGATTTGGGTCCCAGAAAAGAAAGTGACAGGTTTGGAATAACATGAGAGTGAGTAAATTATGTCAGAATGTTCATTTTTGGGTGAACTGTCCCTTTAAGCAAGTTCTTCATCAGCAAGCAACTTTACATTTACATTTTATATTACGTTTACAATATGAACAAATACATTTAACAGAGAATATATAACATACAATCAATGCAAAGTAATTACAAATATAAAACTATATAATTCTGACTATACAATAATAACAGTGAAACTCACCTTATAGACATTCTCCGTTATACGGTGCACCTCATCGGTCCGGGACATTTTGGAAGCTTGAGTCAGAACCATAGACGAGAATTTGAATTTCTACTGCAGGAAAATGTTTCCGAGAAAACACAGGAGGAGGAGGAAGAGGAGACACTGTACCATTCAACCAGAGAGTGTCAGAGGCTGAGGAGGATGTGGGAGCTTTTATATGGAACTCTCTCACTGATGCCCACGCGCAGCCGCCGGAGTGGCGGGATTCCACCGTACGCGTTTATCCTCGTCACTGGAACTGCGCTTGATATTCCAACGGACTCCGCCTCAACACTTCGCCTTCTACGCTGCGACTCCTGTGAGCAAGCGGTGCGACGCGACGGACGAGCTTTCTTTCTTGGTTATACGTTCGCGTGACTACATAACGCGACAGTGAAAGAGCTGCAGATGTAAGACCATTTATTACAACATTACGTCGCGTGCTTGCAGCAGACAGTGCAGACTGTTATCATATGCAGCGTTTGGCGCGTCGTTACGCTGTATAGTGTGTGTAGAGGTGTCAGGAACACTCTGTCCTTTGGATACCATGTTTATAAGCTGAAACTAAGCTGTGTTCAAAATCGCCCCCTATACCCTCATTCACTATTCCCTACATTACTCCACTAATAGTCCACTTGAGGGATTGAATGAAAATAAGTGAGCATTAGTAATGAAAAGATCTATCTTGAACTCTGTCATGGAAACTAGCATGTATAAACCTTAATTAAACAACTTAATAATCAATTAAAAAGGAATTTATACCTTTATGATATTACGCTGTAGCCACATTGGACCAGCGGTTTGGGAAAAAAGGATGGATGGATGATACACCCGTGGGCACCATCTTCCGTGGAAGGCGGGAATTCATTAGTCGTGACCGTCACGGTGCATTATGGGTATTCTCTAACCATTAAGTGTTGTACACTCGTTATTGCGATGTATTATGAGATTGAATAAGAGCACTCGAGAATGTTCGGATGGTTTCGGACCCCACTACAAATGGCTGTCCCCTCAAATAGTGCCCTATTTAAGTGTAGGGAGAGTGGGGTAAGATGAGCCAGTTTTTACTTATGTGGTTCTCAAGATAAGAGAAAATAAGGCAGAAGTACAATGAAAGTATCTGAAGTAATTTCAGGATGTTTGCTATCATTTTAAATGATCAGAATACATCTATGACAAAGGGTTCTAAAAATATGGCTTCTTATAAAAAAAGTGTTTCTGTGGCTCAATTTACCCCAGGTTAGGGGTAAGTTGATCCGAGTCAGTGGGTAAGTTGCACCATCTGGGTGTAAACAGACCATCTGATTGAATCTGAATCAAACCCATGTGAAATTGTAAAGATAATTTACCTCTTTTTAAAAACACCTTCAATTATCAAATTTCCTTTTACAAATAGTCATATTTCTTTTCTTAAAGCTAACTTAAACAACATAAAACCAACCAAATAAAGCTGAAACTTCACTTTCTTTAATTGTTTGCATTTCTGAAACTATATGTTGAACACCAAAGTTGTAACCTTCCCAGAGTTTGTTAAGTAAAATTAAATGTAAATTAAATTAAATAAAAACTGAATTAGAATGAATGAATAAATGTCATTGAAACTAAGAAACATTTTAGTCAAAAGGTTCTTGGCATGGTAGTTTTTCTGCGATATTGAACATGTTAGGCCATTAAGAACTACATGTGGAAAGATATATATGATTAAGCATCTTCTGGGTCTTATCAAAGAAGGGTTTGCTGTACTTGTACATTGTTCCTATCAAATAAACTCAAACAATTTTTTTTTTTTTTTAAGAAAATGATAAACTAAACTAGTTGTGTAGCATTACATTAAAATTATGCCAGTTTATACTTCAGAGATTTAACTTAACTACAGTGCCTTATGGTGGGGTAAGTTAAAACGCCCCATAGCATTTGGCTCACTTTGCCCCATAGCTGCCATTTTGAATAAAACTAGCTAGCTTACCAATTCAGGCTAATATTTAGCTAAATGATTTGCATGGTTTTATACATTGCTAAATCACCAATATGGATCATAAATATTTTAGACCTGGACAAATTTGCTTTGATGCAACAGCCATTACATCAGTTATGCTAAAATTTTATTTTGACAAGCCAAAAACAGTTTTTAAAGTAAATGGGTGCCTTCCACTCCTCCCATGTACTTCTCATTTTCACAGGCTGGCAGAAATGATGGGTGGTTCCAAAATATATGGTCACATGACAATAAAAGTGTACAGTTACCAAGATAAAAGGGGTGGGTCAACTTACCCACTGGCTCATCTTACCCCACTCTCCCCTATAGGGGGCGAGTTCGGACACAGCCCTACTACTCTGTAGTGGGGGGCACAATGAGCTGGATTTCTGAATCCTCCTAAAAAGATTAGTTCACTGACCCTTTGGCATGGCAACATGCAAGTGTGTGAAATGAGCAAGTCACTGAATCATTCTTTTTTACTCAACCATAACAAGTCATTGTACTTTATTAAAATACTTCATTAAAATTTCCGTGCCTACAAATGTACATTTTACCAACATCGAGAGCAAAGCAAATATATAATCTTTCTTTTTGTAAACAGTTTAGCACGACTTAAAGCTATTTCAAGATGTAGAAAATATAATCAGTAATAGCCTAAATCAATTAATAAATAATGTAAATATAAATAAAATATATTTTAAAATGTATATAATATGAAATAATTTAAATTGTGTCATTTTTATTCATAATTTTTCTTTCCTTGTGTGAACAACTCACCTGACGAACTGAATCAACAATGATTTTTTTTATCTTTGGAACAATACATATCATGAAAACTGTCATACAAATAAATTGAATTTGAAACGAGACGATGCTAAAACGAAATTTCTTAATATTTTATAAACAAGCTATTAGAGACATTGAATCATGGATTTTTGTGTAAAAATTAGAAATCTATGTCTAAATTGGAGGTTAGATGAGGATTTTTTCTGTTTTGAGAAACATTTGCTTTAGCCTATAGTTGTATTCCCAGAATCAAGCATCATGACTACATCACTCAGAGTACAACTATCACCCAAGGACAGGAGGAGGATAAGATGTGATGAGTACAGTAGTGGGCACTGCGCAATTCATGCGTGGGTCTGTGCGTGTGATGTAGGCAGGGATTCCTTTTGAGTCTCTCAGCAGCTTCTACCCACACCACCAACACACAGTTTTTCCCTGCTGCACTCTCCCTCTCTGTACTAACTTATAATGGAGAACTACAACTACATAAACCAAGAATACAACCTCATATTCAGGATTGAGGGCACCTGATATGATCATTTATGCTACCACTGAAAAATGCACATAGATTGACCACGAAACTGAGCGACCACTGAATATTGTCTAGATAATAATATTTTTATATAAATCAAAATTTGGTAGTCAAAACACATTTATTTATATAGTGCTTTATTTTTATGTTTCAAAGCACCTTCACAGTAATAAACAGGAGAAATAAGTGTCAAAGTTAAAACGGTTATCAATTATGTATCAACTTCAATTTCAGTTATTAAGAAGCTAGAAGCGTGTCATTATTCAGATCAAGTTTTTGTGTTCTCATCCGATAATATTTTCTGAATATTGATTGTCTAACCCACGGAAAAACACATTAGGATGATTCCTAAGCCAATATTTTGGGTTCTGTTAATCCAAATAAAACAACACTTATGTGGCTACATTATTTTTTAATTTTGGGTCATGTAAACACCATATTTGAAATATCCACTGTAAATGAACATTTATTCATCAATTAATTAAAAAATAATAAATTATGTTTTAAAAATTCAAGCTATTAAAGAAACACATTTTGTAGAGCAAGCAGAAGGTGGTGTTTTTCTTTACATTTTTCTTTTCTTATAAACTTTTAAACAAGTAGCATGGCCTATTTTGCAACTGATCGCAGTCTTATGTGTTATCAATAAGGATGTGAATCATAATTAGTTGTTTAAATTGCTGTCAAAAACAACCACAAACAGCCAAAAAGTTGTAAAATGTCTGCGTAATAAAAAAAAATACTTTGGTGTGTAAACTCAAAAACATCAAAGTTCAACAAGGAAAGGAGCTCGCAAACATAATAGTAGAACATTTCTTACACCAAAAAAAAAAAACTTTTTTGGCCTCTAAATAAAGTTTTTTTTGTGTGTGTGTGTGTGTAAGAAATTTTCTACTATTATGTGTGCAAGCTCCTTTCTGAACTTTGTCAAAAATAATCAAAATGCAGTGTAATAAATGGCAAGAGGGAGCATGTATTGCCAGTGTTGGAGGTAACACATTACAAGTAAAGCAAGTTACGTTCAGATTACTTTTTTCATGTAACTAGTAATGCATTACTTATATGTTTACAACAAAATATTGGGGTTACTTTTTCCCATTTATTGACTGACGTCTCTATGTTGAGAGAAATCAGGAGTAAGTGCAGAGGCGTTGTGTGCACTGTTTAAACATCATGGTTATTGTAGGTCTAGACTAAATGTGAACAGGCAGTTACTCATCTCACTCATCTAATGCATTACTTTCCATAAAAAGTAACTAAGTAATGCAATTAGTTACTATTTTAAGGGGTAACGCAACTTTCCCCAACACTGTATTTTAGGAAAAGTTATACAGTAATATTACCACAAGATTTGGACCTTAATCAAAACATGATTTGCATGTAAACGTGGCCACACTCTATGGTGGTAATGGCCCTGACAACCTTTTACAGCTGTTCTGATGGAAAAAGCATTCAAATTGTTGTTCAAACTGTGTTAGCACACCTGCATGTAATTTTCGAATGAACCCCAAGACCTTGATTAGTTAGATTGTGCTGATTACATTTGGAGCTGATCTCCACGGGAAGGTAGATCCCGAAGAGCCGGACTGAACTCTAGTGTTTCCCTGTTTTAAAGGTCAAGAGAGAGAGTAAACTGCATTTAACGGTGTGTGCTTCTTGATTGCAAAGGTCATGAAATTCCGTCTGATACAATGGACAATTTCCTTTCTTTTGTTTCTTTTCCAGCTAGTTGCACATACACAGCTCAGGTTCATGGGAAATGCGCATAACATTAGAGATGCTTCCGTCTAGAGGCCACATCGATTGATTTCACATCACAGAGGAAGTCTTATCTACTGGACCTATCAAGACCGAATGTAAAGGGTAAATAAAAAGCAACAAAGCAAAACAGAGATCAATACAGACCCCTAAAACCAGCATCTCTTCAGAACAGCTGTGTGATTAAGGGAAAACTTACTTTAAATGTGGGATGAGAAAAGGCCAAATGTAATTTAATGAAGATAAAATGAAGCTCTTCCATGTTTGAATATAGACTTAAAAAGGGAAGGATTTAAAATTATGTGGAGGAATTTATTTTATGTATAGCTTTTTTGTTTCTAGGAAACCCAGTTTCTGTCTTTACTGCACATTATACACACCTCCCTATGTTTACTGATCAAAGTCGGTTGTCTGACAGTGTAACAGTATAAAACTGCTTCACACTGAGCTCTGGTGGAGCCATTCAGACTCGTGGGGCAGCCGCCCACTCCCATATTGCTTTGTTTCAGGCGCGATAAGAGCAGCCCCACACAGCTCCAACTGCCTGGTTCCAGACAAAGGGCTTCCAACAAAGCAATACAGGTACTTGGTTTTAGGTCAATACCTTTCAAACAATGGTCTAACTTAGGCTTGCTCATGAAAATCTGCACAGTTAAACAGGCCTGGAATACATGAAACGCATTTGCTGTAAATCTAAATTATATTTTTATCTGAACTGAAAATAAACAGTTGATTTTTTGATTGCAGACTTTGTAATTCTGATCTGAGTTTGAGACATTGTTGAGATTTATTGGTCATTTATTTCAACATCTCTGTTTGATCTCAATGCTGTCTGGTTATTATATTGTGTGTGTATATAATGTAGATATACTGTACACTACCATGCAAAGGTTTGGGCTCAGTAAGGTATTCTTTTTAAATAAATTTACTTTTATTCAGCAAGGAAGCATTAAATTGATTTATAAATTGATTGAAAGAGTAATGGCTGTTGAAAATTCATCTACAATTTTTTAAATATATTAAAATAGAAAAGTTATTTTAAATTGTAGTATTTTATATTACTACTGTTTTTACTGTATTTTTTATCAAATAAATGCAGCCTTGGTGAACTTTAAGAGTTCTTTTAAAAATGTTATCCCAAAATTTTGAATGGTAGTGTATATGAGAAGATATTAAAGACATCTCATTTGTGTATTTTAGTTTCTATAATTAAGATTAATGATATATTGGAGACCATTTGGGGAAATGCATGATAACTACCTGCAGTAAAAGCAAGCCACGTTTCTGCCAAACTGCCAGACTTGAACCAAACATAGCTTGCATTATACTGCTGCCTAGTGGCTGCTAGGCACAACAATGATGAAAAATTATCACATAAAATTTATTGTTGCAGAATTACAAAATGAAACGAGGAAGACAGACTATAAACTAATGTACTTAATGAACAGTGAATTCACAGTACAGTGATAAGAGTGCCAACATGGGAAAATGAGATAAAACCTAAAAAACTTGAGTTAAAATAAATCAGTGCGTTAGTCATAAACAAAAAGGACAATGTGATTAGTTTTGCTTCTATATATCATGTCCTTGTATCTTATACATGTATACTTCATTAAAACAAAACACTGTGTACAGCATAATGCAATGATTCTGAACAGAAGTGGTTTTGACTTTAAATGGACATTTCTGCTGTATTATACCTGTATTTTTCCTCAAGGATTTTTATTTATCTATCTATAAATCAGTTTTTACTACTTCTTAAGCCAGGCTTGTCATAGCTGTAGTTTTTAATGACATCTTTCAGCACAGTGAAAAGTTTGTAAAAGTTTATGCTCATAATGGAAACGCTTCAGTTTTATGTTCTTTGAGACAAAACATGGCGTACTAAAGTTTGGGAATCATTTTTAAAAGAGATTGTTATAATAACAGTGATGCATGCATTAAAAAAAGAACAGGCTTAGACATGATATGCCTTTGATATATAATTGAAAGATCAGACAAAACTGTAGGGTGATTAGAAAGACCAGGCACTGTTAAGAGTGATCTTCAGAATGATCATCTTACTAGACTAAATGGCATACAGTATGCTGTGTATATACAATTTAAAAAATGGCATTGATGTAGGGTCGTCAACATGTACGTTGGGGAGGACTGTCAATCACTCCGCAGAGTTTTGTTTGGGATGAGCCCTTAGGGTCTCCAGTGGGGTGACTCAAGAGCAGACACGGAGGTATGACAGATGCAGGTGCACAGATCTGTATTTACACCGCCACCATCTCTCGCTCTGGTTTCTTTTTCGCCCTCTCCTTCTCCCGCACTGAAACATTACAAAAATGTTTTCTAAGCATTTGCATACTGTGCACTGTATGCATACAGAAACAGAGAAGAAGAAAACACGGACCTGGCTCTTGCTCTGGAACCTCTGGTAGTTCTTCACCAGGCACCTCAGGAAGTTCAAGGTCAGCATCTCCCTGAGCACACACAGGAAATGTATAAGGCAGATGACAACACAGCATCTGACACAACATCAGTAACAAGGGCTGTCAGAGTGTGTTCATGTACACACCTGAGTGATAGCCTCCAGCTCGGCTAGCACAGCATCCTCATCCTCCTGGGTCAGAGATCCCGCCAGTATATCATCAATTTGCTGCACGCACACACACACACACACACACACACAGACAACAAGGAATGAGGGAAAAACCACTTCTACATTGTGCACAGGAGATTTGACACAAAGTGCATATCAGTCGAAATATTTCTCTGGCATGTGCTCAAATAACGATCAGTGAAAGATCATTGTGTTGCACAACAATCTGAAGAGAAATCTGTTAAAACACAAAGCCAACTGACATCACTGCAGTAGAAGACTTTTTCATCTAAATCTGGAAGTGTTAGGATTTTGAAAAATGTAAATGTAAAAAGTTTTTACGTGAACTGAAGAAACAACTTTATTAAATGTACAAATTAATAAATGTGTGACATTGACCACGTGAACTATTTGAACAGATAGCCAGAAGTTCTTGGGGCATACCAAACACATTGTATTAATTTTTCAATTCAGTTTTCTACTCAAATTATGCTGACAACATAATAAGTAATGAAAACGTGCAAAAGAAGCATTTTTCTCTTCGGACTGCACTGTATATTTGAGTGTATTCCCATATTGTGACCCTGGACCACAAAACCAGTCATACGGGTCAATTTTTCAAAATTTATACATCATCTGAAAGCTGAATAAATATGCTTTCCATTGATGTTTATGATGTATGTTTGTTAGGATAGGACAATATTTGGCCAAAATAAAACTATTTGAAAATCTGGAATCTGAGGGTGCAAAAAAATCTAAATATTGAGAAAATCGCCTTTAAAGTTGTCCAAATGAAGTCCTTAGCAATGCATATTACTAATAATAATACATTTTTGATATTTTTACAGTAGGAAATTTACAAAATATCTTCATGGAACATGATCTTTACTTAATATCCTAATGATTTTTGGCATAAAAGAAAAATCGATAATTTTGACCATACAATGTATTGTTGGCTATTGCCACAAATATACCCGTGCGACTTATGACTGGTTTTGTGGTCCAGGGTCACAAATGGTCTTATGACTTTTACTGTGGCCAGTTGCGTAAACTGCTTAGACTAGTCTTACAACTTAGATTTTGAAAAGTAAAATGTACCTTCTGATACTCAATGGCATCGTGCGTTTCATCCATGATTTTCTCCACGTCCTCTACGGACAGCATCTGGTACGAGTAAAAAAAGAATAGAGATATGGCTGTACAAGTTAAATTTACCAGTACATTATACTGAGCACGACCAAGAATAACATTAATTTCTCATTACGTACCTCATGCATTTTCTTCAGGCAATCATTGCCAACTTTCAGTCCTTCAATGACTTTCATCTCTATTTGTGCAAATTCAATATCTTGTACCTGTAAAACAAAAATAGGTCTGATTGTGATATGCATGAGAAATGGCAGACAAGCTAAAAAACAAATAATACAGAAAAAGGAGCAACCATGTTAACACGTGTCATATGTAACATTCTCAAAGTAAGATCTGTTTTATTTACCATACGCTCCAGGTTGCTTATCTGATTTTCAGTTTTGTTCAGTAACTGGTCCTGGTAGCGTTTCTTCTTGAGGAGTAGGAGTGCTTTCCTGAACAAACAAACACAAAATATTATGAGGGAGATTCAGCTTGTTTTAGAAAACTAGACCTCCTAGTTCTACAAGTAACACATGATCACACTTACTCTTTCTTTCCATCTTTCAATAACTGTTTGGCCAGTTGTCGCTCTTTCTCTACGTGAAAGGTGATCTTCTTCTGATACTGCTTCAGTTTATCTCTCTGCTGCTTCAGTTGCTGCTCACACACAAATAATGATAAAGACACATTAAATGAAAGCGAAAAAGAGACAAGATGTACAGTAATGATCCTATAGCAGAGCGGATGTCTATACAATACAACATAAACTGCACTTTAATTTTTGGTGTCCAGTTGTCAGTCAGCATCAACACAGATCCCTGGTGAAATCCACCATATATATATATATATATATATATATATATATATATATATATATACACACATACATATACACATACATACATATACACATACATACATATACACATACATACATACATACATATATATATATATATACACACACACATACACATACACATACATACTGTATGTGTATATATACTTCTCTTATCAGACTTAGCCAGTTAGCAGCTGTCTAACACACCAGCACAGCTCTGTCCTGCTCGGTCACCCGAGTTGCTTTCTTTTTCCCGAAAAGATTTCCCATGTCGATGCCGCATCCCCGCCACTATCTGTCCTGACAGGGGTGGTATTTCTAAGATTTAGAAAATGGTAATTCCATAGGCCTCGTATGTCTGTAAATCCATAACAGCAACACTGAAATCTGAGCTGTGTGGAAGAAAACGGCAACCCGGCCTACCGGAAGCTATGTACTTCAAAATAAAAGCCTTATAGAAACAAGTTGTTTTATCAACAATAATAATAATTACAATTATTATTATTATAACTTAGAAATTATTACATTATTAAAGATGTTACAATGGCCGTTACGTTTGTTCAGCAAATATCATATTGCAAATATCCCACATCTTTACGGTTTAGATTTAGTACTGTGGTGCAAAATAAAAGTATGCAGCACATCTACTAAATTAAAGCCCACTTGTCTGTATAGACTAATTCACTGAGCCATACCTTTGAGGTCAGATAGCAATTTGTAATAGTCCAAAAAGTGAAAGTTAAATGTCCTCCATCATCATCAACTACTACTTCATCATGACCGGATGTGGACGTGGCATACAGCCTCAGTTCTTCCGGTGCGCGTGAGGAAGGGATTAAACGTCTGTCTCTGCTCTCTTTCCGTGAAAGAACGGCAGCCTTATCGCGTTTACCGGCGTTTAGAACCGGAGCGGCGTCCCAAAGACTCGTTCGTTAACCCATCGAGCTGTTTATGAGGTGAGCTGTCAGATGGCGCTATATATTTGTTCTTTTATTTCGTTATTTATTTTTCTGTCAGTGCTAGCTTAGCTTAGCACATTCAGCGCGAGCCGCAGCGTCGAGTCATTTATGAGTTTTATTTAAACTTTATACAATAAAGTGACACATTTTGCTGTAATTCATACGATATAAGGCTTTGTTGATGTGAGATACGTGTTGGCAGACCAAGTGGGTCATTTCCTGGTTGTGTTTTAATATCCAGCAACGATAAACATCCCAAATTAGCTTAGCAAGAGGTGAAAGAGTGAGTGGATTTAATGTCCTCATACGCCACTTAGTGATTTTAAAAACACAGTCATTTATTAAAGGTTAACGTGTGTAATGTAACTTAAAGTCTCAGTTAATAGTAAGTTATTCACTTTTATTAGCGCATGTGTTGGTGCTGTAATGCATCTGTTTGACTTGTGTGTTATGATTTTGTTACTCAACTTCTTGTTTGACATTTCTTCTACTTGGAGTCTCTTAATATCACGATATTAATGTATTTTTAGTTGTTGTTTTTTTTATATATATATATATATATATATATATATATATATGTGTGTGTGTAACACGCTCATGTCCCTCTCTATTGCTTATATTTTCCAAATTTGTGTGTATGAAGGTGAAAGCACGACAGCACATTCGAGTTTCTGACGCAGAGTGAAATCATAATTTAGTTTTTCTTAAGTTGTCAAAAAAGGAATGTTCACTTACTTACACTAAACTTTAATGCAAGTGTTTGTGAATGCTCATTAAAAAGGAAGATCTCTTAGTGTTCCCCATAGTAAATTAATGGTTAATTGAGATGTTTTGTTTTACTCCAGAACACGCCCCTTTATTGACAACTGTATCTCTATCTTCATTTCAAAATTTGAGAGGATCCTGCTTTTCTACCAGGCTTTTTTGTCAAATCCACTGTTGTTTGATCATCGGTGTCTTTAAGCCTTAGGCCATGAAACCGGTTGCTTAGGTCAAGAGACTTGTTTGAGTCTCAGACTTGAATTTCCATTTCTGCTGGTTTCCCTTTACGTAATGTTGTCACCCATGTTGTGATCTTGTACACAACTCCTCTGAGTATATTCAGGTCGTGCAGCAAGCCTGTCATTTCATTTCAGACAGATAGATGGAAAATTAGTGTGTTTATCTCTGGAAGTCCTCACACATGGGAAACTGTATACTATTACGGTATCCATTGCCTTGAATTATTCAACATATTATTCAAGGCTGCGTTGTGCTAAAGCTTCTCAGCTGTTACATGCTAGAAAACAGAGGAACCGTATTTTTATAGAAGATGCTTTGAAGTCTAAATTTAGATCTAGATATTTCATAATAGCTATTGAATCTACTTTCCATATGCATTTTGAAGTCATCGTAACACCTGCTGTTAAGAAAGCAAGTGTGCTGGCACTAATTGTGCCATTTGAGTCCACTCCAATCTGCTTGTGTTTCATTGATGTTTGTGAAATTGATATGTGGTAGACACTATTAAACACTATTATATAAGCAGCTTCAGGAGTTACTCCAGTAAAGTGTGGACTAGTGAGTTCGTCATGAGTCTCAGATGTTTGGGATGGGTGTGGAACACATTGCCGTCAGACATCTGCTATGTTCTGTGAATGTTATTAGGGTGTGCTTTCTTTGAATATAGGTAATGTTTTTGTTGTGTATCATCATCAGTCCTCTTAAATAGTGTTATGTCTATGCAGAGTTTTAAAAATGATCAAGGTTCACTTCAAGGTTTTTCAGGTATAGTTTAAAATTGACATGAAATCAAAATTGCACCTTTTTACTTTCATAATGCATTTTCTTTTTATTTATTTATTTATTTATTATTTATTTCTTTTATTTATATTTTATTTTGTGTGTTCTATTACATAATTTCATTCATCACAATTAAATAACTTGTTCGGTTCTGAAACAACATTTTTTTTCTTATTTGGCTGGAAATACTTACTAGGCCATGTGGTCTGTTAGTTAATGCTAATATCCAAATAGCTATTTGAACATTTTTAGGCTACTTTTCTACACCTTTCTAAACTCTTGCCAATAGTTAATGTGGTCGTTTGCCTGTTAACATTAATTTAATAAAATGAATGATGTCAAATCATCTTCAGAATGAACTTGACCTCCACCTCGTAGCTTTCATTCACATCTGGCTCTATTCTGATCTAAAATACATTGTACATGATCAAAAGAATCAATTCCCTTTGATAATTCAAATCCTGTTGTAATTTCTATTAAGAAATGTCACATTATGCAAGTTAAAAGGATTGCAAATGTTTACCCTTCATTTATTATTTGACCATGGAGTACAACAGATTAGATGTACATTTTCCACAAACAATTCCTCTTTAATTCTGAGTCCTGTTTCACTTCAAACAGGGGTGAGGTCTATGCTGGGTTTTGATTCTAATGCTTAAAATTAAAGCAAAATGCTCCTGTTATTTGTTTGCTCATCAACTTCCTTGTGTTGCTTGCTTTTAGAAACCCCAAACCTTTTTTGGCTTGAAGAGTGAAAGAGCTTTTCTGGCAAAATTCTCTTTTATGTCAACATTTGCTGCACTGGTCTGAGCTTAAATGATTAGTTGTGAGTTTTGCTGTGCCAGCAGTCCAGCAGCACATGTCTTTAGACCCCTGAAAGCATCAGAGCGACTAACAAGACCTCTTAAGCACTTCTCACAGCAGTACCTCATAAATATAGATTTACTCATTCACTTTCTCCTTATCCTTTTTCCTATTTTTTTCTGCCCTGTCTTCAGAGTTAGGGATGAACTGAGAATGAATGTCAACCAGCAACCTCATATAGCCTCTCCTTATGGGCAGCCTCAGCCTGGGTATCAGGGCTACCCCCAGCCTGGCTATGGGGGCGGCCACGTGCCATCGGGATATCCAGCTCAGTATGCACCTTATAACGGGCCAGGTTCTGCCTACCAACAAGGTCCACCGCAAGGTAAGAGGGTGAAAGTACAATATGATTGTGACTGATTCAGAAAATGTTTATGACAGGTTATTATCATTTAATAGGGCCTTAAAAGGATAGTTCACCCAAAAATGAAAGTTCTGTTGTTTACTCACCCGCATGTCGTTCCAAACCTGTAAGACTGTCGTTCATCTTCGAAACACAAATGAAGATATTTTAAATGAAATTTCAGCGATTTCTGTCCCTCTGTTGACAGCTACGCAACTACCACTGTGACGCTTCAAAAAGTTAATAGAGAGATCGTAAAACTAATCCTTATGAATCAAGCTGTTTAGTCCAAATTTTCTGAAGAGACACGATCGCTTTATACTTTGAACTGATTAAATTTAGACTTTTATTCACACACAAACATTCATCAACGCACACATCAGTTGTGGTAAACGGAAGCTCAAGCATGTTCACTTGATGGGCGAGAACCAATGAGGTTCATTCTCATGTATTATGCAGTACATTTGAGCTTCCGCAAGAGCCAATGAGGTTCATTCTCATTTATTATGCAGTACATTTGAGCTTACTCAAGAACAGATGAGGTTCAATCTCGTGTGTTATGCAGTACGTTTGAGCTTCTGCAAGAGCCAATGAGGTTCATTCTCGTGTGTAACGCAGGTTTGGTTGAGCTTCTGTTTATGTTTGCTGATCAGTGTTTATATGTGAATAAAAGCCTAAATTAAATCTGTTTATCATATAAAGCGATCGAGTCTCTTCAAAAAATTTGGAATAAACCGATCAATTCGTATGTATTAGTTTTACGATATCTTTATAATCTTTTTGAAGCGTCTAAATGGTAGTTGCAAAGCTGTCAATGGAGGGACAGAAATCACTCCGATTTCATTAAAAATATCTTTATTTGTGTTCTGAAGATGAACAAAGTCTTAGGGGTTTGGAACAACATGAGAGGGTGAGTTAATGATGACAGAATTTTCATTTTTGGGTAAACTAACCCATTTAAGTTCAATCTTTAAAATATATAAATCTATTAGCCGTGCTTGTTCAGAGTGCGAACGAAGAAGAAGAAAGTGACAGTCAGATTTATCCCTCCCAGCCTCTTCTTTTTACTTGTCATCTCCTGTTTTCACACTTTTTTTCCCATTTTTACTTCTCTGTCTTTCTTGTATTGCAGGATATTCTCCTTATGCAAGCTTTCCCTCTAAGACTCTTGCAACAAACTTAGTCTCTGACCTGTCCTCCTCCTCTCCTCTTGACCTAGGTAACTGGTTTAATTCTGCTTAGCAGCCTGTCCTTTTCTCTATTCCCTGCGGTTTGTTATTGACTACAGTGTGCGGGATGGCTGGGCACTGCTGCACCTGTGGCAATGGAAACAGCAGGATGTAGTCAACTTTGCCATGGAAAGACAGTCATTCTGCCTGCCCGATGATATTGACATTACTTTTTTCCCACTAATTTTCTCTTTTTTTTTTTACAATAGTCTCAGTGCAAGTTATGATTGAACATAGTATGTTAAGCATCCTTTCATGTTCATTGAGTGAACTTCCTTTCCCTTACAAGAATCAAGGGAGTTATTTGACTGCTTTTGTATATTTGTAATGCTTGTGTACAGAGTCTAAAATTGATACTGGTACCAAATGCAAGTAAAAATTAGTTTTGATTTATACAGAATTAGTTGGCGCACAGTTGGCTGGTAATGTTGTAATCAACTGCAACATAATACATAGTTTAGGTTGATCTTTAAGAATGATAGTCTGGAAGAAAAAAAAAAAAAACTCTGGCCTGTAACAATTTTTTTCCTCCCAATCAGTTAAGGTCCCACATTTTTATAGCTGTTTATTAGAGAGAGAGAGAGAGAGAGAGAGAGACTCTATATTCTAGGCTACATTATTTGCTTACATTAAATGCCTCTTGTTGCTCACAGATAATCATAAAAGTTTGAAATCAAAAGTGTGTTACTAGAACAATTAACTTTAATTATTTATTTTCTGTCCTCCTAAAGGTATGAGAGGACCCCCCACATCAGGGGCACCACCTGTCTCAGGTGCCCAGAACTATTCTCAGTTTGGGCAAGGAGAAACTCAAAATGGACCACCTTCGATGGGTGCTCCACCACAGAGGTCATATAAGCACATAACCATGTTCTTTCCCTCTTATCGGTTTATATTTGGCTTATTTGTTACATCTTAAGTTTTGTGGCTGACATTACAAAATGGATTATAAATAATTTCCCTTCGATGCTTAATGAATGCAAAGTTATTTTTTTCCTGGTTTCTCTGCATTGTCTTGTCTGTCTTTGGTCTTATTTTGATCTTACTTTAATTGCTTGTTCAGGCCTCCAGTGTCTCAAACTTACACTCCAGCTGCGGTGAATCTCTCTGGTCCTCAGCCCCCGTATGGACAGCAGTTTGGAGCTCCACCTGTCAGCATGCAGCAGATGAGCAATCAGATGGCCAGCATGCAGGTTGGCTCCACCGCACCATCCCCTGCAGGCCCAGGCTATGGTAAATAACTTTTTTTTTTTTTCAAACTTTAATATAAAAGAATCTAGAGCATCGCTGTGATCAACAATTTGTTCTTTCTTTTTTCTAGCCCCATCTTCCGTATCCCAGGCCCCTATCTCCGCTGCCTACACACCTGCAGCTCCTCCCACTTTCTCACTCACCTCCACTGCTCCCACACAGCCTCCCCCTACTGAAGCTATGGCTCAGGCTCCCCCTCATTCCTACTACGGAGCGCCACCTCCTGCCCAGCAGCCTTTCCCAAATGCTGCCCCACCTTTCTCCTCCACTGGCCCCAGACAGCCCCAAGCCCCGCCACCTGTTTCTCAACAGTCCTTCCCTCAAGTTCCACCTGTCTCTCAGCCTCGTTTTTCCACAGCCCCGCCTCCAGGTCCCACCCAGTCGTATGGAGGCCCACTTCCTCCAACACAGCCCTCTTTCCCAAGACCTCCACTTCCCACCTCCCAGCCTTCCACTTTCCCTGGAGGGCCACCACCCACCTCAACTCCATCTCAGCTCCCAGGTGTCATGCAACACCAACCACCAGTTTCCCAACCCTCACCTTACCACTCAGGTCCACCTCCAAACGCTACTGGGTTTCCACCACAAGTTGGTGCTCCACCACAAGTTGGTGCTCCACCAAGGCCTCCCCTTTCTGGAATGCAAGGGCCTCCAATGTCATCGCAAGGGCCTCCAATGGCACAGGCTAATCATGTACCCCCTTCACAACCTGGCATGCCACCTAGTCCCATCAATGCTTCCCTGTCAGGGCCACCACCACAGCCAGGAATGCAGGGATATCCTCCTCAGCAAAATGGTGCGCATCAGTGTTGCTAACTAAAAACTAAAACAATTAAAAAGAGTTTTCGGTAATCATCTGTGACAGTTACATGTCAGTGTAGTTAAGGAAGCTATACAGGTTTGGAACAAGTACAATTTTTTATTTTTGGGTGAACTAACGCTTTAACAACCCTAATTAATTCACAAGCCTTTGATATTTTTTTTTTTTCCCCTACCAGGTGCTTTCGGGCAGGTCAGAGGTCCTCAGCCTGGCTATGCAGGACCATATTCTGGGCAGCCAAATTATGGAGCGCCACCCGCTGCACCTGCCCCAGCACCATCCGCCCCGAAGAGGCTTGATCCTGATTCTATTCCAAGCCCGGTATGAACAGTCCAGATCTGACATGCACAAATACCACAAAAAAATCTCTGTCCACCACACATCTACTGTGTTAATTTCTCATGTGTGCTTTTAACAGGGCTTAAGAACGGGGGGAAAAAATTTGTGATGCAACAAAATGAAAATTCCGAGCCAAAACCGGAAACTCTGGATGCACTTGGATGCAAAAAACTTTTAATAAAAAAAAAAACGTATTTATTATTTCAAATTAGCTTTTTTTTTTTTGTATAATTGTATTAATATTATACTTTTAAATAAAATTCAATCATTTTAATGATACTGAATTTAAGAAATACAAGACAATGAAATCAAATAACCACACTTTTATTGAAAGTAGCACACTAAAATTGGACATGTTAATATTAAATATCAATATATTATTCTTTATTCGGTTCTATGCAACAGATTCAGACTTAACAGATTTATTTTTTGACCAATTATCTAAATAATGTATAGTCCAACAAAGCTATTATTAGCAGAGCATGTGAGCAGAGCATAGCGGGGAGCATAGCGGGGAGCAGATCAGTGAACGAGAGGGTAGCGAATTACCTATTATGATTTGACCACTGAGCGCGGGCATTTCACTCATGTTCGATGCGTCAGCATCACATTTGCATAGGCTGTACTATTTGAATTCATTATTGGTTGACTGCCAAATTAAAATATTAAACAGAACGATAAAATAATGTTAAGCAGTTAAAGGCAATTTCAAATAAGCGTTTCTGTTCAGAACAATTAAACTTGATCAAACTGGTTCAGAGCCCTGGTTTTAAATACATTTATCCATCATTTTCAGTACTAATGCACTTGGATACACACTCACTCACATACATACAGACATACCGTCAGTGTGTAATAAAGAATATCTATGTATATAGGTGTGTGATGTGCTTGTGTTAAAAAAGGCTTCGCTCTGGAGTCTCCTGTGTCTGATGTGCATGCACTATGGTGGCTATAAGTAACAACAATACCCAGATTCATAGATTTTTCAAGGCTTAACAATTCTGCACGTGCTGCCTCGCAATAACTGCACACATGTCTCTTATACTGCCTGCTAAACAGTGTGATTAATCATCAGTGATTCTAGGCCTGGAAAAAAACAGAGGAACTGTAACTGTGGTTACACTTCTGTTTATCTTCTCTGCTCTCTCTCTTTTTCTTTTGTTTTGGATTCTCTCTCTATCCCTCTCCTCTCCTATAATTTGCTGACTAAATTGTTAAAATGTAAAGCAAGCCTGTGACATGCCGCCTGTGCAGAAAACAAGACATAGAATAGACCCAGACGCAATCCCCAGTCCAGTAAGTGCCTCGTGTCTCTCTGCTGTTCTGTGTTGTCATACTGTATCCCGATTTCCCTGTTCCTTACTCATAGGGATGCCAGTGACTCTATCTATATGAATATTTTATTCTCTGTTCTTATTATGGAGCTGACAGCTCAGAGCTGTGATACTGAGCTCTGTGCACCAGACCAACTTCCTTATTGAGATGGACACACCTCTGAAAAGCGATAGTTCACACAATAAAATGAGAGTAGTCATCATTTACTCGCCCTCATGTGTTTTCAAAACTGTGACTTCTGTAGAACATAAAAGATATTTTGAGATTTTTTTCATCCATACTATGGAAGTCAATGGCTTGATTTCCCAACTTTCTTCAAAATGTATTCTTTTGTCATACAGGTTTGTAACGACATGAGAAGGAGTAAATAATGATAGAATTTTCATTTTTGGGTGGACTATCCATTTAAATCACAAATTCTTTGAATGATTTTGGAAAATTGACTCGTATTTTATAATGTTTAGACCAGTCATTGGTACCCACCCAAAACAGTTCCTATCAACACCCCTGCATGTTATATAGTGTGTGCATGACTGGCATGTTCTTAGTTATGGTTTAATAGGCTCTCTCTAATGTAAACATTATGGCCCATCATTTAAAGGAATATTCTGGGTAAGATGCAACTCAAGCTCTATTGATGGCATCTGTAGGATGACAAGAGGGCAGTAACAGAGCTGTAGGGTTGATGTAATTTTGTTGGCCAACCCGGAAGTTAGCATTACTCTGGATTTCCCTCTGCAAAAATCTTTTCCATTGGCTTTTGGATTATAGATTTTATAGAACATAAACTCTGTGATCAACAAGTTTGTTTCTTACACATTTTTTCCCATCATAAAATAACTAATAAAATAATTTTAAATCCCCACGAGTGGGGACTTTGGGTAGATGGAACTGGAAGTTTAGAAATGCTTTTCATTCATATTGGGACTGTTCAGTAATATTAGAGCCAAACGGATGGAGACAGCATGTATCAGGTGCTGTTGATGAAGCTTAACTTATTCAAACCTGAATATTCCTTTAATCTGGTTTAGATGATCAGATGTGGCGCTAAACTTTTAAATTTACTAATCCTGTTTGGATTTTTTCTATACGGGCGTAAAGAGGTTTATCAGGTGAATGGTTGGGGTGTGGTGTTTGTTCATGAATAAAGGTGTGTCACACTTTCATAGGTTGGTGTTTGTTCCCTTAGATTCAGGTTATCGAGGATGACAAAGCAAACAAGGGAAGTGAACCTTTTACTACAGGGGTCAGAGGTCAAGCCCCACCTCTTGTCACCACCAAATTCCAAGTTAGAGATCAAGGTAAGAATAGAGATTCGATACATTTAGTGTATGTTTGGAATGGAAAACTAGCTTTTAATATACTTATTCAATTCTTTGTTGCATACAATTTTCTTATTGTAAGTAAAACAGTAGGCTATATATAAAATATGCGTTATATTCATCTCTTTAAAGGGAATGCAAGTCCACGCTACATCCGTTGTACGGCCTACAACGTGCCCTGCAATTCTGACATGGCCAAACAGTCCCAGGTTCCCCTGGCTGCTGTCATTAAACCCCTGGCCACACTGCCTCCAGATGAGGTAAAAGACAGCATTCTCTAAATGTTGTGTTTGCCTTTAAATGATTGCAAAAGGGCCTGTGGGTAATGGCATGTCATTCCTTTTTACTGGCAGACGCTGCCATATCTCGTGGATCATGGAGAAAGTGGTCCCATCCGCTGTAATCGCTGTAAGGCCTATATGTGCCCGTTCATGCAGTTTATTGAAGGTGGCCGTCGTTTCCAGTGTGGCTTCTGCAGCTGTGTCACCGAGGGTTAGTCATGCTCCAGTAACACGTTTATCATGTTGAATTCATCCTAATCAACATCTAATGTTTTTGTTCTCCTTTCACTCTCCTAGTGCCTCCCCATTACTTCCAGCATCTGGATCACACAGGGAAGAGGGTGGACTGCTATGACCGACCGGAGCTCTCGATGGGCAGTTATGAGTTTATGGCTACTGTGGACTACTGTAAGGTACAGTATAAATTCCAATCGTGCCACTACAATCTGTGCTGATATGTGTGAGATTGCTTATTTAAATATTATTTATTGACAGAACAACAAGTTTCCTCAACCGCCAGCATACATCTTCCTAATTGACGTGTCCTACAATGCTGTGAAGAACGGCATGGTGGGAATCGTATGCCAGGAGCTGAAGACACTGTTGGATTACTTGCCCAGGTGAGAGCTCAAACACCAATCAGTTTGAACCATCAGAAACAACTACAGAAATCTGTTGTGTTTTTGCATGTACAATTAATAGTATAATTTTGACATTGCCTATTTATTGCTTCTGCAGACAGAATCCTGATGTGGAATCAAACATTCGAGTTGGCTTTGTCACCTACAATAAAGTGCTTCATTTCTATAATGTGAAGGCCTCCCTTGCCCAGCCACAGATGATGGTTGTGTCAGATGTGGCTGACATGTTTCTGCCCCTGCTGGATGGATTTCTGGTCAATATCTCAGAGTCCAGGGTGGTTATTGAGAGGTAGGCTTCGGGTTTTTGTACACTACCATTCGATTTGACTTGTAAATCTTTTTGAAAGAAGTTTTATGCTCACCAAGGCTGAATTTATTTGATCAAAATACAGTAAAAACAGTAATATTATGTAATATATTACTGCAATTTAAAATGACTGACTGTTTTCTGATAACATAATATATTTTTAAATGTAATTTATTCCTGTGATGGCAAAGTTGAATTTTATCAGCCATTACTCGGGCTTTCAGTCTCTCATGATTTTGAAATGCTGATTTGGTGCTCAAGAAGCATTTCTTATTATTATCGGAAACCATGATGTTTTTTTCAGGATTCATTGAAGAATAGAAAGTTTAAAAAAAAAAAAATGTATGAATGTTGGGAAATTATGAATGTCTTTACTGTCACTTTTGATCAATTTAATGCATCCTTGCTGAATAAAAGTATCCATTTCTTTCAACAACAACAAAAAAAAAAGGAAATCTTTTTTGCACATTAAAGGCTTGGATACCTGAAGTGGAATTACATTTATTATGAAAATGTTTATTGTCCCCAGTTTGTTAGATCAGATCCCTGAGATGTTTGCAGACACGCGGGAAACAGAGACTGTGTTTGGGCCTGTTATTCAGGCTGGGCTGGAAGCGCTGAAGGTATGTGATCTTATTGCATCCACAGTGGGTGTACATCATCATATGAATGTTAATGATTACAGCAAAATGGTGTCAGCCTTGTAGCACCTTTTCGAGATGTTAAATAGTGTAGTGTTATTCATGGAAGATTTTTGTTTGTTTGTTTGTTTGTTTTTGGCTTGAGTATTTTGTGTCCACACTGAGTGGAAACATTCAGTTATAATGACATTTCTGTTTTGTCTTCTAGGCAGCAGACTGTGCTGGAAAGCTCTTTGTTTTCCACTCGTCTCTTCCCATTGCTGAGGCTCCAGGCAAACTGAAAAACAGGGAGGATAAGAAACTAGTGGGCACTGATAAAGAAAAGGTACCATGACCTTTTCCTCTCAAATCTCTACTGCTCATTACATTCTGTCTGTCTGTCTCTGAAAGACGCAATCGTGAATGAACAGTGGCAGCTGAAAATGTATCGTCCCCACAGAGACTGAGAACTATGGGAACATTGTGACAGGATTTTTTTTTTTAATGTGGTATTTATAAGGACGTTTTTCAGGAAGACCCTCTCCATTCGACACATCTTGAAGTTCCTCCCATTTCTTTTGCAGTCACTATTCCAGCCACAAGTTAGTTTTTACAACACCTTAGCCAAGGAGTGTGTGGCGCAGGGTTGCTGTGTGGACCTTTTCGTCTTTCCCAACCAGTATGTTGATGTAGCAACGTTAGGGGTGGTCCCCACTTCAACAGGCGGATCCATCTACAAATACACCTACTTCCAGGTAAGAGAGAACTATACCACCCAATCATCATTACCATACATGACCAGATCAAAGAAATCTCCTTAACCAAAAACAACATGCATTATGATTATACACACTATGGTTTATTTCAGACTTCGACTGACCAGGAGCGTTTCCTTAATGACCTGAGGAGAGATGTGCAGAAGCAGATGGGCTTTGATGCAGTGATGAGGGTCCGCACCAGCACAGGTGAATATACAGCTCTATACACCAGAATTTTAATAACCGTCCAAAAGTTTGGTTTCGGTATGATTTAAAGAAAGATTTTGAATGATGAAGCTCTGTACACCAGAATTTGAATGTTATTGCGTGAATTTTTTTTTTTTTAATAAAACCAACGCTGCTTTTATTTGATCAGAAATACAGTAAAAACAGTATGTTTTAAAATATTGTCATTTAAAATAGTATTCTATTTTAACATGTAATTTATTCATGTGATGTCAGCTGAATTCTCAGCAGCTTCAATGTCACATGATCATTCAGAAATCATTCTAATATGGTGATTTTGGTGCTAAAAAAAATTACCATTTCGAACTTTTGAACGGTAGTGTAAATCACCTGTCATTTTATGACAGAGGTGCTCAACTTCAAAGACCAAGAGGGCCACATTGAAACCACTACAGATTTATTTATAAACGCCCCCCCAAAAAAAACCTAATTTATAAATGTGCCATTTTATGATTTGGTTTGTATCACTGTTCTGTGGTCCCGATTTTGATATTACATTTTTATTATAAATATTTATTACACGACTCACAAAGACATAAAGCCATGTAACCTTTGTCCACTTCCTGTTTATTTATTACATTTTTATTTATTACATTTTATTTGAAGTTATGGCATAAAGGCTGATTTGAACTTGTGTGCGGTGCTGTGGCAGGTATCCGGGCGACCGACTTCTTTGGTTCATTCTACATGAGCAACACCACAGATGTAGAGCTGGCAGGTTTGGACTGTGACAAGACCGTTACCGTGGAGTTCAGACATGACGACAAACTCAGCGAGGAGACTGGAGCTCTAATGCAGGTTGTGTGTGTGTGTGTGTGTGTGTGTGTGTGTGTGTGTGTGTGTGTGTGTGTGTGTGTGTGTGTGTCTAGTCTTGCACACATATGTGAAGTGTCAGCTCAACAGTTAGTTACCTCAGCTGTGCTGACCTTTTTGTCTGTACTCCTTTTTTTTTTTTTTCTTGCTTTCCCTTCAGTGTGCTGTTCTGTACACCAGCTGCAATGGTCAGCGACGGCTTCGGATCCATAACATGGCCGTGAACTGCTGCTCTCAGCTGGCAGACCTGTACAGGAACTGTGAGACTGACACCATCATCAACTTCTTCGCCAAATATGGTGAGTGAAACCACACACACCTCTCACGGCTGGATCAACACCTTCTCACTGCTTCCTGCAGTAGTATGCTATGGGCCACCTCTGTTATACCAATTTTAGATTTTATTTTATTTTGCTATAGTTTATTGTTATTTTATTTTGATAAATTTTTAGTTTCATTTTTGGTTTTTTTTACACGAGGGAAAGCTTTCTCCCCAGTTTACCTACATCATTTAATAAAACTAGGCTGCAAAGGCAAGTCCTTAATAAATTGTCATGATTGATTGTCATAACCATCAACACCCCTACCTATTCAGCATCTCGGCGGGGCATTATTACACGTTTCACATGTTAGTTAATCATAATATAGGTATTTTCTTTTAAGGGTCCCAGAACACAATTTAAGACTATCTAATTTGAATATATTGTTGTATGTCTTTGCAGCGTATCGGAGTGTACTCAGCAGTCCTACAAAGAATGTACGTGATGGCCTGGTGAATCAGTGTGCACAGATCTTAGCCTGTTACCGCAAGAATTGTGCCAGTCCATCTTCAGCAGGGCAGGTAACTATAGAAACACACACAGAAACACAGTGCTATAATGAAGACAAATACTGTTTCTAAGTGATTTTATATATACAAAACCATTCAAAAGTTTGGGTTTGGTAAGATCTTTTTATAGTTTTGAAGTCGCTTATGTTTACAGAGGCTGCATGTATTGGATCAAAAATACAGTAAAACAGTAATATTGTGAAATATTATTACAATTTAAGATAACTGTTTTCTATTTGAATTTATTTTAAAATGTAATTTATTCCTGTGATGACAAAGCAGTTTTACTCCAGTCTTCAGTGTCACATGATCCTTCAGAAATCATTCTAATATGCTGATTTGAAACAGAAATCTTTACTCACTTTTGATCAATTTAATGCATCCTTGCTGAATAAAACTATTAATTTCTTTTAAAAAAATCCCAAACTTTTGAATAGTAGTGTACACTGACGCTCAAAGGTAGTTGGTGTCTATCTAACAACAAATCCTGGAAAAAACGTTTTGCACGTTTAAAACAGTTTACACAAAAATATTAAGCAGCAGAGCTGTTTTTTTTAACATTGATATATGTTTCTTAAGCAGCAAATCAGCATATTAGAATGATTTCTGAAGGATCATGTGACAAAGACTGGAGTAATGATCCTGAAAATTCAGTTTTGCCCTCACAGATATAAATTACATTTTTAAATATATTAAACTAAAAGTTATTTTAAATTGTAATATTTCAGAGTATTACTGTTTTTACTGTATTTTTTTTTATCAAATAAATGCAGCTGTCGTGATGCTTTCAAAAACACAAATCTTAATGACTCCGAACTTTTGACTTTTTGAACAGTAGTGTGTGTGTATATATATGCATATAATTAAAATATTACATACTGAGGGTTTGAAATTTTTTCACTCACCAGCCAGTAAATTTTTAAATTGCCACTTACCAGCCATTCAGAACTTCTAGCCTAAACAAAAATATCAGAAATAAACCAGATTATCAAAGTCACAGCTTATATTTAAATATATTTATTATTAAATCTGATTTGATTACTGTTTGCGAATACCATTCAAATAAAATAAAATGGAAATAAAAACACAATTCTCTGTGACTTCTCTTATAATTACCTGCACATAGCTATAAAGGCGCTAGGGAGCTTTTTGCCCAAAAGTCTTGGACATGCGGCATTTATGAAAACGGGTTGGAAAAAGTAGTCTCTTAATTGTCTCCTAGGGCTCTGGCGGCACAGCAGACGGGAAGCGCCGCGCCACAGACGTCTCACAGGCAGGTTTATCGCACACCCGTCGCGTCTTTCTGTACTCGCGTTCTCAAGTTCAAGGCAGCAGTCCAAAACATTGAATCTAATCACAATACAGGCAAAAGTTAACTTCAAGAAGTGGCATCAATGATTTTAAATTAGGGTATTTGAAAAAACAGCGCGAACGGAAAGAGAAAGTACGATCTATATTATTTCTCTGAAACATTTTTTTCAAGCCACAAAAATAAATCTGTTACTGAAAACTGCTCAATACACAATCTCCTAGGGAAGTCAGTCCGTACATATATTTGTCCTAAATCGTTGTATTTTAATGGAAAACTATGTGAATGGCGATATTTTGAACAGCCGGAGCCGTAGTTAGGTGTTACATGATCTTGGAAGTCGGGGTTGTCACATTGAGCATCTACAATGGCACAAGCACCTGTAATCCTTGTAGGCGGAAATTTCTGTTCTAACCCTTTAACCTGATTTCGCTTCTCAGTTTGCGATCAGATCATTGTAAGCGCTAAACTCCGGGAAAGTTTTCTGTCCAATTATCCAAATTGGACAGCAAATCTACAATCAGTCCAAAACAACGCAAATGTAAAGAAAACCAGGCTTATTACATCAGAGATGGCAGAGAGAACAGTGACTCACGGCCGTTTTTCAGTGAATTAATTCCAGTGTCTGTTTAGCTTTGAAACATGAGCTCCGTCATTGTTTCTGAAGAGTGTGAGCCCTCACGCATCATGCTGTGTGAAATACAGACTGAACAGAACATGATACGCAAAATATGTTTATCGGCTGGATAAAGCAAACCAGCATCTCGCTAGTAAAGTTTTGATGGATGTGGATTGTAATCGAGGTAAATAAGATTGCAGTGACGTACAGTAAGCATTTAAGCATGCGTGAGTCCGTTATATTGATGCGCAAACGATGCACTGATCGCACATTTTATTTATGCACAGACACATTTCACTACATTCACGTTGTTTCCACACACATTCAGGATCATGTATTTATCTGTCATGTGTATGTTGCTGTTTAGTAATTGTGAATAGATCCGTGTACAGTAGTAGGTATATGGAGTCAGGTCAAGGCAGTTGGTTTAGGGTTTTTTTGTTTTTGGCATCTCCATGTGGTCCTGAACGGTATCACAACTTGACTTGTCTAAAATGTAAACAAGCTCTTTGCTGTGGCACTGTACAAAGATTGTACACTATTTTCTGAAGTTTTTTTCTGTAATGTTTTTTTTTTCATGGTGCTTTGGTGTGTATAAATGTATGAATTATATGGACTCCTTATATAATTTGGTTATTTGCTGTCCTTTTGGAGTCTCCAAGTGTCCTTTTTTTGAAAAGGCACTTAAATTTACCTTGAAAAAAGCTTGCAGAAAATAGTTTTGCGAGAATCACCCTTCAATCTGATAGTTTACTTTGCTGGATATAGCAAATGATGACAAAATAAACGTGTTAAACAAGATTAATGATGTATGTGATTTTAAACATTTTTAAAAAAAATTATATATATATATATAATCTCAGTAATTCTGTCATCCTACATTGTATTGATATTTTCTTGTCTATTTGTCTGTACAGTTGATTTTACCAGAATGTATGAAGCTGCTGCCCGTGTATCTGAACTGTGTGTTGAAGAGTGACGTTCTGCAGCCCGGGGCGGACGTCTCCCTGGATGACCGTGCCTACCTGAGACAGCTGGTCAGCGCTATGGATGTGGCCGAGAGCCATGTGTTCTTCTACCCTCGGCTGCTTCCGCTGGTGAGAGACAAACACAATAATATCACCCTATTTGATTTTGTAATTGAGCTGTGATGTTTACGTTCCCGGTTTCTCTACAGCAACAGCTGGATATTGAGAGCATGTCTCTGCCTGTGGCAGTGAGAGACTCAGAGGAGAGACTGTCTAGGGGAGGAGTGTACCTGTTAGAGAACGGATTGAACATTTTCCTTTGGGTGGGGGTCAATGCCCAGCAGGAGCTGCTTCAGAACATCTTTGGCACACCAGCCTTCAGCCAGATAGACCCCAGCATGGTACGACCATTTATAAGTGCTATATTTAAAAGAAAATAAAACGCATGCATATTGTCCATAAATCATTTGGTTTATACCTCCTACAGAAGCGGTTTTATAGCGCTGCCTTATAAGCACATGAAACTTGAAAACAATTTTTGCATGCTAAATTTTATGTTTTTAAAAATATTATGTGAACATTGGCAATTTTTATTGTGTGTTTAGACCTCTCTGCCGGCTTTGGATAATCCTTTTTCAAAGAGACTGAGGGAGATTATCGAGTCCGTCAGGGCACAGCGCTCACGATACATGAAGGTAATTACATCACAGGGCTTGATATTATGCTTTTGCAGATTTTTGTGATTTGGACAGCTGAAAAGATTTACTTTTCTGAAAGCTTAATCTTTTTTTTTATTTTTATTTTTTTTACTTCAGTACAATAAAATTATTAGCAAGATGAGATGAGCATGAGAAATATGAAGGCAAAATAATCCAGGAATTATGCATGACCTTGACTAAGGGGAGAAAGGGAGTAGTTTTCAGTCCAGATTAATGTTCATCTGTGATTATTCTTCAGTACCGGGGGGGCAAGGGTCACTCATGATTATAGGGTGTTTTTACACTTGAGTCCTCCTTAAAAGAACCATATTTCGACCAAAAAAAGGAACTAATGGAAAAAGAACCTAGCTTACATTCACACTGTCTGTAACCTCTTTCTGGACCACATAGCCATGCTAGGGATTTAATTCATTTTTATTTATTTTAATGGGTTTTTATTTTACTTTATATTATTTATATTTGTAATTTCGCTACTTTGTAGTAGGCCTACAATTGCTACTAATGTTCTTTCCTCCATAAGTTTACTTGCGTTCTTTTTTTTTACCTAAGAATGAATGGATTGAAATTCTTGTTGTCTTTCAGCTCATGGTGGTGAAACAGGAAGACAAGCTGGAGCTGATCTTCAAGCACTTCCTGGTGGAGGATAAGAGCAACAATGGTGGGGCCTCTTACGTGGACTTCCTGTGTCACATGCACAAGGAGATTCGTCAGCTCCTGAGCTAGGAGCATCGGGTCCACCCCCCTCCTCCTCTTCTTCCTCCTCCTCCCTTGGCTCTGTACTCAGAAGCGCTTTAAGTTTTTTATTTAACATAATAAACAAAATCCCTTTGCCCATCATCTTCTCTTCCTCAAGTATAATCTCATCCACCTTGACTCTTGAGGAAGACGCCACCTTGTAAAGGAAATGTTGCTTCGTCAGATTACGGTGTTCTTTTGGTTTTAGTGGTGGAAGTTTTGACCCAACCTCCTCCTCCTCCTCTTTTGATGGCAGGCTCGTGAGACTCCGTGCGTGTGTGATAGGGAAGCAGATATGCTGTTGTTACCGCTCTACAGCTGATCAGGGATCAGGTTGCGTAGCCTCAATTAGAGCTTAACCCGCTTTGTGAAACGAACATCTGGTTTTAGAGTGTGTTTGACTGAACTTCGATGCTGATTGTACTGGGTGTTCTGACTGTGAGAAACACTAGCACTGATTAATGGCCTCTAGGTACAGTGGGACAGAAAAATAACCGCATTAGAAATTAATCTAGACCTGCTCGGAATACAGTGAAATGAAATCCCTCATCTTATTCCAATATGAATCGAAAGATGTTTTAGAACAAGTTAGATTCATGTCTACCCAATTATTTGTATTTTTCTGCCCTGTTTCCCATTTATTTATCTCTCAACCTTGGCCTTACTGATCGTGTCTCTCCTTTTTCATCCGTTATTCTCTTTATCTTGTTTAATTTTTGTAATTTTCACCTTTTTAATGTGTGTGAAAAACCTAATAGACTCTGTTGGAGTGTGAAGTGTGCTGTTAATCGTTCACAATGTCTTTTACTCTGAGAAAACATTTGAAATAAAAGTCTATGCATTAACTTATCTTTGAAAGAAAGAGGGAAAGCTGCTCAAGAGCCTGAGCGAATGTTATCTGCACGCTTACTTTCTCCTTGCCATCACCCTCATCCTCCATAGGATGCAGATGCGCCCTAAAACTGATACGTTAGTGTCGTTTCTGCGTCCTGATGAGGAATATGGATCCCTACGGATGCCCGGACAGGGAGTTGAATTTCAGATGAGCCTCTCGGGAGGATGGGAGTTGTCAAGGCCCTTCGGATGGTTCAGTAATTGGGCATATATTACAGAAGCATTCTGTCATTCATTCAGTTCCCTTTTAAATTCAGTTTTTTTTCCTTTACTGTATGGTCTGTTAGTAACCTGTATATTACATGTGCTTGATCATCATGCATCAGTTATGATTTAATATTATGTTCTAAATCTGTGTGAAGGTTTATGGTTTGGAGCAGGTGGAGTCTCTCTGCTTTAGGATATTAATCTTTGTGCAGTGGAAGCCTGTGCTGAGAGTGGAGTGTGGGACACATTAGAAACTGACCATTTCTAACTGTTTTTCCAAGCGAGCGATGTCAAGCACATGCGGAATTGTGACCTTAAAAGCAATCAACACTGAATACCTTGTCATCACATTTATTACATGTACAGAATTAAAAATCACATTTTAAAAATGATGTCAAGCTTTGTTGAATCTTTAAGTGAACTGCGTATGATGTTTGGGTGAGCTGAAGAATGATTCTTTTGAACGATTCTTTTCTTGTCAGTCCTCATCTTAGTCCTTTCAAAGACTTTCTGAAATATATCTTTATCTCTATCCAATATTACTGAGCTCTTTTATTTAGAGGGGTGTGTGTGTGTTTATTGGAGGTGTTATCCTAGTGAGGTTCTCTTTAGAACGGAGGGATCAGCCTTTTTCTTAATTTTGTTTTTGTGTTCTTCTCTAACCCATATGTGTTTATGTTGGCCATAGACTTAATGTCTGTCTTGTTGGATCTATGCCTCCTGACTGCAAATAAATAACTATATAAATTCATTGATTGACTCCTGCCCTTACAAATACAATTCAGTTTCTTAACAGGATTCGGATTACAATTAGATGGCCAAATGTTGCAGAAATGAACATTGAAATTTCAAGTAAGAGTTTAACATCCTGGCCTAGTTTTTATACATTTGTTCCGAATGAGTTGGATCTTGTGTCGTGATCTCTGATCTTAATCTCGGCTCAAAGCGCATGCCATGCTCAGAACATCAGACTCACTCAAAAAACAAAGCTCTCTTATGTAATGGAATAAGCCCGACTTAAGAGGAAGAGATGTGATGGTTGCATTAAAGGTGTTTATTAACTCTGTCCCAGAGAGTCAGGCAGAGTTCTAGTTCAGAGTGTTTTAGCGTTGTAACGGTCAACCACCACCTACACGCAAAAATTGGGGTCAGTAAGATTTATTTTTTAATAAAGAAATTATTTTATTGAGCAAGGATGCATTAAAATTGATCAAAAGTTTCACTAAAGATATTTATAATGTTACAAACAATTTCTTTATATAAATGCTGTTTTTAACCTTTTCATCAGAGAATCCTGACAAAAAAATCACCTTTTTCACAAAAATATAAAAATATAATAAGCTGCACTATTTGCAGCAACCGTTTTCAACATTGATAAGAAATTTTTCTTGAGCAGCAAATCAGCATATCAGAATGATTGTGACACTGAAGACTGGAGTAATGATGCTGAAAATTCAGCTTTGCCATCCCAGGAATAATTTGCATTTTAAATTGTAATATTTCACAGTATTACTGTTTTTGATCAAATAAATGCAGCCTTAGTGAGGCATAAGACTTCTTTCAAAAACCTTACAGACCCCAGATTTTTGAATGGTAGTGTAAATTATTATTAATTTTTGTTTGCTTTTGTCTATATATTTTAATTGTTATACTTTGGTTTGACATTTGATAATACTTAAACATATTTTCCTAATTTATTGGATGTGAGCCTTTATTGCTTTATAATAAACGGTAATCTGTCCACCAGCAGCTGCTGTCTCTCTCGTTCACTCACTCGCTCACATGAACTTGATTAAAAGAGATATCTGCTCAAGCATTTAAGCTTGAGGAGTGTTTGTTGTCATGTCTAAAACTCTCAACCTGACACACATTGATGTGATGTGTATACCAGTCTTTGTCAGTTTTGTGGTGTTTAGCCCATATCAAGGCCATCTATACGCTTACTCCTAAAAGTTGACAAAACTACATTTTTACACACATATACACAAATATAAAGTTGCTGCATCCTAAATAGAATATTTATATATATGCGAATATATACACTATATTGCCAAAGGTTTTGGGACGTCTGCCTTTACATGTACATAACATCCCATTCTTAATCCGTAGGGTTTAATATGGAGCTGGCCCACCCTTTGCAGCTATAACAGCTTCAACTCTTCAGGGAAGGCTTTCCACAAGGTTTAGGAGTGTGTTTATGGGAATTTTTGACCATTCTTCTAGAATAAATGTGAGGTCAGGCACAGATGTTGGACGAGAAGGCCTGGCTCACAGTCTCCGCTCTAATTCATCCCAAAGGTGTTCTATTGGGTTGAGGTCAGGACTCTGTGCAGGCCAGTCAAGTTCCTCCACACCAAACTCGCTCATCCATGTCTTTATGGCCCTTGCTTTGTGCACTGGTGCGCAGTCATGTTGGAACAGGAAAAGGCCATCCTCAACTGTTCCCACAAAGTTGGGAGCATGAAATTTTCCAAAATGTCTTGGTATGCTGAAGCGTTAAAAGTTCCTTTCACTGGAACTAAGGGGCCAAGCCTGAAAAACAACCCCACACCATAATCCCCCCTCCACCAAACTTTACACTTGGCACAATGCAGTCAGGCAAGTACCGTTCTCCTGGCAACCACCAAACCCAGACTCGTCCATCGGATTGCCAGACAGAGAAGCGTGATTGGTCACTCCAGAGAACACGTCTCCACTGCTCTAGAGTCCAGTGGCAGCGTGCTTTACACCACTGCATCCGACGCTTTGCATTGCACTTGGTGATGTAAGGCTTGGATGCAGCTGCTCGGCCATGGAAACCCATTCCATGAAGCTCTCTACGCACTGTTCTTGAGCTAATCTGAAGGCCGCACAAAGTTTGGAGGTCTGTAGCTATTGACTCTGCAGAAAGTTGACGACTTCTGCGCACTGTGCGCCTTAGCATATGCTGACCCCGCTCTGTGATTTTACGTGGCCTACCACTTCGTGGCTGAGTTGCTGTTGTTCCCAATTGCTTCCACTTTGTTATAATACCACTAACAGTTGACTGTGAAATATTTAGTAGTGAAGAAATTTCACGAATGGACTTATTGCACAGGTAGCAACCTATCACGGTACCACTCTTGAATTTACTGAGCTTCTGAGAGCGACCTATTCTTTCACAAATGTTTGTAGAAGCATCTGCATGCCTAGGTGCTTGATTTTATACACCCTGTGGCCATGGAAGTGATTGGAACACCTGAATTCAATGATTTGGAGGGGTGTCCCAATACTTTTGGCAACATAGTGTATATAGTATGTGAAAAACAGTACACTGAATGAGTAGTCTGAATATATAGGCTGTGTCCGAAATCACATATTTCCCTACTAGTAGGTGAAAAACAGTATGCAACAAAAGAAGTATGTCTGAATTCACAGTCCGAATATTATTCATACTACTCATATTCACACTATATAGAACATAAAGTAAGTTCAAATTCAAATGTAGTACCTACTCAGACAGTTTCAATTTCGGACGGAGTGTTTCTATTCCCGAAACATAAAACGAAAAAAATATTGATGACTCATCTTGCACTCCAGATGTTCGTCCAATCAGAACAACCCCTCCTCCAATACTACAATGAGAAAAAGAGGTACGATTTATTTTGAAACAATTTTCACTTAGAAATCACTAGTAAATTTCACAAATAATAACAAAAAATGTTAAGTAACACATTGAATTGAACAAAATTTGGAAGTAGAAAGACTGAAATACACTCTAAAATAATAAAATAATAAAAAATTCAATTAATAAAAAATAAATAATAAAATTCCATAAAATTGAACTGAATAATCCTTACATATTTTAATTGAATAATTTAACAATCTTTAATCAATTATTTAATTAAAATATGTAAGGATTATTCAATTCAATCTGATGGAATTTTAATATTAATTGAAATGCGTAATTCTTAAAAAAAAAAAAAAAAAAAGGCTTAAACATTTGTAATGTAGTATTTTCTCATAAATGTACTCCAATTATCTGTTTTTTTTACAATTTTGAAAAGTCATTTTTACAGTGTCTGATAAGCAATAGCAAGTAGCAAATCACAGTTCGTGTTTGAGATCTTAAAGGCCTTTAATAAATTAAAAAATGAGGAAAGAGCCCTTTAATGTGTCACGTACATTAAATACATCAATGCAGGACAAAAATCTGCACTCATCAAGTGAAGTGGAAACCATATTTTTCAGCCTCTTCTGTCAATTTTGTTCATTAAAAGACTTTCTTGAAATGCCTGTGTAATAAATCAATATCTGCCTTTCCAGTGAGACAGCAGTATTTTTAGGATGGCAGAACAGAGCCTTATAACCCTCATGCCGAGTATATAAAATGACCTATACAGTATATCATAAAAGTATATTACACTGAATAAGACTTAAATAAGATCAAATAAGAGGCTTACACTGTTATTACATTTTCTTGGAATACCACTAAAATATCCCTATTGCCTAACAGATGTCACTAAAGTCTGATTTAAATCAGTTGATAAATATTTTGAAGGTTGGAGCTTGTAAGTGCTGTCCAATTAGAGCACTGCTGGCTCTGTGACGTCATGGAGAGTGAACCCGTGGAGACTGTGGCTCACGGAGACTTCCCTGTTTGTGTGCAGCAAATCAGGCCTTTGACACCTGCAGTGAGATCAGTCGCAACTCACATAAGACGTTTAGCATTAACAAGGCCCCTGCCACCTTCTTCTCTCACACACACACACACACACACACACACATACTCACACCTCACGTTCTGCTTTGAACCCTGCCTCTCCAAGTCCGAGGCAGAAGTGATTAGCCCCTCTCCCGTGGGACTGCTGTTTAGCTAGCCTGCAGAAAGGACCGTGTGACAGGTGTATTATCCCAGATATCTGCAATCAAGTCACTGAACATTTCTTCCTCTGTTTTCAATATGAAGCCTATTTACAACCCTACATATTAAAATGATATCTCAAATCATGGCTTGTTGGGCAGAGATATGCTTACTTTTCTAATTAATTGTTTTTTTTTTTACGACAGAACCCATTATCGTTTAATGCCATTCTTTAATGGAAATGACATTTTAAAAATAAAATTCACTGACATTTTTGACATTTTAGACGGAGGGACAGTAGTAATTCTATCTATCTATCTATCTATCTATCTATCTATCTATCTATCTATCTATCTATCTACCCAACCTATCTCATTATTTTTATCTACATAACATTGGAAATATTTTACTAAATTTATACAATTATATATATATATATATATACACTCACCTAAAGGATTATTAGGAACACCATACTAATACTGTGTTTGACCCCCTTTCGCCTTCAGAACTGCCTTAATTCTACGTGGCATTGATTCAACAAGGTGCTGAAAGCATTCTTTAGAAATGTTGGCCCATATTGATAGGATAGCATCTTGCAGTTGATGGAGATTTGTGGGATGCACATCCAGGGCACGAAGCTCCCGTTCCACCACATCCCAAAGATGCTCTATTGGGTTGAGATCTGGTGACTGTGGGGGCCATTTTAGTACAGTGAACTCATTGTCATGTTCAAGAAACCAATTTGAAATGATTCGAGCTTTGTGACATGGTGCATTATCCTGCTGGAAGTAGCCATCAGAGGATGGGTACATGGTGGTCATAAAGGGATGGACATGGTCAGAAACAATGCTCAGGTAGGCCGTGGCATTTAAACGATGCCCAATTGGCACTAAGGGGCCTAAAGTGTGCCAAGAAAACATCCCCCACACCATTACACCACCACCACCAGCCTGCACAGTGGGAACAAGGCATGATGGATCCATGTTCTCATTCTGTTTACACCAAATTCTGACTCTACCATCTGAATGTCTCAACAGAAATCGAGACTCATCAGACCAGGCAACATTTTTCCAGTCTTCAACTGTCCAATTTTGGTGAGCTCGTGCAAATTGTAGCCTCTTTTTCCTATTTGTAGTGGAGATGAGTGGTACCCGGTGGGGTCTTCTGCTGTTGTAGCCCGTCCGCCTCAAGGTTGTGCGTGTTGTGGCTTCACAAATGCTTTGCTGCATACCTCGGTTGTAACAAGTGGTTATTTCAGTCAAAGTTGCTCTTCTATCAGCTTGAATCAGTCGGCCCATTCTCCTCTGACCTCTAGCATCAACAAGGCATTTTCGCCCACAGGACTGCCGCATACTGGATGTTTTTCCCTTTTCACACCATTCTTTGTAAACTCTAGAAATGGTTGTGCGTGAAAATCCCAGTAACTGAGCAGATTGTGAAATACTCAGACCGGCCCGTCTGGCACCAACAACCATGCCACGCTCAAAATTGCTTAAATCACCTTTCTTTCCCATTCTGACATTCAGTTTGGAGTTCAGGAGTTTGTCTTGACCAGGACCACACCCCTAAATGCATTGAAGCAACTGCCATGTGATTGGTTGATTAGATAATTGCATTAATGTGAAATTGAACAGGTGTTCCTAATAATCCTTTAGGTGAGTGTATGTATATATATGTGTGTGTGTGTGTGTGTAATTATATGTTAATAAATTTAAATAAAAACATCTTATTTTATTTACAATAAATCAATCATCTATCATCTTTCTTTCTTTGTTGATCAGAGATATGCTTACTTTTCAAATTAATTGAATTTTTTTATGACAAAACACAATTATGCATCATTTAATGCCATTCTTTGATGGAAATGACATTTAAAAAAAAAAAATTCACTGACATTTTAGACCTTTTGAAAAACTTGTTGTGGAAGAAGGAAATGACACTGGACAATTTCAGATTATCATAGTTTTCAATGGGCAAACATTTATATTTTTACGATGAATTTTGTATAAGATTGAGAATCTATGCCTGGGTAAAATCTAAAATCTTTACGGATTTTGAGCATTTTAGAAGTAGCAAAAATAAATTATAAACACATGGACACTGTTTCTAAAACATTTTAATGTGGCCTTCATATAACAATATATATATATATACATATAACATAATACAAGAATTTAATTTCTTCAATAAAAATCACAGGGGCGTAAATGTGCCCAATTTACACCCATGTGCAAGTCTGTATTTTTATTAAAGGACAAAATGCATAATAATAATAATAATAATAAAATGCCATTATATTTACTTTTTTTTTTTTTTAATTCAATGCAACAATATAAGAGATTTATCCCTAGGACAAAATAACAAAAATGCTACAAAAAAAAATTCAAAGACTGGCTATAAAAGTAGAGACAGTTTATAATATATAGTCTACAAACCTTCTCTTCCTGTATATGGAATAATTTCCACACTTTGTCCAGCAGGTGTTGCTGCTGGTGTCAGTGTGTTGAGGATAGTAAACACACACCTCCTGTTCTGTCCTCGTGTAGCCTGTTTCTGTCATAACACATTCAAATAGGCCTATCTGAGCAATCACATGGAAGAGTCAGATCTTTGTGTGTCCTGATTAAGACCTGCAGATGAATTTTAAGATTCTTCATAAGGAGACAGAATGAAGGCAGAGTTCCTGCTCCATCTGCATGTGTCCGTGTGTCTGTCTGTCAGGACAGTTTTCCCCACCCACCAGGATGACCACCTGCCTACCCGAGCATCATCACCTGTCAGCTATATGGGTCACAGCTGTGCATATGCATGCGTTTGTGTGGATGAACGTGTGTGAGCTGTTGCTTTTCCCAGCCCTGAATCCAAACTCCAAAGTAAGCTAGAATATATACAGTGGGGAGAGCAAGTATTTGATACACTGCCGATTTTGCAGGTTTGCCCACTTACAAAGCATGTAGAGGTCTGTAATTTTTATCATAGGTACTCTTCAACTGTGAGAGATGGAATCTAAAACAAAAATCCAGAAAATCAGTCATTAATTTATTCAGTAGTAAGTATCAGTAAGTAATTAATTAGCATTTTATTGCATGACATAATTATTTGATACATCAGAAAAGCAGAACTTAATATTTGGTACAGAAACCTTTGTTTGCAATTACAGAGATCATACGTTTCCTGTAGTTCTTGACCAGGTTTGCACACACTGCAGCAGGGATTTTGGCCCACTCCTCCATACAGACCTTCTCCAGATCCTTCAGGTTTCGGGGCTGTCGCTGGGCAATACAGATTTTCAGCTCCTTCCAAAGATTTTCTATTGGGTTCAGGTCTGGAGACTGGCTAGGCCACTCCAGGACCTTGAGATGCTTCTTACGGAGCCACTCCTTAGTTGCCCTGGCTGTGTGTTTCGGGTCATTGTCATGCTGGAAGACCCAGCCACGACCCATCTTCAATGCTCTTACTGAGGGAAGGAAGTTGTTGGCCAAGATCTCGCGATACATAGCCCCATCCATCCTCCCCTCAATACGGTGCAATCGTCCTGTCCCCATTGCAGAAAAGCATCCCCAAAGATTGATGTTTCCACCTCCATGCTTCACGGTTGGGATGGTGTTCTTGGGGTTGTACTCATCCTTCTTCTTCCTCCAAACACGGCGAGTGGAGTTTAGACCAAAAAGCTCTATTTTTGTCTCATCAGACCACATGACCTTCTCCCATTCCTCCTCTGGATCATCCAGATTGTCATTGGCAAACTTCAGACGGGCCTGGACATGCGCTGGCTTGAGCAGGGGGACCTTGCGTGCGCTGCAGGATTTTAATCCATGATGGCGTAGTGTGTTACTAATGGTTTTCTTTGAGACTGTGGTCCCAGCTCTCTTCAGGTCATTGACCAGGTCCTGCCATGTAGTTCTGGGCTGATCCCTCACCTTCCTCATGATCATTGATGCCCCACGAGGTGAGATCTTGCATGGTTCCCCAGACCGAGGGAGATTGACCGTCATCTTGAACTTCTTCCATTTTCTAATAATTGAGCCAACAGTTGTTGCCTTCTCACCAAGCTGCTTGCCTATTGTCCTGTAGTCCATCCCAGCCTTGTGCAGGTCTACAATTTTATCCCTGATGTCCTTACACAGCTCTCTGGTCTTGGCCATTGTGGAGAGGTTGGAGTCTGTTTGAATGAGTGTGTGGACAGGTGTCTTTTATACAGGTAACGAGTTCAAACAGGTGCAGTTAATACAGGTAATGAGTGGAGAACAGGAGGGCTTCTTAAAGAAAAACTAACAGGTCTGTGAGAGCCGGAATTCTTACTGGTTGGTAGGTGATCAAATACTTATGTCATGCAATAAAATGCAAATTAATTATTTAAAAATCATATAATGTGATTTTCTGGATTTTTGTTGCTTTGTAAGTGGGCAAACCTGCAAAATCGGCAGTGTATTAAATACTTGTTCTCCCCACTGTATCATTTCCAATCAGAGAATGAAAGCTTTGTATGCTCTATTGCAGTGGTTTCCAATCTTTTTTACTCAAAGGCCACTGTCCAACACCATATACACTCACCTAAAGGATTATTAGGAACACCTGTTCAATTTCTCATTAATGCAATTATCTAATCAACCAATCACATGGCAGTTGCTTCAATGCATTTAGGGGTGTGGTCCTGGTCAAGACAATCTCCTGAACTCCAAACTGAATGTCAGAATGGGAAAGAAAGGTGATTTAAGCAATTTTGAGCGTGGCATGGTTGTTGGTGCCAGACGGGCCGGTCTGAGTATTTCACAATCTGCTCAGTTACTGGGATTTTCACGCACAACCATTTCTAGAGTTTACAAAGAATGGTGTGAAAAGGGAAAAACATCCAGTATGCGGCAGTCCTGTGGGCGAAAATGCCTTGTTGATGCTAGAGGTCAGAGGAGAATGGGCCGACTTATTCAAGCTGATAGAAGAGCAACTTTGACTGAAATAACCACTCGTTACAACCGAGGTATGCAGCAAAGCATTTGTGAAGCCACAACACGCACAACCTTGAGGCGGATGGGCTACAACAGCAGAAGACCCCACCGGGTACCACTCATCTCCACTACAAATAGGAAAAAGAGGCTACAATTTGCACGAGCTCACCAAAATTGGACAGTTGAAGACTGGAAAAATGTTGCCTGGTCTGATGAGTCTCGATTTCTGTTGAGACATTCAGATGGTAGAGTCAGAATTTGGCGTAAACAGAATGAGAACATGGATCCATCATGCCTTGTTACCACTGTGCAGGCTGGTGGTGGTGGTGTAATGGTGTGGGGGATGTTTTCTTGGCACACTTTAGGCCCCTTAGTGCCAATTGGGCATCGTTTAAATGCCACGGCCTACCTGAGCATTGTTTCTGACCATGTCCATCCCTTTATGACCACCATGTACCCATCCTCTGATGGCTACTTCCAGCAGGATAATGCACCATGTCACAAAGCTCGAATCATTTCAAATTGGTTTCTTGAACATGACAATGAGTTCACTGTACTAAAATGGCCCCCACAGTCACCAGATCTCAACCCAATAGAGCATCTTTGGGATGTGGTGGAACGGGAGCTTCGTGCCCTGGATGTGCATCCCACAAATCTCCATCAACTGCAAGATGCTATCCTATCAATATGGGCCAACATTTCTAAAGAATGCTTTCAGCACCTTGTTGAATCAATGCCACGTAGAATTAAGGCAGTTCTGAAGGCGAAAGGGGGTCAAACACAGTATTAGTATGGTGTTCCTAATAATCCTTTAGGTGAGTGTAGAATTAAATAAAAGCCACCTATGGGTTGTAACTGATTACATGTAATCTGGATTACGTAATTGGATTCCAAAAATGAAGTACTTGAAAACTGAGACCCACACCACATTTGATCACTGGATTTACAGAAATCATTTCACTTTTAACAAGTGTTTTCTCCACTTTCCAACATTGCATATCTAATCAACTCTTGATAAACACATTAATTATTATTTGAATTATCACTCAGTGAGTCATTTAACCATGTATTACTGTCTTTGGATGGTCTTTGTCTTTCAAACACATTAAAAGGTACAAATTCATGTCATTTCATATTTACATGCAATGTAAATTCCCCAACTTTTTTGTCAGCTGAACCTCTTTGACGTAATATATTTACTTGAAGTTCCCTCTGAGATTTTAAGTTAATAAATTAGGTCAATAATAAAATTAAGTCAATAATCATAACAATAATAAATGATAACAGTTCATGGTTCCCTGATGTCAGTTAATGGTCACATGACATGCAGGTAAACATAAAATATTTTATATATTTGGTAACACTTTACAATAAGGTTTCATTTGTTAACATTAGTTAACATGAAAAATATGGTAACACTTTATTTTAGGGTTCAGTTCTCGCTTTTAGCTAGTTGCTTATTAGCATGCATATTACTAGGATATTAAGATGTTTATTAGTAATTATAAAGCACATATTAATGCCTTATTCTGCATGACCTTATTCTACATCCCTTAATTTAAACGCTACAAAAACTACCTTACTAACTATTAATAAGCAGTAAATTAGGAGTTTATTGAGGCAAAAGTCATAGTTAATAGTGAATATGTGTTCCCTATATTTCTAAAGCATTTCAGCATTTACTAATACATTATTAAAATCAAAAGTTGTATCTGTTAACATGAGTTAATGAACCTGAACTAACAATGAACAGTTGTATTTTTATTAATTAATGTTAACAAAGATTAATAAGTACTGTAAATATTAGTTAATGCATTAACTAACCTTAACTAATGGAACCTTATTGTAAACTGTTATGATTTATTTTATATAATAAAAAATGTTTTAGTAAGTTTTAGTATATTTTATAAATTTTATAAATTTTATATAATAACATCTTTTTTAGTAAGTGTTTTATTTTGATTGTTTTTATTTTAAAATTATTAATTTTAGACTTTTATGATTTAATTACTTAATAGCTTTTCATTAAACTCACAAACCTCAGTTTGGGAAACCCTGACGTAATATAATATTTAATGCACTTCATGTTGTTGATAACAAGGAATGAAATATATTTTCTTTCTTTTTGTATTTTTTCATCAATGTGGTACAAGATTATCCTATTCAAATCAATGTGATAAACGAGTTAGGTCAAAATTAATCTAAAAGTAATCCAGAAGTAGTCAGATTACCTTAAAGGTGTAATGTAATAGATTCCCTTACTAACTACAATTTTTGTCATGTCATTTGGAGTCAGTAACCAAATACAATTTGTAAATAATCTACCCAATATATACAGTACAGTGTGTGTGTGTGTGTGTGTGTGTGTATATATATGGGCCTACTGTATGTTAAGGCATCTTGAAAGCATATCCACCAGCTTCCTAGTTACACAAAACGCTGTCTGTAAAGTCATAGACAGAGCCATTAGCTCATTGTCGCTAGTTTGGGATGGGACTGTTTGTCATCCAATGACATACGGGGGGCGTGGTCTGGAAACCACGTAGGCATGTGCATTCTTATCCAATGAGGTCAAAGAGGTGTGGTATAGATAGCAGGCATTTTTGCTAACAGAGATAAAGAAGAAGAAAAAAAGCAAGGAATGAGAAAAGAAGGCAGGGATGCTGCACTCCTCTGCACTCCCTTGGTCCCTTGGCTCGTCTATCACTGCATTCAGCCCTCGCCGAGGACTTGCCAAGGAGAACCCTAGAGTGTGCCTCCCAGTGCCGTCTCCGCCTGACCTCAGATCAGTCCTGATGCAGTGAGTGCAATAAGCCACAAAGTGGAAGTGAAAGTGGGGAACTAATCCAGAGTCAGCTATTAAAGGGACGTCTCTACCCTAGAGCAGACGTGCTCGGGCTTGACCCACATTGTCATCAGCCCGTTCGCGCTGCCGCTCCGGATGCTCGCTTTGCTCTCAGCAGCTCCCTATCAAGGGCATCAAACAGTCGTGCCTCACGGTTTCACACTTTACTGCGTAACCTGGCTGGACTTTTTGATATAGGATGTTCTCATGGCAGAACAATAGATATACAAATCTTATTGATCATAATTTTTCATACATCTTTGCTGTTTAAAAACTTACAATGTCACTGTACAGTGGTCACAGGTTTTTTACCATACATTGTGGTAATTTAGAGAACAAACATGTAACTTTAAGTAGCCTAACTAAAAAATTTTTTTTTTTTTTGTAGCTAATACATCCAGGTCCTCGGAAATCTTTTGTAAAATTGAGAGAGGTCCTGGGTTCAAATCCCGGACGAGCCCCCAGTTTATGTTATGACCCGGCTCAAAGTCACAACATGACTCTTAACACTTAACAAAACTGGTTTCAATAAAGGAAATATAAGTTTAAAGTCAAACAATGCATGTATATGTCAAAACATTAAATAAAAGAACAATACAACAACAGATCAATAAACTGTTGGAAATGGGGTTTGTAAAACTGTGAGTTGTGAAAGCAGAAGGATCATGTGACACTGAAGACTGGAGTAATGATGCTGAAAATTCAGCTTTGGCATCACAGGAATAAATTACATTTTAAAATATATTCAAATATATTATTTAAAAAGCAATAATATTTCACAATATTACAGTTTTACTGTATTTTTAAATAAAAAAATGTCTCACCAGCCAAAAATATTTAAAAAATCTTATAGACCCCAAACTTTAAACATTAGGGTATTCGTCTCACTTGCTTCTTTCTTCACAAGAATATAATGTATTTTCCTATTCTTCTCCCATCATATGTCATTCAAAACAGAAACCAATATCCAAGTTATAACTTGAGAAAGACAAACAAGTTCAAGACAGAGGAAGCTTGGTGAGTCGCCCACAACATTGATGGTTTGAAAGGGAATCATTGTAAAAATTAATAACTTTTTGGTTATTAATAATAATAATAATAATAATAATGCTAAATGATGTCAATAATATGAGTTAGAAGAAGAGTTAATTAACCTTTATGATGGGGCCTAAGGGATACATAAGACAAAAAGATCGGGAATCACTTTTAATTTTCCATGCGTCCTATGATAGTATCATGTGTGTTGTCCTTGATCCAGATGGTTATTCCTGAGATCATCAACCACCTTCCCCTAGAACAAACATAAGCTCCACCTGAGTCATCCATCTATTGACATTTGTTGATGTACGGCATAGAGGACAGGTGTAGGATAACTTCATGTTGTGCCTGTATCTCACTCTCACCAGGGGTGCAAACATTTAAAAAAGTATCCTCTGTGGTTTTGTTCCATGTGTTGATCGGTTCAATGTGTCCTTCTGTCAGTGTATTCCCACTTTCTAATAGTCTGTCTGTCTGTTTCACAGTCTGTCATGTCGATGAGTTGATGAGTTGACTTCACACTGTTATTATAACTTTCCTGTTTCTCTGTTCCTTAGGTTGTTGTTGATGTTGTTGTTGTTTTGTGGTATGATCATGAAATATATGGCTAAATAAAGTCCGTTATTCACTGGGATGAGTCTTCAACGTCACATGATCTTTCAGAAATCATTCTAATATGCTGATTTGATGTTCAAGAAACATTTCTTATTCTTATTATCAATGTTGAAAAAGGTGCTTCTTTTGTGGAAACTGATTTTTTTGGCAACTTCTTAGTTAATCATTCATAGTTAATAATCTCCCCTCTGTGGTGCGGGTCCACCTCGGGCCTTCCGGCATCCAGCTCCTCCTGGATGAAGGCTTCCCCTAGGTCCACCTCCAGCTGCTGATCCCGTCACTCCACCTTGGCCCGTCGTCCAGACACCTCTGCCTTGGCTCCTCCCTCCCTCGGCTCCACTCGGGACCATCGAACTTACGGCTTTGTCTCTCCACCCACTCCAACTCGACTATCAATGCCTGCTTTCAGATGGGACTGGATGATGAGGTAATTCGGTTCCTGTCTCCTGGTCGTTGTGATTTACCCTTAGCTGATTCCATTAATTTCATCCTTTGGCTAAATGGTTCTGATTTCTTGCTGGAAGAAGTTAAAGAGAACAATTACAATCCTCATCCAGTCCCATCCCGAAAGTGTTTGGGAGCTCCTACTCACCCCGAGCCTACAACCAAACCCTCCACATACCTGAACATCAGGACCATCTTATCCACTCCAGAGTCCATCCAGCCCCAGAATTCAGCCAAGAGTCTGCTCCAGTGAGTAATGTTTCCGAATCCGTTCCTGAGTGTGAAGTACCTGAGTCCGTTCCAGTGTGTGAAATCCCTGAATCTGCTCTAGAGAGAGAAATTCCCCAGTCCGTTCCAGTAAGAGCGAATCCCCAGTCCGTTCCAGTGAGTGAAATTCCTGAGCCTGCCCTGGTGGGATAGAACCAAGCGCTAACCTCCCGCGGTCTCTCTTGAAACCAACACGGAAGTGACTTAATCTGCAATTCATCGACTGGCCACTAGAGACAGGCTCCGAAAGGGAGTCAAATCTGTATCTCCCCCATGTTAAAATGCCCAACTTTACAGCCTAGTCAAAAAGTGGTTTTGGTCTATATAGCTAATTTTGCCCATCATGACAACTGTGAGGGGGGTGAATTTTTTTATAACTCATCCGTTTAATTTATATTAAGCCTTAAAGTTCTGCATAATTAAGGCCGTGGCCACTTGAGTGACAGGTGGATTGCCACTATGGTCGAGCTAGGCGGGCGTGGTTTCAGCAACCAGGCACTTCAGCTCCATCCACGTCCCGTCTCTTTGCCTATTGTCAGTTATTCGGGAGTGACCATCCATCTTATCCGCTGCTAAGATGGCAGAGGCCGGTTTTTAGGCTTCAAAAATGCTCTTCGGAAACCGACGGGTGACGTCACGGACATTATGTCCATATTTTTTTTACAGTCTATGGATAGAACAGGTGGTCCTTTCCAGTTACATTGCTGCTGTTATGTGTGTTTGGGCCACACACACATCCACTCCAGCCCCTGACCAGAGTCCAGTGATGTCTCCAGTCCCTGACCAAATTCCAGTGATGGCTCCAATCCCTGACCAGACTCCAGTGATAGCTTCAGCCCCTGAGTCCGCTCCAGACTCCACTTCAGCCCCAGAGCCCAGCCCAGAGAGTGTAGCGCTGACCATCATTGCTACGGCTATTACGGCTAGTTCCTCCCAAGAATTTTTTTTTGGGGTGGACTACCCGTCCACAGCCGAGGAGGCCAGCCTAGAGCTGCCCGCTCTTCAGACATGGCCAAGGAGGCCGTCCCAGAGCCTCCCTGTGAAGCTGGCCCCTCCCTGGCTCCCTGAACTACCGGCACCTCCCTGGCTTCCTGTATTGCTGGTACCGCCCAGGAGGCTTCCTGTCCCGCCTAAGCCACCCTGGCCACCCCCTTTTCCAGCCCTTCATCGGCCTCCTGGGCGCCTACCCTCCCTCCCTCCCTCCCTCCCCTGTGGATTTATTACGGCGTGAAGACGTGCCTTCCAGGAGGGGGATGTACTGTCACGTTTTGAGTTTGTTTTCAACCTGTTTTTCTGTTCTATTCATGTCTGAGTTTCTTTGTTAATCTTCTAGGTTGTCCATTAGTTCTGTCACCCTCTGTCTCCTACCTGTTTATCACCATGGTTTCTGATTGATTTGAGTATTCTGTTTAGGTGTGTCTTGTTAATTAGCTCGCTTTGTTTTCTGTGTATATAAGCCCTCAGTTTCAGTTAGCTCCTTGTCTGGTATTAGTCATGTTTAGTTGTTTGTGTAGCAGTTTTCTCCTGCATTTCAGTTGGTGGATTTAAATAAATGTTTCATTGGATGTCTCCCTTCGTCTTGCGCTTTAGATCTACACTGTGACAGTTTCCTTTGGTAAATTATTACTTAATAACTCTGTTCATCTGTGCCTGTTTAGCTCCCTCATCTAGTCTGTGTATTTATACTCGCTGTTTTGTTCAGTTCTTTGTCCGTTCTCGTTGATGTTTAGTGATTTATATATATTTATATACACACACCCACTCGTGACAGCCAGGTGGATGAACACATTAAGACATTGACCAAGCAACCTTTATTTGACCCAGCAACTATTTGGTAATCAGAAACTTGGCTTAAATAAAATAATAAGGATGAAGTATTCATAATATTGCTTCAAAATACCCAAATAATATACTGTTATTCAGGTAGCTATATATAATTAATATTTTCCAAAAAATTTTTGTAAACATATCAATGCCTTCAAAGTCAACATGAAAATCAAAACCGACCATATTTGATTCTTAAATAGACACATTCTTATTATAATCATCAGTACACATTGAAAATAAAATCAATACACAAAAATAAAAAGTTTGATCCAAGCAGTTACTAATGAACATAACAAAGGCCCATCCAGATCACACTATAAATTCTGTGTCACTTTAAGATACACTACATTACAGAATTAAAATGTGTTTTGAATGTCATCTCAGGTTGGCTTTAAATGTACAGTAATGAAAAACAGCCTGTTTAATTCAGAAAGAGCCAGAAAGAGGGTGGAAAACATTTATGACTGTTGTTAACATGGCTTACAGACGAAAAAAATGAAGAAGAAGAAAAAAAAGATTATGATGCGACCCATTTAATATCTCCTGTTAGTAGAGCTCTGATTTAAAGGCAGATATGAGTATTAACAGGATGCTCAGTTGTTCAAGCCACTGGATTTTCCTCTAAATTCCTCAGTGAAGCAGCGAGTGGAGAGATGTGCTGACTGTGTCTGATCTCCAGAGCACTTCAGAGTCTGATAGACCGCAGGATTACAGTGTGGAAGAGCTGATGTGAGAGAACACATTGTGTGCTGCAGCCATCGCCCAGTCTTTCTTTTGGTCTACATGTACAGTGGGTTCCAAAAGTCAAATTAATACAAAATTTTCAATTAGATATATTGATGGCATGTTTGTTTTAAAATTCAAAACGTTTATTAGCGTTTATTTCCAGGTAGACTTTGAATTCTCAAAAGTTGTGCTGGCTGAATAATAAATCCATCAAATCTAGACGTTTCATCTGTAGTAAATTAAAAACATTTATGCTCACTATATAAATGTCCATAACATATTAATTTCTAGACCTTTCTAGACCTTTTCCAGAAATTTTAGCAGTGGTTAACTGGTTCCCACAAAAATATTAAGCAGCACAATGTTTTCAGCACATTGATAATAAAAAGAAATGTTTCTTGAGCAGCAAATCTGCATATTAGAATGATTTCTGAAGGATCATGTGACTCTGAAGACTGCAGTAAAGATGCTAAAATTCAGCTTTTAAAATGGAATAATGCTACATTTTCAAATACATTACATTCTAGTCATATTTCACAATATTGCTGCGTTTTACTGTGTTTTTGATCAAATAAAAATAAAAGACTAGAACAAAAGACAAAAAAAGAGACTGACTAGAGAAAAAACAAAAGTAATTTCTACCTGAATGAGATTCAGGCAAGAATTTACAAAACAAAGTAAATTCTACTCAATTTAAGCTTGTAGAAAGTAAAGTGTAAATATCAAAGTTATAAAATGAAGTAAAACCTACTCAACTCTACGGGTCTTCCCATCATGCACTGGGGCATGAATAATTATAAGGTTGCATTTTTCACTGTTTTCCAGCTGTATTTACGCTGTTTTTCCATTGTTTTTGTTGTTAGGTTTAGTAACTTGCTGTTTTGTGACATCTGGAGTTCATTTTCTACTCAAAATGACACATTTATACTCAAAAACGATCCAACGAATGTTACCGTTATTGTGTATTTTGGACAAAGTATTGAGTCTGTGTTCGGGTGGGTACCACACTACTTCTATTGTGTAGATATGTTGTCTACCCAATATTTATTATATTATTTATTTAGATGTTCAAAGTAAAGCATACACTTTAAAAGTATGGCTTAATTCAGTGTTATGTTTTTAGAGTAAAATGTACTTGAAACAGTATTGTAAAGGAAACTTCAACTAAGTAGAATTTACTCAACAAACTTTAACTGGCCAAGTTAAAAGTACTTATTTTCTTTGTTAATTTTACTTAACTTAAGTAGATTTACTTAATTCCATATGTGAAGTTTACTTTAAGAAAAATTAAGTACATTTTACTTAGGCCTATTGCTTTTTTCAGTGTACAGCCTTGGTCTTACTGACCCCATACTTTTGAATGGTAGTGGATACACAATATATAAAATTACGAAATCGAAATGAACAGTTATTTAAAATTATTTTGATTCACAATGGGAAAATATGAATTAGGTTTGAATTTTGACTGAACAATGGAAAAAATGATGAAACTCATCTGTATAATACTGTGTATTTGTTCATGTAGTACATATTATAATTTGCTATAGATGTGCAGAGAGATGGGGAATGTCTCTTTGATTTCTCTGTGGGTGTAAGGAAGAAATTTGAACTGTCATGTACCATCAGTACTGCAGCCCATCTCAGAGCAATGCAGCGACCCACGCAGCTCACACACGTACACACACACACAAAAGATAACACAACCAACTCTTTCTTTGTGCCGCCGATGACCTCTCTTTGTCTGCACTCATGCAAAAATCACAAACACGCACACAGTGAGTAATGAGGACGCCTGGGCTGCAGTTAAGTGTACATCACTGTTTGTGTCTTCATGCATTATTCACATGTACAGTCAAAACATCTGCCAACATGACTGTTCCACTCATTTGCACGGGCTGCTTCAGTCTACTTAAAAAAAACCCATGTTGTTAGCCTTTTAAATTTGCACACACATACTGTACATACGCAGCTTCAAATGCCTCCTCAACTGACAGGAAGATGAGTCATATTGACTTTAAAGAGCCCTTAAAGTCAACATAAAATCAAATACATTTCCTACTCTTTGAACGATTCATCAGTGGATGTTATTGCAGATAAAGAAAGATCATTTGATCGACCTCTAAAATAACTTTCCTATTCAGTTGATGTCACCTAGGCTGCTCAGGTAGGAAACATAATATTAATGAATAGCTAAATATCTGTTTATACATTATTGTATATGCTACTGTTTGGCAATGCAGCCTTTCTGAAATCTGTAACCTGATCAAACAGGACAGTAAATACATTTATAATGTTACCACAATTATATTTCACATTAATGCTGTTGTTTTGAACTTTCTATAATGGTTCCCACAAAAATTTTAAGCAGCACAACTGTTCTCAACATTGATAATAATAAGAAATGTTTCTTGAGCAAATCAGCATACTAGAATGATTTCTGAAGGATCATGTGACACTGGAGACTGAAGTAATGATGCTGAAAATTCAGCTTTTCCATCACAGGAATAAATTACATTTTAAAATATATTTAAATAGAAAACAGTTAATTTAAATTGTAATAATATTTCACAATATTATTATTTTTTATTAAATAAATGCAGACTTGGTGAAGGCTTCTTTCAAAAACAATTAAAAAATCTTAATTATTTCAAACTTTTGACCCCCAGAGATAGATAGATAGATAGATAGATAGATAGATAGATAGATAGATAGATAGATAGATAGATAGATAGATAGATAGATAGATAGATAGATAGATAGATAGATAGATAGATAGATAGAGATGCTAAAATTCAGCTTTGCCATCACAGGGATAAATTATATTAACAAAAATGTTATTTTGAATTGTAATAATATTTCACAATATCGTGTTTTCTGTACAGTGGGGAGAACAAGTATTTGACACACTGCCGATTTTGCAGGTTTTCCTACTTACAAAGCATGCAGAGGTCTGTAATTTTTATCATAGGTACACTTCAACTGTGAGAGATGGAATCTAAAACAAAAATCCAGAAAATCACATTGTATGATTTTTAAATAATTAATTTGCATTTTATTGCATGACATAAGTAATTGATCACCTACCAACCAGTAAGAATTCCGGCTCTCACAGACCTGTTAGTTTTACTTTAAGAAGCCCTCCTGTTCTCCACTCATTACCTGTATTAACTGCACCTGTTTGAACTCGTTACCTGTATAAAAGACACCTGTCCACACACTCAATCAAACAAACAGACTCCAACCTCTCCACAATGGCAAAGACCAGAGAGCTGTGTAAGGACATCAGGGATAAAACTGTAGACCTGCACAAGGCTGGGATGGGCTACAGGACAATAGGCAAGCAGCTTGGTGAGAAGGCAACAACTGTTGGCGCAATTATTAGAAAATGGAAGAAGTTCAAGATGACGGTCAATCTCCCTCGGTCTGGGGCACCATGCAAGATCTCACCCCGTGGGGCATTAATGATCATGAGGAAGGTGAGGGATCATCCCAGAACTACACGGCAGGACCTGGTCAATGACCTGAAGAGAGCTGGGACCACAGTCTCAAAGAAAACCATTAGTAACACACTATGCCGTCATGGATTAAAATCCTGCAGCGCACGCAAGGTCCCCCTGCTCAAGCCAGCGCATGTCCAGGCCCGTCTGAAGTTTGCCAGTGACCATCTGGATAATCCAGAGGAGGAATGGGAGAAGGTCATGTGGTCTGATGAGACAAAAATAGAGTTTTTGGTCTAAATTCCACTTGCCATGTTTGGAGGAAGAAGAAGGATGAGTACAACCCCAAGAACACCATCCCAACCGTGAAGCATGGAGGTGGAAACATCATTCTTTGGGGATGCTTTTCTGCAAAGGGGACAGGACAACTGCACCGTATTGAGGGGAGGATGGATGGGGCCATGTATCGCGAGATCTTGGCCAACAACCTCCTTCCCTCAGTAAGAGCATTGAAGATGGGTCGTGGCTGGGTCTTCCAGCATGACAACGGCCCGAAACACACAGCCAGGGCAACTACGGAGTGTCTCCGTAAGAAGCATCTCAAGGTCCTGGAGTGGCCTAGCCAGTCCCCAGACCTGAACCCAATAGAAAATCTTTGGAAAGAGCTGAAAGTCTGTATTGCCCAGCGACAGCCCCGAAACCTGAAGGATCTGGAGAAGGTCTGTATGGAGGAGTGGGCCAAAATCCCTGCTGCAGTGTGTGCAAACCTGGTCAAGACAGGAAATGTATGATCTCTGTAATTGCAAACAAAGGTTTCTGTACCAAATATTAAGTTCTGCTTTTCTGATGTATCAAATACTTATGTCATGCAATAAAATGCAAATTAATTACTCTGATTTAAAGGCAGATATGAGTATTAACAGGATGCTCAATTGTTCAAGCCACTGGATTTTCCTCTAAATTCCTCAGTGAAGCAGCGAGTGGAGAGATGTGCTGACTGTGTCTGATCTCCAGAGCACTTCAGAGTCTGATAGACCGCAGGATTACAGTGTGGAAGCTGATGTGAGAGAACACATTGTGTGCTGCAGCCATCGCCCAGTCTTTCTTTTGGTCTACATGTACAGTGGGTTCCAAAAGTCAAATTAATAAAAAATTTTCAATTAGATATATTGATGGCATGTTTGTTTTAAAATTCAAAACGTTTATCTAAAACATTTATTAGCGTTTATTTCCAGGTAGACTTTGAATTCTCAAAAGTTGTGCTGGCTGAATAATACATTTTACATTTAATACATTGAATAATAATGCTACATTTTCAAATACATTACAATAGAAAGCAGTTATTTTAAATTCTAATCATATTTCACAATATTGCTGCGTTTTACTGTTTTTGATCAAATAAAAATAAAAGACTAGAACAAAAGACAAAAAAGAGGCTGACTAGAGAAAAAACAAATGTAATTTCTACCTGAATGAGATTCAGGCAAGAATTTACAAAACAAAGTAAATTCTACTCAATTTAAGCTTGTAGAAAGTAAAGTGTAAATATCAAAGTTATAAAATGAAGTAAAACCTACTCAACTCTACGGGTGTTCCCATCATGCACTGGGGCATGAATAATTATAAGGTTGCATTTTCCACAGTTTTCCAGCTGTATTTACGCTGTTTTTTCATTGTTTTTGTTGTTAGGTTTGCAAATTAATGCAAATTAATTACTTAAAAATCATACAATGTGATTTTCTGGATTTTTGTTTTAGATTCCGTCTCTCACAGTTGAAGAGTACCTATGATAAAAATTACAGACTTCTACATGCTTTGCAAACCTGCAAACTCGGCAGTGTATCAAATACTTGTTCTCCCCACTGTATTTTGGATCAAATAACAAAAAAAAACCCCAACAGACTCCAAACTTTTGAGCGGTAGTCTAAATATGGGTTATGGCAATGATACTGAATAACAATAGATTAGAAGTGTTACAAGTGGTCTTGTTGAATATTACATTCTTTGAATAACATGCTATGTATTAAAGTATTATAAAAAAAAAAAACTTCATCCACCTCTGAAAGATGTTTTTTTCTTCTGCTAATTCAACCAAGGCCAGGAAAAAATTAAATTGTATTTTTGTTGTTTGGACCTCAGTGTACGGCGAAATATGTTCTTTTGTGTTTGGAATGACATGAAGGTGAGTAAATGATGACAGAATTTTGTAATTTTTGGGTGAATCTATTCCTTCAAGACTCGCATTACGAAATGAAGACACACAGTCTGTGTCAGAGAAGCACTGTTTACTTGCATCTCATCACATTAAACAAAATGGTAGAATAACAATACAGGAAACACAGCCCAATGTGCACTGTGACGGAGGGAAAGCTCTCCAGAGACAACAAAAAAAAAACTGCATTCGTTTTGTCTTTCTGCGCCTATCCACTTATATCTGGTTTCATCTCTCCTCCCAGCATGTCATACTCTCCATCAAATTCTGTCTTTCTCCTTCCATCTCATACAATCTCTCCACACGTTTCTTTCTGTCCAGCACGGCTCTTTCCATTTCTCTCTTTAATAATTCAGAGCAGGAGAGGTGTGTGTGGTAAAGCAGTGGCCAGCTCTTCATCTGCTCTGTTCTGAGAGGACAGTTCCATCTGCTCACTCCTCCAGCCACTGAGATGATCTCTGAAACGCATATATGCTGCCACAATAATCATACTATTTCTGCAATATGCATACTGTACAATGTATAGCAATGTTTGGTATAGAATACTAATCTACTGCACATGTTATGTATAAAAAACGAAAACAAAACAACAGATATATCTCTATGTATATGTGTGTATATATGTATATATACAGTGGTGGTCAGAATTATTGGCACCCCTGGTAAATATGATCAAAGATGGCTATAAAAATAAATCTGCATTGTTTATCCTTTTGATCTATCATTCAAAAAATTCGCAAAAACCTAACCTTTCATTAAAGTAAAAGAATTGAAAGTGGGAGGTAAATCACATTATGAAATAAATGCTTTTCTCCAAAACACATTGGCCATAATTATTGGCACCCTTTTATTAAATACTTTTTGCAACCTCCTTTTGCTAAGATAACAGCTCTGAGTCTTCTTCTATAATGCCTGATGAGTTTGGAGAACACCTGACAAGAGATCAGAGACCATTGCTCCATACAGAATCTCTCCAGATCCTTCAGATTCCCAGATCCATGTTGATGCATCTCGTCTTCAGTTCACCCCACTCATTTTCCATAGGGTTCAGGTCAGAGAACTGGGATGGTCATGGCAGAAGCTTCATTTTGTGCTCAGTGACACATTTGTGTGTTGATTTTGATGTTTGTTTTGGATCATTGTCCTGATGGAAGATCCAAGCACGGCCCATTATAAGATTTCTAGTCAGGTTTTGATTTTTTATCTGTTGGTATTTGCTAGAATCCATGATGCCATGTATCTGAACAAGATGTCCAGGACCTCCAGCAAAAAAAATAGGCCCACAACATTAAAGATCCAGCAGTATTTTTAACCGTGGGCATGGGGTACTTTTTAACCCTGTTTGCACCAAACCCATCTGGTGGGTTTGCTGCCAAAAAGCTCTTTTTATAGTTTCATCTGACCACAGAACCAGGTCCCTTTTGAATTTCCAGTCGTCTCTGACAACTGAATATGCTGGAGTTTGATTCTGGATGAGCAAGAAGGATTTTTCTTGAAACCCTCCCAAACAACATGTGGTGATGTAGGGGTTGTTTGATTTTTTTTTTTAGGCTTTCTGACCCCAAGACTCAACTAATCTCTGCGATTCTCCATCTGTGATCGTTGGAGAGTCTTTGGCCACTCAAACTTTCCTCCTCGCCGTGCATCAGGACGATATAGACACATGTCCTCTTCCAGGCAGATTCGTAACACCTTTAGTTGATTGGATCTTCTTAATTATTGCCCTGATGGTGGAAATGGGGATTTTCAATGCTTTAGCTATTTTCCTACAGCCACTTTCTATTTTGTGAAGCTCAACAATCTTTTGCTGCACATCAGAACTATATTATTTAGTTTTACTCATTGTGATGAATGATTAAGGGAATTTGGCCTTTGTGTTTCCTCATATTTATACTCCTGTGAAACAAGACGTCATAGCTAGACAATTTCATGTCCCTAGTCACCCTGGTGTGCTAAAAATGTAAATATTAATGGGAATATACTTCAGAGAAATTTTACTCATAAAAAATTCTAGGGGTGCCAATAATTGTGGCCAACGTATTTTGGAGAAAAGCATTTATTTCATAATGTGACTTCCCCTGACTTATATATATATAATTATTATTTAATTATTTCAAACTTTTGACCTTTTACACCGATCAGGCATAACATTATGATATTCCTAATATTGTGTTGATCCCCCTTTTGCTGCCAAAACAGCCCTGACCCATCGAGGCATGGACTCCACTAGACCCCTGAAGGTGTGCTGTGGTATCTGGCACCAAGATGTTAGCAGCAGATCCTTTAAGTCCTGTAAGTTGCGAGGTGGGGCACCTCACCTCAAACTCAAACTCGTTGTTGTGCTCCTCATACCATTCCTGAACCATTTTTGCTTGTGGGGGCGCATTATCCTGCTGAAAGAGGCCACAGCCACCAGGGAGTACTGTTTCCATGAAAGGGTGTACATGGTCTGCAACAATGCTTAGGTAGGTGGTATGTGTCAAAGTAACATCCACATGGATGGCAGGACCCAAGGTTTCCCAGCAGAACATTGCCCAAAGCATCACACTGCCTCCGCCGGCTTGCCTTCTTCCCATAGTGCATCCTGATGCCATGTGTTCCCCAGGTAAGCGACTCACACGCATCCACGTGATGTAAAAGAAAACGTGATTCATCAGAACAGGCCACCTTCTTCCATTGCTCCGTGGTCCAGTTCTGATGCTCACGTGCCCACTGTTGGCGCTTTCGGCAGTGGACAGGGGTCAGCATGGGCACCCTAACTGGTCTACGGCTATGCAGCCCCATACGCAACAAACTGTGATTCACTGTGTATTCTGACACCTTTCTATCAGAACCAGTATTAACTTGAGCTTGTCTGTTTGATCTGACCACACGGGCCATCCTTCGCTCCTCACGTGCATCACTGAGCCTTGGCCGCCCATGACCCTGTCGCCGGTTCACCACTATTCCTTCCTTGGACCACTTTTGATAGATACAGACCACTGCAGACTGGGAACACCCCACAAGAGCTGCAGTTTTGGAGATGTTCTGACCCAGTCGTCTAGCCATCACAATTTGGACCTTGTCAAACTTGCTCAAATCCTTACGCTTGCTACATATGCCCATTTTTCCTGCTTCTAACACATAAACTTTGAGGACAAAATGTTCACTTGCTGCCTAATATATCCCACCCACTAGCAGGTGCCGTGATATATATATAACAATTTAAATTAACTGTTTTCTATTTGAATATGTTTTAAAATGTAATTTTGGAAACCCTGATACACTGCCATTAAAAGTTTGGTGTAAGATCTCTTTTAAAAAAAAATAATAATAATAACAGAAATTAATATTTTTATTCAACAAGGACACATTAAATAGATTCAAGTGAGAGTAAAGACATTTATTTGTTATTATTGATGAATGAATTAGAAGTAGGGGAGACCGGGGAGGGTTGTGACACGGGGTCAGTTGTAACACTGTAAGTTTGACAGTTCAGAAAAGAGCTGTGGTAACATAATCAATATCATACACTCCCATCTTCTTTTTGAGCTCACAGGAGAAATTGCATGTGACTGTGAGCAAATGTGTTGATTTTATAAACAAAAAACTGATTTTCATGTAAGAAAGTAACATTTTTCATCAAGATTATGTTTTGCCTAGCAATCATTGAATTGTAGGTACAATTATTTAACTTACATGACCTGAAGAAGCTATTTCTCTAGTTTATTTTGATGCTTTGTATTTATGCTAACTTCAAACCCACATGCTAAAACAGTTAGCTAAGTTATGGCTGTTAGGGGTGGGGATAGTTGTAATAGTTGATTAAAAATGTTACAACCAACCCCTATGATGATTCCAATTATCAATCACATCCTCTGTTGAGGCAAAGCCACGTGAGTTTTTTTGTTGCGTATGCAGGGATTTATTCAGTAAATGTGTTTCCATCATAGTTTATGCTCATGTCTTCTTACCAGCTAAAAATTATCAGCCTTAATTGAACTCACAAGTGTTTTGTGCACATTATTAGAATTTATGCGCATATTGATGTTTCCATCCAGTGTTTTTTATGCAATATCTCAAAATTCACATAAAAACAGGTGGATCTTGGAAACATAGCTAGTGACTGAACCCGTATGTGACAGGAATACAGTACAATTACACGCACACTCACACAAACATGCAGCAATTGTTTTGCACTATGCATTTAAAATTCAAAATAAAAATAAAAATACAGTATAATTTTTTGTTCAAAAAACAAACACAAATTGTTCACGTTGTTCAAAACTGTTTTTTCTTTTTTATTCAATGATGTTTATGCAAACATTGGCTAGTGTGGGTGTTATTTCAGAAAATTACCTCTCTGTTACATCTATCCCCAGCTAGTGTTACAACTCACCCCAGTAGTGCGGTAGGTTGTAACAACGGAACTCTTTTTATTTAACATTAAATCACATCGTCTGTGATTGTGTAGTACACGTCGAAGTGAGTTATATTTGTAGCAGACAAATGTGGCTACCATGTATCAAAATTTGAGACATCTAGAACAAACAACCACTGAGTTACTGATGCTCAAACAAAAAGTGTTACAACCATCCCTGGTCTCCCCTATATATCAGCCATTTTCATCATCTTTGACTCATTTGATTAGATGGTCACAATATTTTTGGATTAACTATAGTATGCAGTTTGGAATATTAGCATATTCCATTACAGTTATACTATTTAAAGTCGTCATGAAATGGAACATGATAGTCTTTTCTTCCCTATTGTGACATATATGAGTGAAACAGCTTCTCAAACAAGAAAAATGTAGGGCGGGACTTGTTTTTGTCCATCTGGAATTGATTGGATGGTTGTGGTTTGCTATTGCTTTGATCTCATGTGAGTGACAGGTTGTCCTGCCCTCACGCCAGTAAACACTTCATCAGAGAAGAGAAGAGATGCCGTTTCAAGAGGAAAGGGAAGTTATTTTCATTAAAGATTAAGAGGGCACATGAATTGTAAAAAAAAAGATGTGGAAAAATCATTTATAATAAATACTGCAATATTGCACAAAAATAAATGGTCAAATTTGATTTTATAGTGACTTACAGTATTCCATTCCAAACAGAATTCCACTATGCACACACACAAATTTCATCGGACCGGGATCCATAATCCAATTCCCCTGCAACACATTAGCAATATTTCTGTTCATTTCTTTCTTCCCTTCACACGCTTTCTGTTGCTAGTCTTATCTCTGCTGAGCTCAGGCTCGGAATAAATCGTAATCTTTCTTGTCTCCGCTATATTTCACCTCTCTCCTCGCCTCTCCGTGGTCTGCCGTGTAAAGCAGGTCAGTCGAGAACGGGCGTTGAGGGGGAAGATGCTAACACAAGCTGAAGTGTGCTGTTACATAAACACTGTGGGAGAACCTCCGGACTCCTTCCCACAGGCCTCTGCTCACTAACGCTGAAGCTAACATTATTATCATGTAGAGCTCTGTCCTCATACAGCCCCTCCACAGGCCGTTGGCCTGCTTAATTCAACTGATACACACAACCCCTGTCACTCAAGGGCGCCACCGCTCAATAATATGTGAAAGAACACCACTTACAGTACATTGAGTCACTTTAAGTCACTTCTGGGGCATGACTGAACTATAAAGAAAGGTTAAGAAATGAGAGTAGACAATAAAACGCATTCATCCAAGCAAATCCATACACAAACCCCTCGAAGGGGCTATTCGGAGGTGACACGTGAATTATACTGAGTGAATTTAGGATGCAGGAAAGGGAAATCACAAACTGAAACATACTACATCAGTTGCCTCTATACTAGAGACCAACTAAATGAACTGGACAGCAAATGAAGACTTTTGCCTATGTCTGATACTGATTTTTGTACTGAAAAAAAAAAAAACTAGAACTATGAATAAAAAAAAATATATGATATATAAATATGCATAAATAAAAAAAGTATAAAGTTAAAATATTATTTAAACACGCTATATACAGTATATACACTACTGTTCAAAAGTTTGGGGTCGGTTACAATTTTAAATAACTGTTTTCTATTTTAATATATTTAAAAATGTAATTTATTCCTTTGCTGGCAAAGCTGAATTTTCAGCATCATTACTCCAGTCTTCAGTGTCACATGATCCTTCAGAAATCATATGTAATTCTAATATGCTGTTTTGCTGCTCAAGAAAAAATTATTGAGCAGTCTCTTGCTATGCTGCCTAATCGGTGCATCCTTGGCTGATAGTTTGCCATCTCAGCCCTGGAGTGTTGACCCCATAGCTCCACCCAGACCCTCCAAACCGATCACTCCATGTCGGTCTGTCGACCAGTCAGATCCACCTTGGTTCCTCGACCCCTTGGCACCACCTGGGACCCTCGCCCCCTTGGCTCCACCTGGGACCCTCGTTCCTATGGCTACGCCTTGGTCAGTCGTCGCTCTGACTTCGCCATGGACTTATGGGCCTTTGTTGTTGACTTGTCAATCCACTCCTTTGACTTTGCCTTCCCTCCGGCTCCACCTCCGTCCTTGGTCACACCAGCTTCACCTCAGTCCTCTGGCACCCCGGCTTCACCTCGGCCGCTTGTCCCCACAGCTCCGCCTTGGTCTCCAGGACCTTCCGGTCTCATCGATTCTTTGGCTCCGCCTGGGTCTTCCGCCTGTCAAGGCTCCACCATGGCTCCTCCCTCCCTCGATTCTGCAGTGGGATTACGTCCCGGAATTCCGGCTGGGGATTCTGTCCTGGCTCCTCCTTCCGCTAGCTCCTCCCTGGCTTCTGCCGCCGTTTTGTCCTCCCTGGTTCTTCATGGCTCCTCTGCCCTGGTTCCTGGTTCCTGTCTCCAACTAAGCCCCCTCCTGCCCTCCTCTGTTAGACTCTTTGTTTATTTTTAGTGATATAAGAAGGACGTGCCTTCTTGATGAGAGGGATATGTAATGGGTTATTTGTGTTTGTTTCTGTTTTGGTTGGGTTTGTCATGTGTTTTAGTTCAGTTTCCTGTGTTTTAGGTAGTTTCTATGGTTTTTCATTGATTTCGTTGGTTGGTTTGTTTGTATTTAAGCTCTGTGTTTCTTTCAGTTCATTGTCTGTTCTCATCGGGTTATCACGGTTGTTCTGTTCCTGGTTTCCTAGTGTTCTGAGTATTCTGTTTTGGAGTTTTTGTCAATAAAATCTAAACTGCTGCAAATAGATCCGTCGTCATATTTATTTGCAACCAAAGCTGACAATTGTTCACTTTATTACCACAAAAAATATTATCAGATTACTCGATTAGTCATCAAAATATTCGACCGATTACTTGATTATCAAAATAACCGTTAGTTACAGCCTTGGATTAGTTAAAACATTTTAAAATGCACCTGCATTGTTTTGCCTTTTGTGCCATTCGGTCAAATAAAAGACCATTCCCAGTCATATATTTTGTCATCTTGTATATACATATATGTATAGTTGATAGTTACTGATACAGTTACTGAGGATCAGTAACAGTTGTGACTTGTGATACAATGAGCATATGATAATAGACAGCACTCCATGCTAAATGTGATAATGTGCTGCACTTGTGAGCGTACAGTAGGTGCAAGAAGTGAGAGTGATTCTGCAGGGACCATGTGGAGTCTCAGTCATCAAGAATGACTGATGAGTTCAGCGTCTTTACCATTGACAAGTCAGAAAATTAGAGCCAGTGACATTAACAGCTGAGAAAAGCTCATTCTTCTGTTGTTTCAACCTGTTAACATCTCTTTCTCTCTTACTGTCACTTTTAGTCTCTTTCACACTCTGTTTCTCTCTCACTCACTCTCTTGCTGAAAACATGTAGAAGTCACATGCCAAGTATCTTTGACATTTAACTTAGGAAACAACATGTGCCAACATGTTTGCAACACTAACTGATGCAGCGTTAAAATATTTAGGCCTGAGTAACTGGTCTTTAAAATGATCCACATAATCTTCATTCATGTATACGTGTGGAGTAAGATGTGTAGTGTAGATGGACTGTGCATTCTCAATTTTATATTTTTCATCTTAGACCACATTGGAACAATCTGGACGGAAACAATATTTTAGTTTTTAGTATTTTAGTTAGAATTAAGTGGTTTAAGACTTTTAGTTTTAATTATTTTAATAAAATAATTATTTTTTTTAATATAAAAACATAAAAAATGTAAATAAGTTTTTTTTCATATTGACATAAATAATTAAATTGTTTATTTAATTCATGTTTAAAATGTAGTTAAATATAATTAATAAAATACAACAAAAATGAAGAATTAAGGGTTTCAAAAAGTTTGAAAACTCAAATAAACATTAAATTAAATACATTTCAAATATTTAAAATCGATTATTTAATTCAATTTAAATTAAATTTGACATTTTAATTAAATAAAGTACACACATATATAATCAGTATAACAATCAAATTTCAGAAATCTTAAATGTGTCTTGTTCATTTTGTCATACATATAGGCCTAAATAAGTATCAGATTTTTAGATTAAATTGTTTTTATAATTCAAAAATAAACAATGTAAATAAATTAATTTACAAATTGAAAAATAAATATATCTAAAAATATTTATTCATGTTTAAAATGTAGTTAAATATAATAAATAAAATACAGCAAAAATGAAGAATTCAGGGTTTCAATAAGTTTGAAGAATCAAATAAACATTATGAATTGGTTTCTGACTTTTATAAATAAAAACAAAATATTTAAATAAATTAATTATTTTCAAATGAAAAAATAAATACAAATATTTAAAATTGATTATTTAATTCAATTTAAATTAAATTTGACATTTTAATTAAATAAAGTATATATATCTTAAATGTTTCTTATTCATTTTGTCAAAATATGACATAAAAAAGTCTCAGATTTTTAGATTAAATTGTATAAATAAATATATCTAAAAATGCTTATTCAATTAATGTTTAAAATGTAGTTAAATATAATAAATAAAATACAACAAAACCCATGAATTAAGTTTTTAAGCATTCATAGACATAGATGCTTTTGTAAATCTCAAATTTGATGCCTGATTTCATAAATTGAGGTTATAAATATTTCATCACAAGTAAATCATTCAACCCATACATTAGAATTGTTGAATGTTTCATAGAGCCATCACACACTGTTTATCCTCTGGAGTTTATGAACTGATGTATGGAGCAAATGGCATGCATGTACCCATGTGTTTAGACCTCTCTCCATCTCCCAGACAAGAGCTAAACTCTGTGCTCCTAATTTCAGCCTGGTGAAAATAAGTCCATTGATCTCTATTGACTGATGGCTAATTTATGTGCCTCTATCGGAGTGTTATGTCTTGCAGCATGAGTTGCAATGTCCGGAGTTTTCTTCATTTGGCTGCCATAGGTCAACTGCATGAACTGCATACACTGTTGTCGTAATGAATGCAGAGTTTGGTGATTTCTTTAAAAAAATCATCTTTCTATAAGATGGCATAATGTGAGTGCTTTGGAAGGAGGTTAAATGTTGATCTCATTTGCATGTGTTCATCCATTTGATTTGATGTTGAGTTCTGCCTCGGATATCATTGGCTAAACGCCTTCACATATTCTGATATGCACAAATGTGTTATGATATTGGATAATCAAATGAGTTGCATGTTTTGCATGTTCAGGTCAAGCTTGTAATTTCATTGGTTGGATATTTTCTGTGTGTGATATCTGTGCAGTTATGCATATATTCTGATAAGGCAATGTGGGCAAGTTTCAAGTATAAGTTGGAAGAGATGGACCACTTACAGTTCAGTTCGGTTTTGATACCAAATACATTTTTTTGTGTGATTTGAAGTAAAATTTATGATCAGAATTTATTGTTGATATGAAATATCTTAACCACTGTTCTGGAATTCCTGTTCCCTTTGAACTGGAGGCATTTTCATGGACCAGAATGGATTTATGTTTATGAGGGACTAATGGATGAAAGTGCTGAATATTTCAGATGAACAGTAAAACTGCATCAATTATGAATGGCTTGTATTTAGTGATTACACAGGCCAATAATTGTGAGACTATACAACAATAGACTATAACTCATAGACGCACATATGTTTTTAGAAAATAAGCTTCATTTAGTAGGCTGCAACTAAATATGCAAACTACTAGAACGCTAATCATGACATGGGCTTAAAATTACTTTGTCATAGTGGGAATCAATCACAAGAACGGATCTTCGGCAGCCATAACAAACTTTATTACTTAGATGTAATGGGTCCTCTCTCACTTGTTTTCAAGATAAAACTCTTTGCCTGATGCTTTAAATGGAGTTCATCCATGCAATCTGGCATGAAAGTGAGAGAACACACTGTCCCTTAAGTGAAGGAATAGAAGCACTTACAAAGTGAGATAACCTGACAAGCAAAGTCTTTTTGAAAGTGCAATGGGATTTATAAGAGCTTTATGGCCAGATGATGAAGTATTCTGATATTGAAACGGCAGCAAAAGCAATGTATAGCTACTGAGATTAATCCAGAGATGAATAATTGTTTGTAAAATGTAATTGAACTGAAATTGGTTTCATATGAATTTTCAAAGCTGCTTAAGCAGTGTCCTTTGGTCTGACATACTATTCATCTAAAACTTTGCACAAAATCTTTTTATTATTCTATACCAACATGCTAAACATGCTGTTTTTATGACTTTATATTCATTACGAGACAGTTGAAAGTGGCATAAGGACCATTTAGTGAAGGCAAAAGGGTTTAATAAATGTAAAATAATACTTAAACATATGTCAATGTTGAATAAAAAAAAGTTTATGGACATGTCAGTTACCCACTAACCTTTGTTTATTTTTATGTATGTTATTACGATATGAAACTTTTTTATGAGATCCAGCGGGATAATATGACATCTGAACTACCAGAAGAAGTGAAATGAAAGTCATTTCTATAATGAAATCCAGAGGACACTCCTCACTTTAAAAACAAATCAAAGCTGGAACTAGTAAAACCTTTTCCGGACTGTTCATAAAAAGTAAACAAAGTACATAACTTCAAAGAGAGAGAGAGAGAGAGAGAGAGAGAGAGAGAGAGAGAGAGAGAGAGAGAGAGAGAGAGAGAGAGAGAGAGATGAAATACCAATGTTGTTTTATTATACTCTATAATAATTTTTATTATACTGTGGCACCTTTTAATCTTTTATTGTGCTGTCTACATAATTTAATCAGTAAAATGTTTGTCGTTGTGTATTATGACTAAAAATGACTCTTGCCATTGTTAATATACATATAAGAACGGTCTGTCTGTCACCCTACCCGTGACTTTGCTGATTGCATGGAAGTCTCGCGTTGTCTCGCGTTATGTTCTCTCCACCCCCACCACAACCAGCCCCTCCCCTCCACTCTTTCCGTCTGTATCTCCCTTCTTTCTCTCTCTGGAACACATGAGATTCTCCTCCCGAAACCTGAACCGCAGCAGCAGAGGCATCGACCCCCCTCCCCACACGCACACACAACATGGCTACAATCGTAACCTCGACCAGGTTTACGGACGAGTATCAGCTTTACGAAGAGCTGGGAAAGTAAGTGCGCGCAACATTGTAGCAGTGTGACGTCATCGGCGCAAGTTACTCTTGTTTGTTTCGTTCCTTTCTTTTATTTGGATGTTGACAGCAGGGGAAATGACTTGCTAAGAGACGCGTAAACCTCTCCGAAAGCCACGCACAGGGGGCTTGATCGGATCAAGACAGCACTACAGTACAGCACTCGGTTCTGGACTTGATCCGATCAAGCCCCCTGTGCGGATCTAAGCTTTAGACGTTTTAAATGTCAGGCTGTATTGTTTTTGAGCAATGTATCCGTTAGCGTGGAATGTTGAATATAGTATGCACTGTGTTTTGTGTTCACGCCTTGTTTTATTTTAAGGGCTTGCTGATGGGCAGGAAGGTTTCCTCGGTTACTTTGGGTATTTGGCTGCCACTTTTCATGGCATTAACATTGTGGGTTGTTTTATGCTCGTAACCAGAGGTTTAATTATTTTCTTCTGCAGCTGCTTAACATTATTGCAGCGTAGTGCACTATGTAGTGCACTAAAGAATATGTAGCTGCATGCATGCTATTACAGTAAAATATTGAATGTGTCGCACACACAGTTAATCACACTTTAATATCTTAGGAGGGGAGCGATAAAGAGGGATTATAAAATCAATAAATGAGTAGTGACGCCTTTCTGAGAATTCAATCTCACTTTTGGGAAGAGCATTACAGCCTTTCCAACATGCTGATGCGAAGTGCGCTTCACGCCGCCCATTTTTCTGAGGGCAAATGTCATAATTGTAGTATTATGTTAAGTCCTATTTTGTGCAGACATGAACCAATTTGCTGATTTACACTACTTCTTCTTTTTTTTTTTTTTTTTGTCATACTTAAATGTTTTCACGTCTCGCGATGTCCGAATGACTGGTGTCGAATCTTTTCAATGAATCGGTCGAACCAGTTCACAAAAATCGGTGAATTGGTCCGAGCGGTACTCGAGTCTCTATAATGATTTTTAATATAATTTCATGTAAATGTAAATTATATTTAGATTGCAAGTGTGAACACATTACAATAAACACCTTTATAAAATTTAATAAACAGCAATATGTTTTACATGGTACATTTTAGAGCATACAATATGCCACGCCGCAATCTATGCTGGAACCGGTTCTTTAAAACAAACTATCAGACTTCTCATCAATAAATAATAATGGAACTGCTGTTACGTCATCAGTGACTGACAGCTCTTCCTTGTTTCAAGAGTCAGGTGCATCTTTTACTTTCGATGGAAATCAAACTGTGTGTTCTTCTTTTGCAGGGGTGCCTTCTCTGTGGTGCGGAGATGTGTGAAAAAATCCACTGGCCAGGAATATGCTGCTAAAATAATTAACACAAAGAAACTGTCAGCAAGAGGTAAGCGTTTGATTCAGCACTCTTCCAGTGTATACAGTACAGTGGGATAAAGGTGCTTTGTGTTGTATTTCGCTCTGCGTTCACGGAAGGGAAGAGAAAAGACATCGTTTTCTAAAGTTTGAGTTTTGTGGCTTTTATTCCGTGTCTGTTTGTTTGAGGGCATCTTTGTGGTTGCGTACTCATAAAAGTTGACATACAGTAAATAACATAGCGGATATCAGGGAAAACAAACCAAAAATATTGATGACTCATCTTGCATTCACAGGCGTATCCAATTTTTTTTGTCCAATGAAATGTTCTCTAGAATGAGAACATCTCCTCCCCCTAACGGTGCATTCACACGGGGCGTTGGCGTTGGCGCTTCTCATTTACTTTGAATGAGTGACGTCATGTGTTGCCAAACTAAACTGTGGGTTCCATTGTGTCGCGTCACTGGCGTTGCTCGCAGCAGAAGTTGAAAACCTTTCAAGCGCCAAAGCAGCCAATCAGATCGCTTATGCAAATACCCTAGCGCAGACGCTAACCAATTGCGTTCATGCAACACCGGAAAAGTAATGTGATTGGCTGTTGTCACTATGATGGTTGCGTCAGCACCAATCTTCAGACACGCCCACCGCCAAGCGTCGACGCCGATGCCCCGTGTGAATGCAGTGTAATTCCACCGTCTTCTGACTAGCGCTAGACAAATATAGTGATAAGGCTGATTAATCACCTGTTATTTGGCCATTTTTAGATTATTACATTGGTTGGTTGGTTACCAGAAGTAGTTACTTCACCAATTGTCAGTCAAAATCTACTGACAGCCTTTTTTTTAATATATTTTATTTGCTGTCAATAAATATCGGTATTGTCTTATAACAATGTCGACCTCTACTTCTGACTACTGACACAGTTATAAATATTATAGTATCATATATATATATATATATATAGTGTGTGTGTGTGTATATGTGTATGTATATGTATGTATATATGTGTGTATATGTATATACATACATACGTTATGTATATAATATTTCATAATATAAAATATAAAAAAAGAAATATTAAATATTACATATTACATGTGTAATATTTAATAATATTTCATATTTTTAATATTTTGAGTTAATTCAATCTTTTTAGTTTGTTTTAGTAATTTTGTTATATTTTTATTAATTAAAAAAAATATATTTCTATATAGCATTTTTTTCAGTTTTAGTTTTAATAGTTTTAGTACTTAGTCACCAATGCAACATTTTTAATTTTCGATTAAGTTGTAAGTTTAGGTTTTTCATGTAATATTTATATTTTATTGTATTTCAGTGTTATTTCAAATGCCGAAAACTGTTTTAGTTAGCAATAACTACACTGTAGAAATAACAAGCAGTAAATCAGAATTCATGGCTGTGATGTGAACTAAAGGCTGTTGGCTATTTAAAAAAAGACAAGCCCACTGGTATGTACTATGAACTTCCTGTTTCAATAGGAAATAGTCGAAGTAGAAAAGAAAACTGAACTACCCCCGATGGTCGCTCTGCACAGACCTGTTTAGCTCAATAGCTCTGTGTTGAAACCTGGCCTGCTGGGATGGTCGCAGTCCTTCAGATAGAGCCCAGTGTGTTCGTGTTTTTGTAAAGGAAAAGCATGCAGAATTGTTTGCCTCTGCCTCTGTCCAGCCCTGTTTTTCTCAGAACTTGAAGAGACGCATGAGAATGCGTGCTGTGCCCTGCAGCACAAATCTGGCAAATAGTCCCACCTGCAGTTTTGCAATAATTTTGTGAACCTTTTTGGGCAAGCATGTGTTTATCAGTACCATGTGGTGTCGCAGAACTTACATGCTTTGTTGTGCAGCTCCTGAAGACGAAAGCTGCTTTTGATTAGGGGAAAAAAAGAGATTGCGCTTAAAAGGAATGTTTTTTTTTTTTTTTTTTTTTTTGTAATTTCAGGAACAAACAGATTTAAGGTGTGTTTCAAGGCCCGCGGTGGTTACTATAAGATGGATATATTCATTGGCATGTGTTTGTTTGGCTCATTTGAATGTTCAGTTGCTGCCCTGATAAAGGGGAAAACGTGCGGTATTATGGGAATGTCAGAAAGGCCTATAAGCTGAGTCATACACGAGAAGGATTCTGAGTCAATTCAGCTGATAGTAAACTTTTTATTTTTTTTATTTTTTTTTTTTATTTTTTATTTTATTTTTTTTATTGCAGAGTAAAATTATGACTGTGTTAGAGCCAGGGTGAAGCTGTTCTGAGCTATTGATGATCAATTGACACATTCTATGATTTGCATTTTTTTTTAAATAAATTTAAGCATTTTTCTGCTTTAGCTTGTTGAGTTTTGGTCTGCTGCGTTATATCTAATTATACCTGCCTCAGCAGGTTGGAGAAGCTTGTTTGTCATAACGGCGGAAGGTTAGTAAGTGAAGTGTCTTGTGCAATATGTCTTTCCGCCTTTCTCGATTTGCTGATTTGCAGTTTTCCATGGAGCTAATGTGAATTTAAGTGGAGAGCATGGACAGTGAGGGTCTTGTTTATGGCACAGCCATTTTCTTTGAGTGCTTGTCTCCAGCAGCCCAGCCAATTAAGGCTGGACTGTGCTTCAGCCGTCCGGGTAGCAGAGGAAGAGGGGCGTGACTGAATCCCTTTAACTGCTAATATGGAGATTCTGGAAGATGCCCAGGGAAAGGTGTGGTTCTTGTCATCATGGTGTAACTCTATATTCAATTCATCCATGTCTCATTTGAGATGGATGATCGGTTTAATGTTCCCTCAACTTCCGCTGATGTGTGTGCATTTAATTTAATTCAATTCAATTTGAATAGATTAATTTGCAAGGGATGGGAATCTAATGATTCAATTTAATGCATTGATTCTGGTTGCACTTAATAAGGTACTTTGTTCCTTAGCGATTCCATTAATGATTCCCTGTACTTTTGAGGAGTGCCAAGTAATTGATCCTTCATAGCATTTACTACATTTTGTTTTGATATATTTATAGACAAAAATACCAAGTATACAATACTGCTTTTGTATTCACTGTACTGTAATTTCAGAAGAATTGTGACACTGACTGAAGACTGGAATAAATGGCTGCTGAAAATTCTGCTTTGCCATCACAGGAATAAATTACATTTTAAAATATATTCAAATAGAAATCAGTCATTTTGAATTGTAATGATATTTTACAATATTAGTGTTTTTACTGTATTTTGGCTCAAATAAATGCAGCCTTAATGAGCATAAGATACTTCTTTCACAAGCATTAAAAATACTACACGATATCAGCCCGATTTCTGCACGATCCACTTGACATACGGTCATCCACGACGGGTTCAGTCAAATCTGTGGATTTGACCAATAAAAGCACAGAAGCTCTTCCATACACAGCTTTCAAACATAGAGAAACGAAAGACAGACAATGGTATTTGTGCTGCTATGTGACTGACGATGGTATTTGTGCTGCTATGTGGAATTATGCAATGGAGGAAAGGTTTGTGGAGATATGGCATCAATACTCCTGCCTTTATGACGGACTACCACAAAAAGTGAAAAAAGATAAATGCTGGCGAATGATAGCGGAGGCGGAGCTTCAGCGTAGTCGCTAGTACATCCATCCATTGCTTGTTTACACTCTTGTTTCCGGGACATCACGCATGTCGTTAAAGACGGTAAGCAGTGATTGGACAGGAAGCAATGTGTATGTCATGTCATGTCAATGTCAGACATGTTTCTTGTCCATGACACAACAAGAATTTTAATTTGACACAGTGACTATCATTGTTAATATTGTGTAGTCTGAAGCCGACATTACCGACCCTAGAATTTTGAACAGGGGCGTACATTTTTATGTGAATTATGGAAAATATACTTAATTTAAAGGCACAGTATGTACGATTTTTGGATTAAAATATCCAAAAACCACTAGAACAATCTTATATATTTTGTTGACTTGTGTACTTACGTTATCCCAAATGTTTCCAAGAATGTTTAAATCCAGCGAAATAAGCAATTTTAACCAGGACACGGACCATGTCCGTGCGTCGTCTATCAATGACATCATACCCGCGTTACCATCGATTTCCGGTTTTATTTTGTAGAAACCATGGAAACACCAAAAACGCTTTAATATATTATGTGTTTTATTAGACAGGTGAGCAACTGTTTGGATACATTCATCGACAGAAAACGAATCATTGTTATATAGCTCAATACAGTTAGTCTTACTGTTTAAATCTCGTTTTCTTGATTTACCGCGAGTACCATGTTTTACCATGCCTAATATCGATCTAGCCTACTGCAGTGTGCAACAAATGTCTCATAGTAGCCGCGAGCAAACGCACAGAGTAGCATTATAACATAACTTTCAACACACTCAGATAATTTATCTAATATGATAAAACACATACTCCACATACGCATGACCAGAAAAAGCGGAAGCGGTCGTCTGAGGCATAATAAAAGCTCCGCGAAATCAAGGTGTCATCAAGCTGCGCCTTTTGTTTTGAATAAGCGACCTCTAGTGGCGAAAAAATTAACAGAATCAAATTAACCAGAAATCAGAAGAAGGTTAATAAGTTATAAAAGTATAAAAATGTATAGCATTTACAAAATTACACAACGACCATATCCTACAAAATTTTAGGATTTTCAATTTTAAGTTTAACTGGCTGTGTACTATTTTAGCCTAATGGCCCTGATACACTTCAAGCGTAATCAAAGAACGAACTGATGTGATGTCATTTCGAACAACATCGGGCCAAACCGAACTTTGTTTGGAGTTCGTTTTGGGAGTTCGAAACAGCTTGCCAAAGCGAACTTTCCGGAAAAATTTGCTACGGCTGGTAAACACCTTTGTACTACCATTGGTCCGTGGCGATTTTGTAATACGTAGGTGTACGCGACTGCGTGGAGGCTCAGCCTTCTTTCACGTGGAAATCTTTTCTGCTTCATTTCCTCTGTTCAGTCCGTCAAGCTCAGATGTACGCGAGTGTAAACATGAACACGCTGGAGAGCTGCTTTATAGTAGAAAATTAAGTTGTACTTCTGATGAAACGAGACACTGACACTGTTTTTCATGTTTAATACTGTAAAGCTGCTTGATTTTATGCAATCTATTGTATAAAGTGATGTATAAATAAACGTGACGTGACTTTACAAGAGTGCAGAATTGCAGAGCTTGTGCTGCATATCCACGTTGCTATGATCAGATTATGTTTTATAAAAATAAAAAAAAGCTTGCTGTTTTCTCAATTTTGTTGTGTTTATGTTGTTATTGAGACGAAAGCACACAGCACATATGTACGTATTCATCTAACCATCGCTCTCAGCAGTGTGGCCGGATGTTCGCTAACAGTATATCGATGCTTGCGTATTTTGAACTTCGTTTTATCCCTAAACGAAGAACGCAAAAGAACTTCACCGTAAGTATGTCGGGGCCTTAAGAGTTCATCTGTGATTGAAAAAAGAACCAGCTCATAAGAGTCAGTCATGAATCGGACAACTCTGCTTGTATGTTTGCTTGGACGATACAATATAGAGATTGCAAAGCAGTGTTATTTATTTACTGGCACCCAGTCTGTCCCTCTAATTCGGACTGTTAGCTCACAACTACAGCTAAAGCATCATTTAATTTGCTGTGGAAATAATACAAGTTTTTAGTATTTTACTCTTCCATTCACATTGATAGAATGCAGACATTAAAAAACGCGAACAGAACCAAACATCATGAAAATCTAGTGTTTTTCCAAAAATAGAACCTGCTTATTTTTGTGCTCTCCTAAAAGATGGATTAAAGTTGTGTTGCTGTAATGCTTCACTCATTGGCTGTTTTGACTGAGAGCTTGTTGCAGTAGCTAGGCAACCGCTTTGCTTGGGGCGTATTTGATTGGTTGCCACAAACGAGGAGCTCAAGACTTGTGTTGATGGTCTGAGTTGAGGATGAGAACAAATGAGAAGGCACAAAAATCTCCCATAATCCCTTACTGCCTGGTGCCCGGACGTGCACCACACGTCTGCAGAGAAGCAACACGTCAGCCTGACAGGGGCTTAGAGGAGACGAGTCTCACTCCACACACCTACAGCCCTGATATGTGAAACAACCTGACAGCTTTTTAAAAACTGGGGTTATTTTGGTTCATACGTTTGTAGTGACCTCTGCACACAGAGTGTCATATGCAGGAATCCCTCTCTTATTTGCCTAGATAAATATTAGTGTGATTAGCGCTCTGACCAGGTCATATGACGACCTTATTAGCGGGTGGGGGAGGGGTTTTCCGAGCCAAGGAAATGTATGCTGTAATGACAGCAGCTGTGTGCGTAACGCTTGCAGCTTGGCTTATTCGGAAACACAAAGGTTGAATTGCTATAGAAATGGCAGCAGAGGTCTGGGAGACACGTGTCCCCCCCACTGGGGTGCAAACGCTTTCCAAAGGGTCTTCACTGACTCATGTTCTATAAAGAGGCAGCGTCATAGTGCACAAATGAATATGGCAAAATTACATCCGTTCATTTGAGGTTTGGTAAAAAATTTAAGAATTTTTTCTGCTTGGCTATGCTTTCTGGTTTTGTTTTTGTAATGTATTAAGATAAAAAATATGCTTGGGGTCAGTAAGATTTTTTTGAAAGAAGTCTCTTTTGTTCATCAAGGCTGTGTTTATTTGATCAAAAATACAGCAAAAACAATAATATTGTGAATATTATTACAAGTGAAAATACATTTTCTAATTTAATAGATTGTAATTAATTCATTACTCCAGTCTTCAGTGTCACATGATCCTTTAGAAATCACTCTAATATGCTGATTTGCTGCCTTCTTATTATCATCAATGTTGAAAGCGGTTGTGCTGCTTAATATTTTTGTGAAAACCATGATACATTTTTTTTCTTTGAATAAAAAGTTCAAAAGAACAGCCATTTATTTAAAACCGAAATCTCTTTTAACATCATAAATATCTTTATTGTTTTTATCAGTTCAGTGCATCTTTGCTGAGTATTCATTTCTATAAAAAAATTGCACTGATACCAAACTTGTGAACAGCAGTGTACATTATTTACATGAATTATGGAAAATAAAATTAATTTAACAGATTCAAAATGACCAGAAATCAGGCGAAGGTCAATGCATTTATTATACAATGACGAGAATATTTTACTGAATTCAAAGTGCTTTAGGGATTTTCAATTTTTAGTTTGATGGGCTGTGTGCTTTCGGTTGCTGAATTTTATAAAAAGTTATGAAATATTGGTCAATCTAAGAAAATTAGTCTGTTTTTTACCCCTGGCTTTGGCATCTATGTATCTGTCCTCTTCTCTCTTACCTTGCGAGGGGGATTGCTTTTGTATTGAGGTTAATCCACTTATTTAATTGTATTTCATGGGCTCAGACCAGAGGGGGATGCCATAGCCATCTCTTACATTGCGCTTGTTTTTTTTGTCCATGTAGTCATAATTTCTCTGTCTTTGCAGACATATGTTGTTTCAACTTAACCTTAAACGGTTACGAAAGCAGCACAGGAGATTCAAACGTCTCCTCGGATCCAGTGGATTCAGTTTAAGCTGCCATTGAGAGGACTTAACCTCCCTAAGGCCGACTTGAGCCCAGTGACTAGTTGCTTGTTTTGCTTGACGAAAACCGACATGGAGTCTGAATTACCTCAGAATTTTGTTGTGATACTCAGGATCATAACGTCACAGTTCAGTTGGCAGATGTTCAAAGGGCCGAACGATTCCTGTCCTAGTGTTTGCACACACAAACATACACCCACAATGCATATATGGTGTGTGTGCACATGCATTGTTCCTCTGAAATAGCTTGAAAAGGTGTGACCCCTGCAGTAAAATGATCAAATAGTCCTTTCTGAAGACTTCTCGTCTAGTATGGGAATTGCTTTGCCTGCCCTCCAACATCATACTCTCCCTCTGACTGTTCTAACCGGAAGCGTTATAACGCATTTTCATGTCGTGGGCCATTAAGATCACTGTCACTTATCCTGCATGCATCTTCCCGATTGCTCTCTCCCTGGCGCTTCATCATTTTCCGTAGTCATTTCCAGCTGGCCTGTTCACATTTTTGCCATGTCGCTAGTTCCCCTGGACAAGAATGTTGTGTAAAACACAAATGAACTGAAACTTGTGAAGTAGCATATTGCAGATAAAGCCTCTTTGTCTTCAGTAATTTGGTTCAGCGAAGTGATATCGATATATCTCCAAGATTTTTGAAATGTTGTCTTTTTTTGAATCTACTGATGGCCATAGATAACAAACAGTTTTTAAATATAATGTGAAATACATGTTTATTTCAGCTATTTTGTGTATTCACTCTCATTGTATTGTGTATAGGATTGGGATCCAAGAACCATTTCTTATTCATAACAGGTCAATTTAAAAAAATAAATAGATACTGGAACCGAATGATTTTTACACAGGTTATACTGTTTCAAATTCACTGAAAAGACTGGCTGACTTTTCAGTGAATTTGAATTTGAAACATAGTGAGTCGGTTCTTTTTAATGAATCAAACACATCTTACAGCTAAATGTGAGATACAGTGTAGATACTCGCTAGTTGATTATATGACATGTAGTTAAAGATATACGTTGTTTTTTGTCAGTAGTTTAAACTTTTTTTTTTAATGAAATACACTACCATTCAAAGGTTTGGGGTCAGTAAGTTATTCAGCTAGGACGCATTAAATTGATCAATAGTGGTTACATTACTGACTTCTGATTGCTACATTTCATATATTTTTGTGTAGTTTTGCTAATAAACTATACAAATGAGGGCTCGTCCATTTCCGTAATAAATGAAGGGCTTGTTTTTTCACTTAACAAAATGAGGATGACTTAAAATATTTGATAAATTTGTCCATTTTACCCTGTTTTGTTTTTGTATTTTGTTGTGCTTTTGTTTTTTTAATCTGTTTCGAATCGAATGTTTAATTTTGGCAGTTTTGAGGGAAATCCCATTTGATTTTTTTGTGGTTGTGTTGTGGTGAAAACGGTAGTAGCAGTTACTACATTTTTTGTTTTAGTATCGTTGTTCAAGCCCAAAGCATACTTCAGCCGTCTGCATTCCGCGACGGTCCGCACATTGTACACGTGACCGTAATTTTGGTCATTAAAAGGGTCCGCGAACGTCTGCACGCACCGTCCGCTTGTAGCCGAATTTTTGTGTCCATGCGGAAAACAAAAGTCTACTAGATGTGCGCATGCACCGAATGCATCTTTCAACTCTTACGCCCTTTGAAAAGCTTGCATACTCAACTGTGCGTGAGATGGAGCGGAAACAGAAAATTAATTTATAGGTAAGGTCAGTTATTGGATTGCATTTATTTTGTGTCTACAAAATCTGAACACATTTTGCAAGAATTGTTTTAGATATATGCATCACATTTGGTAGTGGAATTGCATTTAATTTCTCCAGATATTTAATCCTTAAGAGTACTAAAAGAATCGTTAATGGAACCAGAACCAGAATTAAATTCTTTACGATTCCCATCCCTAATCGTGTATACCAATATTATATCAGCCATTTGCCTCCATGCTCACTAGATATCGGCATTAGTCATTGAAAAACCCAAAATGGTCTTCCACTAATGCAAACACACCGAGCGTATTCAACAACTGGTTGTTATCAGGCAGTGTATTACATGATAGGAATGAATCGGAACACACAGTGCGTGTTTGAATTCAATTTTCCTAGTGTGTCGAGCATGTATATACAGCCCAAATCTTAATCCCCTTTCCTCCGGGATCATTGGCCCCTTTGTTCTGCCTCAATTTGAACCCCATTGTGTGACAGAAGAGAAGCTATAAGTACTGATAGAAAGATGTCCTCACTACAGGGAACAGAGTGACATTGTTCAACTCTTCTCTTCCATCCCTCTCTCTCTGTGATAGGAGCTGCGAGTGTTCCAGCCACACTCATTTTGCACTCTTTGTTCTGAGCTGCTGCGTACTGTGCCTTTAGTAGAACTTCCATCGATTGCTCTCCCTCCCATTCCTTCCTGCTCTCTTTCTCATTTTGTTTCACTCCGCATCCCTTCTGTTTCTCATTTCTTCGCCTGTGATAGCCTTATTAAAATCAGGTTATTGCGCAGTCACTTTGCTGTTTTTCCGACAATAAGGTTCGCTCAATTTTCACACACTATTTTTAGAAAAAAGTCAAATGAATTGGATGTAAGTGTTTAGGAGGTAGAACAAGAAAAATCTGATTACTCACCTTTTAAAGGCTTGGATGTGGGAATAGTTCTTTCTTTCTGGTGTCAGAAATGAACTTATATTAAGAGGCAATTTTTACTTCTTGGAATTGATTTCTAAGGTCTTTTTTTTAAAAACTTTTTATTAGGGTATGTTTTATTTAAAAACCATATTAAAATGCACAATCCATTTATTTCAGTGGTTTTTAACCTTTTTTTTCCAAGCCAATATTCAAAGGAACTCCTATCTAACATATGTACCACTTACACCGATTAGGCATACCATTATGACCATCTTCCTAATATTGTGTTGGTCCCCCTTTTGCTGCCAAAACAGCCCTGACCCGTCGAGGCATGGACTCCGCTAGACCCCTGAAGGTGTGCTGTGGTATCTGGCACCAAGATATTAGCAGCAGATCCTTTAAGTCCTGTAAGTTGCGAGGTGGGGCCTCCATGGATCGGACTTGTTTGTTCAGCTCATCCCACAGATGCTCGATTGGATTGAGATCTGGGGAATTCGGAGGCCAAGTCAACACCTCAAATTCGTTGTTATGCTCCTCAAACCATTCCTGAACCATTTTTGCTTTGTGGCAGGGCGCATTATCCTGCTGAAAGAGGCCACAGCCACCAGGGAATAACAACCATGAAAGGGTGTACATGGTCTGCAACAATGCTTAGGTAGGTGGTACGTGTCAAAGTAACATCCACATGAATGGCAGGACCCAAGGTTTCCCAGCAGAACATTGCCCAAAGCATCACACTGCCTCCGCCGGCTTGCCTTCTTCCCATACTGCATCCTGGTGCCATGTGTTCCCCAGGTACACGCACCCGACCATCCACGTGATGTAAAAGAAAACGTGATTCATCAGACCAGGCAACCTTCTTTCATTGCTCCGTGTTCCAGTTCTGATGCTCACGTCATGTGCCCACGTTGGTGCTTTTGCCGGTGGATAGGGGTCAGCATGGGCACCCTAACTGGTCTGCGGCTATGCAGCCCCATACGCAACAAATTGCATTGCACTGTGTATTCTGACACTTTTCTATCAGAACCAGCATTAACTTCTTGAGCAATTTGAGCTACAGCAGCTCGTCTGTTTGGTCGGACCACACGGGCCAGCCTTCGCTCCCCACGTGCATCAATGAGCCTTGGCCGCCCATGATCCTGTTGCCGGTCCACTGTTCCTTCCTTGGACCACTTTTGATAGATACTGACCACTGCGCACCGGGAACACCCCACAAGAGCTGCAGTTTTGGAGATGCTCTGATCCAGTCGTCTAGCCATCACAATTTGGCCCTTGTCAAACTTGCTCAAATCCTTATGCTTGCCCATTTTTCATATTTCTAACACATCAACTTTGAGGACAAAATGTTCACTTGCTGCATAATATATCCCACCCACTAACAGGTGCCGTGATGAAGAGATAATCAGTGTTATTCACTTCACCTGTCATAATGTTATGCCTGATCGGCGTATGTTATAAAAATAAAAAATGTAATGTCAGTTTAATGTTGTAAATCTTTATTTTCTTTTTTAAGCAATTTAGTTAATATTGATAATATAACTAAATATTAATTTATTTTAATTATATGAATAACTAATAAAATTCTCAATCTGAATGATTGTTAGTTTGTTATTGTTGTATGCATTTATTTATATTTTAGTAAAAAGATAACATCAAATCAAATAAAATCAACATCAAATAGTAGCTGTGATGATAATGCACAAGATATCCTAACTAAACCCTAGTTTTGACTATCCTGTGCATTATTAACTAATATATTGTACTATATTTCAATTAAATTATTTAACTGCAATATGTAATATAAACGGATTACCAATTTAACTTTAACTTTCATTTAGGTAACTATATATTAAACATGTAAAAATGAAAGTATGTATTGTGTTCTTTAAAAATGTAAGCACTTTAAAAACTGTTTGCTTGAGAATCTCGACCCATCCGACACGGTAACATTTGCTCAACCAATGGCATGAGATTAGGGATACATCTGTTTGACTAACCAATGGGATGTTTTTGGCCTTAGCCGTATAAATATCTGGGGCATTTTTGTCATTTTTGTTTTTTTCACGGGCACTGGTTAATTTCTGACCCTTGTCTAGTACCTACTGATAAATCCTTCTAGGGAGAGAGACAGGGAAGGGGGAATGAGACCGAAAGAGCAAGAGAGCGATTGCAGACAGAATCCGTTGCCAAGTTGTTCTAAAAGTGAATAGAACCTACAAAAGTGACTCAGGAAACTTAAAGTGAGTCAATTTATCTTTTGAAATGTTGACTACCATGCAAATGACCCTTTCTAATCAGGTGAAGACGTGGGCTGTAATAAAATGTTAATGGACGGTGAAGCTGCCAAGCTGATTGCATACGATTGTTGCTAAGTGTGATATGATTCCGCTCTAATGAGAAGTGTTCATTCCACAATTAATGGATGACGTGCTCTGGCCCACAACCATGAGGAACCAAAACCGAGAAGGTTACTTCCTGTCCAGATAGTGGTCGGAATAGTTAAATTATCTGAAGATGATCACATAGACAGACACTATTATATTATGTGTTCTTTTCCATTTCTTACAGTTTTGGAAATGTGAGAAAACATTTATTCAGAGGTGAGGCTGGGAAAAGAGTGGGTGGTATGAGAAAATATTACATCACTGTATGAGTAATTTTATTTTACGATGATTGTATTTATCACACTATACTTGTTTTTCCTGAAAGTTCAACATCCAGATATTTTACATGTTACCAATCTATGTCATATCAGCATCAGCCATTATGAAGTATGAAGTATATGAAAAAGTTTCTTGACTTTTTGTTTTGTTTTGTGAACTTTTGGATCCAAAATGTACGATTATTCATAACAAATGAATGATATGTCTGTAGTACACAGGACACGTTAAATAGCCACTGCATGTGCAGGTAGTTGAATTCCATATTGATGCAGTCATAAAATCTCGCCACTTTATAAGCAGTATATTGTTTTGTAATTTGCTGACAGTTGGCTGCATTTCATGTTATCTGGATAAAACTGTAGCTAGTGAATTGGCGCTCTGGGTGGCATTGAGTCATTGATCCTTTCTTCCAGCGCGGTTGAGTTAAGCCAGGGTCCTCGGAGATCCACACAGGCCCTGGCACGCCGCATTGGAGAGCTCTGCCTACCCACACACTCAGACGCAATGGAAATGCTAAATTAGTCAGCTTGCTAGTTCAGCAGAGAGTGAGGGACCCAGTAGAGAATGACTTGTGACACACTTTAGCTGCTTGAAGCGCACTTGGAATAACAGAAATGACAGCAATGCTGAGGGAATATTCAAATCCGATCTTGTAATGTTGAATCTGGAGTGTGATCCAGTGCCTTTATCCTTTTGGGATTGTGTAAAGACCGTTGTTGCATTGGCCTATGCTATTGTTAGCTTTATTTCTCTCTCTCTCTTTCTCTCTCTCTCTCTTTCTCGCTCGCTCTCTCTCTGTTTGTCATGTAATCCTCACATACTCCTCTGACACTCCAACCTCCTGTGAATAAATATTTGCCTACTGTTGTATTTACTTGTAATGGGCCCTTACTTTTTATTGTGTGTGTACTGAAGTGTATGTCATGTGAGCTGACTTACTGCTCATCTGGCACTGGTGCCTCTGTTGCTGCTTTTATTTCTGTCATGCCTTTCCCTCTCTTTCTCTTGCAAATTTTTAAATCTGGGTGGTATATATCATGTGATGGATGCAAACCAAAAATTACAATTTCGACCATCAAGTTCCTAAAATGTATAAAAAAATAACACATATAATATACACTGCTGTTCAAAAGTTTGGTGTTAGATTTTTTTAAAATTGTTTTTGAAGATTGTACTTACCAAGGTTACATTTTATTTGCTCAAAACAGTAATATTTTTATTATTTAAAATAACTGTTTAAAATATATTTTGTGATAGTGATTTGCTACTTATCTTATTATTAGGAATATCTGATACTTTTACAACAGTGGCGAAGCTACGGCCCGGGTGGGCATGGGCACTTTGAATTGTGGCCCACCCAAAACATAGTTGATAATTTTCCTAGAAGATATATGAAATAATTTAATAAGCAATAATAATTATAATAATGTATTATCACACTATAACTTTATTTATTTAGTTAAAAGAATGATTAAATGCAGTTTTCCATGGTCAATTGCACACGGTTTCGTAGTTTCCTCTCTCCCTATAGGTGCATTTTACACGCTTGTCAAAATGAAAAGTTTGTTTCGTCAGTTTCTGTTAGTCCCGCCCAGGATGTAATAGTAAGATTTGCGTGTTTGTGGAATGTGGAGTTGAATTTGAAAATTGTGAAGCAAATCAGTCGATACTTTAAAAGCCTAATTTGGATATATATTTGGATATGTACTGCTGCAAGAAACCAAGCCATGAAACTCCCACAACGCACAATAACAGAGACAATTGATTGAGATCATCCCTGTGTTTAACCAGAAGCCCTGTCTTCTCAGAGTAATATTGCAGAAGAACATGCAAAGGTAAGCACAAACATTTATAGTGTATAGTTCTAGTTAAAAGATTTTAAACATTGTCACTGTCTTGCAGAAATGTCTCCAAATTTCATCTTTTTTTCCATAAATCATTACTATTGGTCACCCTTTACGTCTCTCTGTGGGTTTTGAAATATTTAACCAATGAAAAGTATTAAAAAGAGGTTGTGACTAAACCCTGCTGTAACTCGATTGGCTCTTCAAACTGTCAGTCAAACCTCTTAACTCCACACGCCTCTATCGTGAATGACGTGCCGCTGCCGCACGCTGATTGGAGATAGATCGCTGCTTGTTTACAATATTAGGGTAAATAAAGAACTGTTTCTTTTAATACGTACAGCGTTTTTTTTTTTACTGAAGAAACACTATATATAAAGGCTAATGTTTTATGTGTTTGAGGAGCAGAGAAGAGTGTCTTAGTGTATCATTTGTCATCGAGTCATAGCCAATACTCTCCTAAATAGCCTGTGTGTAGCACTTCATCTTTAATAACATGAGAGTTTGGCCAAATGTCAGAAAAAAAACTGCCCGCATAGCTACAGTAAACTTTATAACCTGTAATGCACTTACTGCCTCGGATGCGGCTGTTAATGACGGACGAAGCATGAATATCTGACATTAATTCTCTGAAATTCGCTGTTCAAAAACCTCAACTCCATTTGAGCTTGATTTTGGTAAAATTTTAATATGGGGACACGTGCAAGTGTCTGACCATATATACATTCATTCATTCATTCATTCATGTAGGTTATTTCTTATTTGCTCTTTTGTAACTTTGAACTTGAAACTGTGCTGCATTTATTTCTGATAATTTGCCATGCTGTTTTCATACTCGGTACGATTTGCCCACCTGTTTTACGAAGGCTCACCCGTCTGAACATTTCTGGCCTCGCCCCTGTTTTACAATGATATAAAATTACTCATTGTCATATAAGATCATCAGATTGTTATTTCCTTCTTGATTAGTGTCATTTGTGCGTTTACAGTTTGTTACCATTACATATATTTCATTCACATCTATTTGAAGCACTCTATTTATGTTTTAACACATATGTATGTTTTTTTTCTTTCTCTTTTTTATGTGTTTGCTGTGTTCTTGATCTGCTCCAGTATTCGACTTAAGGCATTTTTGTTAGCCTAGCATCATTTCTACACACACACACTGTTCTGAAGCATGCAATGTCATGGAGTGCTCCTCTTTCTCTGGATGAACTGCTGACCTAAAACACACACATTTTCCTCGCTCTCTTTTTTCTATCCTGTGAAGTTGTCCTCTATCTGTCCCTTAATCACTCTATCTGAGTCTTTCACAGTTCACACAGAACAAAGCTCAAGATCTGTCTTGCCTCTAGAGACAGAGAACTGCCTGAGCTCCCAGAACACAGAGACCCATTTCTAGGCAGGACTGTGCGCCATTCAGTATTGAAATACGTTTATTTTTAAATCTAGTTCAGTTCCTGAATTTCAGTGAAGTTTAAATTAAACAGTTTGCAGAATTGCAATTCAAATTTGATTTTAGTAGAATTATAATAACTGAAATACAAAGAAATTCATATAACCGCAGCAAGTGTCATTTAGCTAGAAAAGGATAGTTGTCAAGATAAGCCTGCCTGAGAGTTTAAAATCTTGTCTGAAAGTCTAAAATGAAGTTTGAAGGTGTTATCGGCCCTGCAGACTTAGATTTTATCTTTTTTATTTTCCTTTAATATAGGCCTAGTTTTGTTTTTGTGTACTACAGTTCAGTAAATGTTTGGGGTCAGTCATTTTTTTCAGTCTTCAGTGTCACATGATCCTTCAGAGATCCTTCTAACTTGCTGATTTGGTGCTCAAGGAACATTTCTAATTATCAATGTTGAAAACAGTTGTGCTGCTTTAAAATTATTGCGTCAGGATTCTTTGATAGTTCAAAAGAACAACATTTATGTGAAATATAAATCATTTGTAAAATGTCTTTACTGTCACCTTTGAATTTAATGCACCCTTGCTAAATAAACTTATTGATTAAAAAAAACCTTACTGTCTTTTGAAATGTACTGTATGAACTTAATTATTACACACTCACACTCTCTCTCTCTCTCTCTCTCTCTCTCTCTCTCTCTCTCTCTCTCTCTCTCTCTCTCTCTCTCTCTCTCTCACACACACACACACACACACACACACACACACACACACACACACACACACACACACACACACACACACACTCACATATATATTTAATTATATTAAATATATTATATATATAATACATTTAATAACTTTATGGACCAGAGTGGAACAACACCTTTTCCAGAATGCCATGAACTAAATTTAAATCCTGAATTTTGTTGAATTCATAAAAAAATCATCTCACAACTGAGTCAGAAAGGATACTGCATTCTCTACTCTGATTACCATGTATTACCGCAAAGCTTAAGGGTATTGGATACTTAATAGCAGTGCCAGTGAGTCTTGAGCTTATTGATAAGATGAAATCTGTATTGATGTCTTTCAACAGAGCGCTTTTAATGGCTTCATTTGTGTAGTGTGGTGCTGAGGGTTAGAGAAAAGCCCTGCTCCAAACTCCTTCCTGCTGTAGTGTGAAAGTCTTTCTGTACTTTTTTGCTGCTATAAAAGGAGGAAGGGCTGCCCGTGAGTTATTGAATGTGCTGCTGTTTCTCACCCCTTTACCACTGAAAGTGGATGTTGTGTCTCTCAGATAGATCCAGTGAGGCCTAACAGTCTAAAGGGTATCAACACTTGGCTTTTTGCTTTTGTAAAAAGCTAGTTTTGTGTTTTAACACTTTCACAGGTATATTTGACTGTTGCGTTGTGCAAACTTCTGCAGTGTGACAGTTCAGTGAGAACTAATGTAGGATGATTGGATGTTTATTTGGAATACAAGTGGCTGAAGCATGTTAAGGTGTTTGTTTATTTATTTATTATTATATTTTCCCAGCTTATGTGAGCTTGTTTGCATCAGCAGAAAAGGCAATTTTAGAGACATTTTGATGAATCTAAAAAAAATGTTTCTGTACAAGTACAATAACGTGCACTAATGAATCAGGTCTGGATGCCAAGGTACAAATGTGTACCTTGAATGCAGTACATGTCATTTATAAGTGTGAATGTGATATAAATGAATCATGCACAATAAGGCCAGGAACGTTTATTAAAATAAATGGGGTAAGTTTAATTGAACCTATATGTTGGACAGGTAATCCATCAATAATAAGACATCCTGTCCTGTCTTGTATTGAAAGGGTTAGTTAAAGCTAGTGCTTGTAGAAGCAAGGCAGTGTAAGTCCTTGTTTAGCCCACACTGTCTCTGAGGGGTTTCAGAGGAGAAAACCTGCCGTTGGCTGTTTTAATGAGATGTATCTGTGGACATCTCGGCTTCTGCCTTCAGAGGAACGAAAGAGAAGAGGAGCAGAGCAAATTGTTTCTTGTTGAGTATCATTCATGATATTCATCTCAATCATTTATGTGAATTCCTTTTACAACATTTATCTTGCTAATCTGTACCTGAATCTCGAGCTGAAGTATCTGTAAAAGTGTGTATGTCTGCTTGATTAGATAGGGTTGTTGCACCTGAGCAGGATGGCCCTGCAAGATTGTGGATTTTATTTTATTTTATTTTATTTTATTTTATTTTATTATTTTATTTTATTTTATTATTTTATTTTATTTTATTTTATTTTTTTATTTTATTTATTTTGTTATACAGTAGTGGCCAAAAGTGTTGTCCGACCTAGGAAAATCGACATCTTCACCCTTTATTCAAATTATTAAAAATTTGTTTAAGATTTTGTAAGTATATTTTGTAGTTGTGCTTGAAGTCAGTTGTTTTATTTGTCATAACGCAATGAAGTGCAGACCAGGCTGTCATACAAACAATCAGTTATGGTGTTGATTGTTGTAGTCAATGCATGCTTTTTCCTGTGAGCTTTTTGTTTTTCTATGCACCAAATAATTTTGTCAGATAAATACCATAACCAAGTTCAGTGTTTTGTTCCTCCCTCATATTAAAAATATTTAAAAATATGAAATATTTTCCTCATATTTTGATGGTTTAATCAAACCTTTAGGTTCAGTAATAATAAAAACAAATCCCTAAACCCCCACATTTGGCCACTACTTTATATGTAGTATAGCTCTGAGTTTTGATTTTTGTTGAATAGAAATAATTAAGTGATCTAATGCTATGATATGTCCTGGTAATTTTTTTTCTTATGTATTCATAAAATATCAATTCGTGGCATGAGAATATCAATCTCATGAAGGTGGTGAAATAACGCAATACTTAAAATAAAAAAATACCGTTCCCTGTCGTGCCTCACACACAGTGTTATCAGGACTGGGACAGATTATTATTATCATCGGTACTGAATTATTCAAAATCAAATTGGCAAGAGTCATGTGTAAAACAAAGGACTTCATCTTTAACAACAAGATAAGGTGCGCTCTCATGGTGCGCTTTCCCGTTTTTGCTGTCACACCTGATAGGACTTGGTACGTGTTTGCGTTCTGTCTGGCCTATTAGCAGTGATCCTATCTTGTATTTAGTTATTTGTCGGAAGAAAGTGTGTGCGAAGTATAGCAGGCGAGCTCTCAGCAGGGGTTAGAGTTCACGGACTCTTTGAAATTTGTTTTGAAATGAACATTCTGCCTTGAGATATGAAAAACACCGCAATGTGCAGATCTCTTTAGGATGTGGTAAAGGAAAATTAACAGCATGCATATATACAGTGCAAAATGTGCTTGTTTTATAAGAATCTCTGCCAGTTTACATAATTTTTTTATACTATGTATAGCAAAAAGCAAAATAGTTGACTGTTTATTAAATGAAAAGTCCTCTTTTTCGTTTCCATGTGAATCTTTCTGTAGTGAACATTGAGTATTTTGCTCTGGTGTTTACATTATATAATCCGTCCGATTTAATGAACGCTCCTTACTGCATCACATGTGCGTTGCTGTTCTTTGGCGTGGGGTGTTCGCCGTGCTTTTGTTGTGCTGCCTCATTAAACAGAGTGAGCTTTTCCTCTACCGTTCTTCTGCACAGTCATGATTCTTCAAATATGGCTCTGCTGGTTACTGTGAACAGCTGTTTCTGATGGAATATCTAATTTGCTGAAGATCAGAAAGCCTATATACTACAGTCCAACGGATTTGTGTTGTTGCCTTGTCTGGATTTATTTAAAAAAAAAAAAAAAAAAATCCCCCCCATAGCAAAGCCTGCTGCAAGTATGAATGACCGCATAGGAGGGAAAACAGTGGACTAAACAGTTTGTGTATGTGTGCTTGTCTGTGTTTGTGCTTTAGGTCACTCCCAGAGGGCCTCATCTCTCCAAATATATCTGTACTCATGTCTGAGGGGACACACACCTTCTCCCTGGGCTATTCTTAGGTCCTCTCTCCCTCTCTCTTTCTCAGGTCCTGTGGTGGGTTCATCCCGTTGTGGAAATGTCAGGCAAACACACTGCTGGAGCTGCATCACGCTCCATAAATTCTGATGCAGTCTAGTGTTCAACTTTTTTAAAAAATATATATTTTCACAATATTTGTTCAAATGCATAAAAATGCAAAGTAACTATTACTTTGAAATTACCTTCTGCTGATAATAGCATCAGTGTTGTAGTCTTTAGAGTCTTGATCCTTTTTGCCTTTCCCATCTTCAGGGTGTGTTCACACTTGTAGTTCGGTTCGCTTGGTTCGTTTGGTCCGGACAAAAAAAAAAAAAAGTTTAGTCCTGGTCCGCTTATGCCGAGTTTACACTGCACGTCGGATCACTGTAGCATTCAGTTATTGCTGTGTGCACACTGCACGATGAATCCGCGACAGAGGGTTTCACATTGCATGACTTTACTCTGCGACATCTCTGTCTGGTCCGCAAACTGTTTCACAATCAAACACGCGAGAAGTGATAAGGAAATAACGAAAGATCACGCGTGTGTGAGACTGGAATAATGCGATTCAAATTGTCTGTGCGCTGATTTGCAAAGAGAGAGAGGAAAAAAAACTGATTATGGAGGGTTGGAGTGACGCGGGGATGCAAGGATTGTGTGTTCTGCAAAAAGAGTTGGAGGTAAATAAATATTTTTTCAATGTGCTGCTGTTGCGGCTTGTCAAGCAAATGTTTGTGCTTTGTTTCTGTTTGATATAATTGTAAATACATCTATTAAAATACTGATATTCTGGTCTATAACTCCTCCCCGAACTTCCCGCTGCCCTGTATCTTGCTCTCTCATTGGCTGTAGGTCATCACCGATGTAATTTTCAGTCAGAACACATTTCACACAGCAGGATTTTGAATTAAGCATGCCAAATATCTCACAGTCGTCGGCGACTCATCGGCGATTCTCTCAGATCACTGCGTGATTGTCACTCGCGTGAACGAGCACCGATTTACCTATGATTTCGGGCATTTGTTGGCTATTTCGCAAAACCTGTCGGCGAGTGAAAATTGGGCCTAAAATCGTGCAGTGTGAACTCGGCATTAGCGTTCAGATTGGCGTTTTTATCACCAAACCTAAAAGCAAAGGGACACGTTCACAACCTGATTGGTCGGCTTTTATGACATATTGCCTATGAGACGGAACTTACCGAACATTCAAAACAATGCTGTGTGCCTGGCTAAATGCACTCGTTGTATGTGCGTAGCCTATATGTAGTATTTTGACCAGCTGAGAACTCGTGAAGAGCTTATAAAATGTGTAAAGGAGTCAAAACAGCGGCAGGAATCCCTCTGTCACACACACCAACAATCTGCTGTGAGGAGAAGCAGTTCTGATGCCTGTACCGAACCATAGATTGTAAAAAAAGATGGACGACGCACCTTCACCATTGTCGCTAGTGTCTCAATATGGCGCTGACATCATGCAGTAGTGATCATGAAGTGGAGCCGCGGTATCAAGGCCCCGCCCACACTCCCGCAGAATTGGTTAGTACAGTTTACTACAGAACAACTCATTATGTGAAATAAACAGTTATGGAAATATAGATATTAAAGTTAAGGCTCCAATTTCCTCCCTTCGCTCAGAGAAGCTGTCAATCTCAGAGTCAATCATCTCAGCGTGATAACTACCTAAAATGACAGAAACCATCTTTGGAAAAAATGTATTTGAAGTGTAATTTGATTTAGTTTGTCTCACGTCCCATTAGATTACATGGAGAGGGTGGGGTTTGTGACCTATACTGGGTCCAGCCTCCTGGGGGCGATCGAAGTGATTTGGCTTCACTTTTCAGGACTTGTGCGGCACGTTTGTACTGAACTGTGATGGGCAAACTTGCGACTATGATGAGAAAAAACAGGTATGCGTGAGCATTCTGTCATTTTTAGGGTCTCATCTCCCTGTTTTTGGTTTGTTACATGTCTTTGGTACGTGTTGCGTTCATATATAATTTGAACCGCACCAGAATTCATTTGGAAGCGGACCGAGACCCATCTTTTCAGTGGTCTCGGCTTGTTTGGTGTGCACCAGGGTTCGAATGGCAGCGTTCACACTTATTCAAACGAACCACACTAACAGAGCAATCGCACCAGGGTTCATTTTCATCTAAACAAACATGCCAAGTGTGAACACACCCTAAAGCAAAAGAAGGTTTTCACAACGATGCCATAGAAGAACAATTTTTGGGTTTCCAGAGGAAGCTTTCATTGTGTAGTTGTTAACCATTGATGGAATATTCTGGCAATCCATGTTTTTACTGTTATACGGTAGGGGGCGCTATTACGCATCTTCTGAAATAGTGCAGAATCTCCAGAAAAAACAAGCGAGGAAGTAGAAAAAAGTGATAGAAGCATTGTAACATGTAAGCTAACGTGATCATAAAACATTATACAGCATATAAATCAAATCTGCCTAACATTACCAAAGGAAATGTCGAACCCGCTAAGAGGTGTTAGGACTGTGAAGTTTTGGGGGTGTTGATGGACCCGATTTACTCCATCTACGTTTTGATCACCGTTCTGAATCCGATCTGGATTCTGTCTTTTATTGCTTGTTCAGATATTCATACAACGAAGTATTCTAGGGGCCATGAAAGTTTTGTGAAAATGATCAAAAATGCTGGTGCTGGCTGACAACTTGAGGGGAAAGAGTTAAAGAACCATTTTTGTCAGTGTGCACTGTGCGGAACATTTTAATAATCTAAAAAACCTTTTACCACTACAAAGAACCTTTTGTGCAATGGAAAGGTATAATGGATGTTAAAGGTTCTTCATGGAACCATAGATGGCATTAAATAACCTTTATTTTAGGAACAAAGAAACCGTATTTAAATCTACTAGTTCAGAGAAATTCTTAAGGTTTGTCTCACCTTGAGAGAGATCCTTACAGCCCTGATGCACCTCTCTCTTTTCATCGGGCCTGACGCTCCCATTCCTCTTCCTGCTTGTCCCACTTTCTCTCTGTCCTGTATCTCACTCCTTTCTTCTCTTTCTTCCTCCAGAGGGCCACATGTGAATAATTCAGTCTTGTTACATTACAGAACGGGCTGTCGTTTTCTGAGGAAGGTAGAGGCAGTCGCTCTGTCTCTTTTATTACAGCGTGAACAAACAAACGCTGTGCCTCATTCACAGCCGCACTGCTGGAGCCAGGCGTTTAGGTGTAATCAGATGCTACGGGACGCGTCTCTGCACGCCTCCCTGATGCAGTTAAAATGCAGATGAAATGAGCTGAATTGGATTATGCGCATCTTGAAACATGATACAAGTTATGTTTGGTGATGTGTCAACAGCTCGGTGCGCCTTTCAGATTGTTGGAGGAAAGATGATGCAGTCGGATTATAAAGACTTTATATCATACACAAATTTCCATGTTTCTCTGTGAAGACAATACAGTTGTTGGGTCAAGTCATTAAAGTGCTTGCAAGGCAGTTTTGTATTAATATTCCTCAAGCGTTTTGATACCCTCAGTATTAAATTTCTGCAGTTAATATTTATCCCCTTCAAACTTAGTTTTTTAGATGTTTAAAAAAACTAGGTGTGCTGTCTTATTGTGATTTTTATCAATTTGATACTTTTAAATACATTTAAGATCACCTAAAAATGAAAATTCTGTCATCATTTACTCTCATCTGAAATTCTGAAGTGGACACTTTGCTGTCCCATGAGGCTACGGGAGCTGAGGAACTGTTAGATATAAAAAAGCTGAAAAATAATGGTGGAATATTGTATATAGTCAGGCAGTGTACCAAGAAAGTGTATCCTCGTGGTTAAATTGTACATTTAGCAACGCTTACATAAGTTTTTGCAGTTGTTTTTGTTAGTAGGTCATAGCAGGTCAAAGAACTTGTGGGTCAAGCAATGTAATAATAGAGATTGTAGTATGTATGTATGTATGTATGTATTTATACAACATACCTTCATACATAAAAAAAAAAAAAACATTCTTTATTATCAGTCAAAAAGTAAGCTCTTTAAATTCAGTACATACTCTGAAAGTACAATGGGAAACTATGAAATGTGTTTTATTTGTCCTAAATATGGTTTTATTTTTCTTGAATTCTGCGTTTTCCATTTTATTTAATTTTTATTCCATTTTAATGGTTTGATTAAATTAATAATCCATTTGAATTCATAAAACTTTTAATAAAACAATTTAATAATTTATTACCATTTTTACACTAATATTGCCCTATAATTTTTTTTATCTGTTTTTCTGTATTCTGATTTATGGTGGATGATTTATTATAAATTTATCATCAAAAACGGCGGTAATTAAATGATTGCATAAAACTGAAATATACGGTACTGTTGCAAAAAACGGAAGGAAAATTGTGTGATTATTGCTTTAGAAATAAAGTTTTACTAAAATGGATTATTATAATTATTGATATTACTTTGAGAAGTAAATTCTACTGTGCAATGGTAATATATTTCTCTCATAATTTCTTCGTTAAACCAAACTTTTATTTTTATATGTTGTAGTGAAAAACTTTGAGTTTCTGTGTGTATCTGGTGATAGTTTTATGAAATGAAATGGTAAAATGCTCATGTGAACTCTTATAGCAGCTCGAGTTCATGTCCTCATATACTGAGGCAGCAGAAGCTGGAAATACCACAAGTGTGCTTCAGTTTGTGTTCTCATTCACACTGAGACACGCAGAGCATGCAGACTTCATATTTCAATAGTCTTTTGTGGTTAAGTATTCACAGACACTACTCCATATCGTGATTTAAATGTACAGCCCTACTTTTGATTAATTTATGCAGCATTTCATGTACACAGAACCAGAGCCTAAAACGGAAGCTTACCTAAAACCATAAAGTCCCTCTACAGTCAATAATTTTATCCCTTAAAACTCATATTTAAAAGGTTTTTCCTGTGAAAATAATTTCTTCATGCATAAAATAGCTTGAATGTAACACCCTTGCTTAATTTAGTATACACAGAACCATGAATATGCAAATTAGCCCCGCCCCCACGCATTCACACCAGCTCAGAAATACCTGATCCACTCGGTCAACTTTAGTAACAGCAGAATGGCATGTGGAAATATTTTCAACCATATTTGAACCAAAAAAATGATTTAGAGGAAAAAGAGCAAGAGCGAATTATACAGGGTCATCTATAAGTCGACGTATCAGAATGGTATAATGCGTTTCATGTATCGCTCTCTACAGCATCAGACACACAACAGTAATTGATATGATTAGCCTTTGGCTTGACTGTGTTATCAAACAGCTAATAATGTGTTGCTAATGTTACACAAACCATGTTCCCGTTCGCCATCTCAGTCTGCCTTCTAAAAATCAGCATCCTTTGAAATGCTTTGAACAACATAGAAAGTCACTGGAGAAAGACATATAGTTCATCATAACATTGTAATACATATTATACATCATAATTCACCCGCTATATTGCTCAGTGTACCCTTCTTAAAGGTGTTCCTGAGGACAAATGAGTTTTCATGAATATAATTGGCATGCATATACACTGTAATGAAAAGTTCTGATTCATTTCTTTATTAGGTCAGAGGCTGACTGACTCCATCAGCTGTAGCTTCGCTAAGCTTGTTGTTTAATCTTATATTTTCTCTCTGTGTGTCCATTTCAGATCTCGTGTCGTTGTGCGTTAGCATGATGTTCTTTGGATCCCTCTCTCCTTGACCCATTTAACGCCCGTGGTCTTTCTGCCTCTGGGCTCTGCTCTCTCTTACGGTTCCCTCTCTCTATCACTCACTCTTGTGTCTGTGGACACAAGCGGGTTTTGTCTTTTATTTGACACCGTGTGCTGTCATCCATTCTTACAGCTGTGACGTTTGTCCCTCAGTTTCACTGTCAGAACTTTATATTAAGTCCCTAAAGTTAACATTTTCCCCCCTTCAGAACTCCATGGTGACACATGCGGTATACTCCTTGTATTAAGTCACCAAAAACGTGAACATGATCAAAATTGTGATGTTTTTTTTTTCTGTTTTTGTGACACCTTAATTGAATGGTGGAGACGGGCTCATCTCATCTCATTGCATTTTCACTGTGTATGATACCTTAGGGCAACATTATTCATAAATGTGATGAACGTTAATTTTTATGCTGATGAAACACTGTTAAGAAGACACTGATGCGTTAAAGAAATGTATGTTTGCCAACTTTTTTTTTGTCAAGCTGCTAACATTCATGTTTTTAAGGTAAAGAAATCTTTTTTTTTTTTTTTTTTTTCCAAAAAAAAAAAATGTTGTATTGAAGTCATTGTATTGAATAATAATAATTATTATTATTATTATTATTATTATTATTATTATTATTAGTTTTTTTTCTCGTTTTTTTTCACTTGAATTGTTTGTTGCTTTCTTACTAAATCTTTTATCTTTCTTAGTTTTTATTTATTTTGTTAATATCTTTTTATATTTTATTTTTGTAAGTTATTTTATGTTTTATATATTTGAGAATCACTTTGAGCTGCATTTTATGTACTATATACTACTGAATGGTACTGTACATATAATATTTTTTTAATTATATTAAGATTTTTTTTTAAAGAAATTAATACTTTTTTTCAGCAAAGATACATTAAATTGAAAAGTGACAGTGAATACATTTATAATATGAAACATTTCTATTTCAAATAAATGCTGTTCTTTTGAACTTTCTATTCATCAAAGAATCCTGAAAACAGTTGTCAAGGTTTGCACAAAAATATTAAGGAGCACAACTGTTTCCAACATTAATAATAATAAGCACCAAAGATCTTGAGATCTTGAATAATGATGCTGAAAAAAATGATAGAAATAAATTACGATTTAAAATATATTAAAATAGAAAACGGTTATTTAAAATTTTAATAATATTTCCCTGTATTGCTGTTTTATGTAGAAAACGGTTATTCTAAATTTTAATAATATTTCACTGCGTTGCTGTTTTATGGTATGTTTAATCAAGTAAATGCAGCCTTGGCAAGCATAAGAGACTTCTATCAAAACAATTTTTTTATGACATTTGATCAGTTCCAGCCAATTCCAGTTAATTTAAGATGAACATTTAGATGCATACAGCATCTTGTTTTCTAATGAAGTGGATGCACATTTACTCATGTAACTCTGGAACCACTTAGTGGTTTGGTTCCATTGATGGCCTTGATTATCACATAAGAAGAGCTCGACCAGATACATCTTTTCATTCAGTCACTGGTTTGTTAATTAGAGTTCTGGTGAGTGTTTGGTCTGAGACTCTTTATTAGTACACGCAGAAGGCCATTCTGCATGGCCCGCCCCGTTTGTGCGAGACTCTAATAACAGCAGCATTTGGAAAACAGAAGATCTGTCATAAACGTCAGAGAGAGAGAGGCTTAAATGGCCTGTGCGAGATGACCGGGGGTTATGCAACGTCACGAAGAGGGGAGGGAGATGCGCAGCTAAAAGCTATTACATGACGCACACCACCTTTGCCCGCTGCTCTGAAATATTCGTTGATAGGCTCTTTCTGATGAGCCGTAGCTTTCAGTTTCTGTCTGAAGGGAATAATCTGCTCTAATTTGCCCCCTCAGGCCACGGCGGGGGCTGAGGTGTATGTTGGGAATGTATTGTTTACGTCCGTACCTCCTGTGGCTTGGTTACTGTTGTTTTGCACCACAGGTGCAGTGAGCATTGAGCTCAGTTCCGCATTACCCAGAATCCCCTTCTCAGATGATTTCGCTAGCCCCTGTGGACAGTTTGAATGCGGTGCTACTGTCTGGAGATTCAGATTCCTGTTGTGGATGGTGTAGTTCTTTGAAGCTCATTGTCCAGACTCTGTTTCTAGGGAAACATTTCCGAACCATTTCCACTAACTGCTGAATCACTTAGATTGGTAATGTAATGTTTTTGATGTTAAAATACTTCTTATTCCAGCTGAATGGGGCTATAACATGTTAAAAATACATTCATTATGTATTATTTGCAATTCCATTTGGTGCCGCTACTGGCAGGAAGGATATGCAATAACATCAGCTGCGCATTCTCGCTCTCTTCTTTCCAACAGTGAAGTGACACACACCCACCTCCTCTCGCTCATTTGCTCCAGATATATAGTGCTTGTATTGCGCAAATCTCCTTAATTTACTAATTCCCGCAGGTTTCGTGCTCACACCAAAAGAGCACGCACCATTGATCTACATAAGTGGTGGCTTACTGTGTTTAAACAGTCAAATACACACAAAATTATGTCAAAATGCCTGTCTTGGCTAGTATTCAGTTAAACACAGTCAGTTTTGGAACGTAAATAGTTGAGAAGAATAACGCATGTTGTGTAACAGTATATTGGATCCGTGCATAAACTCTTAGTGACAGCAGTCTAATATTCCTGCTGCTGTCTGTCATGTTAATAAAAGAACACAAGACAAAGAATATCACTCTCTGCTTTTGACCGAATAACTTGTGAAAATGTTCTTGTGAAAGAAATGATTAACACCATTAGTAATGATTTTTTAGTATTTGTATTTAAGTATTTGTAAACTATTATAGTATTTATTAATATTTTAAATGAGTTTTTTTCAGTTTTCATTTTAATTTTAGTTGTAGTAATTTTGTTGTGCTTTTGTCATATTAGTTTTAAAATATATCTGTAATTTCTATTCTAATAAAAATATTTCTATTTAGCTGTATTTTTGTTTTTGTAATTTTAGCACTTTACATTTACTTTTATTTCAGTTTGTTCAGTAGAAAAAAAAGAAAGTAGACAAAAACTCTATAAATTGTGCGTTTTGAAAATTACACGATTACGTAACTACAATTACGTAAAATTACATAAACATCCATTTTTTGTTTTTGTGGTGCCAGTGTTAGAATTCTAGGAAGTAATCGCAAGGGATTGCAGCAATCTTGAAACCCAGTTTTCCCCTCAAATGACTTGCTTGAAGACAGATTTTGTCCTCTTAATTTGGCTTATGTCTCAAGGGTCAGAGAATTAGTTTAAATGGTTTAATTGCTGATTCATTTTAATTGTAACGAATAAACATTAATAGAGTAATTTCTTCCTCTTTAGATTTTATTTTTACCCCAGGTTCAAATATCATTTGCCATGTTTGTCTGTATAATCAGAAATTAATCTAAAAGTCCATCTATCTATCTTTCTTTCTTTCTTTCTTTCTTTCTTTCTTTCTTTCTTTCTTTCTTTCTTTCTTTCTTTCTTTCTTTCTTTCTTTCTTTCTTTCTTTCTTTCTTTCTTTCTTTCTTTCTTTCTTTCTTTCTTTCTTTCTTTCTTTCTTTCTTTCTTTCTTTCTTTCTTTCTTTCTTTCTTTCTTTCAAAAAGAAAGAAAGAAAGAAAGAAAGAAAGAAAGAAAGAAAGAAAGTTTTCTTTATGTATTCATGTAGCCTGTTTATTAACATTCTGTTGAGATGCTCTCCCACAGTTTTTACTTTTATATTTCCCTCAGGACAGCAATATTGCAGTGTTATCATAGACAGAACATAGGAATGGCGCTGAGGGGGCATGTGTTGAAAATATCAGTTCAGAATAGTCAAAGAGGGGCATTCTGAAACCGAGAAGGGCAGAATAGCAACAGAGGAGGACGTAACAGTGGAGATTTGAGATGCAGACGCGGTGGCCTTGCTGGCCAGTGCCTAGGGACAGCTCTGTCTGGGTCAGATACATTCAGATACACTGCTGCTCAGTGCTCATGATGTTTTGTGTGACGTCATGTCGCTAAAATTATAGCTTTATTCATGAATATTAGTTCAGGCTATGGTTGAACTTTTCCTTTTCCTTGAGGTGCACTTAAAGTTTTGTTTTGTTTTGTTTTGTTTTATTAAAAAGAGTTGGAGTCTTATGGGTGCCGCAGTTTTGAGAGTTGAGTCCAGGCACAGTATGTAATTTTCACCGCTAGAGGTCGCATATTCAAAACAATAACAAAGCTGTAGCTTGATGAGGCTGTTAAGGAGCGTGGAATGATGGGAGTTGACATCTTCACCTCCAACGCCGATGAAAATCAGTCAGACGGGACACACAAATCATGTTCATGAGTGAGGTAATGAAATAAAGTTTTATAACCATTACATTACCATTGACAGGTGACGCAATGAGGTGACGCAATTTTTCTGGATTTAAACATTGCTGGAAACATTTGGGATAATGTAAGTAGTACACAAGTAAAGTAGGGCTGCTCGATTATGGTAAAAATCATAATCACGATTATTTTGCTCAATATTGTAATCATGATTATTTAACACTTATTGGTGGGTGATATGATCTTATTTCATGATTTCACGAGTAATTTTAAATGAAATTTCACAATTATCAATACTTCAGCAAAAACTAATACTAGGGTAATTAATGTAAGAAAGTCTTCAAAACAGTTACAGAAGATGACTGCAGAGGATTTATTAGGCTGTTGTCACTTTGAGAGCTAACGCACGGACCCAATATACTGTTACACACGTGCTCTTTACCGTTTAGGCGCGTATCTGAAGCCCACAGTATTCTTTGCATATGCGTGTTCTTCCCCGTCTAGGAGCATGCGCACAGGAAGCCGCCTAGGGAACAGTATCTCTTTCACGGCTTAATACGTTTAGTTTTAATAACACTGTTTAATATCAAGCACGTCCCTCAGTTAAGCAACAGTAGACTGCATTTTACAACACACTTATTTGGCTGATTTGGATGTCAAGTTTGGGCTTTTATGGAGGAATGAAAGTGCACCGCTGTGAAGGAAAGGAAGGTGTGTGGGCCGGAATGTGGCAGTGGCACAAAAATTTATTCACGTCGATTAACTTGTTTTTATCATCGTTGGAAGCCAAAATCGAAAAAAAAGCAAACAAACAAAAAAACAATTATGATTAGTCGCACAGCCCTAAAATATCTTAACACTGTGCTAGTAATTTTGGGAAATTTTAATGGAAAAATCTTACAATATATGGATGTGTGTAGTATGAGATGGAAAAGAAAAGATAACAAAATGTTGACCTTTTGCTTGTTTTCTTTTAATTGTGTTGTGGCTTTAGCATTAGGCAGAAGCATTTAGTGAACAAACTTAATGCATCCAGGCCTTTAGGTGTCAATACTATAAAGTCTAAAACCACTGGTATTATTGTATTCACTTTGTTTTTAATGTAAGAATGAAGAATTTAATTTAAGTTATTTTAGCTATACAAAAACTGTCCATTATGCTGCTTGATATTGCAAACTGTTATTTGTTATCATATTATTTTAATTGATCGTAATCATAAACACATGGGTTTGCAGGGCAAATAATTTTACTGTTTACTGCATTTTGTTATTCTTCCAGTTATTTACCTATAGCGACTAATAAATCGGAAGTTCACATACATTCACAGAAAATAGCTTACTTCCACGTTGCAAAATAAGGTGGATGAGAGACAAATGTTAAAGTTGCGATGTAATGGAAGTAGTGACAGATCTTTTCTTATGTATTGTGACATACTTCCAAGTGAAACAGACTATTGCATTCGTTTTTCCCCTCAACTATTTATACATTCTAATAAAATCATCTGATAAACACATACATCATATCATGTTGTGTGGAACTCACTCACTCAGTCTGGGGACTTGGCATGTGTGTTCGTGCGGTTGAGGTTGGTATGGTGAGTGTTGTGAAGACTGGCATTGTGCCCAGCATGGATTTGGCCTGGATTTTTTTTTTTTGTACTTTTTTTTGTACTTTTTTTTTCTCAAAGTAAAACCATCTGACCTCACCCTCACCCTCTGCCAGTAAAGAAAGTCTTTCCCAGGGCACAGAGCATTAAATGACTTTTAGTTTATTGACACATCGCTTTTTGCTCTGTTACATCCAGGTGCAGCTTTCTTTAGATCTTTTAGCATTGCATTACGTAATTCCTGACATCACGATACAGCTTGTAGTAGTATTATAATCAGTGGAAGACAATGAATGAAAATAGCTTAGTGGGCATGAAACAGCATTAGTAAGGCTTTTTATTTTTCGTAAAGTGAATTTCAGAGTGAAATAAGATTTTTTTGCAAAAAAAATAACGTGTAGGCCAGGACATTTTTACCTTTGGATATATATACAGTACCCGTCAAAAGTTTGGAAACATTACTATTTTTAATGTTTTTGAAAGAAGTCTCTTGTGCTCATCAAGCCTGCATTAAATTGATCAAAAATACAGAAAAAACTGTAATATTGTGAAATATTATTACAATTTAAAATAATAGTCTTCTATTTTAATATAATTTAAAATATATTTTATTTCTGTGATGCAAAGCTGGATTTTCAGCATTATTACTCCAGTCTTCAGTGTCACGTGATCCTTCGGTAACCAACTTTTGAATGGTAGTGTATATTGTTACAAAAGATTTCTATTTTAAATAAATTTTTTACCTTTTTATTCATCAAAGAATCCTAAAAAAAAGTA